>CM024264.1:1807731-3007731 GCA_013621005.1 Aeschynomene evenia | reverse complement strand
TTCACAAATTCACAGCATGTCATAAGTCATAACAATTAGTTTGATTGCAGCAATTAGTCACACACAACAGAGAAATGATTACCGTGGCTGCTTGCTTCTCAGTAAGATGGCCTTTTTTTCTAAGCTCCTTGTAAAGCTCACCATTGTGTGCATATTCAAGAATCAAGAAAACACGCTCATCATCATGAAACCAACCATACAGACGCAGTATGTTCGGGTGCCGAAGACTGGATTGTATTTCCATCTCCCTCCTTAGTTGATGATGAATTCTGTACTTTTCAAGTTGTTCCTTAAATATAATCTTCAATGCTACCACATATTTGCTCTACACAGAATAAAAATGAGAAAGTTAATAAGAACATTCCATTCATAAATTTATGGAATACTTATAGTGTATCAAACACTTAATCTGTTTCGTTTTTCCTTTCGCATCTAACAATTCCATTCATGATCAATTGCATTTTAAACTTTGACAATTCACATAATCATCGATCACATGATTACACACAATCCATTCATTAAAAAAAAAAAAAATCGAACAAATTATTCGATATCAAGTAACCTGAAGAACTATTATTCAACTTAAAAATTAATAATTATGTTTGACAAATCATAAAAAAATAAAAAATCTCATGAATTTCTGACAGATCTCACAAGTAAACGTCTAACAACCTAATTTCCAAAAACTTGACCAAATTACACGTTGCTCCATGATATAGTAACAGCATTTTCTCGGGAATTTTCAGAGAAACCCTAACAAAAATATGAAAAAGAAGATGAAATAGAAAATACAGTACCAAAGAAAGAAAGGGGAAAAACACCTTGATTTCTCTGGCGACGTAGACTCTACCGAATTTCCCTTTCCCGAGAGGTCTCCCGATCTCGAAATCTTCGAGGGACCAATGCCGAACTTCCATTTTTATTTATTTTAATTTTTGTCGGTGGAAGAAAGAAATGTTCCGATTTTTCAGAATTAGGTGGAAACCGCCGTGTTCTCCGACGGTGTACGAGCTGAGTGGTGGTGGAAACAACCGTGTTCAGTGACTCTCACACTCTCTTTCTCAATTTCTCTTCCCACACAGTTACGTGGAAAAACCGGGAAAGCGGTTTCAAATGTTTTTAAGACTTTGGATCTATTTTTTTCTTAATTTGGGCTTCAAAAATGATCAAATGGGCCTGTTTTTTTATTTATTGAACCGACCCATTTAGTTTACGGGTTGAACAGGCAATTCTGATAATTAAAATGATCTAAATGGGTTAACGTTTTCTAACATAAATCACATATTTGATTGTTTCGGACTCAAATTACTATTTTTTACAGGGATATATTGACTTGTCACAACCCGAGGCCTAACCGGAGGTCTAATTTAATTGGTAACTAGTTTGACTCCTTAAGTATCAGTTAGGAGTTTGATTACTATTGGTACGTATGAGAGGATCTTGTAGTTAGAAGTTTAGTCCTTACAAGAAAGCTTTCATCTCAATAAGATTAGTCATTACTGTCAGGGTTGAATCCCTTGATCAATCTAAATAAAATTGATTGATCGACGAGTTTGTCTCGTTTCAGCGACTTTGTCTACAAAGATTAGAGTTTAAATCCATTATTCCTATAAAAAAAAACTCATTTTTGTTCAGAAAAATTATTCGGATAAATGATCTCTATAAATAATAATAATAATAATATTAGACCCTCTAAAATAAAATTTAACTAATAAATATTTAAGAATCATAAAAATGATCAAATTAATCTCTGACAATATATTTGTTCAATATGAAATTCACAAATCAAATTATTAATAAATTAGTTAAAAGTAATATGGCCAATCAAATCTAATATTTGAATCGCATTTTGACTTTGAAAGCTTTTTATTTATATTTTTTTGGAATTGAAGAAAGTTATAGTAAACATATTCTCATTGAATTCGATAAGAGTGTAAAATGTAAATGCTCTTTTCTATAGTCATATCAGTATTAATGAATAATTAACTAGCTAAAACAACAATAATTCTCGTAGCGGAGAGCAAATAATAAATAAACAGTAATAGTATATGTACAATAATAATATATTCAACTAATATTTAACGTGTGCTATATATTATACATAATGTGTACGCCATACGTAAAGTTTATTACGTATGACACACAACACACATTGAATATCAGTTGGATGTATTTTTGTTGTACAACAAACATTACGGATAATTAAGTGTATGAGGATAAGCATGTTCTTACAAAATCTAAATTCCTAACATTCTTAACTAATCTATCATAGAATGTTAGTTGAATGTCAATTAAATCATTTTGGGAAAGAGGAAAGATTTGTGCCACAAACTTGTTAGATATTACAGAATTTTTTGAAAAAATAGAAGTTAGTCAATTTAACATAATAAAGTCAATAAGTACGTGCATGACATATCCAAGGAGAGAAAATTCCAAACATATTGATGATAAATGAAAAGGACTAAAGGATGAAATACCAATAAGGTTTGAGTGCTAGCACTTCTATTTATTGTAAGGACCTCTTATTCATAAAATGTTCAAATGCTTGAAATCAGTCCCGGAATATCTGTTTATATTGTTGTCCCAAATCCATACAGAAATGCTAAACAATTAGCATTTCTGCTCAGACTACTTAAGCACGCCATGTCCTGGGTTCGATTCTTGGGGCAGAGTTATGCAGAAAATCTTGTGGCAAGCTCTCTACTCACCGAAAGATGATTTCCATCGAAGTTAGGGATTAGTCGTCAGCTATATATCGGTCGACAGATACAAAAATTAAACCCATAAAAAATAGATCAAACCATGTCATGGTGCACTTGTCAATTCAAACATCAACGGAAGATAATTTGTCAATTCACACTCTAAAATATAATTGTAGTTGCCACATGTTGATTAGAGTATCTATCTACATTTATATGTATAGATAATGAAGCTGATTGATAATATCTGCATTATTTTACCATCGTATTCAGTTATGCATTTAATTTATCATCCACATTAATAAATTTCAAGTTCATACATGTGTACCTTAATCCACAAGGAACACAAGCTTATCAACAACCTATGACAACCATTCATGTATTGGTTATCCTTAAGTAAGAGGCAATATATTGATTCATGTTTATCTGTTATCACTATCAAGTATCAATTATGGCTTTGGATTAACATTTTGTTTTATTTTGGTTAGTTTAATTTTCCACTTCACATATTATTTGCTGATATAACATGAAAGTTCATAACAGCACAATTATGATAACAAGGTTCCATATTAAGTTTCAAGCAGCATAAATAAAATGACCCTTTGATGCTTTAGATAAAGAGAAATATAATGAAGCAAATGGAAGAAAAATAAGGGGTGTAACAATGCATAAAGGAATAATATTTGTGTTTATAAGGATCATGGCTACAAAATTTAACTTTTCTTCACCCATGTTACAAGAATTTACAACGAATATTGCAGTTCTCTGAAAACATTATATGAAGAAAAAGGAATTAGATTGAACATTTGCTTCTTTGAAAGGTGGTAGAAGAAATTTTAACATAAACTTTACATACCTTTGCTGATATTTATAGCAATAATGTTGGTCGTACAACAGAAATACGTCCAACTAGTATCCAACATGTGCTATACATAATATGAAATGTGTGTTATACATACATGCGCTAGTTGGACGTATTTCTGTTGTACGACAAACATTATTGTATATATTGGGTGGTTTAGAAAATTAAACAAGTAGTTTTAGTCTTTTAGATAATTAATGTGGAAGTAAATTTCTGCAATCCATAAAGTATTTTTGTTTATATCAAGATATATACCAACATTAAGTCATCAACAAGCATGAAATCATTTTTTTTTATCTCTGATGGTAGAATTGGTCACATTCAACTTAGGATAATAAAATGATAATACTATTTTCATTTGGAATGTGGATTGTCACTTTCTATGCCTTCCTTTTTAAATAGATCACACAATCTCTCTATGTCACACAAACATTCACTCTTTTTTGTTTAGGCCTAATTACTTGATTGTGTCTGAATTTTGAATATGAAAATGCAGAAAGCTTGGTTCTATGAGGAGTATGGTCCTAAGGAAGTACTTAAGCTAGGAAATTTACCTGTTCCAACTCCTAGGTATAATCAAGTACTAGTTCAAGTTCATGCCGCCGCGTTAAATCCGATCGATTCCAAAAGGCGGCGATGCCTTGTCTTTCCATCTGAGTTTCCTGTGAGTGTGAAACTGAAATCATCATACAAAGCTAGACATGATTGTTTAACTTATCATCAATCATGTGAAGGTTTATGAATTATGGTACACTTAAAAACAAAATGACCTTAATTGGCATTTATATTATAATATAAGTACATACACCAAAATTTCAGCATTGGAAAGAGTTATAAGAGTACTATGCATAAAATTAACATATAATGAAATTGAATGTAAATGGAAGATTGTATTAAGCCTAAGGTTAAAGTTGATTTTACTTTGCTTATTCATTTACTATTTGTGAACATTGAGATTTACCTTAGGAAATTATGTTGATTAAGTCATCTATTTGGGACATTTTAATTACTATGAAATGTTTTTCTATACTTGTTAGCAATTCAATATTAAATCATGGAGATACTTATGTATATATATGATTTATACAGGTTGTTCCGGGCTGCGATATGGCCGGCGTCGTGGTAGGAAAAGGCGGCGACGTTACAAAATTTGACATAGGTGATGAAGTATATGGCAACATTCAAGATTTCAATACAGGGGAAAAACTAAAGCAGCTTGGAACATTGGCACAACTAATTGTTGTGGAGGAGACTTTGATTGCAAGAAAACCGGAATGTCTGTCGTTCGAGGAAGCGGCGAGCTTGCCGTTGGCGGCTCAGACAGCAATGGAAGGATTCAAAATTTCTGGTTTTAAGAAGGGACAGACAATGTTTGTTGTTGGTGGAGCAGGTGGTGTTGGAACTTTGGTTCTTCAACTTGCAAAACCAATGTATGGTGTTTCTTATGTTGTGGCTACAACTAGCACTCCAAAAGTGGAATTTGTGAAGAATTTGGGTGCTGATATGGTGGTGGATTATACTAAGACTAAATATGAAGATCTTAATGAGAAATTTGATTTTCTTTATGACACAATTGGTAAGTTCCTTAATCTAAAATCCAATATCAGATTCCTTGTGATTGAATTTAAACATATTAAAAAGTATTTTTTCATCTTTACATGATTTGAAAATACATTTAATTCATGATTTAGAAATTTTATAATCAATTTAAAACGGTTAAAAGTTCATATAAAAACTTAGAATACATAATTTCTTATAATATTAACGTATCAGGATCTCATTATCAAAGTGAATGTGCAAAAATTATCATTGCAGTCAATTTTTCTAAGATTCAAAAATAGAAAAATTACGAAATACATCAAACTTAGAAAATTATTGGACATGACATATTTATATAAAATAAAAAAATTGATCATATTTATATAAGAAAAGATAGATTGTACTCTTGATTCCTTTTTTTGTTGAGTTTACCTTAGTTTTCTAATTTTAGTACTAATGTTTTTTATTTTTATATCCAGCTAACTTGGACTAATGTTGGTCCATAAAATAAATCAAAATAAATATTAAGAATGTCCAAAATGTGTCCAAATCATGTAATAATAGATTGGAGGTGCTTCTAATTGTCTTGGCCACCCACATGGTTAAATTGTTAAACAAAAATCATTTTTTTTAAAATTGGACACTTACGTATGTTTGTCATGTGCGTGTCCATCTGGTGTCGGTATATATCTCACTTATATTTTGAATTTGATAAGCAATATGCGTGCTTTTTTATATTTAATTGATCATATAAAGTTTAACATGGTTTCAAAATTTTTCAGGTGACTGCAAGAAATCCATTGTAGTAGCAAAAGATGAGGCAACAATAGTTGATATAACATGGCCTCCATCTCATGCTAGAGCAGTTTATTCAAGCTTAACCGTAACCGGTGAATGCTTAGAAAAGCTCAATCCTCATTTGGAAAATGGAGATCTAAAACCGGTGATTGATCCCACAGGTCCATATAATTTTGCCGACGCGATCGAGGCTTTCCGGTATCTAGAGACTGGAAGAGCGAGGGGAAAAGTTGTTATAAATTGTTTCCCTCTTGAGGATCCTCATTCTTCTTCTTCTTCATTATTCTTGGCTGAGGATAATGCAAATACTAATGTTGGTGTGAATGGTAATGGTTTCTCAGAAGGTGTTTGCATGAGCCCTGAAGTAGTTCAAGTTAAGGTCATGAGTAATTATTCATGTGCCAAGGCTATAATTATGTGATTATGTGTTGTAAATTTATATACTATTGCTATTGATGCATTTTGGATTATTAAGGTGAAAAAAATATGAAATAAGGTTTCAATAATGTTTGTCGTACATCAGAAATACGTCCAACTAGTATCCAACTGTTATATACAATACGTAATGTGTGCTATATGTATAGCACAGATACATATAACAAACATTTTGTATAATTTATAATACACGTTGGATACTAATTAGACGTATTTATGTTATATATAACAAACATTATTGATAAGACTTGGATTGTAATCTATGAATTAATGTGGATGGTACTAATAGTTGATATATTGGTATGTCTCTGTCTTTATATTTGTGTTCATGTTTAGACTACATTCCTAGTCTTTGTATTTGTTATGTATTGAGACACACTATCTTGTAATCGTCTCTAGTATTAATACATTGATGTATCTTTCCGACTTTGTATTTGTGTTATGTCAATGGAACTAAAATCAAGTTGTATGTATTATTATATGGTTGTTTGGTCATTTTATTAATAAAATCTTATGCTTTCAGAAAGAATAATTAAATTTGAACTTTGGTGTTCTTGTATGCATTCCAAAACTCAAAAGAAAAAAGTTGTCTAGATAAGTGCTCTTTATGGTTTTGACATGTTAAATTCCACGAAGTGGACATAAACAAGATTGATGAGGGAATAGAGAATGCTCCATCATTTGAATTCTTTTTTATTTTTTTATGGATTTTGTTCAAGTATCTATCAGTCAGCAGCTTACGACTAGTTCAGAGCTTCGATGAAGATCACATTTCAGTTGGTAGAGAGTTGATCACAAGACCTTCTACATACACATTATTTAAGAATCTAATCTGAGATATGATACTTAAGCAAACCAAATATCTATCACTTGTGTTAATCTACGTGATTATCATTTGAGTTATTCTTTGATCAAACTAAACATGGATTACAAGAAAATAAAGAAAATACCATGTTTTTTTTATTCTTTTTGCAATTTTTTTTGTATGAAATGTCCATAGTGATTATATTGATAGAATAAGATTTTCTATAACATCTGTAGACATAGATTTCAAATAAAAAGTGCCAACATGGTGTTATAAATTGGTTCCATTTGCCTCATGAAGAAATAAGTATATCTTAAAGGATAAGCTTTAAGATAATCTACTTATTATAAGATTTTGATGTAAAACCGAATATATGAACAATTTTTTGTCATACAACCAATTAGATTAGGAACACACTTCGGTGAAGTGGGCAGAGTTTATTATGGTGAAGTGTGGTGAAGTGAGATGTACAAATGCAACATGTGTCCTCTTAAATGTTGGGTGGGTCCATATTAGAGAAGGGTATAATAGTAAAGCTCCTTCCCCATGTTCTCTCTCCTTCCCCCTTTTCCCTGATTTGTTTTCGATTTTTCAAAACCCCCCTCTTCCAAAATTGCCTTCAAACCCCCTCTTCCAAAAATTCCTTCAAACCTATCTTGTTGCATGCCCCGTGAAGGTCGTCCGTCGGAGTCCCGTTGACTCAATCGGTCAGTGACGTTGTTCAACCTCGTTCCCAGGTATCGCGTTTGTTGGCGACGAAGAGCGGCGGACGAATCAAAGCTCTTGTTTTGCGTTTTCATTTGGGTAACCGGCGTAGTGAATTTGTTGTTGGAGGACCGAACCGTTGTGGTCGTCGGACTGAAAGGGACTTCTTGGTGGTTGTGGACATCTTGGTGGTTGTAAGTATTATTGTTCCTTGTGTGGCTTTTGTGTGTTGTTGTCGTGGTTGTTTATTATTTTGGGTTTGTATGTGTTAAAATTTTTTGAATAAAATGCAATGGTTACTGAGTTTTGTAATATGTTGCAATTAAAGGCTTTGATGCTGTGTTATGAGGGCACATGAATTTTATGGAGGTAAGATATACTTTTACAGGGGCTGGTTATTATTGCACTTTGGCTGATAGTTATATGTAATGAATGTGTGTTTTTTATTGAATACGGTGGTAATTCATTGTGAAGTATTATTAACAAAATTAGATGCTGAGCAACATATACCAGAGAAAGATTTGCTAATTCCAAGTTTTTGTGGTGCTTGATTTGTTACTTGTTGGTTTGGTTGCCGCCACTTATATTATTCCTTGTTATGTTGGTGGTGGTAAGTATTCTTAATCCTTGATTTTAAATGTACTGGTTGTTTTGGTTAGAGTGCTTCTAAAGGTGGTGCATATTATTTATTGAAGGGTAATTAACGTAGTCTGAAACAGTAGTGTATTTTGACAACATAAATTTTGTGGGGTAAGAAATACTTTTACACGGCTGGTTATTAGTACACATTGGCTGGTAATCATATAAAAAGAATGTTTGTTTTTTATTGAATGTGTTGGTAATTCA
Source organism: Aeschynomene evenia (assembly GCA_013621005.1). NCBI lineage: Eukaryota > Viridiplantae > Streptophyta > Magnoliopsida > Fabales > Fabaceae > Aeschynomene > Aeschynomene evenia. Next base: position 2,999,042 of record CM024264.1, on the reverse strand, counting down.
TTGTGAATTATTATTAATAAAATTAGATCCTGAGTAACATTTAGCAAAGAAAGATTTGATTATTCCAAGTTTTTATGAAAGACTCTTCTTTTGCAGGATGATGTAGATGAAGATGGGTACCTAGACTTGGAGAGTTTGTTGTCATCTCTCTTCATCTGAGGAAGAATAAGTTATGAGAAATTCAAGACGATGATGAAGGCTAGCACGGATGGGAGAAAATCTTCAAGACAATATTCACAAGAGAGATTTACTAGTCTGGGTATTAAACAATGAGGGTAGATGATTTTTAGAGAATCCTTCCCAAAGAAAAAGAGAACAAATTATTATTAAAGCCTTATTTTTTCTGGTTTTTCAACCTTATGTTGATTGTAATTCTTTTTATCGATTTTTATGTATCATGAAATTAAAAAAAATTCCATTTTTTGGCAAATAAGATATTGATTCTGAGACTTTGGTGACTTAGCCAATGTTTAATTATTTAGACCTGTAATATTAGAGCCTTGAGCCCTTAGTTATTTCTAATTATTATTATTTTTTATTTTATTTGGATTATTGTTTATTTATTTGTTTTAAATTAGAAAAATATTCAATCTAAATCCAATGTTAGTGAGCTGAATATCAAACACACAGGCATTCTTTCCAGCAAGTTTCAACAACATTAATTAATTTAACAAAGACAAATAAGGTAGGCCACCACATATATCATGTATATGACTTACTTTTACCTTGTATCAGATCCCAACAAAATTACACTAGAAAGTAAGAAAATAAATTAAATTATCATGAAAGCTTCATAAAAGTAAGTTTGAAGGATAATCTGAATCCCAAATCATTGAGTATATTTAGGAGGAAAAAAAAGCAAAATCGAAACCAAGCAGAAACATGGATTTTTTCCCCATTAAAAGCATAAAATGCTTTATTTCTACAAACATGCAAAGAGAAACAATAATTCCAACGATGTCCTGATTTCTGGATTATTAGGGAAAATCGTAGGATCCCTACGATTTCAGCTCAATACATTATGTCTCTTGAAATCGTAGGGATCCCACGATTTCAGCCCATGTTTTGGCGCTTCTAGGGTTTCTCATCAGATTTCTCAGGTTTCTCATCAGGTTTCTCATCAGCATTCTGATATCTTCTAAATCAGATTCTCTTGGTTTAATTCATTTAATTAAAGCTTCACATTTCTTTAATCTGTCTCTGATTATAATTTATCAATAATCATAATCAAAGAAGGTTTAGAATGATTTATAAATGAACTGTTCAAAATTATAATTGTTGAGAAAGTTGTTCAGAAAGCTGTTCAAACAGGTTTCTCAACAGCTTTCTGAACAGCTTTCTCAACAGCTGTTTGAACAGCTTTCTCAACAGCTGTTTGAACAGCTTTCTCAACAATTATAATTTTGATAAATTCATTTATAAATCATTCTAAACCTTCTTTGATTATGATTATTGATAAATTATAATCAGAGACAGATTAAAGAAATGTGAAGCTTTAATTAAATGAATTAAACCAAGAGAATCTGATTTAGAAGATATCAGAATGCTGATGAGAAACCTGATGAGAAACCTGAGAAATCTGATGAGAAACCTGAGAAGCGCCAAAACATGGGCTGAAATCGTGGGATCCCTACGATTTCAAGAGACATAATGTATTGAGCTGAAATCGTAGGGATCCTACGATTTTCCCTAATAATCCAGAAATCAGGACATCGTTGGAATTATTGTTTCTCTTTGCATGTTTGTAGAAATAAAGCATTTTATGCTTTTAATGGGGGAAAAAATCCAGGTCATCCTTAATCACCCAATTGATGAGAACATGTTGTCAAATTTATATCAATATCTTTTTTGTTTACTAAACACCACTTACCAGCAATTGTAAAAAATAATCAACATTTAATGTATCCAGTAACCAGCAAATGTAGAAAAGTAACCAGTCACACCCTAATATTTAAATCAACAACAATAATTTATTTTTCAGAAAATTTGCATACAATAACATCTCCAATAAGCCAATGATGAACACATCTTGTCCAATAAGTAATAATGTCGTTCCAGTATACTAGGCGTGACATACCAGCAATTTACAAAAATAACTATCACTCAATGTATCTTCTAACCAACAAATGAGTAAAAATGATCAGCAAATATGAAATTTTTTTAAAAGGAACATTCTAATATGTGTATAATAATTAACAATGCACTACTTCAATTTTCGATAGTCTAGAATGATCGATATATACGACAAACGATTACAAAGATTACAAAAGGTCTACAATTCACACACATTAAAACTAAAAGATTATAATTACAAAAGAGTCTCATTTTCCACGCCCTTCAAATGATACATATGAGTGTTGGCCACAAGCAGCTGCTCAATATCCTAGATCTCAAACATCTGTCCGCAATTCTTCATGTGATTCTTCTAGTTTGTTCATACGTTCCATCACATCCTGCAATTTTGAATTGAGGTTCAAATCCATTTCATTCAACCAGTTGGTTATTAGTTACACCACATGTGTTGGCTACCCTGAAGTCTTTCAATTTATTACAAAAAATCTAATTTATTATTACAATTTTCTCATTACATTAACGACATTGATATCAATTACACCACATATTGTCATTTATGGAATGTTAAATATGTTTATATTTTATATATTGGATGGACAATGGGTGGTAAGTGCATAATATGACAGTGGCTGGTTATTAGTCTTCATTTGTTGGTAAGTAGATATAGTAAATGTTGGTTTTTTCTTGAAAATGCTGGTAGTTCATGTTTAAACTGAGAAAAATAACCATTCTTTTCACTACTTTATTAATCAAATTAGAACCAACGCAAAGATGTTTATGAAAATAAACATAGAAAGAATTTTTTTTATTTTATACACATATTTACTAACATAAGGTCAAAAATAAAAGTGTTCTTACTAGAGCCCATACGGTGGACATGAACGTCGCCGCCCACGAAACACCCGGTGACGACTCCGAAGATGAAGGCGGAATGGAGCACCACCGCTCAACCTTCCAGCAAACCACCACCCACGTCTGAAACGAACCACCACTCAAGCGTGCTGGCTCCACATTTGCGGATCTCCCAACGACGAAACTTGCAGCGAGGCCGGAGAGGTTTGGCTGGAAATTAGTCCCAAGCTTCTTCAACAATGGTGAAATTCTATACTGTATTGCCCTCAAGCTCAACCTCTTAATGACTTCAACCATTTTTACATTTAACTCTACAATGCAAATTTACCACACTAACCCTCACTAAATATGGACCCACAACTAATAAAAAGTGACATGTGTTGTATTGTAACACTTTACTTGACCACAAATGAATCACTACACTTCACCGTAGTGATGGCCTTATAAAATAGGTCATATAATCGAACAAAGTATAGTATAGTTCTATAAAAGTTAAACATTAAAAACAAGTCTATTCATTTTTTTAATACACAAGATTGCATTTAGTAAGACATGCAAGTCACAAGTAGGTGTTTGATAATAGATAGGTAATATTAAATTTATATCTCAAAATAAAATTTATATATTTTTTATACTTCTGAAAAAACTACAAAAAATTAACTAGAATTAAATAAAAAATTATCATCGTATACACTAATTCAAACATGATATAATAAATCTATATTTTGTCACCACTATCTTTGTATTTCTACCTCACAAACTTTGCCAAACACAGCACTAATGTACCATGCACATATCATGTATAGTATTTGTCTTAACAACTTTTTTAACAATATCATAATAATCTTGAATTAAATAATTTTCATAATATATAGTTTATATTCTTTATTTTATAGTGTTTCTAGAAAAATTAGAGAAATCTTACATTTTAAAGCTATAATCTTCAATTTTTAGTATATTTAAAAAAATCATATAATTTCATAATATAAAGTTTATAGTTTTTATTTAATAGTGTTTCAAGAAAAAGTAGAGAAATCTCACATTTTAAAGCCTATAGCCTTCAATTTGCAGTATATGTAAAAATATCATGTAATTTCATAATTTAAAGTCTATAGTATTTGTTTTATAGTGTTTCTAGAAAAATTAGAGAAATCTCACATTTTAAAGCCTATAGTTTTCATCAATTTGTAGTATATGTAAAAAAAATCATATAATTTCATAATTTAAAATCTATAATCTTTGTTTTATAGAGTTTCTAGAAAAATTAGAGAAATCTCACATTTTAAAGCCTATAGCCTTCAATTTGCAGTATATGTAAAAAAATCATTTAATTTCATAATTTAAAGTCTATAGTCTTTATTTTATAGTGTTTCTAGAAAAATTATAGAAATCTCAAATTTTAAAGCCTATAGTCTTCATCAATTTGTAGTATATGAAAAAAATCATATAATTTCATAATTTAAAGTCTATAATCTTTGCTTTATAGTGTTCCTAGAAAAATTAGAGAAATCTCACATTTAAAATCCTATAGCCGTCAATTTGTAGTATATGTAAAAAAATCATTTAATTTCATAATTTAAAGTCTAAAGTCTTTGTTTTGTAGTGTTTCTAGAAAAATTAGAGAAATCTCACATTTTAAAGCCTATAGCCTTCAATTTGTAGTATATGTAAAAAAATCATGTAATTTTATAATTTAAAGTCTATAGTCTTTCCTTTAAAGTGTTTCTAGAAAAATTAGAAAAATCTCATATTTTAAAGCCTGAAACCTTCAATTTGTAGTATATGTAAAAAAATCTTATAATTTCATAATTTAAAGTCTATAGTCTTTGTTTTATAGTATTTCTAGAAAAATTATAGAAATCTCACATTTTAAAGCCTATATCCTTCATTTTGTAGAAGATGTAAAAAATCATGTAATTTCATAATTTAAAATTCATAGTCTTTGTTTCCTAGTGTTTCTAGAAAAATTAGAGAAATCTCACATTTTAAAGCGTATAGCCTTCAATTTCTACTATATGTAAAAAAAAATTACATAATTTGAAGCCTATAATAGTCTTTGTTTTATAATGTTTCTCGAAAAATTAGAGAAATCTCACATTTTAAAGCCTATAGCCTTCAATTTGTACTATCTGTAAAAAAGTCTAATTTTATAATATAAATTCTATTGTCTTTGTTTTATAGTGTTTCTAGAAAAATTGAGAAATCTCACATTTTAAAGTATATAGCCTTCAATTTCTACTATATGTAAAAAAATCATGAAAGTACATCATTTGAAGTCTATAGTCTTTGTTTTATAGTGTTTCTCGAAAAATTGAGAAATCTCACATTTTAAAGCTTATAGCCTTCAATTTGTAGTATATGTAAAAAAATCAAGTAATTTCATAATATAAAGTATATAGTGTTCTTTTTATAGTTTTTCTAAAAATATTGAGAAATCCATATTTTAAAGTATATAGCCTTCAATTTCTACTATATGTAAAAAAATCATGAAATTACATAATTTGAAGCATATAGTCTTTGTTTTATAGTGTCTCTAGAAAAATTAGAGAAATCTCACATTTTCAAACCTATAGCCTTCAATTTTTTGTATATGTAAAAAAATCATGTAATTTTATAATTTAAAGTCTATAGTCTTTGTATTATAATGTTTCTAGAATAATTAGAAAATCTCACATTTTAAAGCCTATAGCCTTCAATTGGTAGTATATGTAAAAAAAATTATGTAATTCTATAATTTAAAGTCTATAGTATTTGTTTTCTAGTGTTTCTAGAAAAATTAGAGAAATCTCACATTTTAAAGCCTATAACCTTCAATTTGTAGTATATGTAAAAAAATCATGTAATTTCATAATATAAAGTCTATACTCTTTGTTTTATAGTGTTTCTAAAAAAATTAGAGAAATCTCTAATTTTAAAGCCTATAGTCTTCAATATGTTATATATGTAAAAAATTCTTGAAATTGCATAATTTAAAGCCTATAATCTTTGTTTTATAGTGTTTTTAGAAAAATTAGAAAAATCTCACATTTTAAAGTCTACCATCAATTTCTACTATATGTAAAAAAATCAGGAAATTACATAATATGAAGTCTATAGTCTTTGTTTTCAAGTGTTTCTAGAAAAAGTAGAGAAACCTCACATTTTAAAGCCTATAGCCTTCAATTTGTAGTATAATTTAAAAATCATTTTATTTCATAATATAAAGTCTAAAGTCTTTATTTTCTATTGTTTCTACAAAAATTAGAGAAATCTCACATTTTAAATCGTGTAGCCTTCATTGTCTACTACATGTAAAAAAATCAGGATATTATATAATTTGAATTCTATAGTCTTTGTTTGATAGTGTTTCTAGAAAAATTAGAGAAATATCACATTTTAAAGCCTATAGTATTCAATTTGTAATATATGTAAAAAATAATTATCTAATTTCATAATATAAAGTATAGAGTGTTTTTTTATATTTTTTCTAAAAAAATTGATAAATCTCATGTTGTAAAGTATATAGTCTTCAATTTCTACTATATGTAAAAAAATCATGAAATTACATAATTTGAAGTCTATAGTCTTTGTTTTATAGTATCTCTAGAAATATTAGAGAAATCTTACATTTTCAAGACTATAGCCTTCAATTTGTTGTATATGTAAAAAACTCATGTAATTTTATAATTTAAAGTCTATAGTCTTTGTTTTATAGTGTTTCTAGAAAAATTAGAAAATCTCACAATTTCAAGCCTATAGCCTTCAATTTGTAATATATGTAAAAAAATTATGTAATTTCATAATTTAAAATCTATAGTCTTTGTTTTGGAGTGTTTCTAGAAAAATTAGAGAAATCTCACATTTTAAAGCCTATAACCTTCAATTTTCTACTATATGTAAAAAAAATCAGGAAATTACATTATTTGAAGCCTATAGTCTTTATTTTATAGTGTTTCTAGAAAAATTAGATAAATATCACATTTTAAAGCAAATTTGTAGTATATATATAAAAAAATCATGTAATTTCATAATATAAAGTCTATAGTCTTTGTTTTATAGTATCTCTAGAAAAATTAAGAAATCTCACTTTTTAAAATATATAGCCTTCAATTTCTACTATATGTAAAAAAAAATCATAAAATTACATAATTTGAAGCCTATAGTCTTTGTTTTATAGTATTTCTAGAAAAATTAGAGAAATCTCACAATTTTAAGTCTATTGCCTTCAGTTTGTTGTATATGTAAAAAAAATCATGTAATTTCATAATTTATAGTATATAGTGTTCTTTTTATAGTTTTCTAAAAAAATTAAGAAATCTCATATTTTAAAGTATATAGCATTCAATTTCTATTGTATATAATTAAAACAATCATGAAATTACATAATTTGAAGCCTATAGTCTTTGTTTTATAGTGTCTCTAGAAAAATTAGAGAAATATCACATTTTCAAGCCTATAGCCTTCAATTTATTGTATATGTAAAAATAAATTGTAATTTTATAATTTAAAGTCTATAGTCTTAGTTTTCTAGTGTTTCTAAAAAAATTAAAAAATCTCACATTTTAAAGCCTAGCCTTCAATTTGTAGTATATGTAAAAAAATCATGTAATTTCTTAATTTGAAGTCCATAGTCTTTGTTTACTAGTGTTTCTAGAAAAATTAGAGAAATCTCACATTTTAAAGCTTATAGCCTTCAATTTATAATTTATGTAAAAAAAAATCATGTAATTCAATAATATAAATTATATAGTGTTTCAAAAAAAATTGTGAAATCTCACATTTTAAAGTATATAGCCTTCAATTTCTACTATATGTATAAAATCTGAAAATTACATAATTTGAAACATATAGTCTTTGTTTTATAGTGTTTCTAGAAAACATAAAGAAATCTCACATTTTAAAGCCTATAGCCTTCAATTTGTAGTATATGTAAAAAAAATGTAATTTTATAATATAAAGTCTATAATCTTTGTTTTATGTTGTTTCTAGAAAAATTAGAAAAATCCCACATTTTAAACTCTATAGCCTTCAATTTGTAGTATATGTAAAATAATCATGTAATTTTATAATTTAAAATCCATAGTCTTTGTTTACTAGTGTTTCTAGAAAAATTAGAGAAATCTCACATTTTAAAGTCTACAGCCTTCAATTTGTAGTATATGTAAAAAAATCATGTAATTTCATAATATAAAGTATATGATGTTTGTTTTATAGTGTTTCTACAAAATTTAAGAAATATCACATTTTAAAGTACATAGCTTTCAATTTCTATAATATGTAAAAAAATCATAAAACTAAATAATTTGAAGCCTATAGTCTTTGTTATATAGTGTCTCTAGAAAAATTAGAGAAATCTCACATTTTCAAGCCTATAGCTTTCAATTTGTTGTAAATGTAAAAAAATCATGTAATTTTATAATTTAAAGTCTATAGTCTTTGTTTTATATTGTTTCTAGAAAAATTAGAAAATCTCAAATTTTAAAACTTATAGCTTTCAATTTGTAGTATATGTAAAAAAATCATGTAATTTTATAATTTAAAGTCTATAATCTTTGTTTTCTAATTTTTTTCTAGAAAAATTAGAGAAATCTCATATTTTAAAGCCTATAGCCTTCAATTCGTAGTATATGTAAAAAAATCATTTAATTTCATAATTTAAAGTCCATAGTCTTAGTTAATAGTGGTTTTAGAAAATTTAGAGAAATTTCAAATTTTAAAGCCTACAGCCTTCAATTTGTAGTATATTTAAAAAAATCATATAATTTCATTATATAAAGTCTATAGTCTTTTTTTTTATAGTATTTCTAGAAAAATTAGAGAAATCTCACATTTTAAAGCTTATAACCTTCAATTTCTACTATATGTAAAAAAAATCAAGAATTTACATAATTTAAAACCTATAGTCTTTATTTTGTTGTGTTTCTAGAAAAATTAGAGAAATCTCATATTTTAAAGCATATAGCCTTTAATTTGTACTATATGTAAAATTAATGTAATTTCATAATATAAAGTCTATAGTCTTTGTTTTATAGTATTTCTTGAAAAATTTGAGAAATCTCACATTTTAAAGCGTTTAACCTTCAATTTCTTCTATATGTAAAAAAATAAGGAAAATACATAATTTGAAGTCTATAGTCTTTGTTTTATAGTGTTTCTAGAAAAATTATAGAAATCTCACATTTTAAGGCCTATAGTTTTCAATTCGTAGTATGTGTAAAAAAATAATGTAATTTCATAATATAAAGTCTATAGTCTTTATTTTATAGTGTTTCTAGAAAAATTAGAGAAATTTCACATTTTAAAAGTGTTTAGCCTTCAATTCCTACTATATGTAAAAAAATCAGAAAATTACATAGTTTGAAACTTATAGTCTTTGTTTTATAGTGTTTCTAGACAAATTACAGAAATCTCACATTTTAAACCCTATAGCCTTCAATTTGTAGTATCTGAAAAAAAATTTATGTAATTTCATAATATAAAGTCTTTAGTCTTTGTTTTATAGTGTTTCTAGAAATATTGGAAAATCTCACATTTTAAAGTATATAGCCTTCAATTTCTACTATATGTAAAAAAAAATAATTAAATTACATAATTTGAAGCATGTAGTCTTTGTTTTATAGTGTTTATAGAAAGATTAGAGAAATTTCACATTTTAAAGCCTATAGCCTTCAATTTGTATTATATGTAAAAAAAATCATGTAATTTCATAATATATAGTATACAGTGTTTGTTTTATAATGTTTCTAGAAAAATTGATAAATCTAACATTTTAAAATATATAACCTTCAATTTCTACTATATGTAAAAAAATCATGAAATTATATAATTTGAAGCCTATAGACTATAGTCTTTGTTTTATCGTGTTTCTAGTAAATTAGAGAAATCTCACATTTTAAACCATAGCCTTCACTTTATAGTATATGTATAAAAATCATATAATTTCATAATAAAAAGTCTATAGTCTTTCATTTATAGTATTTCTAGAAAAATTAAAGTAATCTCACATTTTAAAACGTATAACCTTCAGTTTCTACTATACGTAAAAAAATAAAAAAAAATTACATATTTGAAGTGTCTTTGTTTTAAAGTGTTTATAGAAATCTTACATTTTAAAGCCTATATAATCTTAAATTTGTAGTATCTGTAAAAAAAACATGTAATCTCATAATACAAAATCTATAGTCTTTTTTTATAGTGTTTCTAGAAAAATTGAGAAATCTCACAATTTTAAGCCTATTAACCTTCAATTTGTAGTATATGTAAAAAAATAATGTAATTTCATAATTTAAAGTCTATAATCTTTATTTTATAATATTTTTAGAAAAATTAGAAAATCACATTTTAATCGCCATGCATTAAAAAAAGTTATTTATAGACTAAATTTTGCATGAGATGAAGCATAACTCATTCTTATAAAATAAAATGGGGAAAAAAAAGTAAGCATACAACATTAAACCTCCTGGTAATAATACAGGTCAATTCTGATTGGAAAAGCTACAGAATCTGCTGCCCCAAATAAAAAATACAGAACTTGGATGATATATATATAAATATATATATCTAAACACAAAATCACTAGTAAACTCTCATACACTATCAAACTATATTCCTGTTGAGTAATCCAAGGAAAAAGAGAGGAGAAAAATATGGACAAAATATTTAAGACAAAAATATCCTACAACTCAATGCAGGGTAAATATTTACCCTAAAGTGATCAACATGACCGTAGCAAAACAGGACCAACTGATAAACTAAGCATGTCACTGAGAGCTACCTGAACCTCATTTGATCCATGTTCGCAGCTGATCAAGCTCGAAAGAAGAGGGAAAAATTGAGCCATGTTCTCATCAAAAGAAGTATCTCCCAAATTACAAATAGCCTGAAGAGTAGCCACGACGAGAGGTGAGCGTGCGGCGAGTTCTCTTCGCTTCCCGGAGCCTAAAGGAATTAACCAATGTTGCTGTCTACCATGAGAAGATTCAGAGGCTCGCCCAGAATCTGCGACTTCAATGTAGAACTCCAAGACCTCTTGACAGAGCCGAACCAGATGAGTCTCGACCTCTGCCTCGTCATAACTGTGAGGCCTGTCCACGACAAGGTTCTGTAGAAACGTGAGGCATATTTGGTAGGACTCGTTCTCAAGGCGTAACAGTGGAGGATCTTGCATTTGGGTCATAGAACCAAATTCTTGTAGCTTTGCACGTAGAATAATATTGCTGTTTATCTTGTGAGCATGTAATGCCACATCATGCAAAGCATCAAACAGGACAAGAATGGTTTTTGCTGAAAGTTGAGGTCGATACATGTTATATATCTCCATCACCGCCTGCCAATTTCGGTAAGAGAAGAGCTGTTAATTTTCAGAAAAATAAAAAACATGCATCTTTTTTTGTTGGCACACATAAAGGTTGTTGTCAGTGCACATCATGTATGAAAATGAGGTATTGAATGGGTATGAGATTACATAATCTTTGGTCAAATTTCTGTGAAAATAGTACCAAGAAAAAAAAAATCTTGTAATAACATCTGTTATAGCTTCTTCCTCTATATCTCTTTCTGTAATGCATTTTAATAATGTAAGTGAAACAGCATAAGAATCTACCTGAATCAATAAAAGCTGAACGGCAGCGCGGCATTTTGCATCGGATAAATATACATGAAGGCGACGAGTCCTCAGGCTTTCTAAATTATGAGGTGATCCAGACTCAGAAGGATCTCTGTCATCTTCTGCTGTTGAAGCATGTTCATGAGTTCCATTAACAAAGTCTCCACTGTCAAGGAATGAAAAGTTGGGGAGCGTTGCATTTGCGGCTTCTTTCAGTGACAAAACCACTTCTAACCACTTCTCAGAAAATAGCTCTCCGGCATTACTCATCAATCGAACAAATGCAGCAATACCAATGCCAGCAAGACTTTGATGAGGGCGCTTTATAAAGCTTACGAGGAGCAACAGCACCTTCCTTAATAGCGGATTGACGGTGTTATAAAAGTTGACAAAAAGATCTACCACCAATTAGAGGGCTAGTGTGCATGTCTCGTAAAGCCATGCATCTTGATCAAGCTCACTGTCAGCCTCTAATTCATTGATCTGTGAGCTACTTCCTGAAGGATCAATAGCATGTCGTACATAATCAAATATTGGGAACAGGACTGATTCAAATACTCTTTCCCATAAAGGTAGTGAAAAGAGGTGGCCATGATTGCGTAAGGTTTCAAACAGGACTTGCAAGGCTCTCTGCCTAATCTCAGGCCTTGGGTCAAAGCTAAGCTCAGACAAACCTGCACAAAATAGACAATGCATTAGAAAGACGAAAAAATAAGACGGGAAGAAAATTAACTGAGTAATTAACATATGAGCAAGTTAAGAAAGAAGCTAGCTACATTTGCTCTAATTCATGCCTGAATTAAATCTCCTTACCAGCTAATAAAGGAAACCAGAAATAGAGATGTTCCTCCTTGTCTGTCACATCTCCGTTTTCGTGTTTTCCCTCTTTTCCTGTACGAGGTGAAGGTGACAAAGTCTTTCCAGAAGTTTCCTTGTCCTTGTTCCTTGATGAAGAGCCAAGGTCTCCTTCTGCTAGTTTTGTTGCACAGAATCGAAGAAAAGCAATGGCATTTAGGCTGATCTCTTTGTTAAATCTACTATTGGTGAATGCAATAAGACAATTCACACAATCAGTGAAAGTGGTGGTTTCAGTCTCAGTGATGTATGGAAAGTAATCTCGAATAATCTTCTCAATAATTTCAAAAGCCAAGAGTACAATGTTTCTGTGGTCATCATATGCTGCTGTTGTGAATACCTGAAATCAAGTGCACAAGCAATAAGTGGAGAATTTGAAGTGTACATTCTTCAGCAGACTAAAAGTCTAAAACAAAACAAAAGCATTCTCTTTCACAAACTGAAGGCTTTACCATGAACATGCTCTTCCATCCTGATTTCACATTGTTGACACGAGATAGAACCATTTGAGAGACACATCTGATAATAAGTTCTCTAATTTCAACAGCACTACTCTTTCGCATAACAATGACAAAAGGCTTCATAAATTCATTTTGAAAATTATAATTTGCCAACTCTTCCCGCTCTAGAAATTTCATTGACAACTGACGTAAGGAGTCCATGGCAAAAATTGCAATTGAAAGGTTTCCAGAACAGCCAATAGTTACAAAGAAATCTGAGAGAACATGCCAAATGCTTGACCACACAAGCCTGATGCGGTTCATATTATAGTGCCTGTACACAATAATCATGTCAAACAATATATTTGAAAGCAGTGAATAAACACAAATCAATCATTAAACATAAAATCATAAGCCCAAAGATTTCCCCGACTTCTTTTTCCAGATCAATTGCCTTCCCAACATTATCTTTGGGGGCACAGGAAGTTTCATCGATAAAATAACATGCAACGCCATATATTTATAAGAACAGGAGCAGAAACTAGTTCAAATGACCAAATTTATGAACATACGAAGGATTTTGTATGAAATTTGGTAATCCAAAAAGGCCATTGTAATTATAATGCAGTGTTCTGCTTATAAACTGCAAAGGATATTGCAGCTGCCAAGATCAGATTTCCAAAAATGCCATCAATTTACAATAACCTCGCAATCCATAAACACCATGAGCCACCCGAAAAAATGAAGTTCATATAGAAACAGCATGCAATAAGTAGTAAGAGAATAATACTAATACATACGCAATCTCAACTATCTTTGTCAGGCTGAACACCCGGGGATCAGTTGGAGATCTCAGCTCCTCCATGGAGACTTTGCACAGAGCTTTAACAAAATCTAGTATAGCCTCGCTGTTCAACTTCTGACTTCGAGTGAATATACGATTCATTTCTGAGCTCCCAACTTGCTCCAGCATATTCAAATTTAAAACTAGATTGTTTACTTGTTCTGATGTGACAGCCCCAGAAGCATTACTGCCAATTCCAGTGCTATCATATGAACCCCTCATCACTGTGGCAGCCGCATACTGCATCCTCCCAGGTCCCTTCTTCTTCAGAACAGGAAGAATAGTTGATTTCGCTTGCTTTGATTTTTCAGAATCATTCTGAGGAAAAGCAAAGAATGTGGCATCTGGGGGAGCCCCCTCTCCAAGAAGATGTAGATGCTCAAATCGGGAAACACAGGTCAAAATATGCTCCCAAGCCTCTTGTAAGTAATTCCCATCCTCATCAGCAATAGTAACTATCACCTATCAACAATTCACATGGAAATCAGAAGTCAAATTCACAAGAATCTAACATTGTGTTAAGTACCAAAAAATACAATACAACTAAGTATAATGTGCCTTCAGATTTTGTTCTTCCAACAATGGCTTTCAGCAAAGGCAGGAAAGCTTCCACAAAAACACGTCCATTAATTTGGAAACTACCACAATTAGAAGCAAACACATTTTGTGATCTCACACCCACTGAAGGGGTAGCCATTTAGATGAAGGCAATTGCACAACAGAATTTTTCTTTAGATAGGACTAAATCATCCAGCAAAATCCACTTTGTAGCTAAAACTTGTTCAAACTATGTGAAAGCTCTCCATGACATGAAAACCTGCTGCTGAAGCAATTTATGCAAAAAGTACAATATAAAATACAAAGTGCTTCAAAAATAAATTCTGAAACAGTATATATTTAAAAATACCTTATTCTCAAATTCAAATATTTTTTAAACATTCCCTTATAGTGGAAAAAAAATTCAGACCAACACAAATTGGCCTCATGAAATCAATGGCAAATACTATTAGGTTATGTCAGGATGGAATTGTCCACCACCACAAACAAAAACATAAGAAACACGAAAGAGTGGATGAAATAGAAACAAATGGGATGGCATGAAATGAAAAGAAAATGGAGCATAAAAGAGTTGCCTTATCCAAGATTGGATTATTGAGGACAGAAGAAAGGGAAAGATAATACTGGTTGTCAGCACAAAATTCAAATATATAATATAACCCATATAAATTATTTTCAAGTAACTAGGCTTCCATAAAAAGAATAAATAATGACAAGGTTTGATTTGAAAGGTGGGGTGATGGTTCCAATCACATTTCCTTCCCCCACATAAATTTAGACACCAAAACAAGGAGATTCATTCCCTTACCTTAACCCGTCCACCCTGCTAATCCAAATAAAGTCTTAAGCAACCTCGTGTTTAATGTCATGAAATCTAATCACATATCATATCAATTTGTAATCATCATCGTGAAAAGATACTCCCTTAAAAAAGGATAACAATGTAAAAGACTCGAAAACATCTATTCTAGAACAAGATTAAACATGGAGTCTAATAAAAAATTTAAAAAAAAAAACACAATTCAATACACTCAACAATTTTACATTATGAAAGGAAAGAGGAAAATAATACTGTTAGCATAGTAGAAAGTAACATAAATCACAATAGCAATTGCTAATCAATATTTACTCCATCTAAGTACTATGTTCATAAGCCAGCTGAAAGAGAATGTTAAATTTGCCAACCTTGATCGCATCTACATTTTTCTGCTTAATATCAGCAGGAGAATGCAGGGAGGTAAACTTTGCCAATGAAGTTACAAAAGCATCTCTATGAGTCTTCATGGACATTACAGATGTAACATGAATAGCACAGCGGAAGCCCTCAAGACAGAGAGCTATTACAACTTCATCATCACTCTGATCAAGAGGAACGCTGAAGGCAGCTAACATCGGAGCCCAGCACACCTCAATCATAAATCTAAGAATTACCACATCTGTTGCTGCATAATAGACAGACCTACGAATTCCAAGCAAATATATATCAAATAAGAGAAATATAAAAACTTACGTGCCAGGCTATTTTGAAAGAACAGTGATTTAAAAAAGAAATAAAAAACAAGAAATCAGCTTCACTGTTTGAAACAAGTGATCCATTTGGCATAGAAGTTACAAAAAGAAAACAAAATAAGAAGAAATACACTGATGTGAACATTTTAGATTGATACCCCACAGTCTACACTTCAAACTAACGTGGAACATAATCAACCATGTAAAGTAACAGATAAATACTACAAAAAGCAGTAAGCTTCATAAACAGCTTGATGGTGAACAAACAGTGGCAACATAAGATTCTTCGAGAGAGAAATAGAATAGGTCAAATGGAGCACATGGCTTAAGAAACGAACTTGGACAAGAGAAAGAATCTTTTCAACAGAATGGGAAAATACTGTAGAACATACTCTGTCTTGCGAGCTTTTTCTTTGAATTGTTCTTGCATACGACGTATTAAATCATCACTGGTCCCCATATTACTGTCATCTCCCCGCTTACGGATCACAATGTTCAATATACTATCCAAACCTAGAAGTCTATTAGAGTTCACAGCCTGTCTTTGTTGGTGTTCCAAATCAACATCTTTCATTTTGATCTCATTTCTAGATATTCTATCATACAAGGACCTCAAGTATTCCTCTGGTACATCTTTTCCATCATCTATGCCACGATTGTTTTTTATGAAATCATCAGCAGACATCTGCATAGTTCAACAATCATATAGAAAATTTCTTATGGCATATATCATAATTAAGTGTACTTAAATTTATACAATTAACTAAGCACACCTTGTTCTTCACCATCGGATTATGAGCATCAGTATTGAGCATGATAACAGAATATGCAAGGACGTATGCTGTATCAGCACTGGAAAAAACTTTTGGATTACATTTGCAATAACGCTCAGCAAACTTCTCCATGATTCGATCAATTTTCTGTGCCTCACCAGGCAGTCTAAAGCCTTGAAGAAAGGCCCTGATTGCCTCATCAAATTCCATCCGTTGAAAGTCAAAAGAATCCACGTAGGCATGCATTACTTTCAGGGATAACTCCTCCCTTTCTCCCAGATAATCACCAATCAGAGTCTTGTTCAACCCAGATGCATCTTTAAGAAAAGCAGCTATATCCTCTGGTGAATTACCCACTTTGTTGGCATTGATGAGGAATTCAATTCCTTTCTTAGGCTTCCTATTGAACAGTGATATACCTTCCTGCCATAAGCTTAGGATTAGCTTCATAGACAATGTATGACTAAAGAAATAACAGAGGTCTGCTTGCTACTCCAAACCTAATGCATTTTTGCTTACCTGGAGTTCCAATTTGTAAGCCCTGCGTTGCTCAATGGTAGAAACATCAGATGCATCATTGGAAATCTCAGAATGAGTTTCTGATCCTTCAGCTGACTCTTCTCCATTCCCATTCACCATGGGTTGACCTCCGGCATCATGGCCGTTATCAACTGCTTCAAGTTTCTTGACCGAAAGAGGTTCTGGAATGCGCAACTGCTTGTTCATCCAGTCTCCCATTGATTTTAATACAGCAACCAAGCATTTCATGGCTTCAAGTTTTAGTGTTGCCTCTTGAGGTGGCAAAAGTGTGGTGGTTACACCAGGAGGGGCACCTTGGGCAGTTTTAAGAAGTCCATTGACCATCCTAAGACGAATGTAGCAATTATATAAAAGAATAGTAAGTAATGATCAAGACAGCCACACCAAAACCAGCATGGATAGTATATGAAATCAATCCAACAAAAAGCTAATAATATGGATATCTATATTATATAGATGAAGTAACACATCATTTAATAAAATAAAATCGAACTTTACAGTTTACACACCTCTCAAATATGTTAGATGAATTGACATCACAGTCATAATTGATAAAAATATCCACCAATATTTGTGAATCAACACAAAGCTTCTCCAGAAAACGGAAGACTATCATCTTTTGCTGAAAATTAGGTTGAGCAACATTTTCCAGAACTCTGAGTACGATCATTGGATAAAAAACACCAATTTCTGCTTTCAATCCAGCTCTAAATCTTGACACCAGACTGATGAAGATGGAGCATGATAGTTGAAAGACAATCATAAGATTTGAAGCACTGTTCTTCAACAATGATAAACATAAGTACTGCTTGATGGCACCCAAAAACCTGTTTTACCACAGTCAATGCAATGATCAGTAGAGATCACCATTCCAGGAAAGTTACGTGATTAAATACACGGAAAGAAAAAGTGATTGCTTGTTTGAAAAGTTATAAAGAGCAGAACAATCAACACAAAATTAATAGTTTTTCAACAGCTGAATCCTGGAAATGCAGCAAGTTGAAAAGGCAAAAATTGAAGAAGTCCCCATTTTCACTTTAAGAATGCCATAGGTAATTCACTCAATTGAGTTTCAACTTTCAATCTCAAAGTGGATAGAGTGACACCTCTTCTTTCAACTTTATTAAATTGGGAAAAAAATTCACCAAGGATTCAACCTTACAATGACCATATCAATCAACTTCAAAAAAAGTTGAGTATCTACAACAGCACTGGCCAAGCATTGTTTTACTCAGTGGGATCATCTACATGAATAAGACAATGCTATAATGGCCTATAGAGTGAACCAAGTTTATAGTCAAATCATTAAAATCTAAATATTTTTTAGTGCCTTTACCTATACCCTTTTTTAATCTCCCTCTACTTCTAGCTATTAGGCTACTCTCCATTTGATATACTTTCTTTATATTGAGGATTCTACACACCACCTCCATATATGAACAAAGCACTAAAGGCGAGGTTCTACCATCTTTTTCACAAAAGGTTTAACCCTAAATTTCTCATTTCCAATACAACATTTACATCTCTAATTATCCATACATAGTGGCACAACTCCACAAAAGCCCCTCTGCAATTTCTGCTTCAGGGAAACAATCCAAATGAAAAGACCTAACCGCACCATTTTGTATGTGTCATTGGAACTAAAAAGCTTGATTGTTCTGATCTCTTCTAGTTAGTTTTAAAAAATCCAAACGATATAATAGATGATAGAAAGTGACATTGAGTTTTTTACTTTGACATAACTTCCTATAAAATGTAGTTAGGTTTCCCACCTTCTGGTACAGAGTTTGGCACAGAACTACACCTTAACTCACTACAATTGAACCAATAACATATTATGATATTAACACACACAACACACAATGTTAAATTCTACCTGTCACTAGTCCTGAAAACAGCACCAGCATTCTCCAGCAAGATCTTCAACAACTCCAAGGCCACAATCTTCCCCTTCATCAACACTGGGTCAGCCGAAGCCTCCTTTGGCGGCGTCTTCATGGACAGCTTACAAAGCGCCCTGAACACCAAAAATGCATCTCTTCTAAGCTTATTCCCAATCTGGATCTCCAAATCATCATCCCTCTCCACAATCTCCCCATCCACCAGCTCCCCTTTCCTTCCTTCCAATGCAGTCTTATACATACTGATCTCCCAATACTACGCATCCAACATGTCCTTATCAGTTGAATCCAGCAAATCCGCCGGATTCGTCGTCTCCACCGTCGCCGTTGTCTCGAACGCACCATCATGTCCCCCTAAAGACGAAACCCTACTAGGTGTAACTGGATTCAAAACTCCATCAATATCCTGCATGATTTTTGTTATAAAACCCTGCACAAACTGCGTCGCTGAGTTATCAGCATCAGATTTCTCCACAGGCTCCATCAATTCAGCAACCACAATTGGCTGAATCGGAACCGTGGATGAATCCGCTTCCATTCTACGAAACACGATCACAAGCATCTGAATCAATGACGCTTTTGCAGTAGTTTGATTCACTACGTTCTTGCTACCAAGGTATATATCGTAGCATGTTCTCACGATTAGAAGCAAGGAGTCACCGTGGATTCTAAGCGAGATGGATGTTACAGCTGATAGCAGGGTTTTCAGCACGAGCAATTCGACGGCATCGTCGCCAAGATCGTGGCACTTGCAAACTGATTCAATCAGATTCGCTAGAAGCTTCGCCTCGGGGCCGCCGCCCCCGGTGTCAGCCTCGCCGCGGAGGTATCCGTGCGCGATGAGCTTCTGGACTGCATCGACGGCGGGCTCGGCTATCTTCAGGACGCCGGAGCTGGCGGCGTTGATGAGAGGGCTGAGGATCGATTCAGACTCGGCGAGGGAGTACTCGACGGCGCCAGCGCCTTGGAGTGGGCCAGGTATAGAGGACTCCGTCTCTGCCGCGGATGCGGCATCGTCGGAGTTTGGAGACTGTAGATTCTCCTGCTGCTGTTGTGGTGGTGATGTTAGGGTTTCGATCACGGATTTGCACTCATGAGCGAGCTTGGCGTGCTTCCGCCACGATGCGTTCTTGATTATCTTCTCGAGCGCGGGGATAATGACCTGGCTCAGCCGGGAATCGGCTTCCGAAGAAGCCATTCCCGAATTCCGGTGGAGAGTTGGCGACTCGGCGGCGGGGGGTTTGGGATCAGGCGGCGACTCGGTGGGTGGTTCGGCTCTGCTAGGATCTTGTTCCCATGAGCTGCAGGATCGAGTTCACAAGGTGGTTCAAAAATGGCGGCGAGTTGACTCAGTGAGTTGGGAACGAAAACGGAGAGAGCGAGTTACTACTGAGTTTGGTTGGGATCAGATCACAGTAGTGGAAGAAGGGTCGTCAGATTTTAGATGACGAAGTGCTTGAAGTTTGAAATGAAATGACTGAACTGTCCTTTTTGGTGCAATCAAATGAGGAATTAACGTATGAAAAGACGCGACAGTGTTGGGGTATTTATGAGTTTTAATTAGATTCCATTACATGTAGATCTGTTGAATAAAATGTTTTTTTTTTGTGTATTAATAATTTATTACAGGATTATTAGTGGATGATGACTTGAAAATTAAAACATTGACATATACGTATCATTTTGAGTTTGGATTTTGTCAAGTTAATATTCCTTCCATCTCATGCTAATAATAATTTTGACCTTTTTTTTATATATTTAAAAGTTAATACTAGTTTAATTATGATATATTAATAGTGGGATTTTTTCCCCATTAAAAGCATAAAATGCTTTTATTTCTACAAACATGCAAAGAGAAACAATAATTCCAACGATGTCCTGATTTCTGGATTATTAGGGAAAATCATAGGATCCCTACGATTTCAGCCCATGTTTTGGCGCCTTGCGCCCAGAGGGGCCTTGCGCCCGAGAAGAATCGAACGTCTGGCGCCTTGCGCCCAAGAAGCTCCCTACCTGGCGCCTTGCGCCCAAGAAGCTTCTTGCCAAGGCGCTTTGCGCCCTCCACCAAGCGTGCGCCCGAGAAGCCTCTCCTAGGTGGTTATCTTATCCTATCCAAAATATCTACTTGAAACTTTATAGGATAGCTGGGCCAAAACTAAGATTGCATTGTTTTGTTTAGGTTTGCCCCACAAAAGGTGCATGTAACTTGTGCCTTGGTATATGGTCCAACCCCCACTGGCAGAATTCACAAAGGAGTTTAGAATGATTTCTCATCAGGTTTCTTATCAGCATTCTGATATCTTCTAAATCAGATTCTCTTGGTTTAATTCATCTAATTAAAGCTTCACATTTCTTTAATCTGTCTCTGATTATAATTTATCAATAATCATAATCAAAGAAGGTTTAGAATGATTTATAAATGAATTTATCAAAATTATAATTGTTGAGAAAGTTGTTCAAACAGCTGTTGAGAAAGCTGTTCAAACAGCTGTTGAGAAACCTGTTTGAACAGCTTTCTGAACAGCTTTCTCAACAATTATAATTTTGAACAGTTCATTTATAAATTATTCTAAACCTTCTTTGATTATGATTTTGATAAATTATAATCAGAGACAGATTAAAGAAATGTGAAGCTTTAATTAAATGAATTAAATCAAGAGAATCTGATTTAGAAGATATCAGAATGCTGATGAGAAACCTGATTAGAAACCTGAGAAATCTGATGAGAAACCTGAGAAGCGCCAAAACATGGGCTGAAATCGTGGGATCCCTACGATTTCAAGAGACATAATGTATTGAGCTGAAATCGTAGGGATCCTACGATTTTCCCTAATAATCATGAAATCAGGACATTGTTGGAATTATTGTTTCTCTTTGCATGTTTGTAGAAATAAAGCATTTTATGCTTTTAATGGGGGAAAAAATCCAGGATATTATTGATTCACAATAAAAGATGCCGAATAGGGCTACACGGGATAAAGAAAGGGCCAAGCCCAAGGTCACAACCCAAAAAGGGGAAGGACAAAAACAAAACAGCAAACTAGCTCAAAGAACAAAAGAACATTAACACTTTTATCAAAGTGAAGGCTCTCGATCATTACAGTACTCCGTCCCTAATCTTTGAATAGTTGAAGCTAGTTCAGAGGGACTATCATCTATTTGCTCAAAAACCTTCTTGTTCCTACTTTTCCAAATCATCCAGCATCAAAGGGAAATCCAGATTCTGGCTTTCTTTTTATCTTCCCTTGCTTGAGTTTGAGATAAAACAAACAACCACCACTCGTTCATTTCCATCTCGCTAATCCCTGCCACTAAGCCTTCCATCTGCAGAAGCTTCCAGATTTCCTTCGAATAAGTGCAAGTGACGAGACAATGCAACAAGGTTCAGATTGGCATCGGGGGCAGATTGAATGAACTTCAGGAAAGCGCCTATGAAGGACCTCTCGAACTGGACACCCATTGTGCATCACCTTCCACAGAAAAAGTTTGATTTTATGAGGTAATTTCATTTCCCATATGCTCTTCCATAATGTCCTATTTCTCATAAAACTCGGGTAAACTTCCAGAGGAGGGTGGAAAAAATTATAGGCTATGCGATAGCCTGAGCTTACTGAATATCCTTTCCCCTTGTTGGGAACCCAGCTCAATTCATCTTCCCCATCTTTAGGTTTAATAGCTTGAATAAGGTCTCCCACATCTTTTGGAAAAATTCTACTGATTAATTCTGAGTTCCAAGAACCATTTGGTAGCATAAGATTCTTAACCAAGAACACTTCATCTCTCTGGAGGTCTCTGTTGATAGTGTTGGGGTATTCTGTTGGGAGCCAGGGGTCTTCAAAAGTTTTAATATTTGTTCCAGACCCAACTCTCCATCTCAACCCTTTCTCTAAGACTTTTCTCCCCTCTAGTAAGCTTCTCCAAGCCCAAGATGGTTTGGAACCTTCTTCTGCCTCCATGAAGCCCTTGGAATGGAAGTACTTCCCTTTGAAAATTTTATAGAAAATTGATGAGGGAGCTGAGATTAATCTCCAGCCTTGCTTAGCTAGGAGAGCCATGTTCATGGCTCTGAGATCTTTGATGCCTAAACCACCCTCTGATTTCATTCTGCTCATTTTGTCCCAACTCACCCAGGCTATTCTTCTTTCAGATTCTTTCTGACCCCACCAAAATCTTGTTAGCATTTGATGGATATTGTTAAGGAGAGATTCCGGGAGCTTAAAGCATGACATAGAGTAGATAGGAATAGCCTCTCCTATTGCTCTGATTAGTACCTGTCTTCCTCCAGCTGAAAGCATTAGTCTTTTCCACCCTTGTAGTCTGGCAGCCACCTTTTGGATAATGAAATCAAATGTTTCCTTTTTAGATCTTCTTACGATTGATGGCAAGCCAAGGTATTTTGTCTTGGGCTCCTATATGCTCCACACCCAATCTACTGGCTATTTGGGTCCTAAATCTGTGGGGTGTGTTTCCACTAAAAAACACAGCTGATTTCTGCAAATTAAGCTTCTGTCCACTGATTCTTTCATATTCTTGTAAAACTTCCTGGATGTTATCACCATGTTGAATTGAGGCTTTGCTAAAAAGAATAGCATCATCTGCAAAGAATAGATGAGTAATGGGTGGGCAATGTCTTCCTATTTTAACTCCTTCTATCCTTTTATTCTTCTCAGCTTGATAGATCAAATGAGATAATCCTTCACCACATAACAGGAACAAGTAAGGAGATAGAGGATCTCCCTGCCGCAGTCCTCTCTCAGGCCTAAAATAACCAGAGGGGGATCCCTCCATAATAACTGAGTATGAAACTGTCTCCACACACTCCTTCACCCACCTTATCCATCTTTCATCAAAACCCAATTTTCTCATCACAGCCCATAGGAAACTCCACTCAACTCTATCATAAGCTTTGCTCATATCCAATTTCAGTCCCATGTCATAGTTACTCCCTGTTTTCTTATTTTTCAAGTAATGCATGCACTCATGAGCAACTAGAATATTATTTGAAATCAATCTCCCTTTGATGAAAGCGCTTTGATTAGAGCTGATGATTCTGCTGATAACACCCTGAAATCTGTGCACCAATACCTTAGAGATTATTTTATAGAACACTGAACACAAACTGATTGGTCTGATCTGGCCCATATCTCTTACTGCACCACCCTTTGGAATGAGACAAATTTGTGTATGATTGAAACTTCTAAGCATTCTGCCACCCTGAAAGAAACTTTTCACTGCTGCTATCACATCCCCTTTGATTGTTTCCCAGAAAAACTGATAAAATTTAGCTGTGAATCCATCCTCTCCTGGAGCACTATCTGGGGCAATATAAAAGACAGCTTTCTGGATTTCTTGGGAGCTAATAGGTTTAATTAGCTCAACATTCATTGTTCCTGTAACTTTTTCCTTTAGTTCTGATAGGCTATGGTCAGGGCATATTGGGTTACTGGTTGCAAAAAGTGACTTGAAAAAATTAATTGCAACCCTTGCCATCTCATCCTTATTTTCAACCATAACTCCCTCTTGATTCAACAGTCCTTGGATTCTATTATTGATGTTCCTGATTTTGCACTTTGTGTGGAAGAATCTTGTATTTTGATCACCCCATTTTAGCCATTTATTCCTTGATTTTTCCTTCCAGAACCTCTCCTCTAGCACCACCATCTCTTGGAGCTCCTTTTCAAGTCTTGTAATTTCATTCTCAGCTTCAACCCCTTTATTTTTCTGCTCAATCAAAGCTTCCTTTATCTGAACCATGCGAGAATTTGAATTAGCTCCCCCTTTCCTTTGCCAGTTAACTATGTTGTGCCTGCATTCTTTTAGCTTCTGAGATAGTCTATACATAGGAGATCCCATAGGTTGAGATTCCCAGGCAGCCATGACAATATCTTTCACCTCTGCATTTTCACACCATCTTTCTTGAAACTTAATTCTATCAGAGAGCAAATGGCAGTCAATTACATATATTCATTTGAATAACTTTTTAATTAATAGATAATTGAATTAAAGACTGATATGTCAATCTATGATTAGATGTCTATGTAAACCCTAAAATTATTTTATACTAACATTGGATTGAAATTAAACTCAATTAATATATCTTAATATATTAATTTTTAAATATAATAAAAATGATTTTATCCAATGACATAATATAATTTTTTTACACAGTTATTCAATCATGTACGTATTTTCTCTTTCTCATTACCTGAAAAATCATATAAATAAAATATTTTATTAATTGAATAATAGTAAAATACATATACATTTACCTTGTCGGTGCATCAAATTTAAACTCAATAAAAATATCAGAACAACTATTATTTAAAATGGATGAAATACTTATTACCTCTACTCTGCTTTTCCTTTATTAAATTTAAACTCACGATAACCTTAAAGATTAAAGCCCTACTGTTATAGTCTTTTAAAAAAAACATATAAGTTGGTCCATTAAAATAATTTAAATTATCAAATAAATTAAATTGGCTCTTACTAATTAAAATATTATAAAAATAAATTTGCTTATAGAGAAATTAATTTGATGTATTTCAATTTTTTAGTGAATTAATTTGTGTAAGTAAGAATGACCAATTTGCTAAACATTTAAAATTATTTTTTAATTGCTTGAGATGGATGGTGACCTCCTGGGTATTTAAAATTTAAGAAATGTATTTTTTACACTATAAAATTAGTCATCATCAGTTATCATATGAAATGATCTAACATTTTAAAAATATTAATTCTACTTTTAATATTATGCATTGATCTAAAATTTAAATGTTGGATTAATAGCTTTAAAAAATTTGATTATTACATATGATGACGGATGATATTTAATTTTGTGATATACATTTAACTTTATTCTTAAAATTTATAGAGACCAATTTTTTTATTGTTATTTTTGCAATGATTATTTTGTTCAATTTAATATTTTGGAGACTAAAGTGGGTTTAGTCCTTTTTCTGTTGTTTGGTTTGTTTATCAAAGCCTTGAAGGCTTCAACCCATTCATCCAATGGGCTAAGCCATTTTTGAAGAAACTTTGAAACAAACAAAAAAAAAAGATAGAAGAAACCGATCTCCATAGAAATCCACAATCTCTTCATCTTCATTCTTCAGCTCGACGAAGCCATTGCTAAACTTCTGAAGCTTCTCACTTCTTAACTCACACACTCACTCTCAATTCGCTTTTCTCCTTCTCTTAATTACGAGGTGTGTTTTCTGGTTCTAATGCATGCTTTCAGAAACCAAATGTATTATGAGGTTCCGATAATGTGTGTAGAACTTTCTTCTTCTTCTTTTTTAGTTCTGTGGATTTGTGCTCTGGTATGATAATATTCTGTTTCTGTTGTTTCAGTTCAAGCTGAATTTTGTTGTTGTTGTTATGATTATGACTGATATAAATATGAGTTTGAGTCTATCTTTTTCACCAATTAAATGTGGTTATTATTTTGATATTATGATTATGTTGTGATACTTCCTTCGTATATACTTGACCTTTATGCCTGTTCAAAGAATTTGTTCACATTTATGTTCTGTTTTCAATTCAGCTATTAGTGTTAATTTTGATAATTGGAAGTGATGATTTAGTTTTACTCACAGGTGTTTGTGGTCTTAGGATTCAAGATAGACACGAAGGCCCCTCTTTTGGGGCTATCTATATTATAAGAAAACCGAATAAAGGAGATATTCTACCATGGCTAATTTTTTGCCAGCAGGTTTTGCTTGTTGTGATCTCAATTTTATTTATGGGTTTAGATACTTTAACTACTTATAATCCTCTTGTTCACGTTTTCTGGGGTTTTGATGAATATCTTAGGAGATATTTGGTCATTTCGTGCTAATTCGTCGCGCTTTTGATCTTAGTGTAATGATGGGGACTTATTGTTATAACCTGCTAAGAAATTGTTACTACCCAAAGTACTCAATAGCCAATGATTTTACCAAATTATATCATGTTGAGACCAGAGGAAACTCATTATACCAAAAGCCTCTTTATTTTGGTTCCGACAGCGACCATTTTCGTTCAGTATTAGTTGCCGTTGGTATGGAGGAAACCGTAAAAGAAAAGGTGAATGAAGGAAATCATAGAAGGTTTAGGTGGACTGAGATACGGCATAATATCACGGAAGAACAAAGACAGGCCATAGCTAAGCTACATTTCAAGATGGCCAATCGCTGCAAAGCTCTGATGAGACAGATTATATGCTTTTCTGCGGAAAAGGGCAATATATATGATATGTTGGGGGCTTGGGTGAAGATCATGAAGCCTAGTAGAGCAGACTGGCTTGCAGTTCTGAAAGAGCTGAAAACAATGGATCATTCTCTATATCCTCAGGTATTTCACATCTTATTTCATTTAACCGGTATCTCTATCGAGAATTATTTTTCCTGGAATTTGGACGTTTCTTTTTCTATCCTAGATGTGATAGTACTTCCACTGTGAGTTAATAATCTGTATCCCATGGATGTTGTTCTAAAACTGTATAGACATCTTGTCCGCTATTGCTTGCTTTACGAATCTGTAAATTTCTGGATCAGAAATGGAATGTGCCAGTGCTTTGCCCCATTGATTTTGCTAGTTTTAAATGAGATGTTCATTTTCATTGTTATTCCTCAAATTTCTTTGTCAAGACTATCTAAATAAAGGAGCAAATTATTTTTTCTTTAATCAGAAAGGAAAAACTGTTTATTCAAGTATTTTTCATGGTAGGTTGATATTTTGTTATTACCTGCAGTATGTGACTTGGTTCATGTGAGTGAAACGTTTTATTTATTTATTCCCTATATTGTGAGATGGAACTTTGACTTTATACACATTTATAGGTGGCAGAACATGCTCTTCTAGAAGAATCCTTTGAAACAGATGTTCGTGACTATACAAAGATAATCCATTATTATGGCAAGGACAATCGGCTTGAAGATGCCGAAAAGATTCTCACAACCATGAAGCAAAGGGGCTTCATCTGTGATCAAGTCATTCTGACTACCATGCTTCACATGTATAGCAAGGCTGGACATCTCGACAAGGCCATAGAATATTTTGAAGAGATCAAAATGCTTGGTGAACCTGTCGATAAACGATCATATGGCTCAATGATAATGGCGTATATCAGAGCCGGAATGCCTGAACAAGGAGAGTCTTTACTTAATGAAATGGGTGCGCAAGAAATGTATGCAGGCCGTGAGATTTACAAAGCATTACTTAGAGCCTACTCTATGATCAGTAATGCTGAAGGAGCACAAAGGGTGTTTAATGCAATTCAGATAGCTGGTATCCCTCCCGATGATAAGATGTGTGGTCTTGTTATTAATGCCTATGGTATGTCTGGACAAAGCCAAAAGGCTCGCATTGCATTTGAAAATATGAGAGCAGCAGGCATTGACCCAACAGATAAATGCATAGCTTTGGTATTGGTTGCATATGAGAAGGAAAGCAAGATAAATGAAGCATTAGAATTTCTGATAAATTTGGAGAGAGATGGCATTGTGGTTGGGGAAGAAGCTTCCGGAATACTGGCTCGGTGGTTCCGGAAACTCGGGGTGGTAGAAGAGGTGGAGCTTGTTTTGAGAGACTTTGAGACTTTGCTGCAAGTCAAAGGATAAGCTAGTGTTGCAGAAATTACTGTATCATAATTAATTTTGAATTGTCATTAACCACCATCTCTTTGAAAAGCTGAACTTATCAGGTACTGTTTCATGAATGTATTATATTCACAAGCACTTCCAAGGTTAAAAGAGCATGGACACAAAACTCACCTAGTTTTGTTCCATTTTGTTCATTCCATCTACAGAGAAAATCAAGACCCTGGGATAAGTATGAAGACTGCATTCAAGATCTGAATCATTGAACATCGATTTTAAAACTAGTTCTTAACTCCTCAAATGAATAAAATGGTCCATGATGGTGGGGGTGGACGGGCGGTGGTTCGATGAGGATTAATAATGTCATTTATATTTATGTCTATTGTCTTCATTAATACAAACAAATGCGATACGAAGACAGTCATTTTTTTCTCGTATTGTATCTATCTCAATGTTTCTGTTCGTCTACCCTTCAATCCACACGCACTCGCCCGTAGGTAATGCACGAAAAAACTTCACATACCTGAAAAATAAAGATGAAAAAAAAATCAACAACAACAACATATTTTTGGTTGATTTATAAATGAATTTATCAAAATTATAATTGTTGAGAAAGCTGTTCAAACAGCTGTTGAGAAAGCTGTTCAGAAAGCTGTTGAGAAACCTGTTTGAACAGCTTTCTCAACAATTATAATTTTGAACAGTTCATTTATAAATCATTCTAAACCTTCTTTGATTATGATTATTGATAAATTATAATCAGAGACAGATTAAAGAAATGTGAAGCTTTAATTAAATGAATTAAACCAAGAGAATCTGATTTAGAAGATATCAGAATGCTGATGAGAAACCTGATGAGAAACCTGAGAAATCTGATGAGAAACCTGATGAGAAACCTGAGAAGCGCCAAAACATGGGCTGAAATCGTGGGATCCCTACGATTTCAAGAGACATAATGTATTGAGCTGAAATCGTAGGGATCCTACGATTTTCCCTAATAATCCAGAAATCAGGACATCGTTGGAATTATTGTTTCTCTTTGCATGTTTGTAGAAATAAAGCATTTTATGCTTTTAATGGGGGAAAAAATCCATGTTTCTGCTTGGTTTCGATTTTGCTTTTTTTTCCTCCTAAATATACTCAATGATTTGGGATTCAGATTATCCTCCAAACTTACTTTTATGAAGTTTTCATGATAATTTAATTTATTTTCTTACTTTCTAGTGTAATTTTGTTGGGATCTGATACAAG
Source organism: Aeschynomene evenia (assembly GCA_013621005.1). Lineage (NCBI taxonomy): Eukaryota > Viridiplantae > Streptophyta > Magnoliopsida > Fabales > Fabaceae > Aeschynomene > Aeschynomene evenia. Next base: position 2,969,281 of record CM024264.1, on the reverse strand, counting down.
GTAAAAGTAAGTCATATACATGATATATGTGGTGGCCTACCTTATTTGTCTTTGTTAAATTAATTAATGTTGTTGAAACTTGCTGGAAAGAATGCCTGTGTGTTTGATATTCAGCTCACTAACATTGGATTTAGATTGAATATTTTTCTAATTTAAAACAAATAAATAAACAATAATCCAAATAAAATAAAAAATAATAATAATTAGAAATAACTAAGGGCTCAAGGCTCTAATATTACAGGTCTAAATAATTAAACATTGGCTAAGTCACCAAGGTCTCAGAATCAATATCTTATTTGCCAAAAAATGGAATTTTTTTTAATTTCATGATACATAAAAATCGATAAAAAGAATTACAATCAACAGAAGGTTGAAAAACCAGAAAAAATAAGGCTTTAATAATAATTTGTTCTCTTTTTCTTTGGGAAGGATTCTCTAAAAATCATCTACCCTCATTGTTTAATACCCAGACTAGTAAATCTCTCTTGTGAATATTGTCTTGAAGATTTTCTCCCATCCGTGCTAGCCTTCATCATCGTCTTGAATTTCTCATAACTTATTCTTCCTCAGATGAAGAGAGATGACAACAAACTCTCCAAGTCTAGGTACCCATCTTCATCTACATCATCCTGCAAAAGAAGAGTCTTTCATAAAAACTTGGAATAATCAAATCTTTCTTTGCTAAATGTTACTCAGGATCTAATTTTATTAATAATAATTCACAATGAATTACCAACACATTCAATAAAAAACAAACATTCTTTTTATATGATTACCAGCCAATGTGTACTAATAACCAGCCGTGTAAAAGTATTTCTTACCCCACAAAATTTATGTTGTCAAAATACACTACTGTTTCAGACTACGTTAATTACTCTTCAATAAATAATATGCACCACCTTTAGAAGCACTCTAACCAAAACAACCAGTACATTTAAAATCAAGGATTAAGAATACTTACCACCACCAACATAACAAGGAATAATATAAGTGGCGGCAACCAAACCAACAAGTAACAAATCAAGCACCACAAAAACTTGGAATTAGCAAATCTTTCTCTGGTATATGTTGCTCAGCATCTAATTTTATTAATAATACTTCACAATGAATTACCACCGTATTCAATAAAAAACACACATTCATTACATATAACTATCAGCCAAAGTGCAATAATAACCAGCCCCTGTAAAAGTATATCTTACCTCCATAAAATTCATGTGCCCTCATAACACAGCATCAAAGCCTTTAATTGCAACATATTACAAAACTCAGTAACCATTGCATTTTATTCAAAAAATTTTAACACATACAAACCCAAAATAATAAACAACCACGACAACAACACACAAAAGCCACACAAGGAACAATAATACTTACAACCACCAAGATGTCCACAACCACCAAGAAGTCCCTTTCAGTCCGACGACCACAACGGTTTGGTCCTCCAACAACAAATTCACTACGCCGGTTACCCAAATGAAAACGCAAAACAAGAGCTTTGATTCGTCCGCCGCTCTTCGTCGCCAACAAACGCGATACCTGGGAACGAGGTTGAACAACGTCACTGACCGATTGAGTCAACGGGACTCCGACGGACGACCTTCACGGGGCATGCAACAAGATAGGTTTGAAGGAATTTTTGGAAGAGGGGGTTTGAAGGCAATTTTGGAAGAGGGGGGTTTTGAAAAATCGAAAATAAATCAGGGAAAAGAGGGAAGGAGAGAGAACATGGGGAAGGAGCTTTACTATTATACCCTTCTCTAATATGGACCCACCCAACATTTAAGAGGACACATGTTGCATTTGTACATCTCACTTCACCACACTTCACCATAATAAACTCTGCCCACTTCACCAAATTGTGTTCCATTAGATTATTGTTGGTAAGCATGTTGCCATTTTCCTAGTGGTTCATGATTACCATCACATACTTCATACTTTTATTATTTATTTATTATAATATACACATGATGATGATATATATCATCTTGTCCAAATGGTAATCTATGCAGCCAATGGTTCAAATTCTAACAATCTTAATGACCTAGCAAACAAAAATTTTCTGTTATTTCTTTTTTGTGGTAAAGAACCAACTTCTATAATTTTGTAACGAAAAATATTAATTTATTTAATAAAGAAAAGAATAGTCATTTGGTTTGGATCATTTGTAATTTTCCAAGCACTCAAGCTTGGAGTCAAACTTTGATCATGATGAGTAGGAAAACTTTGTCATCAACCCTAAGTTCCAATGCTAAAAAGTAAAAAAAAAAAAACAAAAACAAAGTATCTAATATTTTCTTAGAGTACTTTTTTAATATAAATTAAGAGAAATATCTTTTCTTACATCATAAAATCAATCACTTTATGCAATAATTCAACTTTTAATACTATATATTAATTTAACATTTTAAAAGTTTGATTAATAATTTAAAAAAAATTATTATATATGGTATTTGATTTTATATTATATATGTTACTCTAATATTAAAATAATTTTGCAGCTTTCTTTCTTCTTTTCTCATTGAACAAAATTCCAATCTCTTGTCCTTTTCTCTTCGCACTTAACAAATATATACAAATATATATGCTTCATCTTTAATATCACAATCTCATATGAACAAACACTGAAGAGATTGCATTTTTTTGTGTACACCATGTTGGCTTTCATAGCCTTCTCTTTATTCTGTTTCTTCTTCTTCTTATGTCTAATTTTATTGATCATGTTCAAGGGAAAATCTATAATGGACAAAGATTATGCACCTGTGAAAGGAACAGTGTTTAACCAACTCTTCTACTTCAATAAGCTACATGATTACCATTCAGAATTGGCAAAAACTCATCGAACTTTCCGGCTTATCGCGCCGGAACAGAGCGAATTGTACACGGTGGATGAAAGGATCGTCGAATATATACTGAAAACAAGGTTTGATAAGTACTCCAAAGGGAAGTATAATCAAGATATTTTGACTGATCTTTTTGGTGAAGGGATTTTTGCTGTTGATGGTGATAAATGGAGGCAACAAAGGAAACTTGCAAGCTATGAATTTTCAACAAGAGTTCTTAGAGATTTTAGCTGTTCTGTTTTTAGAAGGAATGCTTCAAAGTTGGTCAGAGTCATCTCAGAATTTTCCCATGAGGGAATTGTTTTTGATTTGCAAGTAAGTGGTTCAATTTCAATGAGGACAGTTCATTTTTTTTTAGTGAAAGTTGTGTTATTCTGATTCTCTAATAGCATGGTCCAATTTTGTTTGAATCATGTCTTTTTTTTATGAAGCATCCTTAATCTAAAACTAGTGTTTTGTTTTATACTTTAGTCTTTGATGAATGGACATAAGAAAAGTAGGACTATGGTTTTCCTCTAATTAAGTTCTAGAAATGATTTTGGCTTGTATGGTTTATATATTGGAGTCTTTTTCTTTGTAATAACATTTTGGAGCAAGTTTTGAGGTTGGTGTATTTGAAAGATTGCAAGGCAATCAAATAATAATAGGTGTTCAATCAAAATTAGTCAATAAAGAGTCAACCTATTAAATGTTATACATAAAAAATATAAAAAATGATAAAAAAAAATTACATTAAACGGACTCATTTGATATTTTTTATGTATAACATTAAATATGTTGGTTACTTGTTGGCTCCGGGCTGTACATAGAGATTTTTCTCGTACCATCTCTATGTTGTATGGGTCATTAATTTTCTCAAAGATGATTAAAATTCATATCAAATTTAAAGAATATATAACAATAATGTAGAGAGAATGAGTTGAAAGAAAAGAAATTATAAATTTAGTGAGACTTGTATATTTTATAAGTAAGATGTTTTGATATTTAAAAGAGTTGGATGTACAAATAACATTACATTATATGGACTTAAAATTTGAAGCATGATACATATATTTCCACATGTGTTATTGTTCTAGGATATACTAATGAGGTGCACATTGGACTCCATATTCAAAGTTGGGTTTGGAACAGAATTGAATTGCTTAGAAGGGTCAAGCAAAGAAGGACTTGAATTCATGAAGGCCTTTGATGAATCAAATGCTTTGATTTATTGGCGATATGTTGATCCATTTTGGAAGCTAAAGAGGTTTCTTAACATTGGTAGTGAAGCTACCCTTAAGAAAAATGTCAAATTAATGGATGGTTTTGTCAATGGAGTAATTGAAAGAAGAAGAGCACAATTGGAATTTCAGCAAGAATCTGTGAGTTGATCAATTACTTCTTGTTTTTCATTTTGAATAATTGGTACAAAAATTGATGACCAATTACTGTAATTTACAGTGGTAAAAAATGGAAATAAGAATTGGGTGATGTTTTGTCATATTAATGATATTTAGAGTAAATTTCTCTAATGCTCTGTTCTACTAATTTTCTACCATGTCTAGCAAACAAATTTTGACAAACTTTTTTATTATCTAATATTTTTCTTATATTTCTCTGTACTCTTATTTATGATTAATCTTATAGAACAATGTATCTATAACTGAATCTTATGATACGAACTTATTTATATAGACAAAAACTTTCATAAGTGAGAATTTCATTTTATGGAATATAGTAAGGTGATATGTTTTAGATAAGTAAAATAAAGGGTGAGATATATTTTTAATTTATTTAAGTGAAATCATCATTTTAAAGGATCAAATTCCTATTTTTGTAGTTCATACTTCATATTATGTTGGTGAATAATAAACATTTTGCCACATAAAGTTTCTTAATGAAGGACTATTCAATACTACTCATAAAGCCACATCTTTTAAGTAGGGATCACGTAAAGATCCATAATACTAGTCGTACATCAGAAATACGTCCAACAAGTATCTAATATGTGCTAGACATGAAATGTTGATATTGGTCCAAGATGTTAAAAAAACAATCCTACTTTTCTTTCCAAATGATTATTTTTTCTTTCCTAAGTCCTGCTTTTAAACTTAAACAGTTAATAATGAAACTTAAAAACTTTGCTATGTATTTCAGAATGTTAAAGAGGACATTCTCTCAAGGTTTCTAATGGAGAGCAAGAAGGACCCAAAAACTATGACTGATAAGTATTTGAGGGACATAATTCTGAACTTTATGATTGCTGGAAAAGACACTAGTGCAAATACTCTCACATGGTTCTTCTACATGCTCTGCAAGAACCCTATTGTTCAGGAAAAGATTGCACAAGAAGTGAGACATGTCACTTCTTCTTGTTCTAGCCATCATGATGATGAAGGCAAACCCAACATTGATGAATTTGTCTCCAATTTAACAGATGAAACACTTGATAAAATGCATTATCTTCATGCAGCTTTGACAGAGACTTTGAGACTTTACCCTGCAGTTCCTGTGGTACTTTCTTTTTAATTGATTTGTTCTTCATCAATACCTTCTTGAATTATCCATTTTGTGCTTTTGATAGTTGCACAAACATCTTTTTACATTGAAAAATGTTATTTTTTACAATAATGATTGTCGTACAACAGAAATACGTCCAACTAGTACCCAACGTGTGTTATATAATAAGACATAATGTATGTTATATGTACTTGTGCTATACATATAGCACACATTACATCTTATTGTATAATACACGTTAAATACTAATTTGATGTATTTCTGTTGTACGACAATTATTATTGTATTTTTTTATGCATAATACGTGAACATATAAATAAACTCCATTCACTGCTAAATAGAATATGAATCTCATTTAATTTGAATCTCACAATTCATTTAATGGTGGATGAGTAGTATTATCAAGATGTCTCATATGTTGTCTATTCAAATAATATTGCTTTTTCACATTTATGAAGGGGAAACTGTATTTTTGTATCACTTTGATTATTTTTGTTCAATATTTTCTAGGATATCTCTAAATGGGCACTTTGGCATGTCTCATAAACTTGATTATGAGAAAAATAATGCTTAAGAGGCAATTTTTTCACCTAATCTATTTAACTTTGTTTTAACACTAAAAATGCATAAAAATTAAAAGAAAAAAATATTTATGAGCTTATAGTATTCATTTGTAAAGTAATTGCTTCATTTTTTATTCATGTTATTCTAATCTAAATCTTAAATTCTAAACCCTAAATTCTAAACATGCATAATATTATGCTACTTAATTAACTAGATTGTGGTGAGATTATTATGTTAATTTGGTATGATTGAAACATACAAGGATGGGAGAGCAGCAGAGGAAGATGACATTCTGCCTAATGGCTACAAATTGAAAAAGGGTGATGGAGTTTACTACTTATCCTATGGAATGGGCCGAATGTCTTCAATTTGGGGTCATGATGCTCACCAATTTTGCCCTCAAAGATGGCTCAACAACAATGGACTTTTTCAACCTCAATCTCCATTCAAATTTGTGGCTTTCCATGTTTGTACCATTCTCTCTTGCCTTCAACCTATGAAAGATTTTTATATCAATACGAAATTAGGGTACGATTGATTTTCATTTTTATTTTTTTGTTAAAATTTTATAAAGAAAATATTAAAATAAAAAAATTATAAAATTATATTTTCTTTATTTTCAGTATTTCTTTCATGAAATTTCGAAAACAGATAAAATAAAAAATTACTCTACGCCTTAATATTTCATTGAGACATACTTCTAATAAAACTTTTTCAAAGATACAACCACTTATGAGACTCATAGTTTTGTTATAAATGTGCTTGAATATATATAGTGTTAGATATGTGTATTTCTAAAAAAAAAGAAAAATTTGTAGATGTTTTGAGATTGAGAGTATGAAAAAGAGTAATGTTATATATACACCATAAAATCAGTCACCATCAGTCATCAAGTGTAGTAATCCAACATTTTGAAACTAGTAATCTAACTTTTATTATTATACATTAATCCAATAATTTTAAAAGTTAAATTACTAGTTTTTAGATTATTACACATAGTGACTGATTTTATGGTGTACACAAAATATTTCTCTTTTTTATTTCATATTGTAACTGTTAGATTCAGTTATTATATATTAAAATTTGAAATATAGGAAAAGTGAAAGCGAAATTGACCTGTAAAATTGATCTGTCACTTATTATTATTATTATGGTCATTTTTATATTATAATTGTTTGCTTAGAAATACTTTATAGCACGTAGTGGATTTAATGTTCAATTTATGATTTGTAGGGTGGACCACGTATATGCTTAGGGAAGGACTTTGCATACAGACAAATGAAGATAGTGGCAATGACTCTTCTTCGATTCTTCATGTTTCGAATGGCAAATGCATCACAAAATGTGACTTACAAAGTCATGTTTACCCTTCACATGGATAAGGGTCTCTTTCTCTATGCACTTCCAAGGTCATCATGACTCATGAGAACTAAAATCTTGTTCTAACCCTTAAAAAGGACACAATGATGATGATCGTTATATATCTCATCTATCTCTATTGCATCTAATAATTATAAAACTAAGTATCTCAATTAGATACAAATATACTTGTTGTATAACAGAAATATATCGAATTAGTATTCAATGTGTATTATATATTATACGTAATGTATTATACATATAGCACATATTACGTATAATATATAGCATACGTTGAATAATAGTTATTGCAATTAGATATGATGAATGTAAAGTGAGAACTAAAAGTGAAGCAAAGTAATGTTTAGATACTCTAGAGTACTACAATGAGTTGCTTTAGTACTTTGTATCTTAGTTTTATGTATCAAATATTTGAGACATAATATATTATTATATATGTGGATGAATATTATAGTATGAATATATTAGAATAAAATAATATTCTTTATATTTATGGAAGAGGATGTTATATGTTGCTATCCTAATTAAAATTATGTTTGAATATAATGAAAGTGTGAAACTCTTACTCAAGTTAGGTTGTGTTTGGTCCAAAGTACAATTAGTGATAAAAAATTTTCTATCAAATCTTTGTACTGTATATAATTATAAGGATTTGGTTAAAATTTTTTGTACGATAAAAATTTAATTATAAATTTTAAATAATGAAACCTTACTGAAAATTTGATTAAATTTATAGAACCTTCAAACTAGCTATTAACCCTATATTTTCATTCTCAACATTTATGCAATAAGACAAAGTAAAAAACTCAGATTAAATTGTATATGTATCATTATTTAATTAAAACTAATTAAAATAAATGAAAATATTTAGACAAAACATTCAAATTCATTTCTCTAAAATTTATTATTGATCAAAATAGTCTCAAGGTACGAAAAATTAAAATTTTGTTAATCAATGTGTTTTTTGGTTACAATAATATTCATTTATTTATTGTTAGCATGTTATATGTTAGGTTCAATAAGTTGATTAAAACTTAAGTACATGACATCTATCTAACTTCTTGGCCCTTTAGAATAAAAAAATTTAAAATACATTTTTTTCAAATTAAAATATTAAATAAATTGATCCTAATTAATTTTTCAAAATTCATAAAAATAATTAAATTAATATTTATAAATTAAATATATTGAATAAATTAATTCTTTTATGAGAATTAATTTTACCATTTTTATATATATTAAGAAACTAATTTATTTAATTTATTTTTTTAAATGATTAATTTATCTGAAATTTTAATTTGTGAAAGATATATTTTAAATTTTATTCCATCGATAATAAATTTTATATGAAAAAATTGAATTTTTTGTCTGTTGGTGTTCCTGCACTTGACATGGACATTTATTCAACTAAATGAACGTAACATAACATGCTAAAACACAGCAATGAATTATTATACTAAATGTATTGATTTATTGTCTCTTAAATAAGGTCTCGATTCTAAACATTATTTGAATATTGTGGATGAAAAAAATCTTCACGGAGAATCTCACATAGCATTTCCAAATATACGACGACCGATTAGTTGGACAAAGCTCCGAACAGCGTGTCCAACAAGAAAGAAATAAATAAATGAATATTGTTGCAACCATAACACTATTGACTAACAAAATTTTATTTTGTATGAGTAGCAATAGCAATAGCTCGCATCACTTTCTTTCCTCAGCTTACCATTCCTTCAATGGATCTTCTTTCAAAACCTTATTTCTCTGCAATTCTTTCTGCAGTTTTAGTTTTTTTGTTGTTCCAATTTCTATTCAGAAAACAGAACAAGAGGCAGGGAGAAAAGAAGTACCACCCTGTTGGAGGAACAGTAATCAATCAGCTTCTGAACTTCAACAGATTGCATGATTATATGACTGATCTTGCAGGGAAGTACAAGACTTATAGGCTTCTTGGTCCTTTCAGGAATGAGGTTTACACTGCAGACCCTGTGAATGTTGAGTATATTCTCAAAACCCATTTTGAAAATTATGGAAAGGTGGGAACTTTATTAGTGTTATGGTAGAATGCAAAGATAATTGTTGATATATGTTGACTTTGGCAATTTTAACTTTTTATTTTGTTTTATTCAATTGTTGGAAAGTTTATATGAAAGTGGTTGGTTGTAATTAGACAAAATTTCTGTGCATTTGGTGTAAAAGGAAAAAAAACTGGTTTTTATTTTTTGTTTTCCGAATTTAGGGAAGAAAAATGTGAAAACAATTGAATCTTATAGGTGGGAATCAAACGTTTTTCACTTGGTTAAGAGAGGATGAGTCCAAACCACTCAACTACATACCCCAAATGATTAAAAAACAAGAATATGATTTCAAAGAAGAAATATAGCCTGAAAGCTGCTTTCTAAAATCAAATGCAAGCTTATTATTATTATTATTTTTTTCTAGAGTTGATAACTTTTAATTAGGAGTAGGAAAAAGGATATCTGCAGAGCTTTCTAGGTTTGATTTCTTGAAGCTGTCAAAAAGGTTACTCTGAGGGCAATGATTTTTCTGCTGCCAGATGATTTGATGACCCCTTTCTTTTTGAAGTAGATGCTTTCTATTCTATGCTATGCTATGGTTTATTAACATTTGGAAAATACAAAGATTTTAAACAGAGGTTTCTGTTAATATTGAGTAATATGAGTCAGGTTTACAAGAGGAAAAAGTAATAATAGGTATATAGATGGTGCTATGTGGAACTATTTCATTGATCAACATAATATAAAAAAGGAGTATGTTCTATTCTTAAAAGGATGAAATTAGGCATAACAAATGGCTTCATTTTTATTGCCTCAAAATTTTTGTAGGGATTGTACAACTACCATAATTTGAAGGATTTACTAGGTGATGGGATTTTCACTGTTGATGGTGAGAAATGGCGCAACCAAAGGAAGATAGCAAGTCATGAATTCTCCACAAAGATGTTAAGAGACTTCAGCACTTCCATATTCAGAAAGAATGCAGCAAAACTTGCAAACATTGTGTCTGAGGCTGCATTTGATAATAAGACACTGGAAATCCAAGTTAGTGTACATTTTCTCTCAAAGCTACCATAAAATTTTGCAGCAATGTTTGTTGTACATCGAAAATACATTTATTGAATATTCAGCGTGTGTTATATGTCATACATAATGTGTACTATAAGTATAACACATTACGTATGACATATAGTATACGTTGAATACTCGTTGAATGTATTTTCGATGTACAACAAGCATTACCGAAAAACTTTGTATCATGAAACTATCTCACCAAAAAACTTAAACGGTTGGGTTTAGGTTTATTAATAGTTTTTATATCTAATACGTCCCCTCGTATAAATGTTATTTTTTGGATTTGAAGTGTGAACAATACTCTTACCGGCATAAACTATATTGGGTTAAGACTGAATAATAGTTTTATACTCTAGTATTCCATTGACTTATCTCCTTGGTTGACATGTTTAACATTCTCCAACAACTTATGCAGCACCTTATGATGAATTCAACTCTGGATTCAATATTCCAAGCTGCATTTGGAATTGAACTTGACAGCTTGTGTGGATCAAGTGAAGAAGAGAAGAACTTTGTTGATGCTTTCGATATTTCCAGTGCACTTACCCTTTTCCGTTATGTTGATGTCTTTTGGAAGATAAAGAAATTTCTGAATATTGGATCAGAGGCCATATTAAGAAAGAACACCAAAATTTTGAATGCATTTGTCTTCAAGCATATTAATACAAGAATTCAGAAAATCCATATTTCCAAGGATGACTCTGCTGTAAGTCTTTGATTTAAAAAGTTGAGTTTCTAATTACAAAAAAAATAGGGTAAATTACGTTGCACCCCCCTCTTCCCAAATCGGTGCATTTACGGGAGGTAAGTGTTACCTGAATAGTGATGGAAACAGAAAATTTTATCAGTGGGTAAAAATATGATATTACTTATATACACAAGTATAACACGATGTTTTTTAAATTTTTTATAGTGTCGGGTCAAATTTAACAATACAATGAAGGTAATATATATTCAAACCTATATACTTTTAAGAAATTTGGTGGGGATATAAGCCACCACACCCCTCTAAATAGATCCGCCCCTGCCTGAATAAATAGAGGAGAGTCGAGTTAAATTCTATTGAATCTCGGGAAAACAGTATAATTTACCTCAGAAAATATAAATTATGCAATTTTCACTTTGATTGGACTATGCAGAGAAAACAAAGAGACATTCTCTCAAGGTTTCTACAAGAGAAGGAATATGATTCAACATACTTAAGAGATATAATTCTAAACTTTGTTATTGCTGGCAAAGACACAACAGCAGGCACACTTTCTTGGTTCATTTACATGCTATGCAAGCATCCTGAAGTACAAGAAAAAGCTGCAGAAGAAGTGAAAGAAGCAACGAACACGAAAACAATTAGTAGCTGTGCCGAGTTCGTGTCTTGTGTAACAGATGAAGCCCTTGAAAAGATGAATTATCTCCATGGAGCAATTACTGAAACTCTCAGACTTTACCCTGCAGTTCCAGTGGTAAGGATAATTTTTAAGTTTATCTCACCATCACTATGATAAGAGGAGCAAATCTTGATCGTTAGTCTTGCCAAGATATATGATCTGAATTGAAAAACCACATAAGGCGATGATATGGTTGTTGAACATTTGACATTTTTCATGCAGGATGCAAAGATTTGCTTTGCTGATGATACATTACCAGATGGATATAGTGTAAAAAAAGGAGATATGGTATCTTATCTACCTTATGCAATGGGAAGGATGAAGTTCATATGGGGCGATGATGCAGAAGTATTTCGACCCGAAAGATGGCTAGATGAGAATGGCATTTTTCAGCAAGAGAGCCCTTTCAAGTTTACAGCTTTCCAGGTTAGTAGACTTATGCCTAAATGTACATATTTATGCGCAATGTTTTGTTCTGATGCTGCAAGCGAAGCTCTCCGGAAATTGGAAATTAATCTCGAGTAAATTTACGTTCATCTGCAGGCCGGTCATCGGATTTGTCTAGGAAAGGAGTTTGCTTACAGACAGATGAAGATATTCTCAGCAGTTTTGTTAGGCTGTTTCCGCTTCAAATTGAATGATGAAAAGAAAGCTGTCACTTACAAGACAATGATAAACCTTCATATTGATGGAGGACTTGAAGTCAAAGCCTTCCACAGAGACAGGGATTAGCAGATGGTTTTTAAGAAACAACCCAAAAGAAGCTCAAAAGTAATACAATAGCACTATAATCATTTCATAGTTAAGGTTATTAGAAAGAAAAGAAAAAGAAATATAATCAAGTATCATCTTGCTTCAAAACAGATAAAAGTTGCATTTGTGAAAATAAACAAGAACTGATTACTGAAAAAGGAAACAATCTATGAAAAATTGAAAACCTGCTCCCAGGTTTGTCTCCTAAGCATTATGCTCTTACCAGAGGCAGAGAAGAACAACATAGGATACATCATAGGTAAGGTTCACCTTGAATCCAAGTTTACTTCTACAGTTCCACTACAATCAACTGCTTTTGAGGTGAAAATTGTGACTTGTTTTCATTTTGTTTGTGGTTGAATTTGCTTCAGTTGAATTGAACCAGTTCCAAAGGTTCATTTTACACCCTGTGCCAATTCGATCTCAAAGTGTCGATGTTACCTTTTGGTTTGGTATTTCGAAGTATTTAAATTTCATGGATTCATGGAAAATTGAGTAAATAGTACTATTCAATCTAAATAAATCGATGCCCAAAGCTTGTATTACTACTGACAAAATCTTTGAACAGTAAATTTACGAAAGAAAAAAAAAAACCATGTGCCATAATGGAAAATAAACAGTCTTAAATTTATTAGGTTGTTATAGGAAGAGACAATAACTAATAACAGATAATAATTAAAGCACAGGAATGCCCCAAAACAGAAGTGTCCTTTATATTTTTTTAATCGCGTGAGAAATTTTGAATAGTCCTAAATCATATTTAATGTATGCTTTACAACATTTATAATTACATACTTTTTATCTTTTATATATATTTGTGATGTTAGTCAAAATATGTATTGTGAATATTCTTGAACCACACATTAAATGGTCAAAGAATGTTCAAGAATTCCTCATAGGGTATTCATAAGACCATGTTTAGTAATTTGGAGGACAAGAGAGAATAGCTATTATATATTCTTTCACTATAATAAAAAAATTTGGGGGACAAAATTTCAATGGCTCAAACCTCAGTCAGAAAGCTTGTTAAATATCGGTTACCTCAGCAAAATTGGGAGAAGAGAAACCCTGAACTAAATCTAAAAGCCTAATACATACTATAGTGGTAAGAGTTTGCTGTCACATATGTTACACAAGACATTTCTGAACCAGAGGGATGAAACAAAAAGATATGCTTATAAACAGGACTGCTATAACCCATCCTAATTTTCCTAATTGTTATTTTTTATGTATAAAAGTAATTGTAATCCTCTTTTGTATACCCTAAAAGCTATGATTTTATGAGGTTCTTAAGCCCATCACCTTCCCAACCAAGCTTGAGCATTTGATCGACCACCTTCAAGCTTAACTGCATTCAAATAAGTACAAGAGTTACAATCCATTTGATCGACCACCTTTAGATTAATCTGATTTCGTTTAGGTTTATCTGATTTCAGTATTCGCAAGTGTTAGAAAAATATCCGTCCTCCAAAAGGACACATTGCGGATGATTGAAAACAGTAACCCACTCAAAAGCAGTGATTGATATTTGAATTTTGAAAAGGGTTATTATAAAGAAAGATTTAACTTACAGCAGGATCTGTGAAGATAATCAAGTTTTTATCCAAAGTTGATACTAAGAGATTTGTGTTATCCTTGTTTAGAGCAAGAGCTGTGATATCTTGTCCTTCTGCCAAATTCAGTACATGAAATACCTACACAAATAGTAAGGTAGAGTTGTCAACGTTGAAGAACAATATCAAAATCCAAACACGCAAGCACAAAATGCTGGACCATGATGTAGAATATTTTCTTCGTTTAATTAGAAATCAATTGAGTTATCTCATTTAAAAACTCAGATATGTTGATGTCTTCTGTAATAATTCAACCAAAAATATATATATAGAAGAAAAATAAAGAAGAAGCGGCACAAACGAATGAGGGATCAACACAAATCACAATTTGATTGTTGGTTTTTCCTTAACGAATCTCAGCCTTGGCATGAGGGTAAAAACGGGGGATAAAAAAATTTCATGGAAGTAACACTTATTTATGGCATGTGAAATTCACAAATTTTCTGGAGTAGGCTTTTTAGATAAAAGCAAGTTTGTGGCTAGAGCACATAATGTAACAGTTTAATGTGCGATAAAAGGTGTGATTTGTTTTAACATCTCAATTTAAATACATCAATATCGTACCTCCAGAGTGTGCAAATCCAGGAAGCAAATTGATGGTGATGGAGCATTTATTCTGGTGCTTTCATGAGTTTCTTCTGATTCTGAATCAACATCAGTAATACCTGAATTACTTGACTGCAAATTCTGACTATCACTGGCTGTACTATTTTCTTGAGAACTGATTCCTATCAATGCATTCCTCCCATCGGCAGAAATTTCCATGCAACTAATGCTGCTAGAGAGAGATAATTCTGTTCTAGCAATCAGAACACCGTTAATATTAAATGTACAGAGAGTATGTTGTGATTCATTCCAGGTCATGACGACTCCTTCAGACGAAAGGCAGACAGAATGGGCCTCCACACCATCCAGCCTTCTGACTAAACGTCCCCTTCTTATAGAATGCAAGAGAACATCTGATGATTGGGAGCACGAAACAACTATTCCAAGATCTGAGTCAACGCAACAACTGAGTATTTCACTGTGGTGCCCTCGAAGTACTTGTACGGGGCCCTCAATGCGGCGTCTCTGATTCTTATCTGTAAACAAGTGCGATGAAGAACTACTGCTTGTTGAAGGCATTGAGCCAATGGAAGAATCTGACGACGCAAATGCCCGATGTATTCTCCAGATTAATACTGTTGTATCTTGGGATCCTGTCACTAGGTAGCTACAATCAGGTGAAAGACCAAGACAAGTTACAGGAGCACAGTGTGCATAAGCTGTCTCCAATGCTTTAGCTCCATCTGAGGATAGTAGCCTAATACTATTATCGGCATGCCCACCTAGAAAGAAGCCAGATTCTCAAGTTAGATATCAAATACTCACAATACAAAAGCAACAACTTCAAATTTAGTGCTAGTTTCTAAAAATGATCAGTAAGGGCTGAGAGGGTGAATAACCTTATAATCCAAAAAGAAGGGAAAGAAAAGAAGAAATTATTCCTAGAGAAAGGATTTCTGATGCCCAAATGTCATGCTTTATGGGTTATAGTAAATGGTTTCATCTTACATGGAGGCTATAATGATTGGGTTTTACAAAGATCAATTCTATGATTTTACAGTTGAAGGAAAGTTCCATTCACAAACGATCAATCTGACTACCAAAATGCCAGCATAATTGAAGTCATTATTTAAAGATCTGGCTACAGTTATTGCTCAATTGTGTTTTGCTGCTGATTCGGTTCACAGGCATCTTCCTTCAACTAGAGGTTGGAATTATTTCAATTTAAAATTATATTTGATTGTTTTTATCTTCTTTATTGGTGAACGCAAATAACTTTTTCTCAAGTTTCATCTTCTATAAGTATAAAACAACAGAACACATTCATCCCCTCAAGAGAATTTCCTCAAATTGATAAATGGTTTAGTTTTTCTAAAACTTTTCCATGTATGCTAACCACTTATAAGATACCATTTCATGAAAGAATACTACAGGCAGCATATCTAAACAATGTCAGCTAGTCTATATTTACCAGTAATGATTTCTTTGTCACATGTTATAGAAACGATAGATTGGCTTCTGATTCCAGAAACAGCATAAGCCAATGCCTTGGGAAATATACACTCCTCGCCAGCACCAGCAGGCCCTTTGAACATACGCATAAGTGACCCACCGGAGCCTGATACAGTTTTTCCATGTTGAAAAAGGAATGGAGTACCATGGCCATCAGGTGTGTTGGGCTGCCACTTGTGTTGTGCAATGTGAGCTGCTGGTGCATTCATATCAACAACCACAACCATATCTGAAGATGCATGAATAGCAGCTGCAGGTAGATTGCAGTTTTGGGGGGATGGAACAGCATATGGTTTGACTTCTTTTGGGTTCCGGAAGATAGTCTGATATGCAAACAAATATATGTATTATGATTATAATCAAGTTCACTTGTCATCAACAGAAAGAGCATTTGAAAAACACTTCAGTACTGGCACGAATCTTAAAATGTATAGGTGCAGTTGCATCTCTTTTTGAGTTTTGTTCACACATTGAGCATTTGACTCGGGGATATTAGGCCATTTTCAGCATTACTTAGATTGGATATGCATTAGAATGAAAGAAGACATATAAAAGGAGACGCTTTCAAATCCCTAAGGATAAGGGATGTTCCCTTAAACATTATGTACTCTGCTCCAACTACTGGCAACACATATGAACTTGTAAAGCACCCTGAGAGACATTCATTCTTACACTGAATTTTGGACATATTTTTATCTCTGTATTTCTATCTTGTATACATTATCGAATGCAGCCTAATTGTCTAGTTCTGGTACTTAATAGGTATGTTTAGTAGATCATTCAAGGGAAGAGATTGCAATTTATCCTAACTTGGAGAGGTTTGAGCATTTTACCTTTATGATCATTTCTATTACTAACATTTTTTTTAACCCTACTGTTATCAACTGAAATTAAACTGATCAGGCAATAGCTGATAAATCATTCTTGACAAATCACACATTATCAATTAGCCTGATCATATCTGCGTTATAGATATTTTCAAAAGCCAAATAAGCCATTAGTACAAGAAATAAAGAAGCATACTGAAGCATGCATAGATGCTCACTCAGGAAGGTAGTTGTGTCAATAAAGATGTCTAACCAATGGAGTTAATAGTTACCTGCAAATGTAGAACTTCAGCTAATGGCTTCTTCTTCATGTGAGGAACAGTCAGAAGTTGGGATGGTGTCTGTCCAAAGTAAGCAATCTGATCTTGTGTGGCACGCTGTTGTGTCTTTACTTGTTATGCACATAAGGGAGTAATAAGTTACAGAAAGATACATGAAGTATGTTTTTGTAGAGGTCAGATGCAACTATGGAGGTTTCAAGTAAATGTTTTGTTAGAATGCACTCCACACATAAACTAATGGTGCTTAAAAATTTACACTTTTCTTATGACATAATATTTTCTTAATTCTTTCTCTTTTCTTTTGATTGGGGTTGCATTTTACTAAAACATCCAATTGAATTGAAAATATGGAGAAGCAATGGAAACATACTGGGTCAGATATTTTATCAATATCGACTGTGCCTTCATAGGTAATATAAAAGAAAACGTTATTAGCGGCAATAGCTTCCTTGCCTCGTTGCTTATACCTGCACGATCCAATGCACTCATGTGAGCGCATGTAAATTCTAACTTTGAATATAATTGAAATTTATAAAGGAATGCTACAAATCTCTATATCAAAAGGAAAACTTCTGAAAAAACTTCACTATAATTAAAGGACAAGAGGGAAAAAAAAGGTGCACACTCTAAAAGAAGGGGTGAACCTGAAAAGTGAAAAATAAGGGGAAAAAGAAAACATACCCAAATATGAGATCAATCCACTCATGCAAATGAGCAGATGCATACTCACTCTCCAGAGCCATCCTATGCTTATGCACAAAATCAACAGGATTCTCAGCCCAAACAGGAAGTCTCACAGTATCTGGTAAGGTAGAAGAAAATCACAGAGCTATTAACTACAATATGCATTTGGATCTACCATGAAGTCTTCTAAAGAAACAAAGGCAGAAAATGCTAGAGAGTATACCAAGTTTTCCTCCCAATTGTGTTGTGCCAAAGTCAATAGAATTTTCATTTGTAAGGACCTCAGGGAGGTAAAATAGCTCAGGAACCTTGTATGTTGAGATAAGGAGGCAAAACAAATGTTTAAGATAGGATACAAAAAAAATCTAAACATAATACATAAGTATAGCAACCAACTACTTTGTTGTAAAAGGTAATAGACTTACCAATTCCTTCACATCACTCATGTCCTCAAGAACTCCGTTCCAAGTAGCAGAAATATCTGAAAACATACGATCTGCATGATCAAAATTTCCACCTTGAAGTTTGATTGCAAGGGTAGTAAATGGTTCAACCCTAACAAGATAGTACAAAACCTGTAAAAGAAGATAAAAACCATTAACTACTGCAAAAAAAAAAAAAAAAAGAATCCTAAGATGCTACCATATTAGAGAACATCATTTACATAATGAGCAATTGCTTCTATTGCTATTTTAGGAGAAAAGTGAAACATCAGACATCATCTTAGTGATTAATTCTATGATATCAAGTATCAACATAAGCAAAATGGAAAATTCAATGCAATAGTCAATAGATGTGTATAATAGCTAATATGGTTTCCCTCTAAAATCG
Organism: Aeschynomene evenia; assembly: GCA_013621005.1. Classification (NCBI taxonomy): domain Eukaryota; kingdom Viridiplantae; phylum Streptophyta; class Magnoliopsida; order Fabales; family Fabaceae; genus Aeschynomene; species Aeschynomene evenia. Next base: position 2,950,468 of record CM024264.1, on the reverse strand, counting down.
TCTTCCCCAAATCAATAAATATATTCCCATATTTTTGTTTATATTGTTAATGCTGTATGCTCAGATGATTCTATGCTCACTCCGTCAAACATACCGATATAATGCAGCCAAAACTATTCACAGTTATCAACTAATTAAAGTAACTCAAGATAGGTGGGACTTAATAGGAGAAGGCAGTCAAGGCACTAAAATGACTGACATTGGGAGCACATGCCACATACTCAAACTTCACATTAGCATCAAGTAACAACTTAAGAAAAGCTACATATGGATCAAATAATCTGAATGACATTGCTTCAAACAATAAAAATGCACTAAAAGAACAATAAGAAGACCCAACATCAAGTGGAGCACTCAAGGTAGAAAAAGAGCATGTCTGCTAGAATACTAACAAACTACTATGATCAAGAGTGATCCAAGAATTTTTTTATAAATAAATAAGAAAGAAAAGAGAAGAGGGGAAACCCACTGTTCCTGCACTAGAGTAGTGCGATCCGTAATGGAATTTGGGGATGACCGGATCATTAAAGCTAGCATATCTCTCTTGAAATTTCTTCAGACGATTTGGGTTCAGGGCACCAACGGGCTGCATCATATCAAGAGGGCTAGTTATACGAGAAAACATAAAAGCATTTTCCATTACACTGATTGAATCAAGATTCATCGTATAATACCTTTGAAAGATCTCGGTAAGAGGATGGATTAGAAAGATCCAAGCTCTCAGAATTGTAATCAGAAAGAATCCATGGGAAAACTGGGTACTGCCAGAAATAAATAATAATGATAAACAACAATGATGAATAGATAAAAACACGACAGAGGATAAAGAGTTTAATGATATGAAGTAATAAATTAAGAAAAAAGTGTCACCTGGGTAATATCATTATAAGTACGCCCAGCCAGTGTATTGAGTTGCATTAGATATTCAAAATTACTAATCTGGACAAGGGATTATAAACTCAATGAACATGGTGCATGCGCAAATTATAGTAGAAATTAATATCTTTAATCAGTTAAGGCTAAATTCTTACCTCCCACCTAGCCCAGCGCTCCATAAGCTGCGTTCTTTTCAAAAGTTGGTCAGGCCTCTGCAAAAGGTGGTACATCCTTAGGTTCTTGGGCTACATATAACAATACTACCATAGAACTAACACATGAAAGAGATTTGCAAAATTGAATAGTCAAAGAAAATATATTACTTGAGTAGCTAAATATATATTGTTTAAATGAGGAGGTCGTGCTTGAACAATTGCTCGATATGCATTTCTTCGCCCCTCACTACACTGAAGAGGAAATTTTGTTAGTGGATGTATTAGGATTATAAGTGTGCAGTATGATATTACAAATCCAAGATAATATTCCTGAAAAATTAAAGAAAGAAAGTGGCACAATTAAAAGGAATTACCCCAAAGTCAAAGAAGAAGTTTGAACGATCTACCATAAATAACTCCAGCGCACTTCTTCTAAGGAGATATCTGTCACAGGAACCAATACTCAACAACTTAAACACTTTCTTCTTTCTAGTACATATGGGCATTAACATAATAAAATAGTTATCAAGTATCAACCAGAAAACCTTATGTACATAAGCCAAAAGGAAGAAGGTCCTTCTACAGAAGGAAATATTCACTTCACTATTGACAAATATTATAAGTTGCTGACTTTATTAGGCCACTTATTCTTGCACTGAAAGGTGGCTAAAGACCATTTGGTCATACAGGATCTAATACTCTTCCATTATCATCTCTAGCAAAAGATTAAGTTGTTTGCTAGAATCACACAAATGACTTTTATACTAACAAAACTCAGAGAGGTTGGATGTAAAGCCTCAAATTGAGGGTGTATTTTGATCCAATTAAATGAACCAGGTTAACTTCTATAAATAAAGTCTTAGGTCTAAGATTTGCGTCTAAAAATCATCTCTAGTGAAACTAAACGTAACCAAACAATACTGCCAGCTGAAAAATTTGACCGATGCCAATATATTGACAACATATACATCATAATTGAAATGACAACATAGACGTGTAGTAGAATGAAAAGATTATTAACGGTCAACAAAATGAATGCACCTCCGGCTATAAATTTGAAGAAGAGATGACATTAACCAGCTACGATCCTTTTCTTTGTTCCATGTCTCATAACCGAAATCTGAACCATCCTTCACGGTGCTGCCCTCACTCTTATCAACTATAAAATTTATCCTTCTACTGGTTACCTACAATAGGACAACGGCAATTCACAATAGAGCAATCACAATACCTAAGAGAAGAAAACAATTTCAAATGGTACATCCTTCCCACAATAAAACATGTGCACTCTTCAACATCAGATTTTATGGGCCTTCCAACAAAAAGTTTCCATGTATTTTGACTCTAGAAAGCAAACAAAAGCTACAGAGATCAAGAAGGAAAGATGATAGATCGACTAAAGCTCCCAAGTATAATTGCTTTTCTCCTCACTCATACTTTTTGAATTCTCTTCTGCTCTTTTTCTCTACCAGAAACCCTCTTGAAATTCCACCAATCTAATCAACCTCAAAGTGGCTACATAATGCAATAGAGTCGTAGGTTATGTTTGGATTGGCAGAGTAGAGTGGAGCAGAATGAAATTAAAGCAAGTTTCATTGTTTTGATACAATAAAATTGGATGGATTAGAATGGAGATGGATGGACCCTATTCAATCCAATACAACCATATTTTACAAATTTTCTTCCCTCCCCAAATTGGGGGAAATGAGATGATGCAAGTTATTCCAAACAGTGGAGTGGAGTAATTAAGTCATTACATGCCACTCCAATATATTTCACTTTACTTCAATACTTACCACCAAGCCAAACATAGCGATAGAGACAATTCTATAAAAAAAAAAATCTATATTTACATACAAGCAATATCATCAGGATAGTTTCACTACCAGCAAAGCAATTCAAATGCATAGAATAAATAAATAATTGTCAAGTATTATAAATTACTTTTAAATTAGACCAAATAAACATACTTGGAAGGTTCCCTGTAAAACTCTCAGTGGCTGGACCATTGATGATGGTAGCTCAAGAACAATTCTTTCATCAAGTTCACTTGGAACATACCCAGGTGCAATTGCCGAAGAACTCTGAACAATATCTTCAACACTTGCATGTTCAGTGACACTGGATTCTAAAGATGCCTGTCCCTTTTTCTCAGATGCTTCAGACAATGTAGGCCGTTTCACTGCTTTATCGTCAATATCATTAGCCTTAGCATCCAAATTCTCAATTTCCACATGTTCTTCGTCTTCATTGACACCCTCTATTGAGATTGCTTCGGCTGACAAAATAGGTGCACTCTCATCATTATTCTTCCGTGAATAATCATCATAATTGGCTGCAGCACCCAAATGATCATACCCTTGGTAATCCCTCTTCAAACACCTCCTCATCCGGGAAGAAGTTTCCATTAAATCTAGCTTCCAGAAAACCTAGAAAATTATAAACAAATTAGCAGGGTGAAATAACACATTTTTTTATCTAAGACTTTAAAAGAAGAGGATATGTGTTGTGCAGCGAAGAAATCCACCAAGAACAGCCCAAAAAGGAAAAGGAAACATGAACAGAAAAATCCGAGCATCAGGTCAAAAGAGTATTCCACTACTGTACAAGACCAAAAAACCTCCACATAAATGCTGGCATGAGAAGGCTGAACTTACTTTTTTGAATATTACAGTTTTTCCCGGCATATAAACTAAACAACATCAAGAAATGCACATCTCCCTAGAGTCTCTCCTTATACTCATTAAAGAGAATTGAAGACAAGAAATAGATAACAAGATAGAAAGAATGCAAGTTTGGTGATGACAAAGTAGAACTATATCACAAATTCACAACATACACGAGGTGGGCTGTATAAATGATCTGCAAAAGGCCCAAAAACAGTTCTCATTTCAATTAACTGCCGAATAAGCTTACGCCATGCACGAATTCCAGTATTGGTCCGGTGCCTGGCTATTATATTGCATTGAGCACGCCTGTCAATCTGGGAAACAAGAAATATTTAACATATCGTATCTCAATATATTATAATCTGAAAACCATAGAAAAAAAGTTAGCAAACAAACCTCAGACCGTTGCATATTCCTTGCTAGGGCAAAACTAGCAACAAGAAGGGCAATGAACTTATACGACAAAGCATTAAAATCTTTTTCATACACTGACTTTGTATCAACTGGCTGTAGACATTCCATCCAGGCAACTCCCATTGCTTCAGTAAAAGTCCACCTCTTAACTCGCTCCATATCACTTGCATTCCTTCTCTGAGCTGATGTAGCCATAGCAACAGCACTAAGACCTCTTCCAGAACCAATCTTTGAAAATCGTTGAAGATCACGAGCAGCTGCCAAAGCAGCAGCTTTTGCAGCAGCCTTGTCCTTGGGTAACGGAGGGGTTTTGTTAGGGACTTCTAAAGGTTTTTGAAAGCTTGAAAATGTATGAAGCTTAGCCTGTTTGCGTTCCATCAATGAGGTGTCACACCTTAAATGGCTACTTCTTGAAGGTGGTTGGGTTTCAACACCTGAAGTACCAGCTGCTATCATAGCCAATGCCATTGCAGCAGGTGGAGAAGCAAAAGCAGCAGCCCAGGCTGGAGATATCATAGCAAGAGCAGCCTGAAAGAAATGTCAGATGCAAAACTAAATTATTGCAGTAAATTCATATAAATGGGTAGAATATTAGCATAAAAAAGAGGATTATGTTAAGTAGATCACTTGAACTTTCTTTGCATCCATTTCATTGACATCACATCTATTTCAGTGTATTTGTGTGTGCATTCGCACTTATGCACGTTAAATTACCTCAACTGGCAGAGCATCAGCAGCTAGTGCACGATCATCCACAGTAAGAGGATTCAAACCATCAGCCATTGCAAGGTCATGGATTCCAGCCAAAAGGGGTCGCCACCTCCTTAAGACAGCAACAAATGGTGGTAAAATAGCCTCAAGGTACTGTTTGCGAAGAGGCTTTTGGTCTATGCTAACAGACGAGTACACCTGACCAGATGTTGTATTATGGTAACTACAATGGTTGCGCACAAAAGAAAGACAAATGACACATACTTTGGGTAACAGTCTAACACAGTTAAGCAGGGAATGAAAAAGTTAAAAGATAAATTACTAACCTCAGAGTAAAGCACACAACATGCTACCAAGACTCTTTGTCTCTTAGAATCCACAATTGGCATGTTGAGAACAGGCGAGAGGACACTGTTCAAATTACAAGAATAAATAAATCTAGAAAATGAGATTTGGGAAAAGCAAAGAAATCAAATCATTGTGGCAATGCATGGTGGATGCCATTGTTTGCTGTATTTTTTTTACTGTTATTCTCGGATGTTTGATGAAAAAGTTCAAGTGAAGGAGGTCTTGTGGAATAAAATTAGGCATTTTGCTTTATCTGGTATAAAGTTCACAATCTTTTTGGAGAATAGAAACTTAACGTCATTGATAGTTTTTTTTCTTTTGATAGTTTTTGTCAAAAGGATCTCTTGTCCTCTTCTTTCTTTGTATTCTTCTACTCTTCATCTTAATAAAATTTTTCTTTTATTAAAAAAAAGGACAGGATTAACCAATTTCTCATGCCATCAGTTTGTTTCAGATTAGAAATTTATAGTTTTAAGAAAGCTGTCTAATACAGACAAAAGGAAAATTGCTTCTATAACATCATGTGCAAAAAGATTTATGCACACAAGTGATGCAGCACAAATAATGTGAAAACTGTGAAATATAGGGACAAAAGATGTAAGGAGTTTACATGGTTGAACTTTATTTCCTAAGTACAACAACCAAGGAGACAGTCAAATACTTCATTAAGCAAAATAACAAATGAAAATACAAAGTTATCAGTTTATCACACTTCACTTAAAACCCAAATCCTCATACACCCAAAATACCTTACCTCCTAACCAATGTATACATTCAACACCCAAAAAATACAACAGAAGCAAAGACTTGAGGGTAGAAAGCTGAGGAAGTTTATAACAATAGAGGAGATTTAAATCTTTTCATAAGATTGCTTTTGTTTTCTGTCCTATCCTATGCTTTGGACTAATGTTTATGTCATAGTTATACTTGTATAGTTTGACCTAATTGTAGTCAAATTTATTTCGCTTTAGTTCACTGAATTGTGTCTGCTATTAAAAGAGAAAAAGTAAAAATAGTGAAATTCAATCTGTAGCACCTATATTAAAAAGATACAATGAAGTCAGAAGTGGTAGTGAAAAAAATACACCCTAAGCACAGGCAGAACTAGAAAGGGAAAGTGAGGGAAGAAAAAAAAGCAATATAAGGTTACTTTACCTCCACAAAAGTGCTGAGTGTGATTTCCTTCCTTCAGCCATCACATCATCAATATTTGAAGTCTTCATCAGCATATGTTCTTCATCATCTTCTTCCCTCATTGATAGAAGAACCATCCGAAGCATACACAAGAATGGTTGATCACTGTCTAATAGCTGGTATAATGCAGCCATAGCCCCCATTCCAGTACCTGACCCTCCACCTATACCAAGACCGCCACCAAGCCCTGACTCATCCAGCAATAATGCTTGGAGCATTGTCACAGACTTCTTCACCAAAGGAAGCTCAACCCAGTTGCCATTGGCATCTTTCTCCAAAGCTGACTTCCAACTATCCCATCCACCCCCACCACCGGCAAGTAAAGTCGCTCCATTTGAAGGAAGGCCAACACCATACCACAAACGGCTCCTATATTTCCAGCCATTAGCTAAATCCTTAGCACAGGACCCATAGGATACAAAAGCACAAGAAACAGATTCATAAGGCTCAGCTGCTGCAGCAGCAGCAAGCCTTTCCATCACTGAAGTGGAGATCTGGCCATTTGCATCAGCCATTGATGCAAGGACCTAAAAAACATTGAAGAGCATGAGTCTCACCAATGTTGAAATAAACATGTACAAAATTGGGGAGAAGAGGAAGGGAGAGAGAGGGAGGGAGGGACTATACAAAGGACAAGGCAAAAACTTGGAAATAAGAAGAAAATGTGAAAAGCATTGTACAAAAAGAAAGCTAAGTTATATTAAGGGTGGTTGAGTACACGAGGATCCTAATGGAGTCTGAAGAGAGTAGAGGTATGCAACTTTATATAAATAACATCAGACATTTTCCTTTAAAAAAAAGGCTTCTGAAGAATAGAACAGCTTTGCATGAATTTTAAAGGAAAAATAAAAATTAGATAGCAAAACTTAAAACAGTACATTATCGATTAAGACATGTAGGATGAATGTCTATTTTTAAATTACTGAACACATACATCTAGAGAGACTCCCCTGGAGTTACTAGATGTTGATGTCCGATCACCCATCATATCTGTTAATTCTCCAATTGTTGAAGATGATGTTGAGTTATTCTGGACTGGATAAAAAAGAGAAAGGGGGGATGGGGAGACGTCTGTAGCACGTAAAAAGGACTGTTTGCTCTGTAATCGTAAATGATCCTCAACAAGCATAAGTATCACAATGGCATTCTCTACTAAAGCAACAGACAAATGAGCAGCATTCTCAGCCTCTGCCTTAGCTTGATCCGGAGACAAACCCCCGGCTGCAACACCAGCAGCAGCCGCAGCAATGATTTGAGTCTGCAGTAATGAAAATCTGAATGTAGACATTATTTCTTTTTTTTTTTTCCCCTTCATTTTTACAACAAAAATAATTAATATAAATATTTGCATCTGCAAGCATTATTGTACATACAGATTTTAATTTCAATTGTGTTTAGGCATAAGTGGAGCTATTTATTTCTATACAAGCTTAGACACTGATAACCAAAATGACCGACAAGGAAAATAGAATATCAGAAGACAGAAAGGAAAGCACTACAGTACCATGGCATATATGGAACTGTTTTATAAGGAGAATCAATAATGATAGAAAAAATTATGTACCTGAACCTTCAATTCTTGAGCAGAAAACTCCATCAAGCCACCCAAGAGTCTCCTTTTAAATATAGGTAATGATTCTTCACGTCTTCAAGACATTAAAGAAGAATGATCACATGAAACATGAAAATAAAAACTCTAATCTGTCGTTGAAAACTTTTTATCGAGAAAAAGGGAACAATTTGTTGGTATAGAAAGATATTATAAAAGTCTTCTATAAAGTCAAACTAGATAGATGTATAACAGCAGAAATGGATCAAAACGAAACAGAACCATGATAGATGTATAACAGCATAAATGGATGCATAAACTTACCTAACTCGCTGTTCTCCTGTGCTAGATCCACCCACAATAGAAAGCCATTCAGCACAATGAATTGTTGCTTCAATATCCTACTCAAAATTTTAGCAACACTAAGCAGGGTGAGTGAACCTGATAATATCAGAAATGATACGAGCAAACAAATTTAAAATGAATAAATTAGCATGCTAGAAATACTGATGAAATGGTCTTTATACCCAAGAGTCTCCTTTTATTTTTTTTTCCTTTATAAATTTCCATTTTTATCAAAAAAAAAAAAAAATCCATTCTGTATTAAATAGGAAAATAAGAAACAAGAAAATGGTCTTTATACATCTGCAAGCCGAATGAAACTCTACAAGAACAACCAAAGCTTAACTCACAAACTCAAATGAGCCCATTAGGTTCTCTACCAAGCACCCATTGAAACACCAGTGAATCAGAAAATTGTTTTTTTTCAAGTATGTTCTAACAATATATGACATTCAACAGTTACAGTTCCAAACAAAGAACCAATAAATAAAACATAAGAGACTGGAAAAAGAATATTCCATGTGCAGGATGTCAATAGAGAGATCTCAAAAGTGCATCATGGGCAAGAATAAGCAGTGATATGAAGTGGGTTTAAAAGGAAGGTAATAATTGAAATAATATTAAGTATCAACCTTCCATCCATCCTTTTGGCGCATTGAATGGTCGAGCATGATAGTAAGGAAGTTATGAATAAGGTCCTCTATATCTCCTTGGCTTGTTAGATCAGATGATTTGCATGGACCCATCTGTCAAACCAAAGTATGTAAGTAGCACCATTGAAGAATTTCGCACAATATTGACAGCATAAAATAATAACTTCACATAAGAATTTCACACACACACACATAAATTCACAACTATTTCTAGTTATCCGTAGCTGGAGCTTTTCCCTTTGGCAACCATATATTCTTTTGGGGGCAGTAATAGTCACTGAATAGTAGTTAAACCCTCATTCACATGCCATCTCTTATATATATAGTCATGTCAAGCGTAAATCTTTATTATCTATTTCACCCAGATCAAATGGTTATCAGTAAGCTTCCAATTTGCCACCTACTCTAATAGGAGGGGATAAAGGGACATTTTTCTCCTTAACTACATTCCAAGGAAACCCAAAAGCATGACCCGGCAATTCCTGTTAACACCAAATAAGCTGTGTATCATTGTTGCAGCATTGACCTTAGCCTCCCATGTAGTGCCATAGCTCTGAACCTCGACAATATCATTTAAAGCTCATTCAGTCAACATGATTAACCTCGAGAGCGCTGACAATGAGGATTGTCCTGACAATGTTTTCCTGGTAGTTTGGGTTCCAGGACCCAATGTCAAACCTCAACTACATAGAGGTGGGATAGCCCAAGTTTAAGAAGGCTTAATCAAAGCCTCCGGACAAGAGTGAAATAACATCCAAGATTGGGTTTATATGTATATTATTACCTCATGGTTTGATATCAGGACCTCCAGAATCCATTCAGGCCATTCCTCCATGTTTGTCAGACTGGCTCTATTTTCTTGATGACTGCAAGCCAAAAATAGAAGATCCTGAAATCATGCACAAAGAGGCAGCTCAAAAACTAGGTGATCTAAAAAAAGTTCTCCACAAGGAAGTCCTACTTCCTCTAACTAAATTCCATTTAGAGACTTTCTCTATGGCTGGGGCATGCACATGCACTACCTTCCTTAACCCTGATAAAACAAGAAGTACTTAAGGCTAAGACTTGCAACGAACAAAACTGCTCTCACAGGACTAGAAAGAAATGGGGAGAGTAAAGAAAATCATAATATATAGAAAATAAACAAAAAAGAAGTGATAAATAATCTCATTTCAAAAAGCCACAACAGAAATCATAATACAAAAGAGCTAACAGTCCCTCTGCATGTCTGCCACTGTCAAATGTACTGCACACCGTAGAGTGGCTATGGAAACATTTCCATTTCAAAGCAAATCATCTAAATACAGAATACACACCTAATCTGTTAAAAAAATAGGAGATAGCCTAGATGATAAGAAAATGTGTCAACAAACTCTAGTAATATAAGGAAATGATTTGTGTGTTTAACATCATCTTTAGGTTAATACTGGAAAACTTTAAAAAAAGGAATAATAATCCATTAAAAATTATGTGAAATAAAATTCAACTGCATCAACTATGCAAGTACATTGTTAAAGAAGTAAACTGTATAGAAAATCAAATGCATAATTCAAGCAGAAGCAAAAAATGATACTGAAAAAAATGTAATACCTGCAGCACTCTGCTCTGCAGAGGCCTTGGCGCAAATGGAAGGGAATGCAAAAGCACTAACAGAAGTTGTGAATGCTTGAAGCGATGACCAGAATCAGAGAAGTTCAGCAGTCCATCCTCTGTTGAAGAACCATTGATCTGAAACATAAAGAAGAAAGATCGAAAGAAACATGGGCAACGAAAACATCAGCTAATGAGGATAGACCTTCCTTTCTAGAAACTTGGTTAGATAATGACATTTTTCAAAGGGTTTTCTCGACAGACATCTTAAGGACCTTGAAAGCATAGTCTTATTATTCTAATATGGTTATAGAAGGAATAAGATAGAGGGCGTCTGTCATACCGAGGCAGCCAATAAAGCGGTGTAAACATTGTTAGTCATTAGTCTGTTGGGTGCAGCTTGAAAAGCCTTCTGCAAGGCATAGAGAAGGAGAGAAACCTTATCGTCAAACATAGTACTACCTCCATCTTGTAGTTCATCACCCAAAATGTTGCTTGATGTATCTGCAGCAGTATGGGAACCAAGCCTCAGATGCCCATAAGCTATTAAAGCTCCTAAGAAACCTATTATCCCAACAACGATGTCATCACTTTTATCAACATTGTAAACATTTTTTCTAGCACTGTCAGAACTTATGGATAGACTTATGCCTCCCAAGTTCTTGACAGAAGGAAGTTCAGAAGTATATGGCATCCTTTCACCATTCACATCAGGAGAACCAGGATCAAGGTTACTGCCACTGTCAACAGATTGAGAACCTAGGTCATTGTCTTGTAAGATGTATTCACTTTTCTCCTCTGATCCTTCATCATTCTGGCATCTTTCTCTGAATTCAACGCTACGATCAGTCTCAGTTTTTGAAAGTTCAGGATGCTCTGACACTGATTCCAGTACATCATTCTCTCCAGCTTTAGCTTCCCTTTGGAGCAGAACAAGAAGAGTTTCTACCCCACCCGATGATAGGAATGCTTCTGCAAATGTGTGAGCTCTAGATGTATTTGGCTGCACAACCAACCTGTAGAAGAGATTCAACACTCTAGCAATCTGGAAAATGAAGTAATTAATGAGTACATATTTTTAAAATAATTGATAGATATTTTTAAAATAAAACAAACATGTTAGGAGTTCATGTTACATATTTCAAATTTCAAAATAATTCAATTTGGATAAGACTGGTGATGCTCATGAACAAAACATGTAGATAACTTATTTTCAATCTAATACAAATATACAATACACATCAGAGTTTTAACTCTCAATGACCCAAAGTTCCTGGTACTTTAGTTATTCAGACTTAAGATTGTTGTTATAACTCCAACCCAAAAGCTATCTCAAGGTGGAAGGGATGCCCAAAGGCTATCTTGCCCATATCCTTAAGCAATGTGGAAAATAATGCACCTCCTCATACCTCAGATTGACATCAGGAGCATGAAGTTTGTTGAATTGCTCATCTTCAGGTGGCCCAAAACAATTACATAATAAACTCTCAGATATTTTAAGGTTGTGAGCCTAACTCTATACCAAAAGCTAGCTCAAAGGATGAGAGATGACCAAGTGCTTATAAAGGTTATCTAAGACATATCCTTAAACAATGTGAAACTTACACTCAGAGGTCAGTATTTTCATACTTTGATGGCCATAAGACTTGAGCATGTGATGCAATTATAGAAGAAGTGTTAAATGCCACAAAAGAGCTTATGGGGTTTACCCTGGCAAATGAAACATAAAGAGTTGCACAAAACATAGAAGCTATAGCTAAAAGGAACCAGTGATAATCGTCTTTGTGCAACAACGGCAACAATAAAAGCCAAGCAATATGTCATTGTGGGTAGGCTACTGGCTACATCATCAAATGGCAACATATAACTCTATCAAAAACCAAATTTTATATCATGGTGCTTTTCAAATGGCTTCTCCTAATCATTTGGACTTCCTCTCTTCTACTCATACAATTAATCCATTTTTCTCATTCAAGCCTCTATTGGTCATCTGAGATGACCAAACCACCTTAAGTGGTTTTCTATCATTTTCTCCTCTCTCTACTTCAATTTTATCCTACACATAAATTGCTCATGATCTTATCTTTCCTCCTATGTTGCCTCAACATTCACCGCAACACTTGTTCAAGACCACATAAAACATGATATGTTGGCATTCTATTAGAAGAGATAAAGCAGTTTAGAATGTAATTGTTTCTCGTGAGTCGTGACTTGTGTTACCATCTTACCTAAGAATTTCCTTTTATCATCCCACAACAAAAAGAGAGAATAAAATCATTTCAAGTCTCCACTTACCTGGTTAGGTTGTGGACAGTCAACCATGAATCCAAGTAAACATCGGACATCGTTTGATGCCAGTGAAGGAGAAGCTGCCACTAATAGAAGTTCAATAACCACTAAGAGCTCATCAACCAAAGCATTGACTTCACCTACTGGTCTTGTTGCACCAGTTAGAGAAAAAGTATTTACCGAATCCTTTTCAGGAATTATCCAATAGCATCTTCTGCAGCTATCAAGAAGCATCTGAATGGCATTGGCATCTCGCATCACTGTCGACTCAGTGAAAACCATGTCAGCAAGTGATGATAGAAGTTTCTTTTGTATCCCATAACTACATAAACTCCAAATTTTTAAATCTAACAGCAGTGTTGTGAAGAGCTGCACTTTAAGTGTATGGTTGATCTTCTGGGATTGGCAAAGTGAGACAACAGCTGCAACAAGTTCCTCATCTCCTACACCGTCATGCTTTCCAACATCAAGGGATGATAAGGTTTGGAGAAGGTAATTCAAAATTTTTGAAAGGACCTCAGGCCCTCTGCCACGACACAGCTCATCATTGTTCTTCGGATGTTGAGTAGCCATGGATATAATTCGAAATATTGGACCAGCAAGAGATGTGGTTGCTACAGATACTGAAAAATTCCCTTGCTTTGGTTCCAAAGTATCTTCATGTATATTACTTATTGCCAAGGGAAGCAAAGATAATGGACCACCATAAGCCAATGCCCACAAAGCATTAACAGGTCGCATTCGTGTGGCAACATGGACTTGCCCAAGGACCTCAGCTGGACGTCGAAGCATTCCTGAATCATGATAAAGGGGAACCATAAGTAGAGCAGACAACAATGCAACATATTTTTCTCACTTTACTGCATAAAGAAACTTTATCATGTTGTCATAGTAAGTATATGTAAACATTTATCAAACTTATGGCTCTAGTCCATTTAAATACTGATAATGAAAATATTTCTTAGGATCGAATTATCTTTGATCCAATAAATGGTTAGTAGTGTCATAACTAAATTCTGGCAAGAGAAGAAAAGAACTAGCATTATTGAGGATATAAGTTTGAGAACTACGAATATCACCAAGGTAAGAAACTAAGAAACAATGATACATAACTAGAAATAATGATACAATAAAAGTTGTCAGAAACTACTATCTACCTAAAGAAATGAATAGAACAGTAACTAAAAGTTTATCTAGACTAAAGTTTCACTGTGAAACTTAGCCAACGCTGTGCTGATAAAATATTCCAACCCAAAAAGTTATAAGAGAAACAAAAATCCATCACATAAATCCTCAAATAAATTTCTGCATGAAAATTCGACATAGACTTATGCAGCACAATAAAAATTTATATACTACCATAATACCAAAACACAAACTATCTGACCTGCAGCTCCTGAAGGTGAAGCATCTGGACAGAAACGGCCACTAAGCAAACTAGGATGATAGAGCAGGTGAATGAAACCTCCAATTTCTGCATCCAAGAGAACACTTTCCTCAGCCTTGCTCTGCACATGGGCATTTGTTGCAACCCATGGAAGCCCTGCTGCATTACCAAAAGAAGGCACTATATCACCTCCTCTAGAAGCCAAGCGAGCCATTCTTTCTTGACCAATTGGTTCCTTGAAAATGTAAACGGGGCCCATCTCAGCAAACAATGGACATTGACGACGACGGCGTTGCAAACCAGCAATAGTAGGAGGAGGGTTAGTTCCAATACAGCAAAATGCAAGGGCCTTGGAAATCCTAGGGAACTCGAAAGGACGACTTTCATGTAAAGATCCGTCTACATATAACCTAATTTCACTTTCTGCATTCTTGCCTATATGTTCGAGACCAATAAAGTACCAGCACTGTGGTTTGAATGCATAAGTAAAATGCAAAGCAGATCTCTTTCCCTTTCCAAGACCAATTTCAACAACTAGAAATTGAGCATGAAAATAAGCCTCAATACCCTGATTATCAGCAGATAAAAAACTGAATAACCGTGGCATGTGTGCTGTACCTTCACCAGCAAGTGCACTAGCCGCTGCTGCAGCTGACATAGCTGAAGATCTACCAGACTTGGCAGCTGCAGCTGCAGCAATTGCGGCAGCAACTGTTGCAGTATTTAATGCATCAGCAAATGATTCAATGTAAATCCATGTTGCAAATGCATATCCATTGATAAATGGCCAGCGGCTCTCTCCAGGGCCAAGCAAACCAGAACTTTCACCATTAAACTCAAAAGTGCAAGCTGGTCCGCTTGACTCCTTTTCATTCATTGCTTTCTCCATTGCAAGCATTAAGCGTGGAGCCCAAATTGTGGTAAGGGTTCTTGTAATGACTTGAAACCATCTATAAAGATCATGAACACAGAGAGAATGCCCAGCCAAGTACTGTATGCAGTGGCACAAGGGAGTACCATCCCACCTTATTTGCCCATTTAAGCCAACATCTACCGTAAAAATTTTTTCTGCTGTCCTCAACAGTACTCCTAACAGACCAGCCATGGAGCACATTGCTCTGTTTCTAGTGCAAGCCCGTAATATGGCAAGTAGTCCCCTTACCATTCGCGTCCTAGGTGACATGACAGCTTCAGAATCACCTGCATAAGGAAGCCATGGAATAAGTTCACCTGACACAATGGCAGCCCTGGAGTTCAACATTACACTAGGAGGATTGTTATCACCATCCTCATCAAAACTTTCAACACCACCCATTGTTGCAAGAAGTGAATCTACTATCAAGAGAGCCATGCTATCCTTTTCTTCACCGCTCCCAAAAATTTCTACACCGCTTGCAATGTTCTTCAGCTTCTCCATACTTTCTGGTTTCCCCATGATAGCAGAATCAACTAAATGCAGTAACTCTGCAGACACGTTTGCCGTGCCATTTTTTGGCCTAGGCTTTGCTGGAGAGGCAACAGGAGAATATCCTGGTGAATTAAAACCACCTGATGTTGTACGACTGAAATGCCCCTCTGATGCAGGGCTAAATGGAAGGCTATCATGTTTCATGTCACCAACTGGTGAAGAATTATACTCTGTCGAGTACACCCCAGACGAATTCTGAAAATCCTCTGCATTTCCATCAACTGGTTGTGTAAGGTTATCATGTTGCAAGTCAGCAACTGGGGAAGAGTTATGCTCTGTCGAGTACATCCTGGACGAATACTGAAAATCTCCTGCATTTCCATCAGCTGGTTGTGGAAGGTTATCATGTTGCAAGTCAGCAACTGGGGAAGAGTTATGCTCTGTCAAGTACATCCCAGACGAATACTGAAAATCTCCTGCATTTCCATCAGCTGGTTGCGGAAGGTTATCATGTTGCAAGTCAGCAACTGCGGAAGAGTTATGATCCGAGTACATCCCAGACGAATACTGAAAATCTCCTGCATTTCCATCAGCTGGTTGCAGAAGGTTATCACGTTGCAAGTCAGCAACTGGGGAAGAGTTATGCTCTGTCGAGTACATCCCAGACAAATACTGAAAATCCCCTGAATTTCCATCAACTGGTTGTTGTACATTATCTGATTCCGAAGGTCTATGTGATTCCACATGATTGTTCTTCTCTTGATCTTTCAAAGAAACTTGTTCAAATTGGCTTTCACTCACAACTTCTGCTGCAGAATCAACAAAGTGCTCCACACCCCTATGTACTACTTCACCACTATGTAATTCATTACCAGATACTTCAATCTTTTTCGGTTCATCCTCTTCTTCCATTATACTACTTCCAAAGAAGCCAACAAATATTCATTCAAGTAACGGAAATCCCAATCCACCTGCAATAACAAAATAAATTCTCTTAAAAGAAACGTAATAACCGATTTCAATGGTCCACAATAAATATAAATATATAATATAACATCTTAATAAAATAATAATAATGCACTCTTGCGCTTTGCTAAGTAATTAACATATTAAGCGTTAAAAGTTTAAAACATCAATGCAAATTTTTCTGAAGTTCTCAAAAGAATAGAATAAATAATACAAAATAACACCACTACGATAGAAGGCCGACTACGTTGACCGTTAAAAAACATCCAGTTGCAAGTAATAAACTGATATTAGTGCAAAATTTGCTAAAACTCTCGAAAAAATAACTAAGATATTAACATCACTTGGATTGAACACTGAGTACATTAACCGTTAAACATCAATTAAAGATAATGAGTTAACATTACTGCAAATTTAGCTAAGATTTTTAGAAAATTAATAAAAACCTTCATTAACCGTTAAACATCAAATTACTTACTGCAATTTTCGCAGAGATTCTCAAAGCAAAAAATAATAATAAATAAATAACTTCAAATTGAACAGCGACTACATTAACCGTTAAACATCAAATCACAGAAAATAAACCAGCATTACAGCAAATTTAGCTGAAATTATCAAAAGAAAACACAACATCACTTCGATTGAACACCGCATTCCATTTGAAGCTTGAGTTTCACCAAAGACACGAAAACATCATAATGCGGAAGCAATGCAAATACACGCGAAAATCTAAACCACTTGAGAAAAAAAAAATCGAAAAGAATAAAGTTGATTTCAGCTCACGAAAACTCAAAAACCGAATCGGCTTCGATTCTCGCCTCTAACATTGCGAGAATCAGATCATCAACGACAAGGACTCCACGCATTCCTCAGCGGATCACACAGAAGCACAAGCACGGATTTCGCGCATTCGTAATATAGCTCGGAGATTCGAAAAAATCAAATCACCATTGCTTCACAGAGGAAGCAAGGAAAACAAAAAAACAGAGTGATTTGGAATCGGTTACCTTAGAGAAGAATCCAGCGTTGGAATTCGGATGCGTGTGAGAGTGAGAGAGAGGAATCGTTCGAAAAGCGCGAAACGGAAATGGAAGAGAGAGAGTGAAGGCGAATTGGGCGCGAGAGAGAGTAACAAGGATTATTGGCAAAAATGGCTCAGTCAAACATGAAACGAACGAAACATTTTTTATATACTTTTTGAAAGAAAAACCAATGCAAATATGCAATGCTGGTTCGGTTCATTTGCTGCATGCTTTGCTCTTCTTTGCTCTTTTTGCCCGTTTCTTCAAAATTTCCTTAGCTTACAACCAGTGAATTTTCAAGTGTACCTTGCCTTATACGAAAAAGTTGGCCCCAAAAAAGAAAATTGGATTTATGTAAACACTTTCAAATAAGAAAAAGAGTTTAATCACATTGTTGGAAAAGAAATATGTTCATTAAATTTGATTGAACAATATTACGTGTACATTAAAGACATTAAATCACTTATTAGTATAAAAAGTATAATTGAGTAAGTATAAATATTAAATTATGACAGTATAAAAATTCATGTTGTCTCAATATAAAAGTGTGAATATAATAATTAGTAAAAATATAAATTATATTGAATATATATAAATATTAAATCATATCAGTGTTGAATTGAATTATCTATTCATTATTAGATTTAGTTAGGGATAACAAAACGAGTTTGGCCCGCTTAGCCCGCCTAAATTGGCGGATTGGACTGAATTTTTAGGACCATCATTCTCTAAAAGCTCGCATAGTCCGCCTATTATTTTTTTAAAATACATAAATTTTACTTAAGTTGACATACTTGAGCCCAAGTGCCCAAAGTCCAAAGTACAACCTTCAAACGGCCAAGCCTAGTCTAAATTCCAATTGTCCAAAGCCCAAACCAGCAAACCCAAACTCCCCTAACCTTAACCTTAACCTACCTAGTTACAATTACCAATTTAATTTTCAAAATCCTAATTTTTCAATTTCGAAATCAAATCCGGAAATCCCCTTCCCCTTCCCCTCGGCCCCTCAGCCCCAGTCGGCCGCCATCCGCCGCCATCCCCCCTAGTCGGCGCCTCATCGCGGCTTCCCTTCTCTCTCTCTCTCTCGGCCCTCAGCAGTCAGCCCGCTTTTTTGTTTTTCACTCTCAGAAACAAGAGCTACACCTCTTTTTTCAATTCTCTATCTATTTTCAAAACTCAAAATCACTCTCCACAGGTTATAACTTCAAAAACAACACCGTCAATTTTTTTTTCATCGTTGGATTCGGAATCTGTTCGAGATGAAGAAACACGGCAAAAGCAGAATCCCTGATTCTCCTGAAACTCAATCCGAGGAGAGCGAGATGGAGGAGTCTTCTCATTCTTCTTCTAGCTCCTCAGAAGATGTGAGTAACTTCAAAAAACCATAAACCTATGAATTTTCTTATTTATTTATCTGTTTAGTTGTTGTATGTTTTTACAAATTGTAGGGTTTTTCTGTAATTGTGCCCTAGGTTCAGGAAGGTCAGTGTAATTTTCACTTAAAAAAATATCAATGATTTAGTTATTAGAGTTGCAAAACATGCTAAATTTTAGGGACTAATTGGAGTCCATATTAGATCAAAATGAACATTTAGTTTTAAAAAGTTAGAACAATGTTGATGGTTTGTGATTGCTTTTGGTGGTTATAGGAAGAGGAGGAGGAGGAGATAAAGAAGGAGCTGGCTGATGTAACATTTGGGGAGTTGCAGAGAGCACGTTCGAATGGGACAATCTCATTTTTCCAGAAAAACAGAGAAGAAAAAAAGCTGAAAAGAGCAAACAAGAATAGGTATTGAATTGAAATTTGTAATTTGAGGGTGCATTTGTTTCAGCTTAGCAGGGGGGGGGAAGTGACAATAAGTTTTAGGTCTTATATTCCTTTTCAGAAGCTTGGGTTCCCCAAAAAATCTATTGAGTTATTTATAATTTTCTTTTCTATAGTCTTTTCTTATGAAAGGTGTTTTTTCCCACATGAGAAAACCTCGGCATTTGAGTGGATTTCATTTTTTCATTCTTGTTTTTGTTTGAGATTGATTTACGCATATGAATAACTGATTTTTGTGATTGAGTAGGCCAATGGAAGCTAGTAGCAAAAAGCCAGTTCCTGCATTTAGAGAGGTCATCCAAGCTCCAAAGAAGGTTAGAGTTTGTTTATTTTTTGTATAGTGTGTAATGTGCTCTACTTCTATATATGCTTTTGCTTTTTATAAACACAATGAAACTGTTTAGGTGATCATTCATAATGTTGCTAGGGTCTATATTTTGCAAAACGTTTTAGTATCTTGGACATTCCCTTAATAGCCTTTTGAAGGCTCATGGAAATGCGAGAGAACTTTTGCATCTTGTTGCTTACTTTTTGCTTTACATGTCCATACACATCCTCATACCTGGTTTGACCTCTGAATTAATTTTTGTTTATGTATATTTAGGGTATGAACTGGGTTATGTGCAGTGCAAGAATACCTTTACTATGTAAATCATCCCTAGAAGTTTTTTAGTTTTATGGGGTTTTGTAGTGTGATTTGATATAGAAATTATGTTGACTTTGAATATGGATAGTATCTTTCCTTTTTATGTATCTGGATATTTTTGCTGAATCATGTGTGCCTTCAATGAATTCAGGTTGTACGTGATCCGCGATTTGAATCTCTCTGTGGAAAACTTGACCCTGACGGGTATGTTCATTTTTGAATATGTGTGCTCTATTTTTGTGGTTTTATTTTTGTCTAATTAGTTAGTGTGAAGAGAAATTTTAAGCAAATCTGGAAACTTCCATTGTTTTGAACAATGAGAACTTAGTGATATATATATATACATATGCTTGGCTAGTAATATATGTACTTGGGCTTGCAGGTTTAGGAAGAGATACAATTTTTTATATGAAAGTGGTCTTCCTGCTGAAAAAGAGGTAGTCTTCTTGATTCTGATTATTGAATTGTTTTGAGCTTATTTTATTACTTTCATCTTATGGCTTCTTCTTGGCATGACAGACTCTAAAAAAGGAATTGAAAAAATGCAAAGACCCTGAGAAAATCCATGAAATTCAAGAGCGTGTATCGTGGATTGTAAGTGCTTGCCCTAGGAGTTTGTCTTCTCCATCCTGAAGCATGACATGTTAATTTACTTGATCATGTATACATATATTTTCAGGATAGGCAGTTGAAATCTGGTTCAGCAAAGCATATTGATGCTGAGATATTAGCTAAGCACAAGAAGAAAGAGAGAGAAGCAGCAAAGCAGGGAAAACGTCCCTTTTATCTCAAGAATTGTAATGCTTCTCCTTCCTTCCTTGTTCTCTCCTCTCCCTCTCAGCTTATATTAAATTTGTCTACTTCGTTTTGAGACATGTTAAGGTCCATGCTAATACTACAATATAGAGTATATAATCAGAAAATGGAACCAATCCTACTTCACGAGATAGATTCTAATAGGCCTTAAAAGTTTTCAATGTTGGAGTAATCTCAATTCCGTTTCCAGTTTCCACTTGTGGCACATCAATGGTATTAGTGGTAATTTGTTTGATGTTGATGATACTAGCAATCTGCAACTGTTGTGGAACACTATGATAAGCAGCTATATTTATGTATGATTTGAAAGCAAACAAGTTTATTGTTGATGCCAAATTAGGGTTAATGGCAACCTTATAAATCTGAGGGTCAACGGGTGAAAATTAACATGAAGTAGTGTTGACTTCTTTTTTTTTTTCCCGGTTTCTTGCAGCTGAAATCCGGAAGCAAAGACTCATCGAAAAATATAAGCAACTCAAGGTATCCATCTCAGAATATCTGTGTTTTCCCTGTCACTAACTATTACATTATTTTATGATGGACTTTTCTCTTAACTAAATTTACACACTATTTTCAGTCATCTGGTAAACTTGAAGCATTTGTTGAGAAAAGGAGGAGGAGGAATGCAGCAAAGGAACATAGACACATGCCATATCATAAATCTGGCGGCAATGCAGAATAAGGTTGATAGCTTCAAAATTCTTTTATATGCTAGTTATACTTGGTAATTGGTATCTGACTATCTGCATCTGCCACCAAATATAAAAAATACTAGTATATGTATTTTGTCTTAAAATCTTTGGGGAATGAACCATAATCCCTTGTTGAATACCCAAAAAGAGAATCTACTCTTGATGATCATCATGATATTCATTGCATGAGTACCTGGTATTCTTTTCTGAAGGATTTATACTTTCTTTTTTTTGCTGATGACCAGGAGAGGCTCCAGTTGCCAGCAACGCGATCTTCTGACAACCATTTCTGTGTTATGTTGTTGGGGAAGAAGGTATTGGCCATTATAATTGGTCTCTAGTTTTTATGCATAGTGATTCTCTGACTGAACTGAATAGAGATTCATATCCTTCAACCAATGAATATGGATGTTAGAGTTTTTAGCAATTTTCAATGAGAGTTTCTCATTATTTTTGTCACCTTTTGTTCTTGAATTTTGATCTCCTTCTCCAAGAATATAACAGAGAAGCTTTTAGCTAAGTTTAACAGTTACTCATTATTGAAGCATATACTAAGGTGATTATAGCATAAAATTAAAAAGCTTATGGTTGGGCATCCTAGCGATTGTTTACATTTATTGAAATGAACTTATATAAAGGACACAATCATTAAAACTAAAAGGTTAAAATATGGTTTTCGTTTTTGAGATTTATGGAAATACGACCTGATTTTCTCTAGTGGTCCAAATCTACGTCAACTATGATACTCCCTTTTGGTTTGAGCTTAGAGATATAATAAAAAATCAGCCAACAAATAGGAATTTGGATCACAATCATCAAGTCCATTAAAAATATACTCATGATTAAAAGTGTTATTTGGATCATAAAGTGTTAAATGGGTTTTGTTGGCTGTTTTGGCTGATTTTTTGTTGTGTCCCAAGCATTTGTATTCAGGTTTTCACTTGTGTACGAATTTTATTGGTTAGAGGTATATCTTATTCCTATATATTTAGGGTTTAGGGTTCACACATGATGTATAATAATATGAACTGTTATGCATAACATTCACATGTTGTAGTATATATATGTCATATATCACATTATGAATACAATATATATCACATATTACAAAAAAAAATGATGTTGTAACATGTGATATATGTTATGCACAACAGGTGATATATGTTGTGTCTCACATGTGATATAGAAAAAAAAAAAAAAGGAAAGTATTGATTTACAATGAAAAAATCAGTTAAAATAGCCAATAAAATTTATATAATATGTAATATGCACAATGTTCATATATGATATTAATTGTACATAATATGTTATCTATATTTGTTTTAGCTATTTTTTTATTATAGATATAACAATACTAAAAAAAATATTTCTCTTTGAAGATAAGTGTCCAATAATTTGTTTGTTGTCTCATCTAGTTACAAGTGCTCCGGAAGATTCTATCATTCTATATATTCGGTTCTCAGTTCTCACTATTTCATGAAACAGAGAAGAAGTGGAGAACCTGTGAAAAATAGAATCCAAAGAGGCAAAAATAATGGATCTCCTAACCCTTATCCTCATCATAATAATCATACCCTTTCTCTCATCAATTCTTCTTATTTTTCCCTTCATCAAAATCTCTAAACCTTCAAATCTTCCACCAGGTCCTAACCCTTATCCAA
This sequence comes from Aeschynomene evenia, assembly GCA_013621005.1. Taxonomy (NCBI): domain Eukaryota; kingdom Viridiplantae; phylum Streptophyta; class Magnoliopsida; order Fabales; family Fabaceae; genus Aeschynomene; species Aeschynomene evenia. The sequence goes on along the minus strand of CM024264.1, from coordinate 2,927,255 downwards.
TCATTGGAAACATCTTGGAGCTTCTTGGCAATACCCCTCTTAATGCATTCACTAAACTTTCCAAAACTTATGGACCTATAATAACCCTCAAGTTAGGTACCATAACCACCATAGTAATTTCATCCCCTGAAATTGCCAAACAAGCCCTCCAAAAAAATGACACAATCCTTTCAAACAGAGAAATCCCTTACACAATTTGGTCAACCCTAGAAAACCATTGTAAAAATTCAGTCATATGGCTACCCTCATCACCAAAATGGAGAACCCTAAGAAGAGCTTGTGCAGCAAAAATCTTCTCACCCCAACAACTAGATTCAACACAAATCCTAAGAAAAAGAAAGGTTCAAGATTTACTAGATTATGTTCATCAATGTTGTAACAAAGGTGAAGCTTTGAACATTGGTGAGGCTATTTTCAGAACAATACTAAATTCAGTATCAAACACTTTCCTTTCTAAGGATTTAGTTCAATATAGTGGTTCTATTGATGACAAGTGTGAAGATTTCAAGGACATTATGGTTGGTCTTACTGAGGAAACTGGTAGGCCTAGTCTTGCAAATTTTTTCCCTATGTTAAGGTTGTTTTATCCACAAAGTGCACGTGCAAAGACCAAGGATCGTTATGAGAAGGTGTGTGCGATTTTTGAGGGTGCTATTAAAGAAAGAATGAGTCAAAATGGTTCTTCAAGAACTAGTTGTGGAGAGTGCAAGGATGTGTTGGATTCACTTCTGGATCTTGTTAAAGAAGAGAGTTCTGAATTCAACCATGAAAGTATTTTGTATTTGATCCTGGTGAGTACTTTAGCCAAATTTTCATGTTAGATATTATATTATATTCATTATTCATTATATTTTAATATTGAGAAATATTTTGTATATACCATAAAATCGGTCACTATCAGTCATCGTGTGTAATAATTATGTTGAATTATTACACACGGTGACTGATTTTATGATGTACATGTAACATTACTTTTTAATCTTTTATTATCCTTAACAATTAAAAAAAAGAGATAAATTGATTTTCCTCTAGAGATTAATTACAATGCACAATATAAATTTTACTCCAATAGGAATTTGACACATCCTAATTCGAATTGGTTTAAAATCAATACAACTGCATGTATTTACAACCAAAATATATCTACCAAATCATCTACTTTATGTTTATAAAGTTTGATGTATATTTGTATATAATTTTTATAAGTTAATGTCTGTTTTTGGTGATAATATTATGTGTTAATTGTATATATTTATTTGCTGTAATGTTTATCGTATAACAGAAATACGTTCAACTAATATCAATATATGTTATACATAATATTTAATGTGTATCATATATGTATTATACATAGGACACATTATATATTATATATAGCACACGTTAAATATTAGTTGAACGTATTTTTGTTATATATCAAGTATTACTTATTTAATTATGCTCTCTATTAAATGAGATATGTGTTTTCGTGATGTATATTAAATTGATACACTTAAAATATTGTTGTGGTCCCTATATATAATACATAATACATTGTACATAAATATCTTTTATTTAAAAACAATAATGCTAAGTGGAAAAATCAGCACATACAGCCAATAGGTCTATTTTTGCTTTGGTTTTGGTCCAAATAATCATTTAGATGGTAATGGGCTGAGCAATTATGGCCCAAAATCTTATTTATTGACTGATTGAGCTGGTTTTGTATGGTTTATTTAGCATCACCCATTTAAAATTAGCATACATAACAATTTTCTATTCTATTAGCTGACATAAACCAATCATAATTAATCCTTTTCTTTATACCATATTGTTTTTTAAATGTACACATCTATACAAAAAGATGAATTTGTCTCTTTCTTTTGAATTGTCTCACCATATGTTGGACGGATTTAAGTGAGATCTTATCATGTATATAGATTTTTTTCTCAAATTCTCTACAAACACTCATATCAATTCTGTTGAGGATAAATATTGGATGACTTTATTACTGTTTTGTCCATCATCGATTTTGTCATGAATTTTCTGGAATAAAGATTTGTGGCCATTATTATAGCCTTGTAGAAATTGACCTATTTGGCATAATCAAGTTGGAAAATTATTGATGTGTATATATTATCTATTTTTTAATTATTTGCCCGAATTTAGTTATGATGGATGGACTACATCTGTCAATCAGTCTCGTGATTTATAAAACTTTTAAGTTAGTAATTAGTTAAATTTTTTATTAATACATAAATATATAGTTAAATTTTTATGTAAATTTATTTATATTGATAGTGAACTAAATTAGATTCATATTTATCCATCAATTTTCAAATTAATTCTTTTTTCCTTTTATAGTAAAGATTCATTTTAATATTGTTAAAATTGCACTCATGTTTTACTTTATTTGTCCAAATTAATTAAGATATTTAGCTGTTGAAATTGCAAAAAATATTCAAGCTAGCCTTAAAAAAAACACTCGTTGAACTAAATCAAATACTTCTTAATCTCATGAATTAGATAGGAAAATTTTTTATATGGTTCTAAATAAATGTGTGCTTTAGAAACATTCATAATCATATATTTTGATTTATAATACTCTAAACTTAAATAAAAATCAATGATTGTGAATATTTTTGGAGCACACGTTAAATATAGTCCAAAATCATAGAAGAATTTGATAAAATGTTTTCTTTTTTCTAACAAAACATCATTCTCCCTTCACCTTGAAAATAATTAGCTAAACTTAGTTATATTTTATGTTATGCTAGGATTTATTTGTTGCTGGAGTAGACACAACATCAAGCACTTTAGAATGGGCAATGGCAGAATTACTTCGCAACCCTAAAAAATTACACAAAGTCAGAGAAGAACTTCAACAAGTTCTTGGAAAAAGTGACCAACAACTTGATGAGTCTTTCACTTCAAAGCTCCCTTACCTAAATGCAGTGGTGAAAGAAACTTTGCGTCTTCACCCTGCAGCCCCATTTCTAGTACCCCACAAGTCAAATGAAGATGTAGAGTTAGGTGGTTTCATTGTGCCAAAAAATGCACAAATCCTAATCAATGTGTGGTCAATTGGAAGAGATTCAAGCATTTGGACTAACCCAAATGAATTTGAGCCTGAAAGGTTTTTGGAAAGTGAGATTGATTTTAAAGGCAAAAATTTTGAGCTTATACCATTTGGTTCTGGTAGAAGAATTTGTCCTGGATTACCTTTGGCTTCTAGAACCATACATTTTGTGTTGGCCTCTCTCTTGCATCAATTTAATTGGAAGCTTGGGAATGAGATGAAAGCAGAGGATATAGATATGAGTTATAACTATGGGATCACTCTACATAAGGCCCAACCTCTATGTGTTGTACCTATCAAAGATTAATTATTAATGTAATTATGTTTATTGTACAACAGAAATACCCCCAATGAGTATCCAACGTGTGCTATATATGATATGGGATGTAGACTATTTGTATAGTACACATACGTATAATACATATCTCATATCATATATAACACTCATTAGATATTTATTGGACGTATTTCTATATATTGTACATATAGTATTATTGTAATAATGCAATGTGACAATGCAACTACCTAGTACATGGTTATTTAATTTGTTGGTGTGGCTTAACCATTTGCAAGTTAAGTAGGGCAATGTTTGCTACACGAGTGCTAATATATTAATAGGGTTGCTAATAAGTGTTCATAATACTTATTAAGATAATAAAAAATATTATTTATTTAAAAATAATATTTTTCTTATATTTTTTAATGTAATCCATTATACTTGTTTTATCAAGTAGAATTTCATCGTCGTGTGGTCCAAATGTTAGCTTTCCTCTAGCGAAGGTGGAGTGATACACTTTTATTAGTGAATGAGTAATAAAAATGGCAAAGAAAATATATCTCAAAGTTTTTCCTTTTAGTGAAGTTGGATACCTCCTCATGTTGGGTCTCTTCTCCAACATCGTGACCGAAGTGCGATTAAATTAGACTAAATATAAGAGTAACTTTAAGGACAATTTAGTCCCTTAGATTTGAAAGTGATAAAAGAGTCCCTCAAGATTAATTTTATAGGACACATTAAATGAGAATTTAGTTCATCCGTTAAGTTTCTGTTAACTGAGTTGCAGTAATATGTATGACACATATTATGACATATCATCTAAGTTACATCATGTTTGTAACTCAGTTAACATAAACTTAACATAAGGACTAAATTGTCACTTAAAATGTCCTATAAAATTAATTTTAGAGGACTATTTTGTCAATTTCAAATGATGAGGGACTAAATAGGGTATTCACTCTAAATTCTATGATATCTCCTTCTCTGTGAGAACGAACCTCATCTCTTCCCTCATGTTCCATTTAGTGCGTAGACATGGCTTAGCGCGACGTGAGTCATGTCGAATTCGGGCCGAGATTTGTCATTCATCATTTGTGGGTCTGGGTTACGAAGAGTCTATGTGACTTTGAACTAACTCGGTTCATAACTGTATTTGAATCTTATTGGGTCTCCGCGAATTAAGAATAATATTTTAATTATTTTTCTCAAAACTTATAATTTAAAGTATTCATAATAAATATTTTTAAGGCACGTGTGGTTGGATGTTCTTTTAATACAAATAATGTTTGTTAGGCAAGTTAGGAGGTTGTCTTTTCATTAAGGGCGCCTTTGCATGTTAGGCAAGTTAGGATGTTGGTTTTACATATGTTAACGAGGGCTGTTTCTTTTTAATATGGTGTGCTGTCTCTATATTCCAGTACATTTTTTGCACTGAATGAAATATTAATTATTTTTCATCTCATTATAATTTTATTATATTTTTAATTGTGTTTTTGTTGTTTAAAACTTTTCAATTCAATCTCTATAACTTCAAAAAAAATATCAATCAGATTTCCGAACCTATTTATCATACAAAAAAATTCAAATTCTAAAGAATATTCTTATAATATTCTAACTTACTACTATGGTATAGAGATTTAATTAAAAACTTTTAATTTATAAGACCAAGCTTACTACATAGAAATTTTGAAAAATATTAAATCTATCTTTATTTAATTATTGAAAAAAAAAAAGCACCAATAGCATAAAGTAGTTATGATACAATAATGTTGGTCGTACGACAGAAATACGTCCAACGAGTATCCAACGTGTGATATACATGATATGGAATGTATGCTATATATATAGCACACATATATATAGCACACATACATTCCATATTATGTATAGCACACATTGGATACTTATTGGACGTATTTCTGTTGTACGACCAAACATTATTATTGGTTACCATAATTAAATCCTTTAGATCATCTTCAATACTTTAAAGATTTTTCATTTATTTAAGTGCTTCTTGCATTGTGGGAAGTAAAGTATTACCACAATTAAGCAAAACATGGAGTACCTAACACTACTCTTCATCATCATATTCATTGTGTCTCCAATTTTCTTGTTCTTCTTCATATCCAACAATTGGAACCTAATAATCTCAAAACCTTCAAATCTTCCACCAGGTCCTCCACCTTACCCTATCATAGGAAATGCCATGGATTTATTTGGTAGCAACATCCTTGAAACCTTCACAAAACTCTCAAAAACTTATGGACCCATAATAACTCTGAAGCTTGGAAGTGTACCCACCATAGTGATTTCCTCACCACAAATTGCCAAAGAAGCACTCATAAAAAATGCTAATGTAGTTTCTGATAGGTATGTACCAAATAGCATGTGGACCCTACTTGAGGACTATTGCAAAAATTCAGTTATTTGGATGCCCCCATCATCACCAAAGTGGAGAATCCTAAGAAAAGTTTTGGCCACAAAATTTTTCTCACCAAAGAGGCTAGATTCTACACTATTCGTTCGCAAGAAAAAGGTTCAAGAATTGGTAAATTATTTACATGAATGTTGCGTTAAAGGTGAAGTTTTGAATATTGGTGAGGCTATACTTATAACAAACCTCAATATAATGTCAAACACTCTGTTTTCTATGGATTTTGCTCATTATAATAATAATTGTAATTATTATGATAATGCTAATTCTAATGATGGTGATGCTTATAAGTCTCAAGAATTAAAGAATGCGGTGATTGGTTTCACTGAACAAGCTGGTAAACCCAAAATTGAAGATGCTTTTCCTATCTTTGGATTGTTTGATGTACAAGGTGCAAAAACTAAGATGGGAAAACATTTCACAAAGTTGAAAGCATTCATTGATAGGGTTATACGTGAAAGGATGCATTCAAAGATGAATAATAATAACCATAATGATGTGTTGGATTCCTTGCTGGATGTTGTCAAAGAAGAGAGTTCTGAATTGAGCATCCATGATGTTTTATATTTATTCATGGTAATTATTTTTAATTCATCTTTCTATATTTTAATTTAGTTCTTAATTGAATTCACTGAAAATGTTCAAGATATTTTGAGGACAAACTAATTCCTATGATTTGAAACTTCTCAATTGATTCACATAATTTAAAAAGTTATGTGTATAGGTTCGTACAATAATTTTTTTTTATTGTACAAACCTTTACCAATTGTACCACTTGATTTTGAATTGTGAGAGACACTGTAACTAATAGAAAATACTTTCAAATCTTAAGAGAATAATTGATCTTAAATATATTTTTAATAGACTAAAATATATGTCTGTCTGGATTATATTTTTAATACTAAATGTATATGTTTAATTTTTATACACAGATAATATGTCATGCTTCAAATTATTTTTTAAGTAGTGGAAATGAGATTTAACTAATTAATATAAAATTTAGGTAAATATTTGGTGTAAAACAAAAAGTCAGACAAAATAACTAATATGTTATGCATAATATATATAATATAAAATGTACAACGTATATCACATGTTGTGCACAACATATCTGTTATGCACAATATATATCATATGTTGCAATATCATTTTTCTTTGCAATTGTGATATATGTTGTGCATATCATGTAATATATGGTATGCATGACATGTGATATTCGTTATGCATTTTATATTATATATGTTGTGCACAACATATTAACTGTTTTGGTTTATTTTTATTGTATATATAGCAATGCTCTAAAATTTATTCATATAAATTTACCATATACTTTTATCCAAGACTTTGATCTTATACTCTTAATAGGATATGTTCATCGCTGGAATAGACACAACATCAACCGCACTAGAATGGGCAATGGCAGAGATGATGCGTAACCCACAAAAATTGGTCAAAGTCAAAGAAGAGCTTCAACAAGTGATTGGTAATAATAAAACTGTACAAATTGAAGAATCACACATCTCACAATTACCCTATCTTAGAGCAGTGGTTAAAGAAACATTTCGTCTTCACCCTCCAGTTTCATTTCTTGTGCCTCACAAGTCAAATGAAGATTTTGAGTTAAGTGGTTATAAAGTGCCAAAAAATGCACAAGTCCTAGTGAATTTGTGGTCAATGGGAAGAGATTCAAGAATTTGGACCAACCCACATTTATTTGAGCCTCTAAGGTTTTTGGAGAGTGAAATTGATTATAGAGGCCAAAATTTCGAGTTTATTCCATTTGGTTCTGAAAGAAGATCATGCCCTGGAATTCCTTTGGCTTCTAAGATTGTACCCTTTGTGTTGGCATCACTTTTGCATAACTTTGATTGGAAATTGGCTAATGAGATGAAACCAGAAGATATTGATATGAATTGTAAGTTTGGACTTACATTACAAAGGACTCAACCTCTTCAAGTTGTACCAATCAAAGTTTAATTTAGATTACATATAAGTTTTCATGTATTTGAGGGTGTGTCTTGGCACAACGGTAAGGTTGATGTCTTGTGATCTGGAGATCATAGGTTTGAATCCTGAAAACAGTCTCTTCGTAAAGCGAGGGTAATACTACATACATTTACTCTCCTCAGACCCCACAAGGTGAAAGCCTAGTGCATTGGGCTACCCTTATAAGTTTTCATGAATTTGTAAACTTGCAAGTAATAACCATATATTGAATAAATTACCAATGTTGTTACTTTTATGAATTCTACTTTTAGGGTAAGTTAACATTGTGTTAACGAGGATTATGTATATTTGTTTTTTCAATTATTAACAGAATTGTTGAAAATAAAGAAAAAACTATCGAGTAAAATTGACTAGTAGGACCTCATTAAAAATTCTTCTAAACCTAAATAAATAAATAAAAAGAGTACTCAAATATACATCATAGTATTAACATACATGTTGATGAGGATTGTGTGTGGGCTTTTGTTTTATTAAAATTTATTATTTTCTCCTTGTGTCAATAAATAATCTAATATATAGCATGCACTTATATATATTTACTCACAAACAATCAATCAAGAGTAGTTGCAACTTGCAAGTGTGTTATAACTTGTAACTACTCTTGACTTTTGTTACTTATAGGGATGAATCGAGTAACTTGAATTAATCTAGTTAGTTCCTAACTTTGGTTTTAAGGTTTAGAGTTCTAGAGGCTACTAATTAACACAAGAATTTAAGTAGAATTTATTTAATTTAAGCAAATTATATCATAATCTTCATTGTTATCCTTGAATTGGAATAGCTTTGAGAGGCTTAGCCATATGCAAAGTAAATCCAATTTTCTCAGACATATCCAAATCCTCTGCTTTTACCCCATTTACTAGCCTCCAATCATATCCATGAAGAAAAGAGGCCAAAATAATGTGTACACTCCTATAAGCCAATGGTAATCCAGGACACATCCTTCTTCCAGCCCCAAATGGAATCAACTCAAAATCTTGGCCTTTAAAATTAATCTCTCTTTCCAAGAATCTTTCAGGCATGAACTCAAATGGGTTAGTCCAAATACTTGAATCTCTTCCTATTGCATATACATTAACAAGAACTTGTGCATTTTTAGGCACTTTATAGCCATAAAGTTCAACATCATTTTGTGTTTTGTGTGGCACTAGAAGTGGGGCAGGTGGGTGTAAACGGAGAGTTTCCTTAACCACTGCCCTTAGGAAAGGAAGTTGTGAGATATGTGATTCTTCAATTTGTTGTTGTTCACCTTTGCCAAGGACATGTTTAAGTTCATTTTTTACCTTTTTAAGTTTTTGTGATGACTTAATAGCTCTGCCATTGCCCATTCTATGGTGGTTGATGTTGTGTCTATTCCGGCCACAAACAAATCCTGACATGAGAAATTAGCATAAATATAATTTAATGTGGGTTGGGTTTGCTAAATCTGAACCTGAATTGATATAAAGACCAGATCTATTTGAAATCTGAACCTGATTCGATAATGATCCGATGAGCGACCGTGTTATATCGGATTAATCCAACCTTTTACAGGGTACATGAGAATTTGAACAAAGAACATCATATAGTTATAAAATATTATAAGTAAGAAATAAAATTTAAGGTCTATTTTGCTATAAATATGTTGATAATAAAACATGTTAATATAAAATAACATCAAATTAAGTAAAATATACAATAAAATTTTAAAAAATTGTAATATGTTATCAATTATTATATAAAAATATATCTAAAAATAAAAGATAATTTCACGTCCGGTTGAGTTAACTAAAAGCATATAACCTAAAACTAGTCTGAAAAGCACACAGATCAATATTTATGATCCATACCCGAGAAAAAGTGTTTTATTCTTAACGTGATGAACATTTTATCCTGTTTTATTTACTTAATGGGAAATGAAGAAAATGTGATATAATAGAAAGATAAAATTGTCAATTTTTTAGGATAAATTAAAATGAATAATGATGATTATTATACATGAAATTAAATATCAACTTCTCATTTAAGGTTTTGGAAAAAAAAATGTACTTCTCTATCTCTTTTTTTTCCTATCTTGCTATCAAAAAATTTTATGGACATATAGATACTCACCAGAAGTAAATGCAATACATGTTTGCGACTCACTTGAGAATTCTCTTCCAACATAACATCTAGCAAAGAATCTAAAACATCTTCACATGATTTGGTTCCCATTTCAATAGCCCTTAACCTCAATCTTTCTTCAATAATTCCATCAAATATACCAATTAACTTCTCAAAATATTTGGTTGTTCTTGCACGTGCACCTTGTGGATCCAACAAACCAAAAATTGGGAAAAAGTTAACAATATTAGGCTTTCCAGCTTCTTCCACAATACCACAAACAATATCCTTAAACTGATCTTGAGAATTATCCAAAGTGTAATGAGCCAAATCCATAGAAAATAAAGTGTTTGATATTGAATTAAGCACTATTATACAACAAGCCTCACCGATATCCAAAGATTCACCTTTATTGCACTTTTCGTTCACAAAATCCATTAATTCTAGAACCTTCTTTTTTCTAAGAGCTTGTGTTGAATCAAGTTGTTGTGAAGAGAAAATTTTTGTAGCACAAATTCTTCTAAGGATCTTCCATTGTTTAGAAGGTTGCATCCAACCAATTGCATAAATGTGGTGATCAAATGAACAGAGTACATTAGGGACTTTTCTATATGTGGAAATTTGGTCATTTTTTATGAGTACTTCTTTGGCTAATTGTGGAGATGAAATTACTATGTTGGTTGTGTACAAGCTTAGGCTAATTATGGGTCCATAAGTTTGAGCAAGTTTGGCTAGTGCTTTGTGAGGTTGGTTTCCAACAAGTTCCAAGATGTTTCCTAGATAGGAAAAGGTTTAGGCCCTGGTGGAAGTTTTGGAGATTTTGGTGTTTTGATGCCTAATTTTGAGATTAGGACATGAATGCTTGCACATACTAAGAAAATTAGGAGAAGTGATGAAACATAGTCCATGATTGTTTTGGTTTGTATGTCTCATTCCTCTTGCTTGCTTCTGTTTATATGGAAACACTTAGTTCTAGCCAAAGGTGAATTACATGAGAAATTCTTTCGTGCTTTGAAAGTAAGAAAAAATTATTTGTTTTATTAGGTTGCGTTTTTTTTTTTTTTGACTCTAGGGAGAGAGTCAAGGAGTTAGTGAAAAATTGACTCTATCGAGTGTTTGGTGCGAGAGTCATAGTGACTCGATGAACAGAGTCATAGTGACTCAGTGAACAAAATTGTCAATTTTTTTGTTCACTCCAATTTTGGAGTCACTATGTATTAAAAGAGAATCATTGTGTGCTGGAAGGGGACACAAATATGTGAAAATGTGTTCAGAGTCAATTTTGGAGTCACTGTGACTCTAACTCTTATGACACTGATTTCATGACTCCCTTGACTCTGATTCCAGAGTCACTGAAAACAAACACTATCTTAAAAATGTTGAATATACAACACAAAGTTAGTCAACATTTATTTAATCTTTTATCATCATCATTAAATTTTAAGAGTTTAGATATATAATTAAAATGAGGTTCATATATATTAAAATTTAATGGAAAAAAAACATTTTACCTCCCTGGATGTTTGGGTCGTTGCAATTTAGTCCCTGAACTTTCAAAACGGGCAATATGGTACCTGTATGTTTTAAAACGTGCAATTTACCCCATCCGTCACATCTCCATCCATTTCTCCGTTAAATGGTCATGTGCAGTGCACATGTCATTTCTCCGTCAAATCATACAGGGTACCGTATTTCCCGTTTTTGAAAGTTCAAGGGCTAAATTGCAACGACCCAAACATTCAGGGAGGTAAAGTGTTTTTTTTCCACGTAAAAAAATGGTATTTTAGTAATTTAATAAATGACATGTGCACTGCACATGACCATTTAACGGAAAAATGGATGGAGATGTGACGGATGAGATAAATTGCACGTTTTAAAACATACAGGGTACCGTATTGCCCGTTTTGAAAGTTCAGGGGCTAAATTGCAACGACCCAAACATTCAGGGAGGTAAAATGTTTTTTTCCCAAATTTAATTGTAGGAATGATTGTTGGCTAACTTATAGCATTATGTTTGAATTAATGGAGTTTAGTGAAGTAAAGTGGAGTGTGGAAATGAAGAGAGATGGAGTGGAGAAAAATTCTACTCTATATTGTTTGTATATATCAATGGAATTGAATAGAGATTATAAATTTTATTTTTCCACAATACCCTTAAATTAGAATATAATGGTATTTATAATATGCACATATAAGTAATTTTACAAAAGAAACAATTTAATTATTCCACTCATTTTTTACCAATTCGAGGAAAAGAAAAAATAAGGGGAAATAGTGTAATTGAGTGTTACGATATTTTTTTATCTACACTACTCTACTTCATCTATTTTAAAATATTCAAATAATAGAGTTACTTAATTAAAACTCTATATATTCCATCAATTCAAACATTTTCCTTATTTTACTCCTTTTATTAATTGACACGTCAATATTGTGTTAGGAATACGATAGTCTATGACTATAATGACAATATGGTTTAATCAAAGCAAAATTACATGAGAAATTATTACCTACTTTAAAAAGAAAAAATTTAATTTATTGTTTTGTTTCGATTGTTAATTGACACATTAATTATTGTGTATTAGCTGAAAAATTGCAAGATAGTGCATCATTAGTGGTTTGCAAATTTCTTTCTTCTAGTTTGTTTTTGTATATATATTTTTTCAATAATAACAAATGGTTCTACTCAAAGGCTACACTAGCGCACATTAATTATTGTGTATTAGTATTGTTTAAATGTCCAAAAATATGTAAAATAATTATTGTAAATGTCCTAGTATACATTAAATATTATAAGATCTACGGGTGGTATTGAGTTTTGTGATATTTATTAATAATAAATTATTATTTTTCATCTTTTTGCTCAACAACATAAACTAGCTAGGGTTTAGAATTTATGATTTATAATTATTAGTGCTTATTCTACAACTGATGATATGTCAATTGACATAATATATATCAACAAATATGTAACATTAGAGTAATAAAAATACAATCATAAGATTAATTTAACTCACGTTTCACAATTCTAAAAGTTAAAATTTTAATTTCTAAATATAGAGAATCAAAATAACTCAAGTAACTTGAAGATATAAAACTTGCTACATATAAGAAGTTTTGGATGATGGGGATAATATTCTACCCAATCAAGGTATTCAGCAACTCCTTGAATTATGATTGAGATTTTCTTCATATAATTATAACTATTTTCTTTTATCTTTTTCTATAATATATGGAGCAAGATGTGAGAGAATTCTTATTATAGTAAAAGATGACTCTATATATATGACTAATGACTTATATATACATAACATTCTAAATCTTTTATCCATCTGTTGTATGTGCTTTTTTTTCCAAAGAATCAGATTGTACTCATGTGCATATTTATTTATTCTTGGTGTGATGTATATATAAGAGAAAACAAGAAAGAAATATATACAGAGAATGGAGACATGGATTGAAAAATATAAAATCTCTATATCATATTTAAATTAGTGTAAAAATATAGTAATATCTATCTTATTTCATGCTTTCATAATCAATAATAGTATACATATAATAGAAATATGATCCAACATCTATCTAACATGTGTTATATATAATAGGTGTTATAAATGTATGAAACTGGTTGAACAAAAATATGAAATAACACAAAAAAATATATCATACATATGTGTCATTAATAAAATACGTATTATATATCACTTCTTTATTTATAATGTATGCTATATATTGAATTCGAGTTGGATGTATTAACAAGAAAATATTTCCCTTTAATCAGGGAGTTAAGGTGATATATATATATAAAAGACAAAACAAGAAAGAAAGAAATCAATACAAAGAATAGAGACATAGATTAAAAATATAAAATCTTTCTATCACATTTAAACTAATATAAAAATATAGTTATCTATCTCATCTCATGCTCAATTATGTTTTTCATAATCAGTAACACAATATATATACATCAGGAATATAACTATTTAATGTGTGTTATATATAATATATGCTATTTGTAGTATGTGCTATACATGTGTGAAATTGATTGAGCAAAAACATGAAATAACACAAAAAATTATATCATACATATGTGTCATTACTAAAATACGTAATATGTGTCACTTCTTTATTTATAATGTATGCTATATGTTGGATACGAGTTGGATATATTAACAAGAAAATATTTCCCTTTAATTTCCTAATTGGGTTTAACAACTACTAATTAACCGAAGAATCTAAGTAGAATTTATTTAATTTAAGCAAATTAAATCATCATCATCTTGATTTGTTATCCTTGAATTGGAATAGCTTTGAGAGGCTGAGCTTTATGCATGGTGAGTCCAAATTTCTCTGACATATCCAAATCCTCTGTTTTTAACCCATTCACTAACTTCCAATCATATCTATGAAGAACAGAGGCCAAAACAATGTGCAAAGTCCTATAAGCCAATGGCAATCCAGGACACATTCTTCTTCCAGCACCAAATGGAATCAACTCAAAATCTTGGCCTTTAAAATTAATCTCTCTTTCCAAGAATCTTTCAGGCATGAACTCAAATGGGTTAGTCCAAATACTTGAATCTCTTCCTATGGCATATACATTAACAAGAACTTGTGCATTTTTAGGCACCTTATAGCCATAAAGTTCAACATCATTTTCTGATTTGCGTGGCAATAAAAATGGGACAGGTGGATGTAAGCGGAAAGTTTCCTTAATCACTGCCCTTAGGAAAGGAAGTTGTGAGATATGTGATTCTTCAATTTGTTGTTGTTCACCTTTGCCAAGGACATGTTTAAGTTCATTTCTTACCTTAATAAGTTTTTGTGGGTGGCGTAATAGCTCTGACATTGCCCATTCTATGGTGATTGATGTTGTGTCTATTCCGGCCGTAAACAAATCCTAACATGATAAATTGTTTAGTAACAACATATAATAATGAGTATAATATTTATTTTAGGAGTAAATATATCTTTTGGTCCATTAACATATATATTACGAGTGATAAATAGTTTTTCAAATTACAAAAATGATAATATGGTCTCTTAAAATTTTTTGGAAAAATAGTTCTTAAGATATGAAAATGATAACATGATTTTAAAATTTTAGGATAACATAGTTCCTCAACTTGTCATAAACTTTTTATTTTAAGGGATCATATTGTCCTAAAATTTCAATCTTAAAAGATCATATTATCACATTTATATTTTAAGAAAATATTTTATCCATAACGTTAAATATTGAGAATTATATTATTAATTCGTATTTGAAAAGACATTTTATCTCCTACGACAATCTTGAAGGACTAGACAAGTTATTTTACTTTTTATTTTATTCTCTAAAATTATATGTGTGATCCGTTTAAGTCCATAAAATTTATTAAAAATTGACTTCTTTCATGTTTATAATACTAAAATCACATGTTAAATGACTAAGTGTGTGTTTGGATTAACATTTTTTTTAAATTGGAGTTTGGATGAACTTGATTATGTATAATTGATTATGGGTATGTAAAAGTGGGTTGCTGTTAACATGATTTATGTTTAAATATTTTTATCTTAAAATTGATTTTGATAAAATAAATATTATTTGGATGATCAAAACCATAAAATCATGACGTGTAAATTACCAAAAATTATATGAATTTCATATTATTATAAGTATTATGTTTTATTTCAATTTTCTGTTAAATATATAAATAACTCAGGAAGAAAAATCATGTAAGGAAAATAAAGAGGAGAAATCTTCGTTAAAATAAAAAATAAAATAAGAATTCCGTGAAATTATGTGGCGAAAATTATGAATGATTAAAAATATAAAAATTATGAATGATTAAAAATATAAAACGGGCTCCCATAATTGAGTTGGTATCATTGTGATTTATTTAAAGAAGTTTTTGTTTTAAAATTAATTATGTCAAAATTAATATGGTATGGATGATATTGATATAAATCAAATTTAAATATTTAATTGCAAAAAGTGGAGTAAATTTTGTATTATATTTTAATAATAATTCACAAAAAAATTTCTATTCACATCAACAATTTTCGTTAATGAAGCTAACATGACATAATTAAAATGAGTGACGTTTATAAATATAGTAAATCAAAATAAAACAAAATAAAGATACCGAATCAAAACATAAAATAAAAAAAGGGTAGAAATCCAAAATAATATTTTTGCAAATAAAAAAAAACATTGAAATTATTTGATGGGTATAGATACTCACAAAAAGTAAATGCAAGACATGGTTGCGGCTCACTTGAGAATTCTCTTCCAACATAACATCTAGCAAAGAATCTAAAACATCTTCACATTTTTTGGTTCCCACTTCAAGAGCCCTTAACCTCAACCTTTCTTCTATAATTCCATCAAATATAGCAATTAACTTCTCAAAATATTTGGTCATTCTTGCACGTGCACCTTGTGGATCCATCACTCGAAAAATTGGGAAAATATCCACAATATTAGGTTTCCCAGCTTCTTCACCAACACCACAAACAATATCCTTAAACTCTTGAGACTTATCCGAAGTGTAATGAGCCAAATCCATAGAAAATAAAGTGTTTGATATTGAATTAAGCACTATTGTGAAAAAAGCATCACCAATATCCACAACTTCACCTTTATTGCACTTTTCCTTCACAAAATCCATCAATTCTAGAACCTTCCTTTGTCTAAGAGCTTTTGTTGAATCAAGTTGTTGTGAAGAGAAAATTTTTGTAGCACAAATTCTCCTAAGGATCTTCCATTGTTTAGAAGGTTGCATCCAACCAATTGCATAAATATGGTGATCAAATGAATAGAGTACATCGGGGACTTTTCTAGATGTGGAAATTTGGTCATTTTTTATGAGTGCTTCTTTGGCTAATTGTGGAGATGAAATTACTATGGTGGTTGTTGTACCAAGCTTTAGGGTAATTATGGGTCCATAAGTTTGAGCAAGGTTTGTGAGTGCTTTGTGAGGGTTACTTCCAAGATCTAAGATGTTTCCTATGATAGGTAAAGGTCTTGGGCCGGGTGGAAGTTTTAGAGATTTTGGTGTTTTGATGCCTAATTTTGAGATGAGGACATAAATGGTTGCACATGCTAAGGAAATTAGGAGAAGAACTGAAAGATAGCCCATGATTATTGTGGTTTACAAGTCTCATTCCTATAACTTGCTTCTATATATATAAATGAAAATGAAACACATACATATAGTTTTAGTCAAAGGTGAATTGCATGAGGAATTTTTTAACAGAAATTATTTATATACACTATAAAATCAGTCGTCATATATAATAACTTAATTTTTTAAGACTATTAGTTCAATTTTTAATATTATACAACATTTTTAAAAGTTAGATTAGTAGTTTTAAAATGTTGAATTATTACATATGGTAGCTAATAGTGTCTAATTTTGTGTTGTACATGTAACATTATTCATTTTTTTAAAGAAAGCAAAAATTATTTGTTTATTTATTTATTTGACACATATATTAGAAATACAATAGTAGTACAATATGGCTATTGAGAGCAAAGAAATTTTTATGTGGTTTGAGAGCAAAGAGAAATTATTTATTTTAGTTTATTTATTTATTAATTGAAATATAAGACACTTTTTAATCAAAGTTGAATTACATGAGAAATTATTACATGCTCTCTAAGAGGAAAAGAAATAATTATTTATCTAGTTTTATTTGTTAATTGACACATCAATCAGTTATTGTATTAGCCAAAGAATTGCAAGATGGTGCATCATTATATTAGTAGTTTCCTTTTCTCTGGCTTGTTTATTTTTTATCTCTCCGCTTTATATTAATAGTCATTTTTAATTTTTTGATATATCAAAATATCAATATGTTTGGATGCAATTGAATATAAATATATATTAATTTTTAATGTATAAAAACTTAAAGTGGCTATTAATATAGGATAAAGAAAATATTTAGGAATTATACATATAGCAATGGTAAAATATTTAACAACAAATGGTTTTAGTCAAAGGTTACATAATAGCAAATTAATTCAAGTAATTACGTGTGGTTGTGGGTGTTAATTAAAAGTGAATAAACCCTACCTCTACATTTCTTTTAATATTTAGAGTTGTTGATTTTGGGAAAGTTAGGTGCTATTAAAATGTGATGTATTTATTGCCCTCACTAAAATTAGACTCCATTGTGAACAAACTCATCAATGTAGTTGGTTATATATTATACAGTAGTACTATAGACACAACTATATATTTTTTTTTTCGATACTTACAGTATGAACCTCCATTAGGAATAACAACTCATACCAGAATATAGCCATTAAATCAGTAACAATTCATCAGTACATGTACTCACATAATCATCCAAGGCTCCGCCTTTACACCTAACCACACTGCCAAATACATTACTGGCTCAAGCCTTCAACACCCAATTTCAATGCCCTTTCACCATCTCACGCGTCAAGGCTCAACACCATTTGCATATAGACACTATGTGATTTGGACACGCAAGTTTTAGAACCCCCTTAGCCTCATTAAAAAACCTCCTAGCCTAAGGGCAACTAACCTATTGAGGAAAAAAAGTATCAGGGTGTAATAAAACAATGGGGATCAAATGCACATAGTACGCTATAACAAATAATATATAAGCCTTATAATTATACAAGAGATGCAAGGGCAAAGTCACAACTAGCATTTAGCATAACAGCAACACTATGCATCATATCATCCACTACAATAAGTTATTAGTGCTCTTCACTCCAATTGCATTCCCAAACAGTAGCCGCAACACAATTAGCAGACATATATCAGCTCAGCATCAATTTAATTAATCTTGCAGCAATAACTTTAATTACCTTTCACTGTTTTAGAGCCACGATAGGCCCCATTACCGCAAGCAACGTCACTTCGTGTCATCCTTCACTCCTCATCCATCTCTCCCCTCTTGCTGTTCACTGACACCAGGAGTCCCCTATCATGCCACTTGCTTTCTCATTTGTCTATCTTTTGTCCACCTATCCACCCATAGCAGCACCTTTTCCCTAGCTTCCATCACGTTAGTCACAACCCCATCAAAGACCATCCTATTCCTTACTCCCCAAATCACCCACACACATGCAAAGAACACCATCATCCAAGTTTCCTTCATCGATTTCGACAATGGGCAATTTATCCAAGCCTCAAAGCACTCCGCTGGCTTTCGTGGCCAAACCCACGAAACCCCCCATCCCTCCAATGCCCCATTCCACACAATCCAGGAATATTGACATTGAAAGAACAAGTGTGCCACAGATTCAGGCATGATACTGCACAAAGGGCATCCTTCTTGTCCAACCCTCAACATGCCAATCCTAGTCAGCCTCTCCTTTGTGTTTAGTCTCTCCAAAATGACAAACCAATTCAACAGCTCAACTCTCGGTGGTACCAATCCACGCCACATGCTTTTGGTCACACTGCGGGAATATCTCTCAACCTCCATTGATCCTGCATTACACGCTAGTTGAATCACAGATTTTACAGAGTACACCCCAGATTTATCAAACTTCCACTTGACTCAGGCTTACCATCAAGTCCCCCAACGAGCTCTTGTTTCTTTCTCTCAGTTCCATGCGCCATTGCAAATCCCTGACCCACGAAAGTCCATCCCAGAAGCCACACTCTGCTATTGTTCTGTTCTGCAAGTCTGAAAGTCTGTATAGTCTGTTGAAAGACTCCCTCAACGGCTCCCTGCCCACCCATTCCCAGAACAAAGTTTTTGTTCCATCTCCTAATTCTAGCTGAATCCCTTCCATCACAAGCTTGTACACACTCTCATTTTCCCATTTCAGGTTCAAAATCTCTCCCCAAACCCCACTATACCTGACCTTCCCAACACATTGTGTATCCAGAGGTCTATTCCCATCCAACCTATGGCTAGAGCATATAATTCTCTTCCATAATGGGCACTCCTCTTTAGAAAATCTCCACCACCATTTAAATAATAATGTAGTATTTTCAGCATCAGATCTCCGACCCCTAACCCCCCAAACTCCTTTGGTTTTTGAATTATTTCCCATTTCACCCAAGGTAATCCCTTACTGTCATCCTCCTTGCTCCAGAAAAATTGGGATTGCAACGAGATAATCCTTTTGGCTACGCCCTTAGGCATCTTAAACAAACTCAAATAATACATGGGTAGGCTATTTAGAACTGTCTTGATTAGAATCAGCCTTCCCGCTTTGGATAATAACTTTCCTTTCCACCCCTGCAATTTGTTCTCAACCCTCTTAATAATAGGCAGCCACGTGGAAATCCTCTTAGGATTAGCTCCTAGCAGGATTCCAAGGTACCTTATGGGCAGTTTTCCATCCTGCACCCAAGGCGACGGCTTACCTTCATGGCCATCTTCTCTTTGCAGTTGACAGCAATTACAACAGACTTATCGTAATTAATCTTTAATCCAGACATTAGCTCGAATCCATCCAACAACTTCTTGTAATTACCAACCACCCTCAAGTCACAAGGACAGAACAAAATTGTATCATCTGCAAATTGCAAATGAGACAATTGGACTTCATCCTTTCCAATGCTAAGAGCTTCAATATCCCCTGTCCTTTGCAGTCTTAACAGCATCCTGTTCAGCACATCAGCCACCAAGACAAAGAGGAAGGGTGACAGCGGATCCCCCTGTCTAAGACCTCTTTCCATCTTAAACGGCTTTGAAGGAACCCCATTAACCAGTATCGACATTGATGCCGTAGTGACACAACATTTAATCCACTGCCTCCACTTAATTCCAAAACCATCTTGTACGCATTCTACGAAGCTCCACCTTACACTGTCAACTATATATGTATGTGAATCTAATAATAACCAACTAATATAAAAAAGATAAGAAATAATTAAGTGTAATTAATATAATATTATACATAGTCACTTTCATCATAAATGACCTTCAATTCTATTACAACTAAAACGAAAAACTAATCAAACTCTCTTTTAAAATTACACAAGTATATTCCCAATTTTCATATAAATTAATTAATGCGATGCGGCTTGTAATAAAAAAATGGTATAATATATATTATACCAATAATGATTGTTGTACAATAAAAAAACGTCCAACTAGTATCCAATGTGTGTTATACATAGTATAAAACGTGTACTATACATACGTGTGTTATACATATATAGCACATATATTGAATACTAGTTTGATGTATTTCTGTTATATGATAAGCATTATTGCTTTTTAAACCCAAGTTACTCACTTCAGTATGAGAATGATATAGTATTAACAATAAAATAGTATCTTATAGTTATTTAGATTGATTTAGTTCAATATTCAGTTGATTTTATCATAAAGTCATGAGTTATGAGTTTTATTTACTTTTTGTCTACAAATAGACAATAACTACTAATAGTTCTATATGCATATACATAACCAAAATAATACAATATCTTACTCAGCTTAATATATTCTCTATTTATTCCTATTTTTCACCATAATTTCTAACCATCATTTCCCAATTATCATTTAATCTATTTAATCATCATGCTTTTTTTTATCTTGGGTAGAAAATTACTATGCTTGGATGGGAATAACATGAAGGGGTTGAGCCTTATTCAAGGTAATCCCAAATTTCTCAGACATATCCATATCCTCAATTTTGAGTCCATTAGAGAGCTTCTAATCATATCTAAGAAGAAGAGAAGCTAACACAATGTGCATAGTCCTATTAGCCAAAGGCAATCCAGGACAAATTCTTCTCCCACTACCAAATGGAGTTAGCTCAAAATCTTGTCCTTTAAAATCAATATGACTCTCCAAAAACCTTTCAGGCTTAAATTCATTTGGGTTTGTCCAAATTCTTGAATCTCTTCCCATGGCCCAAACATTAACAAGAATTTGTGCATTTTTTGGTACCATGTAACCACATAGTTCAACATCTTCATGTGACTTGTGTGGCACTAGAAATGGGGCAGGTGGGTGTAACCTTAGAGTCTCCTTAATCACTGCCCTTAGGAAAGGAAGCTCTGAGATATGTGATTTTTGAACTTGGTGATTTTGGATTTCGTAGAAGCTCTGTCATTGCCCATTCTATGGTGCTTGATGTTGTATCTATTCCAGCCACAAATAAATCCTGATTTCATGCATTCATTAATAAATAATACTTCTGGTACATCAGAAATACATCCAACTAGTATTCAATGTGTGCTATACATAAGAATAATGTGTGGTATATGTATAACACACGTACATATAACACACATTATATCTTATATATAGTACATGTTAGTTGGATATATTTATGTTGTACGATTGTTGATTAGTTAGTAATAACTCAATATATATACAGAAAATTTTGATAACACTGACATTTATAGAAAACTTTACGTTATCAATCACATTTTGGGAAAAGAAATTTAACTTAATCACTAACTAATTAAAAATGAGATGATACATTGATAGTATAAAATAATTTACAATTTCAACCAATTACATGCATTTATTTGTTAGATTTTTTAGTCAGCAAATAATTGAGTTAAAAAATTTTATTATCTCAATATATGATTAAATAATGATTGACGTACAACAGAAATACGTCCAACTTGTATCCAATGCGTACTATCCATGTTACAGGATGTGTGTTATACGTATATCATATGTACGTATAGCACACATCCTGTAACATGAATAGCACACATCGGATACAAGTTGAACGTATTTCTGTTATACGTCAAATATTACTGATAATTTGATATACCAAAACTATCTTTTTCAAAAGAGATTAAATAATTGAATAAAAGTATATGCAACATAAATGATAATTAACATTATTACTCCAAAATTTGTCAATATAGACAAAAGGCCAATCGGCCAATCGACCAATGAATGGTTTGTGAACAACCCCAATTGATATATTCAAACCAAGAACGTGTGAAATATAGACAAAATGTATTTTTAGTGGTTGAGATATAACAAACAACTCTTCCTATAACATTTTATTTTTATAAATTGTAAAATTTATTATCCTTTCATAAGTTGCAACTATATAAAAACTATATATATTTTTCGAGAAATGCTATTTGTATATACAATAGTGTTATCCACCAATTTTTCATTCATTCAAAAGTTGGCAACTTTTATAAAAATGTTGGCAAGTTGCCTACATATTTATAAAAGTTACCAATTTTTTAAATGGATGGAAAATAGGTGGATGTGTATTGATGTATATATTAGTGTATGTAAAAGTAGCATTTTCCCTATTTTCCTCACACATCATTTTCAACTCCACAATCCAAATTCCAAACCCGAGCACTAGCAGCAAGGAAAGTCCAAAACCCTCACAAAGTCAAAGGCTACTCTATTTTTCTGCCTAACTTTGTCTTTAACTAACTAACAGAGTACCCGTACGCACAAATCATAGAATGTAACCTAAATTATTACACTAACCTATAACCATACAATAATGTAGGGAAATTATTCCAACTTTCTATGAAATTTGATAAAAAATATTATTTTTTTCTTTATTCATAAAATTTATTTAAAATGTCACTAAATTTGCAAAATTATTACGTTTATCTTTCTAGAATGTTATGACTGTCCTTAATTACTTGAAGAATATATATGGTCCTAAGTGATTTGAATAAATATAATTGCTTCTTGAAATTAAAAAAAAATATTTCCTTTGATTTTTTTATTTGTCCATTTTCATTGTTTAGCTTGTTTTTTTTATTTGTCCAGTTAGAAATTATAAGAAACTTAAATTTTTTTTTCCTGTTTTATCCTTAATTAAAGCATTCTCTTTTACCTAGTAAATTGAAGTGAGAGAGTATGTTAGTCATAATGAAATATTTTATATTAAGAGTAATGTAATAAATTATATTAATTTTTGTTAATTTTAAAAGTGAACTAATCATTATAAAATACTGTGTGAAAAGTGAAAGTAAACAAATAAAAAATAAAAAAGAGATAGTTAATGAGAGAGAGAGAGAGCATTCTATGTATTCATCATTAAGTCTCCTACTTTACAAAGCATGTAATAACAAGAGTTAGAGCTATATGATCAAATTATACTAGCCATAGAAGAACATATAGGGCAACTCATGGAATACTATCTTCAACTTTTTCTTCTAATTTCTTGTGTGTGTGCAACCATTATTCATGTGCTCATCTCCAAATTAGGCACCAAATCCCCAAAACTTCCACCAGGGCCTAACCCTCTTCCAATCATAGGAAACATCTTAGAACTTAACAAAAACCAACCTCACATAGTACTAACAAACCTTTCTCAAACCTATGGACCCATTATGAGCCTCAAACTTGGTAAATTAACCACCATAGTAATTTCATCTCCACAATTAGCCAAAGAAGTACTCCAAAAATATGACCAAATCTTCTCTCATAGAACAATCCCAAATACACTTAAAACACTTGATCACCACATACTCTCAATGATATGGTTGCCACCAACTAATCATCAATGGAGGAATCTTAGGAGATTTTGTGCAACCAAAGTGTTCTCTGCCCAAAAGCTTGATTCAACAAAAGATCTTAGACAAAAGAAGGTTCTAGAATTGATGGATTATGTGAAGGAAAAATGCAATAAAGGTGAATCTTTGGATATTGGTGAGGCTTGTTTTATAACCGTGCTTAATTCAATATCAAATACTCTGTTTTCTTTGGATTTGGGTCATTATTACAATTCTCATAAGTCTCAAGAATTTAGGGATATTATTTGGGGTATGATGGAAGAAGCTGGTAGGCCTAATTTTGTGGACTTTTTCCCAATCTTTGGATTTCTAGATCCACAAGGAGCACGTGGTAGAATGAGTATTTATTTTAAGAGATTGGCTGATTTTATTGATGCTATTATTGAAGAAAGATTAAGATCAAGAAAATTGGGAACAGGAAAAAAAGCATTTAATGATGTCTTAGATTCTGCCTTGGAGCTCATGCTGGAAGATCAATCACAACTTAGTCGTCTTCATTTATTGCATCGTCTTCATTTATTGCATTTATTTATGGTTAGTATGATAAATTGGAGGTTTTAAACATTCTTTCTTCTCTGTCCAAAATAATTGTCTCTGTTTACTTCTTATTTTTGTTCATATTATTTATTTTTTTACAATTTTAAGAAGTATTTAATTTATTTTTTTCTTATTATACTTCTTATTAATATAGAAGAAAGAATATTTTTTGGAGAGAATATGTAGTATTTTAAAGTTTTTTACTTCTATTATTTAGATTTTTCATAAAATTCAATCATTACTTTAATAAATGTACATAAATGAAAATAGACATTTATTTCTGGACTCGAAGGAGTAAGAGTATGTTGAACGAGTAAAATTTACTTGAATTAGTTTTATGTATTATTTTACACATAAAATCCATTCAATTAAAAATTATTCTAGCTATTTTTTAATGCTCAACCAAACATACCTTAAACTACTAATATGAAATATTTTTTTGTCTCATCTTAAGTTCACAAATGAAAAGTTTCTCTCCAAAAAAGAGGTCTGTTTTGGTTTGAGGATGAAATTGAGGATAATTTTGTCTTGAATTTTATGTATAATTTTACATATAAAATTCAATCAAAAAATATTTATCCTCATTCTTGTCATTCAACCAAATATACCCTATAGTTATTTCTTTGCACCAAAATACAAAAATCTTTGTTTTTTTTTTTTAAATTGTGATTATTATATGCTTCATGCAAAATTATTTTACAAATTGATGTGAATATATTATATATATGATCAGGATTTATTCGTTGCTGGAATAGAGACAACATCAAGTACAATATTATGGGCAATGACAGAGTTGTTACATAATCCAAAAAAGCTTGAAAAAGTTAGAACAGAGCTTCATCAAGTCCTTAACAAAGGTGAACAATTTGAAGAATCAAATATCTCAAAACTTCCTTTCTTAAGAACTGTGGTTAAGGAAACTCTAAGAATGCACCCACCAGCCCCTTTTTTATTGCCTCACAAATCACAAGAGGATCTTGAATTTTGTGGCTATTTGGTGCCAAAAAATGCACATATTATAATTAATGTATGGGCTATGGGTAAAGATTCTAGAATATGGACTAATCCAAATGAATTTATGCCTGAAAGATTTTTGGAGAGTGAAATTGATTTTAAAGGCCAAGATTTTGAGTTTATTCCTTTTGGTGCTGGAAGAAGAATTTGCCCTGGTTTGCCTTTGGCTTCTAGAAGTATTCACCTTGTTTTGGCCTCTCTTTTATTTGGCTATGATTGGAAGCTTGCTAATGGATTAAAGGAGGAGGATATGGATATGTCTGAGAAATTTGGACTTACTTTGAATAAAGCTCATCCTCTCATACTTACTCCAATCCAAACATAATATGATGAAGGGTTGTAATATGCATCTTGATGAAATATAATGGGTGATGTGTTTTTATTTGTGTATGTTTATTGATGATACACAACTACGCGTTATGTATTGTAAAAATTTCAAAAATTTATTTATAGTGATTGATGAAGGTCGATCGTAGCCCCATAATCACTATAATTTGTTGGAAGAAGGTAAATATTTGTTGTAGAATAAGAAAATTAGTCAAAATTGTTAACGTATTGTGCACAACACATATTATATATCATATATTACATGTTATGCACATCATATATCACATATTGTAACATTATTTTTTTATAACATGTAATATATAATATGCCTAATATGTGTTATCTAATATACATATCATATAATATATATTATGTATTATTCGGTGTGTTTGAAAGCAAATAAAAATGAAAAATGAATTGAGTGAAATTTACTTATAGTTTCCATCTAAATTCAACTAAAAACCAAGAATTTTTAAAATAAAAGACTTGAATTTCTCAAAAATCATAATTGGTTTCATTTTTTATTATTAAAAATTTTAAATATAGGAATTGATTTAGAAATCAATTCAATTTTATAACTTTACTATCGATCCTAACTCCCTCCGATTTTTTATTATAGATAGCAATTATATTCTTCACTATGGACGGCTATAACACATTCTTGTAGTACCCAACTTTTTCGAAATAATGACTGAAAAGAAAAAAAAAAGTTAGGCATAATAAGTTTATGATTACCACAAATTCGTGGATATGTCAATAATTGAGGTCCATTCACCATTATTGGTTGGCCTTTCACTTATCAAAGTATAAGTCATATTTTTATATTTTTAATAAATTGAACCTTATAAAGTGCAATTCAGAGCTGACAAGTGCTCTATAAAATTCAAAAAATTAATATAGCACTTCAATTTAATAAGAACCCAATTTTATCATGAACTTTAAATTCTTTATTCTTCTCCGTTATAATCATTTTAGATATTCTTGTTAAATTCCATTTAATTTCGGAGGATCATGTGAATAAAATATTGGTAATTTTAAGAGTACACAAATGACATTTATAATTAATAAAATGCATTACATATATTTTAAAAGGAGAAATTTTTGCATATATAATATTAGAACACATTCAATATATGTCGTCATAAGAACCTTGACAATCATACATTTTGATTTAAAATAATTAAAAAGTTAATTTAAATACTTAGAATATATAATTGTGAAGATTTCTAAAGCATATATTAAATGTACTTCAAGACTATAAAAAACTTCTTTTATAAAAGTGACCAAAATTTATCTTCTGCATAATTTTAATATATCTTAAATTGTCGCAACCAAACAAATAATCCTATTAATTTTATTGTCATGCGTGGACAAAATTTTTTATTAGTTTCAAGATTACATAAATAAGCTTTTGAAATTATTATCACATACATTATTATTATTATAATGTAATTGTGTATCAATATATAGATCATTACATATCACATATTATTATATGTTAAGATGCCTATTTATAACCCTTCATATCATGCTTGGATGGGAGTGACTATTAGAGGTTGAGCCTTATTCAAAGCCACCACATATTTCTAGACATATCCATGTACTTTTCCTTTGAACATTGATAGAGGTACAATAAAAAATCAGGCAAAACAGTCAATAAATAGGAATTTGGACCATAATCACGTAGTCCATTAAAAATATATTCATGATTAAAAGTATTATTTGGACCATAAAATATTAATTGAGTTTTGTTGGTTATTTGGCTAGTTTTTTGTTGTGCCCAAACATTTTTGTTTTCGTTTAATCCATCTTCCAATCACAATCATCATTTTAGAGAGGCCAAAACAATGTGAATACCACTTCTAAAAGCCAATGCCAAAAGAAGACAAAACCTTCTTCCAACATCAAAAGGAATCAACTCAAAATCTTGCACATGAACAACTAAACCCCTAAACAGAACATTATTACATACATCACTCTTAAAATTCATACAATAGCATCATTCAAATGTTATTATTGAAATAATGTTACAAGTAATCTTTGTGATACATAGTTTCATTAGAACTATTTTTTTATTTTGTGCAAATATCATCATCTCATCATATATATATATATATATATATATATATATATATATATTTGTGCACGACCGGGGTATCCACTGTCGACCACAGTGACTAATCTCTCGTTGACTTGTAGGCACCTCGAAGGGTGGGACAACTGGCCCGGAGTTTTAAAGTTTTTTCATACCCAAGACGAGAATCGAATCCTTGACACTTGATTAAGGGATGATGAGCCTCTACCGCTTAATCACTCTCCCCGGGTTATCTCATCATATATATTATGCTTGGATGGGAATGGCACGGAGAGGTTGGACCTTATTCAAAGTAAGTCCAAATTTCTCAGTCATATCCATATCCTCTTCCTTCAATCCATTTGGGAGCTTCCAATCATAGCCATATAAAAGAGAGGCCAAAACAAAGTAAATAACTTTAGAAGCCAAGGGTAATCCAGGGCAAATTCTCCTTCCAGCCCCAAATGGAATTAACCTAAAATCTTTCCCTTTGAAATCAATTTCACTCTCCAAGAATCTTTCAGGCTTGAACTCATTTGGGTTAGCCCAAACCCTAGAATCTCTTCCCATGGCCCAAACATTAACAAGAATTTGTGCATTTTTTGGTACCATATAACCACATAGTTCAACATCTTCATTTGACTTGTGAGGTACTAGAAATGGAGCAGGTGGGTGTAACCTTAAAGTTTCCTTAACCACTGCTTGTAAAAATGGAAGTTTTGCCATATTTGATTCTTCAAGTTGTTCTTCACTATTGATAAGGAAATATTGTTGAAGCTCTTTTCTTGCTTTTTGTAGCTTTTTTGGGTTATGAAGCAAATGTGCCATCACCCATTGTATTGTAGTTGATGTTGTGTCAACTCCAGCCACAAATAAATCCTGATATGATCAATTATTAGTACAATTAATTATATTTTAGATGAAATATCTATAGAATTTGTTGATAAGTTCTCTGAAACCAATGATGATTCAAAAAATTTAGAAAAGGTCATTTTTTTAAAGAAAATATTTGCAGTCAATAATAATTTGACATGTAATGGTGATTTTTTTAAATTAATTGTACGTGATTTTAAAATAAAAGACATGCCAATTTATTGAATTTATACTGTGAATGCATGATAATTAATTAAAAGTAAATAATTAAAATATTATATATATTTTTATTTTAACATGGGATTAAACTTAGTAAAATTACATAACACATAATATATATTTCCTCCATTTTTTTTTTATTTATTCACTTTCTATTTTTATGATATTTTAAGTAATGATTGGTTTTCTCTAAAACTTAGTAAAAGACTATTGTATTTTACTACATTATCCTTAATTAAAGTGGATACATTATTTTAGATAGTATAATTTACTTGGTATGTGAATATAAATTAAATAAAAATAAAATAGAAAAAAATATATTAAATATTACCTAAGACTATTGAGTGGATAAATAAAAAATATAAAGTAGACAAATAAAAAAATGGATGAAATATATATTTGTGTGTGTGTTTTCTTAACATAAAAAGTGCAATAAATAAGAAACCACTTACCATAAATAAGTGCAACAAATGAAGGCGACTGAGTTGTAAATTATCTTCCTCAATGATTTCCAAAACAGAGTCTAACACATCATTACATGCTCTATTTTCCATTTTTAACTTTCTTAATCTTAATCTTTCTTCAAAAAGACCATTGATAAATTCACCCAATTTTCCAAAATAATTTTTCATTCTCCCACGTGAACCTTGAGGATCAAGAAACCTCAAAATTGGGAAATAATCCACAACATTAGGCCTTCCAGCTTCTTCCATGATACCCCAAATAATGTCCTTGAACTCTTGTGACTCATCAGCTTTATCATATTTACCCAAATCCAAAGAAAACAGAGTATTTGATATGATATTAAGCAGAGTTATAAAACAAGCCTCACCAACATTCAAATCTTCACCTTTTTTGCATTTTTCATTGACATAGTCCATCAATTCTTGTACCTTCTTTTGTCTAATAGCTTCTGTTGAATCAAGCTTTTGGGCAGAGAACACTTTTGTTGCACAAACTCTCCTAAGATTCCTCCATTCAGGAGTTGTTGGTGGCAACCATGCCATTGAAAACATGTGATGGTTAAGTGCTCTTGAAGTGTCTGGGAATACCCTATAAGAAAAGATTTGGTCATGTTTTTGGAGTACTTCTTTGGCTAATTGTGGAGATGAAATTACTATGGTGGTTATTTTACCAAGTTTGAGGCTCATTATGGGTCCATAGGTTTGAGAAAGGTTTGTTAGTGCTATGTGAGGTTGGTTTTTGGCAAGTTCTAAGATGTTTCCTAGGATTGGAAGAGGGTTAGGCCCTGGTGGAAGTTTTGGGGTTTTGGTGCCTAATTTGGAGATGAACACATGAATAATGGTTGCACACACACAAGAAATTAGAAGAAAAAGTTGAAGATAGTATTCCATGGTTATTAGCTATGCAATATAATGTGTTCTTCAATGGCTAGTTTCTTTTGATTATATAGCTAGCAGTAGGTTTCAATAATGTTAAATGTACAATAAAAATACATTCAATAAATATTGAACGTGTGCTATACATAATATGAGATGTGTGCTATACGTGTGTACTATACAATAGCACACATCATATATCATGTATAGCACACGTTGGATACTTGTTGAATGTATTTCTGTTGTACGATAAACATTATTGCACTGGTACAAGCAAAATTACATTTTGCTTGCTTTGAGAATATATAAGAATCTCTCTTGTGTTTGACTATTAGGTTTGAAAAAAAAAATTTGGTTTTCATATTTTCAGTTGATTTTTTAATTTTTTTAATATTTGACTAAGAAAACAATTAATACTATAAATCCATTTTTCAATTTTTATTTTTTAATTTTTACTATTTTCTAAAAAAAATATTTATTTGTACTTTGAAGGATTAACCGTTAACCATGGTCTATTCAATATCCTTATCAAAGGGAGAAAAAATAATCCAACCAAAAGAAAAGGGAGAAAAAAACACTATGAAAACGATTTTTCTGGTGTGACGGTGAGTGTATTGAGAGAAAATGAGGACTAGATTTCTTTTGTGGAAATCAGATCCTACTAGAATGTGACTTGCTGTCTGTACTTGAAGATATTTTTTAGAACAAACTTGATGATTTGTGATTAGCATTTTTTTGATAAATTTTGTGATTAGCATTTATTGGGCTAGCAAATAATTTCATTACTTCCATCTATTTTTGGTTGGTCCGCAACAAAAATAGTTTGATATGTAAAATTATTGGTGTAAAGTTAAAATTATAAGGCTCGGTCAAGTGATTAGCTCACTTGACCGCTTAAACAAGGATCGGGGGTTCGATCCTCATCTTGTATATGCAGCAACCCGTTGGCTAGCGGTTAAACCCTTAAATGGAGCTCTACACTGTGACGAATTAGTCCTTGGACTATCGAGCTGGGGAATACCGTTGGTCCAGTAAAAAAAAAAGTTCAAATTATACACAAAAAGGAATCGAGTTTGGTCCATCAACACAAAAAGGAATCGAGTTTGGTCCATCAACACAAAAAGTTTAATCCGACTACTAATCTAATCTGACTACTAATATATGAATTAAATCAATGATATCTGGATTCTTATTATCAAGGACTCAATTAATCTAATCTAATCCGACTACTATTTTGATCCATCAACACAAAAAGAAATCGAGTTTGAGATCTCTGAAGGTAAAATTACACATATGTCATCTTAAACAATCTCACATTGATGCCTATTTTTGTCTTTGATTAAAATATAAATGTTTAACCAAAATATAGAAACATCACATAATTTTATTTAACTTGCATGCACATACAACAAACATTTTTATTTTAATTCTTACAATAGCACCAAAATGTTATTCTCATGTTACATGTATCATCATCTCTATACAGTAATATTTGTTGTTTAACAAAAATACGTCAAACCAGTATTCAACATGTATTATACATAATACGTAATGTATGTCATATATATAACACATATACATATAACACTCACTACGTATTATGTATAACACACTGCATGTTGGATACTAGTTAAACATATTTCTGTTATACAATAAACATTGTTGTCTTCGTATATATTATGCTTTGATGGGAGTAACTATTAGAGGATGAGCCTTATTCAAAGTTATCCCATATTTCTCAGACATATCCATGTCCTCTTCTTTTAGTCCATTTCCAAGCTTCCAATCATAGCCAAATAAAAGAGAAGCCAAAACAATGTGAATAGTCCTAAAAGCCAAAGGCAAGCCAGGGCAAATTCTCCTTCCAGCTCCAAAAGGAATCAACTCAAAATCTTGGCCTTTAAAATCAATCTCACTATCTAAAAATCTTTCAGGCATAAATTGATTAGGGTTTGT
Organism: Aeschynomene evenia; assembly: GCA_013621005.1. Taxonomy (NCBI): domain Eukaryota; kingdom Viridiplantae; phylum Streptophyta; class Magnoliopsida; order Fabales; family Fabaceae; genus Aeschynomene; species Aeschynomene evenia. Next base: position 2,894,610 of record CM024264.1, on the reverse strand, counting down.
CCAAATACTTGAATCTCTTCCCATAGCCCACACATTAACAAGAATTTGTGAAGTTTTAGGCACCAAATAATCACACAATTCAACATTATCTTGTGACTTATGTGGCACTAATAATGGAATTGGTGGGTGCAATCTAAAAGTTTCTTTTACCACTGCTCCTAAGAAAGGAAGGTTTAAGATTTGTGATTCTTCTATTATTATTTTTGTTTTCACTATCATTTTGCCTATGAAATGTTGAATTAGCTCTTTTCTAACTTTTTCTAGTTTTTGTGGGTTGCTTACCAACTCTGCCATTGCCCATTCTATTGTACTTGATGTTGTGTCTATTCCGGCCACAAATAAATCCTGCAAGTTGCAAAAATTAATTGATAAATCATGCAAGATATATAAAGTATTATTTAATTATATTTAGTTGACAAATTCTATAAGTAGAATACATTTCCTTTAACGAAAAATAAATCAAGTTTGAGTGTCATATTAGTAATGCTAATGAAAAAGACAAAATACTAGCTATTAGTACAAATTTGAATTTTATTCTTCCTCTATCCAATAATATAAGTTATATTCACAAATATTAAGATAATCATTTATTTGTACTAATATTTTAAAAATTAAAAGTAGCTAAAAGAAAAAAAATAAAACATTAAAAATATAAATTAAAATTTATGAAGGATAAAATGAAAAGATAAAATAAGAATGTATTAAAAATTGAAAAGTAGCTTAATAGTTTAAAATAAAAAAAGTTAAAAAGAATTATATTTTAGAATAGAAGGAATATAATTTTAATAGAAAAAATCTTGGTGCATAATAAAAAATCAGTCAAAACAGTCAACAGATCATGCACAACATATAATATGTTATATGCATAACATACACCATATACGATATGTTGGGCACGTTATGTATCATATGTTACGATATTATTTTTTTTACAATATGTAATACATGATTTGTATAATAATATATATATATATATATGTGATATATATAGACCATGTATATTATATAGTATATGTTATACATAATACATTGAGTATTTTAATTGTTTTTTCATAATACATGAAATAAACATAACTCTTATTGTAAAGAATCAAAATGATGTAATTGATATGCAAGAGGATAAATACACCTAACAAAATCTGGATAATAGAAGACAAAATGTAATGATATGGGTTAATGGGTGCAATGCAAATCTATCACGCCACGGCTCCTCAAAGTCAACAAATTTTCTTCTCTATTTTTCAAGATCATGATCCCAATCAATAATAGTCACGAGCTCCTTCTTCAATGTTTAAATTTATTGGATTAAAATAAATCTCTATCATATTACTACAACTTTAATACAAATAATGAGATATAGTAGTACTAATCATTAAGAAATTTTATTTGTCGTACAACATAAATACGTCCAATGAGCATTCAATGTGTGCTATATGCATAAGATGTAATATGTGCTATACAATATCACACATTATTACGTCTTATGTATAACACACGTTGGATGCTCGTTGGACGTATTTATATTATAAGATAAGCATTATAGATTAAGAGTGAGTTTGGATAAAAAACTTAATTAAGTCTGTATATATAAAGAACTTCTTAATAAGGACCGTAATAATAAGTAACTTTTAAAGAAATTATTTTATGTTTGGAAGTAAAATAATATATATAAGTGCTTATTTTGACTTATAGTGATAATTTTGAGAAAGTTGTGTAAAGATTTTTTGAATAAGTTAAAGGGAAATACTTGGGGCACAACAAAAAATCAGCCAAAACAGTCAACAAATTATGCACAACATATATATATAATATAAAATGCACAATGTATATCACATGCAATGCACAACATATTTCACCTATTGTGCACAACATATATCACATGTTGTAGCATCATCTTTCTTTATAACATGTGTTATATGTTGTGCACATCATGTAATATATGGCGTGCACAATATGTAATATTCGTTGTGCAATTTATATTATACATGTTGTGCATAACTTGTTGGCTGATTTTTTGTTGTGCCCCTAGCAATGCTCTAAGTTAAATATTTTAACTTATGAAGAAGCACTTAAAATAACTTTTTAAAAAGTTAAAAGTTACATAAAAATTAATTCAAACATCCATATACTTATAACTTATAAAAAGTTAAAAAAAATTATAAATGATTCTATCCAAACTCACCCTAAGAATGAAGCAGCAAAAACGTTCTAATCTAGTACTCCCTCCGTCCACTTTTAATTAACGTTTTAGAGTATTGCACACTTATTAGGAAGGTGATGAAAACAAAAAAAATTCTATAGAAGTAAATGTACAATGACAAAATTATTCTTATAGTTTTTTGTGCAATAATAATTGTAAGAGATAAAAAGAGAGTGTATGTATGGATAAAACTGAAAAAAGATTGTAAATGTTTCATTGAAAATCTAAAATGACGAATAATAGTGGACAAATAAATTTTCTAGAAAGACAAATAAAAGTGGACGGAGGGAGTAATTAACAACACATAATAATTTCTTTAAACTTGGTAGCAAGAAAATAATATAGACTTACCAGAAATAAATGCAACACATGAAGACGACTCACTTGTGAATGATCTTCCAGCATGAGTTCCAATATAGAATCCAACACATCATCATTACAACCTTTGGTTCCCAAATTATTAGTCTCTCTTATTCTTAATCTTTCATCAATAAGACCATTAAAGAAATCAAACAACTTCCCAAAATATTTGTTCATTCTTGCACGTGCACCTTGTGGATCAAGCACGTGCAAGATTGGGAAAAAATCCACAACATTAGGCCTTCCTGCTTCTTCCATAATACCCCTAATAATTTCCTTAAACTCTTGTGCCTTATTAGAATAATTATTGTAATGAGCCAAATCCATAGAAAAGAAAGTGTTTGATATTGAATTAAGCACGGTTATAAAACAAGCCTCACCAATATCCAAAGATTCACCTTTATTGCACTTTTCCTTCACAAAATCCATCAATTCTAGAACCTTCTTTTGCCTAAGAGTTTGTGTAGAATCAAGTTGTTGTGAGGAGAAAACTTTTGTAGCACAAGCTCTTCTAAGGATTCTCCATTGAGATGAAGGTGGCATCCACACAACTGAAAATATGTGATGGTCAAGTGCTCTAAGAGTGTTAGGGATAGTCCTATAAGAGAAGATTTGGTCATTTTTTTGGAGTATTTCTTTGGCTAATTGTGGAGATGAAATTACTATGGTTGTGTTTGTGGTACCAAGTTTTAGGCTCATTATTGGGCCATAAAATTGAGAGAGTTTGGCTAGTGCTTGGTGAGGTTGGTTTCCAATTAGTTCTAAGATGTTTCCTATGATTGGAAAAGGTTTAGGCCCGGGTGGAACAAGTTTTTGAGATTTTGGTGTTTTGATGCCTATGATTGAGATTAGGATATGAATGATTGCACATGATAAGGAAATTAGTAGAAGAAGTGAAAGGTAGTCCATGGTTTTGGTTATTGGATGAATCCAATTCTCTTCTCTTCTCTTCTCTCTAGCTAGCTAGCTTTTGTTGTGTTTATCTTTGGGGTTTTTCAATTGATCCGATTATATTTTGGGGTTTTTAATAGAGTGTAAGTGGACTGTTTAAACTTTTAAAAGTTAAAATATTTTGAGATATTTTAAGATATTTAATGTATTAAATATTTAGAAATTATAATATTATATTGAGTTTAATTTTGATGTATTGATCGATTGTGTATAAATATTATACATTGATATCCAATTAAAATATTCCGTTTTATAATTTTTGAGGCAGTGAAGGATTGGAAGAAAACACTATTATAATTGACATGATACTACGTAATTAGATGAGTGTATGTAAAAAATTGTACCAACCAAAGAATTAATTCTATAATATTTCATTTTTTTATAATATGTGTTATATATATATCACACATTATGTCTTATGTATAGCACATATTTAATGCTCGTTTGGCGTATTTCTATTGTACGGTAAATATATCATTGAATATTTTAATACTGATCTTATAAAATCACTACTTTCAATAAATAGGAATCTTAAATGTATAGAGAAAAATGCTAGTCGAAATTATATTGAATAGATTAATAAATTAAAGTTTCATGGGAAGTGATGAATCATAGGATGGGTATACATTTTTTCTTTCTCAAAAGTTGTGTGAAACTAGCTAGCTTTTCTTAGTCAAGATTCACTTTCCTTTGTCACTATCTTCTGCTCTGGCTGAGGTAGTAGAACACAAGATCTTATAGATTTCCATCATATCTTCAGAGAGACCTCTCTGATCTGAGAAATAGTCCAAATTGTAGGCAGAGAGAAAAGATTGATGAGAATAATGGAGGGCTTTCTTAACCAACTCATTCAACACTATCTCACAACCACTTTCGGCATCGGTTTGTTTCTCCTTCTTGTTTTTGCGGTATCGTTGTTTTATCTTACAGCAAGAACTAGCTTTGACTATTTCACATGGATTCCTACCACCATCCAATCTTTGTGAGTTTTCCTCTTTACTCTTTATTATTATTATTATTATTACTATTATTATTATTATTGAGTTTAATTATGATGCAGATGTAAAAAATTTTACACTGTCAGCAAATCACATCCGTTGATTTGTGTGACCTTTTAGTTAGTTAGTGAGTGGTTGAGTTAAAGACTTTTGCTGATGTGTCAATCTATGATTGGGTGTCAGTGTAAAATTACTTTACACTGATAGTGGATTAAAATTAAACTCATTATTATTATTATTACTTTTTTTATTTTGTGCAATTGTTTTTTTCTCACATAAAACCATGTTTATGTACCAATTTAAGAGTAACTTTAGATAGAGGGTTGATAAAATAGTAAATATATATAAATTTTGGGTCAGTTTCTTAAAAATTAAATTTTTTTAAAATAAATTTTTGAGTTAAAATTTTTTTAAATAAATTTATTAACTGATTTGAATATTTTTTTCATTATTTACTAAATATTATTATTTTAGATAACAGTAACCAAATTTTATATAACAAAGAATGGTCTTAATTTTCCCTCCATTCCTTCATTAAAATTGAACATCTAAACATGGGTGTAAATTACAGTACTCTTTCACTCCACTCCTCACATTTATTCTCGAGAAATAATTTTTGTAATAACTTTTTTTTCTTTTTACAATGAAATGTATGGATTCAACTTAAATGGATTCACACCATTCATGAACACAACTATTGAAAAAAGTTGAGGACAAATAACATTTTTATTCTCCGTTCTATTTATAAACATATCTATCTTTCCACTTTACATGCACCCATGATTTTTTTATATTCATAGGTAAGGATCATATTTTTCTTAAAACAATATTTGATATATATATTTTACAGTAATGTTTGACGTACTACATAAATACGTCCAACTTGTATCCAACGTGTGCTATCCATGTTACAAGATGTGTGTTATACGTGTATGTGATATACGTATAACACACATCCTGTAACATGAATAACACACATTAGATACAAGTTGTACGTCAAGTATTATTGTATATTTTACGGACAAATTTTCATGCCGAACCGTCTTATTAGTTTAATTTCAATTCTTTTTTAATTCCCATTTATTTGTTCTTCTCTCCTTGTGAACATGTGTTAATGAGTTTGATTTTTTCATTAATGATAATGTTGTCTTTTATCCTTATATCATGTTTTTCTTTTGTTCCATAATGTCTTTGTGTGCATGTTGTAGTTTACGAAGACAACCAAGACTATCGTGTGTGCATGAAGTATATTCACACAATCAATCTCCTCCTCAGATAAAATATGATGTATTCATCAGTTTTAGAGGTTCCGACACTCGTCGAGGTTTTCTTAGCCATTTACTCAAGGCACTGAATCATGCAAAAATTGAAGCATATGTAGATTACAAGCTGAAAGAAGGAGATGAGTTATCGCCGGCACTTTCTAGAGCAATTGAGGAATCACAAATTGCTCTTGTCGTGTTCTCTGAAGACTATGCCTCATCAAAATGGTGTTTGGAAGAGCTTGTCAAAATAACTGAATGCATGATGAAAAATGGACAGATTGTGGTACCTATCTTCTACAATATGGATCCATCAGATGTACGGCATCAAAAGGGGTGCTATAAGAATGCATTTGCTAAATATGAAAAGTTATTGTTTAAGGATAACAGAATGAATGTGGAGAAATGGAGGTCTGCTTTGAAGAAAGTTGCCAATTTATCAGGATTCCATTCCACAAATTTTGGGTTAGTGTATTTTCTCTTGAATATCAGGATTTCATTCTTTTCATTCTTTTCTTTTCGGGTACGTGTTGTTCGTGAAATGAAACATATCCACGAATGTGAAAGTGGTAATTAAGAATTAAGAAATTATTTATATGAACGTTGGATTTTTATTCTAATGGGAAGAGAAATGTTAGATCCACTGGTCTCATGGTTTTATTCCCACATTTCATATGAGAATGTTAGATTCTTATGGGAAGAGAATGTTAGACTCACGGACCCCATTGAGATCCGTTGCACTTTGTTGATCCGTCTGGCGTCTTGCATGAATTTTTTTATAAAAATAATACCTAAAAATATTATTTCAAAAATTAAATATATATCTTACATATTACATTTTTTAAAATGAATAGAAAATATTATTACTGTTAATGAAATTCCATTCAACTAATCACACGAGATTGACAATCTCACACAATGTCTGTAATTAACAATTACATTTGTTTATTCATTAGTTTAGGTCTATGGATGTGTAAAGCCATGAAACTATTTGTTGCTAGGTAGAGATTTCCAACATCATCTATTGGTGGGAAATGGGACTAAATATTGAAGTAATATATATAATTAATGTTCAATCATCGAAGAAATAATTACTAAGAATTAGTCTTCTACGTATTTCTTTTCTTTGTTTTAGGACTGAAGCTGAGCTTATTGAAGTTGTCATCCAACGTGTGTTAACAAGGTTGAATCATATCCACCAAATTGATTTAAAAGGCCTTGTTGGAATTGATAAACCAATTCAAGATCTTCAGTCGCTAGTATTTTGCCATGGATCAAACGATGTCCGTGTTATAGGAATATGGGGCATGGCTGGAATTGGTAAGACAACTATTGCTGGTGTCTTATTTAACAAACTATGCTCTGAATATGAATGTTGCTCTTTTCTTGAAAATTCAAGAAAACAATCAGAGGGGTATGGAATAGTTCAGCTAAGAGATAAACTCATTTCAATACTATTAGAGGATAAAGATCTAAATATTGGCACTAGTAAAGTACCAAATCATGTTTTAAGGAGACTTGGTCGGAAAAAGATTCTTGTTGTTCTTGATGATGTCAATGATCCGGATGAGGTTAAAGACTTAGTTGGAGGGCATGATTGGTTGGGTCCAGGTAGCAGAATCATTGTAACAACTAGAGATAAACACGTGATTAGTGGAGCTGATGTGATATATGAACTCAAGTTATTAGGATATGATGAAGCTCTACAACTTGTGCACTTGCATGCCTTTAATGGAAGGTGCCTCCAAGAGAATTGGCAGAGTCTTATGCTAGAAGTGGTTGATTATGCTAAAGGTAATCCATTAGCTTTGAAAGTTTTGGGTTCATTTCTTAATGGCAAAAGTGCTGAAGAGTGGAAAAGCCAATTGCAGAAACTTAAGAAAATGCCAGATGCCAAAATTCAGAATGTTTTGAGATTGAGTTATGAAGGACTAGATCATCATGACAAGAGTGTATTTTTATATGCTGCTTGTTTCTTTAAAGGTGATGATACAAAAAGATAGAGTAATAATGTTGCTTGATGCTTGTGGTTACTCAACATCTATTGCTTTGAAAACTCTTCAAGATAGATGTCTTATCATCATGGATTCTGGATACATTGGGTGTGTGTCTATGCATAACTTGATTCGAGAAATGGGTCGAGAAATTGTACGTGAACAAAGTATTGAAAATCCTGGAGAAAGAAGTCACTTATGGGATCATGATGAGATTTATCAATTGCTCAAGCATGATGAGGTATGAAAAAAGCACTAATGCTTCTTGTACATAAAATATACATCAATCGAATATCCAACGTGTGCTATATATCATACGTAATGTATGTTATACGTAATGCGTTATACTTATAGCACACATTACGTATGGTATATATAGCACACGTTGGATATTCGATAAATGTTTTTCGATGTACAACAAACATTATTGTATGAAAAGCTATGTACAATTACATGTTATAAACTTATAATGTCATTTTATGTATTGAATTTCGTTTGTTGTCAATGTAATATTTAAAGAGCATGATTATATGTACACAGTCATAATAGTCAATATATTATGCATAATAAGTATTATGTAATGTGCACAACATATATTACATATTGTACACAACATCTATCACATAGTATGTACATAAGTATCACATATTTAAAAAAAAGATGATATTGCAATATGTGACATATGTTGTGCACAACATGTCATACATAATGTGCATAATATGTAATATACATTGTGCATATTATATATTATATATTGTGCACAATCATTTTTAAATAGAATTGCCAATTTAACCCCTTTTTATTTTTCTTACACAGGGGACTAAGCATATTGAAAGCATAACCTTGGATGTGTCAAGAGTTGGTGATCTGAATTTAAGTCCTCATTGCTTTGCTAGAATGCTCAATCTAAAATTCTTGAGATTTCATAATTATTCAAATGATACACACAATGGGTTGCATCTTCCAGAAGGGCTTGGAATACTTTCAAGTAGTATAAGATTTTTCCATTGGGATCTTTATCCTTCTAAATCCTTTCCAATGACATTCAATGCAGAGAATCTTGTTGAACTTCGTATGCAAAGAAGTCGCGTTAAAAAACTTTGGGATGGTGCACAGGTACTTGAGAATTATATTTAATTATATTTTTTCCTTTTTTTGAAAATTATAGTGTTTGATTTTAGCCTCTAATAATTGTCTATGGTTTTGGTCTAAATATTGTTGTAAAATGATAATAAATACTGATAAATGAATATAGCTAGATACTGCTCTGTTATGACTGTTATGAGTTTGTTAGATTGTTGTTAGTTTGTTAGACAGATTTGTTTTTTTTGTTCTCTATAACTTTCTAACCATTTTTTTATATTTTAAAAATACATTTTTCGCTTTTATTTTTTAACATGTGTGGTTAAAATTCATCTAGAGTAAGAAAAAATAATTGCTCTATGAACACCTAAGAATTGATCTTTGTTTCACATGTTTCCTTGCTAAGCCTTTTCACAACAGAGGTAATAGGAATGCACTTATATAGAGTAACAAATGTAACTAACTAGTAATCCTATTTAACTAATATTAATAATATCTACCATTGGGCTTGTTTTTACTAAATATAGTGGTAAGAGTTATAGAGTTAGTAAAAAAATAACAATAATAATATTTCTACATATACTTTCTTTTACATACATTCTTCACCCATTTCATCACCTTCGAATTTTGATGTGACATCACTCCACCACCTACACTTCTTTTCTCCACCCTTGGATCAAAACATATGTATGCTATACATACCAAATGGTATGTACGAATAGCATTACTCAAAAAATAATTATGTTCACGGTTTGATTTTGATGTCACAATGCAGAGAGACACAGAGTTACTCTGATGCAGTGAACAAATTTACTCCATTTTTATTTACTCTAAAAGTGGAGTTACGGAGTCACAAGGCATGGACACTGTAGGTTTATAATAATTTCTCTCATTTTTACCTTTAATAATTTCTTATTATTTTCAAATTGGTCAATCTTCACTAATTTAATTTTTGCTTGGACTCATCCACTCTCACTCTCCATCATTTTCATCTTCTTTGTGGACATTGTGACTATGTCTCTAACATTTTATCAAACATAAAACTGAGACTATGACTCCAGTGTCTCTGCCTTCGAGGTCAATGACTATAATAACTCTACTACTAGATTCAATAAAAACAAACGCAACCTAATATTTACAATTAACCTCAAATTCATGGTTATATATATACACACACAATTATTTGCCATTAAGAATGGGTACCAAAGTATGATATTGATTTTTATGAATTTTAAATTGTGGTGTTAAGTGTAAACTTTGATGATTGTATGTATAACTACTCTTTTGATTGATGCAGAACCTTCCAAATTTGAAAAGGATGGACCTTCAGAAATCAACTCAATTGGTTGAGCTTCCAGATCTCTCTCAAGCCTCAAGTCTTCAATATTTAAATTTGGGTCTCTGTGAAAACTTGGTCTCTGTTCATCCGTCTATTTTCTGTCTCCAAAATGTTGAAGTGATACTCCTATCACACTGTATAAGGCTTGAGGAACTACCAGGTAATTTTCAATGATATATATTATTCAAATTATTTTGTTGAATGCCTAACTAATCAATCTTTGAAAGATTTTATTATATTAGTTTGATTTAGTAATATGAAATAACTATTAACTTAAAGGTTAGTCAGATTAATTTATAAATATCTATTCAATAATTTAAATTAACTAGGGTCTATTTTAAACATTAAAGGACTAAATTGATACATAGACAACTTTATCCTATATTGAAATAATTACATATATGCTTCATAATAAAAATTCTACATTAATATAATAAAAAGGATTTCATATTTTATCATTTAATTTGAGAGTTTGAAGGAACAAGCTTAACTATCTTTGTCTTTTATTTTAATAAATTCTAGGTCAGTCTACGACAATTTTAGGGTCAACCAACCCGATCCATGACAATGAAAAAGTGACAATCTAGCCCATGACAATGTGAAATATTGGACACTTATTAGTAGTCTCTAATATTAACTTTAGTAGATATGCTCACACGACACTCAAAACCCCATCATATATATTTGGGTTAGGGATTGATTGGGGAGTTTTGAATAGTTACAAATTTTGAAGATGAGGTGAGGGGTTTGTGAATACATGCACTTATTTGGTGGGATTTTGAGTATCACGTGTCAGCAAGGCCATTAAAATTAATATCAGGGACGACAAAGTGTCTAACATTTGACATTGTGAGGTATCATATTGTCAATTTTCAATTATTAAGAACCGAGTTGTCCGATACTGAAATTGTTATGGACCGAGGGTTTACTTATTTTTTCTTAATTTTATGTTCATTTAGAAATACACATACACACTTTAAGATAATCTTCTCAAAAGATTTGTATAGTCTTGATTTTGGCTTTTGATGCTCTAAGGAGTCTTCACTCTTTGTATTGTTACCTTACAGCTTTTGAAGCATTGCCCTCATCAGATAGGTTCCATAGCAAGCTTCACTTCCTGTACTTGAATGGATGTTGGAGTTTAAAGCACCTACCAAATAGCATGTCTAAGTTGACATCTCTTGAAAAGCTTTATCTTAGAAATTGCATACAACTTGACACATCAAACCTACAAACCATATTTGATGGCTTACACTCTTTGACATATTTACGCATGGATGGATGTTATAAGCTATATGAACTCCCTAAGAATATCAACAACTTATCATTGCTATCAATGTTAATACTTTCAAGAACTAATGTCAAAAACTTGCCAGAAAGCATCAAAGATCTTCCACAACTCAAACGCCTCTCCTTAAACAAATGTAGGAGGCTCCAATCAATTCCTGAGCTTCCACCATCACTATGGGAATTAATGGCTAATGATTGCACATCTTTGGAGAGAGTGTTCACTCCAACACCTCAAGTATTGGAACAACACATTAATTTTGCTAGAAAAAATGACGATTTTAATGACAAGATATTTTTCTTCAATAATTGCCCAAATTTGGGCAAAGGTGCACTTGATGTTTTGGCATATGTCAAATGCTACAATGAGAGAAAGGAGGCAATGTATCCTATGAATAATAGAGACACATTATTGAAGCATCGATAGTGTTTTTCATGCTTATTATAAGCTATCCATTTGATTTGCCTCTTGTTATTTTTTTTGTTTTTAGAAGTATTATAGGTATTATGGTACCAAAGATTTAAGTTTGTAATTTGAGATTTTGTGAATTTCTTTTTTGTTTTTAAAGCTTTAGTTTAATGATTTTTATGATTTATTCCGTAGCAATTTAAGCATTTTTTGTATATTCATATTTATTAATCTGATATTCAATGATTCGAACTAATCCAACCGAAATTTAATTAGATTATCGATTTGAATTTATTTATTAAAAAGTTATCCATCTAGTTCAATCCAATTTGAACCAAACTAAGTAGTCGAATATGATTCATTTTTTCCTGAAATCTGATCAAAGTTAACTCAGTTGCACCCCTAATTATAAAAAAACTAAGAGAAGATAATTAATACTAGAGATTATATTGTAAATATGCAAAAATTTCCATAAAAATTATATCTGTTCAATATATAATTGTCTTAATTATATTCAAGTATGTATTTTAAAATTGAACAATTACAAAATAATTAATAAGAGATAATTAATTTTAAAATTAATATAATAAAATAATTGTTAACTTTTCAAAAATTAAGACTTAATTAATAATTTTTAACGATGCTTTTAAAATCAGACAATTAACTGATAACTTCATATTTTAGTCTTTTTATATGATATTAAAAATTGAATATTTAATTAAATACAAATGTTTGGGACACAACAAAAATTCAGCCAACACAGCCAACAAAACCCATTTAACACTTTATGGCCCAAATAACACTTTTAATCATGAGTATATTTTTAATGGGCTTAGTGATTATGGCCCAAATTCCTATTTGTTGGCTGTTCTGGCTGGTTTTTTGTTGTGCCTCTAGCAATGCTCATAATTAAATATTAGGAAAATCTTAGTGCACAATAAAAAATCAGTCAAAACAGTCAATATACAGTGCACAACATATAATTCATAATACACATAACATATTATGCACAACATATATAGTATATCGGAAATGATTGACATACATCAGCATTTCATCCATCAAGCATCCATCAGAGATTATTACCATTAAAAAGTGAGGGATATGTGTGTGAATTTGAGTTTTTTGTTTTAAATGGTGGACCAACAAATTATATAATGCTTTGATGGATGGATGGTTGATGGGTGTGTGATTGATGTACATGTAGTATTATTGTATAATATATTTTGCACAACACATATTACAAGTTGCAACATCATATTTCTTTACAACATATAATATTGTTCTGCATAATATGAGATATATGTTGTAGGCAACATGTAATATATATCGTGCATATTATATAATACTTGTGCATAATATATTCACTATTTTGATTATTTTTTAATATTACATATATACCAATGCTCTTAAATATTTAAATAAGACAATTTGCTAACAACTTACTCACGTTCTTAAGCACTCAATTTCGCCGGGTGTTTGGCCCCCCACGTGTTCTTTTAGAAGTCGCTCATGGTAAGTGTTGATTGCATTTTTTCTTTAATTCATCAATAAATTTTATTAAATAAGAAGTACGAATAACTACTCATGCCTTGTCATTTAGTTCTTTCATATATATATATATATATATATATATATATACATATTCTCCTAGTCCTAACCCCCATATATAATTAACAAAAATGTTTACGGAGAGTTATTACAACTCAATTATTCTTGTGATGATGATTCTTTCTCTTCTTCTAATATGGCCATTGCTTCATTTCATCATCATCCCAAAACTAGTACTACTAGTGCTCTTAAAAAAAGACACTAATAAATCCATGAAAATGCCTCCAGGGCCTTACCCTTATCCCATAATAGGTAGCATCTTAAAACTTGGCCAAAAACCTCACCAATCACTATTTGACCTTTCTAAAACATATGGCCCTCTAATGACTCTTAAGCTTGGAAGCTTGACTAGTATAGTAATTTCCTCTCCTGAAATTGCCAAAGAAGCATTAACAAAACATGATTTAGCTTTTTCAAGCAGGGAAATCCCATATATCACAAGAGTTCTTGATCATCACAAAGTCTCTATGGTGTGGTCACCTATTTCAGATAATTGGAGGACTCTAAGAAAACTTTGTGCTTCACACATATTCTCCCCTCAAAAGTTACACTCCACTAGTGAACTTCGTCAAAGAAAGGTACTTAATTAATGTGTGAAAATACCTATAAATTATTTTACTCATATACTTTTGTCTTTGGCCTAAAATATGTTATAAGATTATCATTATTATTATTCATCACATACATATCAATAATGCGTATATTGTTAAGAATTTAATTTTAATGCACTGATAGTGTACAGATATTTTTTACATTGTCATCCAATCAAAACATTTTGTTTGTATGACTTTTCAAGTAGTGAGAGAGAGAAAATACAATTACTGTTGACATGACAGTACATATATAATTGGATGACTGTGTAGAATATTATGAATACTGTGAGTGGATGAAAATTAAATGATATCGCAAATTAATTAGTTGTTCAATTTTACCTTTCACTACTTTAATTCTTAGCATAATATGTTATATATATTATGCATATTAATAATATGTGAATAGTTACACTTTTTATATGTATTTATACCAACCCTTAATCAACTTTATTTCTGATCCTTCATTTTTTCTACAAAAAGGTGAAAGAATTGATGAAGTTTGTGAGCAAATGCTGCACCAAAGGTGAAGCCATTGACATTGGCCAGGTGGCATTCACAACAATAATGAATTCATTATCCAACACCCTTTTCTCCAAGGATTTTGCTAGCTATGAAATCACCAATAATAATAATAATAATAATGTTATTAGATCTCATCATCATCAAAATTTGAAGGAGCTTGTAGAGGCCATAATGGAAGATAGTGGAAAGGCAAATTTGGCAGATATTTTCCCACTTCTTCGTTGGATTGATCCACAGGGATTAAGGAGAAAAGGAGAGGAGTATACTAAGAGGTTATTGGATATTTTCAATGATATCTTTGATGATAGAATTATGCGATTCAGGGCTTCAAATTTGGGTTTTGGTGATGAACAATGTTGTGATGATGTGCTAGATTCTTTTCTCCAACTATTGGAAAAAAATGATGGTTCAGCTCAATTGAGTCGCCAACACTTTTTACATTTGTTTGTGGTGAGTACCTCTGCACAAAAATAATATAATATATTATTTAATTTAGCATTGCTATAGGTACAATAAAAAATCAGTCAATAAGTTATGCACAACGAATATTACATGTTGTGCACGTCTTATATCACATGATGTGCACAACATATATCACATGTTGTAAAGAAAGATGATGCTGCAACATGTGATATATGTTGTGCACAATATTAATAGATGATATATATTGTACATTTTATATTATATATATTGTACACACTATATATTTACTGTTTTTTGACTTAATTTTTAACTTAATTTTTATTGTGTTGTAAGTAATTGTAGCCCAAATCCTTGTTTTGGTTGGAAGCTCTTTCAATAGGATTTAATTTGGTTCTTAAATTATGACTTAGTAGACTATTTTATGGTTAGGTTCTAGTCATATATCAGATTTTTGGCCTGGTAAAAAATTATTTAAATATTTATTTATTTTATTATAATAAATGAAAATTATAAAATCTTATAGTGTAATTAATATATTTTGTATAATTTGGTAAACTTATATGCTTTATTTTTAATAATAGTCAAAAGTCCATTTTGGATATTTTTTGACCCATTTTTTTTAATTCTAGTAGTCAGAAGAACAATACTAAATTATGATCCAAATTCCTATTTTAATTGATATATTATTGTACACATATAATAAAATTGTAATTTAAAATATAAATTACAAAACACCTCTTAAATTTTATTTCTTACTTCTAACTTTTAGAATTTCATCAAATATATTTTTCAAATACTTGTATTTGTGTAATAGTCAAGTCAACCTGGTTACTAAATCGAGTCATTATCAAATAGATTCAATTTTAAAAAATAACCCGACCTGAAAAACAGGTCGGGTTCATCAAATTCGATGTAACCAATCTCTTGTACACCTTTTAAGTATTGATGATCAAAGATTGTGATTTAATAATTAGTTATATTTAATTTTGTACTAGGACTTATTTGTTGCTGGCATAGAAACAACAAGAAGTACAATAGAATGGGCAATCACAGAATTGGTACGTGACCCAAAAAAGATGACCAAACTCAAACAAGAGCTTTTACAAGTCCTTGGCAAAGAAGGCAACCCTAAAGAAGAATCAGACCCAACAAAAAAATTCCCATACTTAGAAGCAATTGTGAAGGAAACATTTCGTTTGCATCCACCAGTTCCCTTTTTGCACCACAAATCAAAGTCAGAGGCACAAATTTGTGGCTTCAAAGTTCCAAAAGACACACAAGTTCTAATAAACTTATGGGCCATTGGAAGAAATCCCAACACTTGGAGTGACCCAAATTCGTTTTTGCCAGAGAGGTTTTTGGAGTGTAAAATGGAAGTTAAAGGGTTCTTTGATTTTGAGCTTATTCCCTTTGGTGCCGGAAGAAGGATGTGTCCTGCACTTCCTTTGGCTCATAGAAGTGTACACTTCATTTTGGCCTCTCTTGTGCATTGCTTTGATTGGGAGATTGTGGATGCAAAAATACCACAAGAGTTGGATATGAGTGAAAAGTATGGACTTACTATACGTAGAGCTCAACCACTAAAGCTCATTCCAATTCCTATCAATTGATAGTCGTACAACATGGGAATACACTCAACTATTATACAATGTGTGTTATATATGATATAGAATGTGTGCTATATGTAATGTGTTATACATATAACATACATTACGTATTATGTATAACATACGTTTGATAGTAGTTAGATGTATTTATGTTGTACGAGAAACATTGTGGATTGATATTGAATTGAGAGTTTTTAATTTCTTAGATACTGCTTGCTAGTATCATATGATAATTAAGTGTTTATTAGTTTTTTTTTTCTTTTCATGTGGGGTATTTAAGTTGTGGTGGTGAATTTGTATGTAACAGTGTGTGTGGAATTGTGTGTCAATAATAATGATGCACTAAGAGTAATACTATAAAAATAATAATTAGAATTTTTCTTCCGAATATATAATGATAATTAGATTAAATATATTTATTTTCTAGAAAAATTTATAGATATTCTGTAATTTTTATGTTGTAAATGGTGAATTCAAATGAGAAATATTTGGTGCACAACAAAAAAATCAGCCAAAACAGTCAATAAATTGTATATTTTAAAGACTGTAGTCTTTATTTTATAATACAATGTAACTAAAAATATTGTGAAACCTCACATTTTAAAATATAACGCTTTCAATTTCTACTATATGTAAAACATTCACGTGATTCAATATTTTTAAAGGTTTATTTTATAGTATCCAAAAAAAAGTGAAATGTCACATTTTAAAGTATATAGTCTTCAATTTCTACAAAATGTAAAAAATTCATGTAATTCAATATTTTAAAGGCTATAGACTTTCTTTTTAATACAACTAAAAAATTGTGAAATCTCATTATTTAAAGTATATAGCCTTGAATTTCTACTATATGTGAAAAATTCATACGATTCAATATTTTAAAGACTATAGTCTTTATTTTATAATACAACCAAAAAAATTGTGATATAATTTCACATTTTAAAATATACAACAATTTCTACTAAATGTTAAAAATTGATGTAATTCAAAATTTTAAAGGCTATAGTCTTTATTTTTAAATTTAACAAAAAAAATTGTGAAATCTCACATTTTAAAGTATACAGCCTTGAATTTCTACTATATATGAAAAATCCATATTATTCAATATTTTAAATACCATAAAATTGTGAAATCTCATATTTTAAATTAAGCCTTCCATTTATACTAAAGGTAAAAAATTCATGTAATTAAATATTATAAAATCTATTGTCTTTATTTTATAATAAAATAAAAAATTGTGAAATTTTCTTAAATTTAACTTAACCTAAGTTAATAGGTAGTTGGGAATATGAGTAAATCCCCTAAATAAAATCAAATATAAAAAATCAATTTCATAAGCCTCTTCCCTCTCTTGCTAACACTACAAGCTACACAAATAACTCAACCGTCACCGGAAAGTGTGGAACCTCCATTCCAACCCACAATAGATGAAACGCACCAAAGAAGAAGAAGAAGAAGAAGAAGAAGAATGCTCGAAAACACCACAATATTGCTGCGTCTCCCACGAGTTCTTCCGCGTCGCTTCCACCAACCCTAACAAAACCGCCGTTATCCACGCTTCCGGCTTCGCCAACCTCTCCTCACACCAAAATCCTCCTCCTCCTACATCCCCCAACTTCGCCGCCAAGCTCTTTGAAAAGCGCGTGGAATCACTCTCTCCCCCAATCTACATCGGTGATCGTTCCTTCACTTACTCTCATCTCTTGACAGCCGTCGATTCACTCTCCCCTCGCCTCAGCTCTATCCTGCTTGGTGCTGATGACGTTCACCTCATCAATCCCAAACCTCAAGGTTCGTTATTCGCTTCGTGACGGAAAATTCAGCAAATTAGTTAGTTATATAGTTAGTTATATAGTTAGTTAGACGGTTAGTGAGTTCGCAAGTTAGTTTGTGATCTGCTTAGTTAGGTTTTATGAAATGAGGTAGTTAGAGTAGACTTAGATTCGGTTCATGAGTTTCTCATTTGGCGAACTATCTGTAAGTACTTTTGTAATTGCTTGACGAAGCTAGAGCTTAGAGGCGTGAGCTTCGTCAAGTTTCCCTTTGGTTGAGTGGCAAAATTGGCAGTAAAAATCACATGATTCATGTGTAAAATATCACACGAAACTCATTTATGTAATTTTTAGCATCCAACAAAATATGCCCTAGTCTAGTCTAGGTTTTTCTTTTTGTTGTCAATTACTTGATGCTTTGAAGTGATTAGAAGTAATTGTAATTGTAATTTTGTAAAGATGGTTGTATGTTTGGGTATGATTGGTTGAGGGAGTTTGGAGGAAAAGCGAGGCGATAGTAATTTGTTGTTGTTAAGTAATAAGAATAGTTTATAAAAGTGATTAAGAGATGATTGCTAGGTTGCATAATAGTATCTCAGTTTAATAGTTAATATTATTGAAATTTTCATTCTCCTAGAAGCTTCTGCAGATGCACATAAACTGTTATTTTTCAGCCTGTTATCGATTAGTGTTTTTCTGTGTTAGAATGGAGCAAAAAGTTGGTGCTTAATATTCTGGATTCACCTCCTGTATTGTGCTGCAGGTGACAATGGTATCAACCATGAAGAGGGAACTGTTCAGTCATTGGAAACTGTTGTGCCTAGCACAGAGCCGGTGGCTGACTCAAGTGAAGAGTATAGACCGAAGATAGTGGGAATATATATGCCACCTTCCATAGAATACATTGTCGCTGTTCTTTCTGTATTGAGGTGTGGGGAGGCATTCTTGCCTCTGGATCCTTTTTGGCCGAAAGAAAGGTTATTGTCAGTTCTTTCTTCTTCGGATGCTGATCTCATTATAGGGTCTCAATCTTCATTTGGCAAAAGTGAATTGAACCAGCTTGACGAATCGCATTGGCTGGTAAAGTCAGTTAGTTGTCCTGTTTTGAACTTCTCCATTGATGAAAGCCTTCAAGAATGGAGCTGTCCGACAGAGTTGACATGGCCGTGTGCCACTGAAAAGAAGAGATCATTCTGTTATTTGATGTACACATCTGGATCAACTGGAAAGCCTAAAGGAGTATGTGGGACTGAACAGGGTAAGTCGTCACTATAATCTGTTAAACATGAAAGCTAGATTTCTTTAATTTATTGTCACATGGTTTGTGCAATTATCAGTTCACTTTACTTTTTTTATTTTCTGCACTACATGTGACGAGTACCATATCTTATTTAGGATTACGAATGTCTTCAAACTGAAATCTATGTAAAGGTGGTTTGGTTATGTGAAGAAAACCAAAAAAGGGCCCGCGAGATAAGTGAATTGAAAAAGAAATTCTAAGAAAAATTTTGGAGAAATATTGAAATGAAATTTGTCTGTAAATTATCTGTTTTTAGAATATTTCTGAACCATAATTATTTTATTATGTCTGTATAAAATATTATGCCATTATATGTTTTACATTATTTCTAGGTCTTTCGAATCGCTTTTTATGGATGCAAGGAATGTATCCTCTGAATGGGCAGGAACTATTGTTGTTTAAAACATCAATTAGCTTTGTTGATCACCTGCAAGAATTTCTCAGTGCTATTTTGACTGCTAGTGTGCTAGTTATTCCTCCTTTCAACGAGCTCAAAGAAAATGTATATTCTATTGTTGATTTTCTTGAGGTATGGTGGTTCCTGATTGAGCTTTTATAATTTATATTCTTTTCGTATCAATCTCCTTTTATTTTTTGAATTGTTTTGCGCATTCGCCAAGAACTGCGAGTATACATTCCTTCTGAGTTCTAGCACAATAAATATATTTGAGAAACATTCTATATAGTCTCTTTCAGTTAGTAATAAAATTGCATTTCTCTTTTATTTGCTTAGCTTCACTTCAATATTAAATGCTTCTGTAGGGTTATTCTATTAATAGGCTTACAGCAGTTCCATCGCTAATGAGGACAATTGTTCCTGGATTGCAAACCCATGATAGAATGCGGGTTCAGAGTTCACTGAAGTTGCTTGTGCTAAGTGGTGAAACTTTTCCCTTGACTTTGTGGGAGATGCTTTCGACTGTACTGCCAAATACATCGATCTTGAATTTATATGGAAGTACTGAGGTTAGAGCAGATGTCAATGTTTCTAGTCTGAGATTTTGCAAGTTTATTATCCCTGATGCAATTTTTGTAATTTATTTATGTGATTTTTTTTGGTGCTTGTCATATTGCACTTTCCTAGTCTTTTATATCGTTATCGTTGGCTAATTCATTTCTTTCCCTTTTCCATTTTCTTACTAAGGTCTCAGGTGACTGTACATTTTTTGATTGCAAGAGGATGCCATTGATTTTGAAGGAAGATATGCTAACTAGTGTGCCAATAGGCTTACCCATTACTAACTGTGACGTGGTGCTTCTTGGTGAAAATGGTGCATCAAATGAGGGAGAGCTATATGTTGGTGGTTCCTGCATCTCTAGAGGCTACTATGCTGAGTCTAATATAAAGTCTGAAGAATTTGTCAAATTGCCTCAAAGTAATAGTTATAAGAATTCAGTTGATGTTTGCCCCAGCCAAATATACTTTAGAACTGGTGATTTGGTCAAACAGCTGCCAAGTGGTGACTTTATATTTTTGGGAAGAAAAGACCGCATTGTAAAAGTCAATGGTCATCGTATTGCCCTGGAAGAAATTGAAGATTTGCTGAGGAAGCATCCATATATTAATGATGCTGCTGTAGTTTGTCGAAATATTCAAGCAGAGCTTGTTCTTCTGGAAGCCTTTATAATATTAAAAGATAAGGAAAGGTCGGGTGAATTATTAGTACCTGCAATTAGAAGTTGGATGATGAACAAACTTCCATCAGCTGTGGTTCCTAACCGTTTCATCTTTACAGATTCATTTCCTGTGTCATCTAGTGGTAAAGTTAATTATGAGTTGTTGGTTGACTCACCGTTATTGAAAATGAATGTCAAGGATAAGGTTGTTGATGTTGACTGCAGCAGCCTTCTGCAACTAATTAAAAAGGTATGCTTTCATTTTTATATAAGGCAGATTGCCTTGTCTATCAGAAGAAAATCACATTTTCCTCCTTATTATTCCAGTGTGCATGTCTGTGTGTATGACTTTTTGATTGTTAAACTATTTTTTTTACAAAAGATTTGTTATGTCCTCTAAATTATGTTTCCTTCTGTGATCAGTCAATTTGTTACTTCTTGAAAAAAGTCCTTCTGCAGAAAAGAAGATATTGAGTTGATAATTGCTTTTAACAGGCCTTTGATGATGCTTTAATGGTTGGAAATGTTTGCAATGATGATGATTTCTTTACGATGGGTGGTAACTCTCTTTCTGCTGCACATGTTGCTCACCATTTGGGGATTGATATGAGATTTCTTTATTACTATCCAAGTCCTTCTAAACTTTGTATGGCTATTATCCAGAAAAGAGGATCATGCTCTTTGCATAATAAGTTGGATAATTGTTTGAAACTGGATACAGACAGACAAGATAACCATTTTTCATCGAATCATATTGAAAATTCTCATCCTCACCAGTCAAGGATGATTTCCCAAGGCAGTGATGATGATTCTTTTCCTTCTAAACGCTTGAAAAGGGGTTCTACAGATGTTGCATCAGTGAGTGATAAATCTTCTATGCTATGGTATTCCTCTTCAATATTCCTATCATCTTCTTTTAGCCGATGCAACAAGGTCTTTCGTAAAGGGCAGCCTGTAGTTACTGGTACACACCAAACAACTTGTTGGTCTGCAAATGTTCCGATAGGTAACAGAGGTCATATGAAGGATATTTGGAAAGTTCACTTGGAATCTTGTGTTGATGCTTCACCAATGCTTGTGTTTAAAGGCCCAGACATTTATTTGTTCATTGGATCTCACTCTCATAAATTTCTCTGTATAAATGCCAAAAGGTAAAAATAAATTATAATTTGTATTAATGGTTTTTATCTATTTCTTAAAGATTTTGGCTTAAGCACTACTAAAATTGCTACTTAATAATTGGTTTAGTGGTTCTGTCCAGTGGGAGATCAAACTAGAAGGACGCATTGAATGTACAGCAGCGATCGTTTCTGATTTTTCCCAGGTTCGTTTATGTTTACTAAATGTACCAAGTTAACTCTAGTGCTATAATATTACAAGATTATGTCCATTTGTTCTAACACATGGTGTTTCTCTAGGTTGTTGTTGGGTGTTACAAGGGAATAATATATTTTCTTGATATTTTAGATGGACACATCTGTTGGAGTTTTCAAACATCTGGTGAGGTATCTGGTTATAATGTTATATCTAATTCCTCTACCTGTTCTTCCTTCTTTCAGATTTCCTGATAGCTACTTGATAGCTACAAGTGTTTTTATCGAAAATAGACCATGTGAAGGGATTTAGTGATTGCTGCAGGAACTGAAAAATTAACCTAGAATCTTAATTTTGTAGATAATATTTTTGTTTTGGTAGAAGACTATAGATAATAATTTGGTATATTAAATTGTTGATGAACAAACTGAGGTTTTTAATTTTTTTCTTTTCTTTTCTGTTGGGTGTTCTATGTTCTGTTCATGGCTCTTTTAAGGGAGTTTTGATTTTTAATATGCAGAGACACTGCAGTCCTTATGCATTCTTTCTTTTTTCCTATATTCCTTGTATTTTTTTTTTTTCACTATTTTGAGGTATATACCTTTTTGTGATAAATTTTTAACTGTGTTTTAAACTCATGAAGGTAAAGTCACAACCAGTTGTAGACACAAGCAGACAATTGATCTGGTAACTCCTATGCTTTTCTCTATATATGGTTGAGTGCTCATGCATTTTTTCTAATGTAGATGTTTTGTATGTTTTGATGGATTTGCTACTTTATTGGGAATATTTGAACCAAGTTAATAAAATCAGATTTTTTTTATTTTAGCAAATAGCATCTAAATATGTTTAACTAGGCGAATGAAAACCACATAATGCAGTTAGCTGGCAATCTGGCATCACAAATTCAGAACATAATACTACATGGTCCAGCATCTCTTGTTGTAAAAAGTCCGTGGCATGCGTTACATGTAGCTTTTGTGCAAAACTATGTTAATTTTCAGCATGTATTTGATATATATATATATACAGGTGTGGCTCACATGATCATAACTTATATGCTCTTGATTACAAAAATCATTGCTGTGTCTATAAAGTGCCATGTGGAGGCAGTATATTTGGGTCACCTGCAATTGATGAGGTGATTTTTCTAATACAGTTGTACCAGTTACTGGAAACTGGAAAGTTACCGAATCTTATTTTCTTATACTGATTTCTCATGTAGGTTCATGGCTTGCTTTACGTGGCCTCTACTGGTGGTCGGATAACAGCTATATCTATATCGGTACGAAGAATTGAGAAATCTTATAATCAGATAATTGAAAATGTTTGTTTCTTTAGGGTGACTGCAAATTCTGTGCTGATATAGTGTACCTTGTTTCCATATTCCTTTATTAAATTCAGGTTTCTCCATTTAATATATTGTGGCAACATGATTTAGAAGCCCCTGTGTTTGGTTCTCTGGCTGTCACTGAAAATGGAAATGGTATTTATTCTTCACTCTTTCTTCCTTTTGATTACGTTAATACGTTTTCTTTCTTTCTAAATTTTATGTCTGGTGTAAACTTCTCTCCTTATACCATTGCATTTTTTCCTGTTTGTTGCAGTAATATGTTGCTTGGTAGATGGGCATGTTCTTGCATTGGATCCAAATGGATCCATAGTCTGGAAGGTATGAACTTCATTATGGTTACAAATCCTACTTTTTTTTTTTTCAAGATGGATGTATTTTTGACTTGCATTAGTGGTGAATTTTGCTCAGCAAACAACTGATGGTCCTATATTTGCTGGACCAAGTATACCTTCTACTCTTCCTCATGAGGTATGTCATACTCTTCTTGGACTTAAAATGCTAATTCTCAATTTTGTGTTAATGATGAATTCAATCCTTTCCACTCACCTATTATACCCTTTAGGAAGTGTCAATAGACAAGATTATGAGAATTGATCTTGGTCTGTGTTTAGGATATAGCATGGTAATAAGTAAAGTGCTTTGGGATTAATAAAGAAGATACTTGTAACACATCCAAAGCAGAGAGTATTTTCTATCTTTTTGAGGTCGCGGTATTAGAATAACTAGAGTTCTCAGGTCAACTTATATGTTACAATTATTCTAAATAGTCGGCTGAAAGATCTATTCTTATCAGTAATTATTCTATTTATTCCACTGTAGGTGCTAGTATGCTGCAGAAATGGAAGCGTGTACTCTTTCACACCGGTGAGAACTAGCTGATAAACTTGTTTCTTTTTTATTTTCCCCCCTTTCTCTTTTCTATCACAGTTGGTGGACTTATTCATTGTGGGATATTTTTACAATTTACCTATAATTGGGGTTGCTTATTTCAGTGTTAAATAAGTACCAAACTTGTGAATAAATTGTGAAAGAACAGCTATTAATTGAATTTTCATTTAAGTATAGGGATCCAATTGGAAATTTCGTGAAACTATAGGGACCTAATTAATTATAGCTTTCAAAAAAAATACTGAAATATGCTGACTCTATTTGAATCAAGTGCTAAAAATGTTCACTATGAATGATTCATTTGGTTGGGATGATATTTGTTTTAATTTGTTCTGTGTTGGATTAACTCCAGGATAAGGGGGATCTTCTATGGGAACACAATGTTGGAGATCCAATAACTTCATCTGCTTATGTTGATGAGCACTTGAAGCTAGAGTCTGATTCCTCCTATTCTTCAGACAGGTTAACCTAATTATGGTTTTCTTAATTCAAGGGTTGAATGCATCTTATAAAAGCTATCAAATTCAAGCATTTTTCTTTCTCTCTTCGTTTTTCAGGTTAATTTGCATTTGTTCGAGTTCTGGAGGCATACACGTACTACGAGAGAGCTTGAATTTCTCCGAAGATGAAAATCAACGGACAGTTGATGTGCAGGAATTTGCAAAGCTAGACTTGCCGGGCGATATATTCTCTTCGCCGATAATAATTGGTGGCCGGATTTTTGTCGGTTGTCGGGATGATTACTTGCATTGTATTGCCATTGAAATTCCAAATCAACATGAAAGTTAAAGCTGATGTATATAGCTGAGATTTTGTTGAACTATATCTGGTGAATTGAATTTGCATTTAAGGGCCGAATACTATGAAGTTGCAAAGCGTACATAGGTTATAGCTCAAGCTAGATTGTTGGTTTTTAGGGTTCTTACGTTTACAAGCTGGAGTTCAAAAAACAAAAAAGAAAAAGGAAATAAGCTGGCATAAGATGAATATAAAATTATTAAAAATAAAAAAAATAATTGGTTATATTTGATAGTTAAGATTGAAATTACAAGATTTTAGTTTATTAGTTTACAGGCATTACCGAGAGATTAATCTCAGAAGAATTGTTATAATTAAGAAGCCTCTACAATGCTACAAGAATTGTCTTCTTATACTTGTTAGGTGATTGAAATAAGAGATAAACAACTTATTGTCTCTTAAATAAAGCGTCGGATTCTAGTTTTGTTGATGAAAAAAATTATCTAGGCATGTGACTCGAGATGACAGATTAGTCGCATTGAAGCTCTGGATACTGTGGACATCCAAAGAATAATCTTCTTACAACTTCAATTTACTTTTCTAACCCTATTAACATTTTTTTTAAAAAAATAATTTCTTAGGTGGTGCAATGATTAAGAAACTCTTATCCCTGCCATTTCAAATTACTTATCAATTCACTTAATTATTACTAAAAAATAAAAAATAATTTTTGAAATCAAACATATCTAAAATTTATTCTCTTTTTTATTTGTTTGTGTCAGAATCTAAAATTTCTAGTTTCGGCTTGTTTCAGTTGTGTGTTCTTGTGGGCCTGAATTAAAGAATGAGCCGAAACAGTAGTTGCTTTTGAACCCCCAAAAAAAAAAAACTTAGCTTGCTCATGTAAGCAATGCAATGTTTTGTTCTGACTTATATTTGTGTTTGTGTTCTGTTCTTCACAGACCGAAAATTGGTGTCTCAATTCTCACAGAAACAGCACAAATCGCATGAAATGAAAGAGCTTTAGCTGTTGGTGTCAGGTTCAAGCTCAGTGTCGAGGTTGTTGTTTTGTTGTGATTTCTCGCAAACCCATCATCGAATTCACAGAAAAACCTTAGCAGGTGCATTGTTTTACTTTTTTTTCTTCCAATTTTTATTTGGGCATGACCCATCAAATTTTTAAAAATTAAAAATCGAATATTTGGTCGGATTTCCTAGTTTTCTACGAAAAATAGAAATCATGGGTTTTGTGGTGGTTCCTGGGACATGTCTGAGAATATGTTCGTTTAGTTTAAGATTCGAAGCTCCTTGATTTTCTCTCTGTCTCTTGCTGGTAATTACTATTCAAGTTAGTCCCTTTTCTTTACAATGTTGTCCCAAATGTACTTTACCTTGATGCATTGAGTTGTTTTTGCTTCTTTTTTTGTTGCCTCATTATGATTATGAATTATCACTGTTATTGTTACAAGCAATTTTCCTTCTCTAGGTGATATGTTTGTTTGAATTTTTTTGATTGTGGATTCTCTAATATGTTGCATTGTTGAAGCGATGGTTAATATATGAATACTGGTGAGATATGATTACTTGTTAACTAGTTTAGGGCATAGTACATAGATAGGTATTGTCATTGGTCTCGAGCTACCAAAGTGTTGTTTGGTTTGGTGGTTAGAACTTAGAACCCTTGTTCCCCTTAAGCTAATTCGAATCTTGTGAGTGGGAAAGAAAATTAAAAACTTGCTCTTGGTGAGCTTTAACCCCATCTTAGGCCGACCTGACTCGAACCAGATTAGTAAGATTCACTTGGACTTTAGATACTTGTAATTTAGGTTAAAAAAGAGGTTATAATTTGTGGATTAGATGTATGGAAATTGGCATTTTTTTGAATAACTAAGGAGTTTCTCTCTTTTTGCATTGATATGGTACAAACATTCAGTTATTATACATTTCTCTCTGGTGTTTTTAGTTTACCAATTTGAACTTTGAAGGGTTTTATTTTTATGAGTGAGCTGAAAATTCTTTGTGGATCATTGACACTTAAGATCATTGTTGAAATCTCTTGGCGATGGCCTGCTCAGAAGGAGAGACTATGTCAGTGGACAATGCCCCAAGGAAGCCTCGGATTCTACTCGCTGCAAGTGGCAGTGTTGCTGCTGTCAAATTCGCGAATCTTTGTCATTGTTTCTATGAATGGGCAGAAGTAAGAGCAGTTGCCACAACTGCATCATTGCATTTTATTGACAGAGCAGCAATTCCGAGGGATATAATTTTGTATACCGACGAGGATGAATGGTCTAGTTGGAAGAAACTAGGCGATAGTGTGCTTCACATTGAGCTTCGCAAATGGGCCGATATCATGGTCATTGCTCCATTATCAGCAAATACTCTTGGCAAGGTAAATATCTAAGAGTGTTGGCAGATTCTCTCTCTATAAATTGATAAAACTATTGCTCACACTAGCCTGCAAATACGGTTTCAAGCAACTTTGCACAATCTTATGTACTTATGTGTGTTTGTTTTTTATCATAAGTTATTGGCAATTGTTATTGTTTTCATTCTTTTCTTATATTAAATATGTTCTGTTATAGATTGCTGGAGGGTTGTGTGACAACCTACTTACATCCGTTGTCCGAGCATGGGATTACAGTAAGCCGTTCTTTGTTGCGCCTGCCATGAACACTTTTATGTGGAACAATCCTTTCACAGAACGGCATCTCATCTCCATTGACGAGCTCGGCATTTCCCTCATCCCACCTGTTACAAAGAGGTTAGCTTGCGGGGATTACGGCAATGGCGCAATGGCCGAGCCATCTACCATTTACTCAACTGTAAGGCTCTTCTACGAGTCGAAGGCTCAGCAAGGTAATGGTGACATTTAGTAAGGTTGACTGATAAATGTACAAGTATGAGTGACTTTACTAGGATTTTCTTGGCCCCTTGATCTTGTTAGCATCATTTTTAGCTCTTATATTTATCTTATATCGAGGCTCAGTCCAATCATCGGTATCGGTGGTGTGTATTATTGTTAGAGCGAATATAATGCAATCTTCTGTCTTCTAGAGTAAAAGTTCCATGTGTGTATGTTCATACACACTTTGGATTTGTATTTCAAGTAGCATTAAGTTTGAATGAGATTCAAGCACACTGAGATTGCTTCCCTGCTGTAGAATAACTGCAAAATATAGATCAGGGTGTTTGGTCAGTGGTTTTAGTCCCAACTTTTCAGTTTTTTTTTTTAGTTTATATTATTTCCATTGTAATTTTTTTTAATACAGAAAATTAAAATTAAAAAAAAAAAAAGAAAGGAAAAATGAATTGAAACAGACTTCTCGCTGAGAAGTAATCTTGTTTTTCATAATAGATCATTTAAAGCCAATTAGGGTTGGCACTCCTGGGTAAGCCTTCCGCCCGTGCTAGGCGTGACTTGTGTTCGAATTTTGGGGAATCCTCTTTGGTGGGCGATCTGTAAATTACACCATAAATCCTCGTTGAGGTTGGTGGTATGTTCTGGTCCTGCACGGGGTGTGCCTCCCCTAATCTAAATTTTCTTTAATAAAAAAAAAAGTAATAGATCAGTTAAGTCAATTAGTTACAATAATGCACCAACTACAAACTTTTGTCTCACAACATGCATACAAATTACATGTTGGAGTTAATAATTTGCAATGTATAAGCTTTGAAAATTGTTGCAAATAATGCTTTCATATCATATAATATGCCTACTTAGTTATCGATGACAAAGAAATCTCCATCATACTGAACAATGAACATCTTGTATTGTTCTTCTTTGATGTAATAATACTCAAATCCATGGAAGTTTGAGAATTAACTAATCATAACAAGATTAGAAAAAGTTGAACCTATTTTGTTTGTGATCAATTTAGCTTACAAATTATAATCAGACACAATTTGCCACCAATTATATAACCTTTATCATTTTCAAGTCTTTTCGACCACAAAAGTTGACAAAAATATAATAATAATAATAATAATAATAATGTTAGCAAGAGATAATAAGGATTGGAGAAAAGGCAAGTTACAATGCCATATGTGGTATTTTTAAGTGTCAATTTGTAAAGTATGATTAACAATTCAAGAAATATCTCCCAAGTTCAGCCAAAAATATTCCAATCATTGATGATGATGATGGTGCAGCAAATAATCGATTATATCCATGTGGCAACTAGCCAAGCAGCAAATTATTTTATTTGATTAATCTTGGCAAAGTTTACTTCTCAATTTTATATTATTTGATCTATTTAGTCATGTAATTTTATTCATAAAAGTGGAGAAAAAAGTTATTATTTTTTAATCTCTAAAATAAGAATTAAAAAATAAAAAAATAATGTTAACCACCTCACACCACCTTTAATATTTTAAAATGTAAAATTTATATATTTTTTTAGTTGCAATATAAAAAAAAAAAACTAGCTTTAAATTATAAAATTATATTGAATTACAAAATGTGTAAAACTTAGTAGAAATTGAAGGCTATAGACTTTAAAAAGTGATATTTCACTATTTTTCTTAAAACACTATAAAAGTAAAGACTATAGTCTTTAAAATATAGAATTACTTAAATTTTAGAATTTAGTAAAAATTGAAGGCTATAGACTTTAAAAAGTTAGATTTCACTATTTTTCTAAAAACACTTTAAGAGTAAAGACTATTGTTTTTAAAATACAAAATTACATAATTTTTATAACTTAGTAGAAATTGAAGGCTATAATCTTTAAAAAATGAGATTTCACTATTTTTTCCAAAACACTAAAAAATTAAAGATTATAGTCTTTAAAATATTGAATTACTTTAATTTTAGAACTTAGTCGAAATTGAAAGTTCTAAACTTTAGAAAAGCAAGATTTCACACTTTTTATAGAAACACTATTAAATTAAATACATTAGTCTTTAAAATATTGAATTACAAAATTTGTAAACAAATAGAAATTAAAGGCTATAGACTTCAAAAAGTAAGATTTCATTATTTTTCTAGAAAAACTATAAAAGTAAAGATTATAGCCTTAAAAATATTAAATTACATGATTTTTAGGAAGTGAAATTTCACTATATTTCTAGAAATTTAAGTCTATAGACTTTAAAATAGCGAGAGTTCGCTATTTTTTTAGAAACACTATAAAAGTAAAGACTATTGTCTTTAAAATATTAAATTATATGATTTTTAGAACTTAGTAGAAATTGAAGGTAATAGACATTAAAAAGTGAGATTTCACTATTTTTTTAGAAACACAATAAAAGTCAAGACTATAGTCTTTAAAATATTGAATTACATAATTTTTAGAACTTGGTAGAAATTTAAGGCTATAGACTTTAAAATAGCGAGATTTCACTATTTTTTTAGAAACACTATAAAAGTCAAGACTATAATCTTTAAAATATTGAATTACATAATTTTCAAAACTCGGTAGAAATTGAAGGGTTGACATTCAAAAGTGAGATTTCATTATTTTTCTAGAAACACTATAAAAGTAAAGACTATAGTCTTTAAAATATTGAATTGCTTGAATTTTAGAACTTAGTAGAAATTAAAGGCTATAGACTTTAAAAAGTAAGATTTCACTATTTTTCAAGAAATACTACAAAAGAAAAGACTATAGTCTATAAAATATTGAATGACATGATTTTAAAAACTTTGTCTAAATTGAAAGCCATAGGGTTTAAAAAGTGAGATTTTACTATTGTTAAAAACACTATAAAAGTAAAGACTATAGTTTTTAAAATATTGAATTACTTAAATTTTAGAACTTAGTAGAAATTGAATGCTATAAGTTCTAAAAAGTGAGATTTCACTATTTTTTTTACAAACACTATTCAAGTAAAGACTATAGTCTTTAAAATATTTAATTACATAATTTTTAGAACTTAGTTGAAATTGAAGACTATAGTCTTTAAAATATTGAATTACTTAAATTTTAGAATCTGAAGGCTATAGGCTTTAAAAAGTGAGATTTCACTATTTTTCTAAAAACACTATAAAAGTAAAGACTATAGTCTTTAAAATAATGAATTACATAATTTTTAGAAATTGAAGGTATGCTTTAAAAGTGAGATTTTACTATTTTTCTTAAAATACTATAAAAGTAAAAATCATAGTCTTTGAAATATTGAATTACTTAAATTTTAAAATTTAATAGAAATTGAAGGCTATAGGCTTTAAAAAGTGAGATTTCACTATTTTTATAGAAAAACTACAAAAGTAAAGACTAAAGACTATAGTCTTTAAAATATTGACATAATCTTTTAAACTTAGTAGAAATTAAAGACTATAGACTTTAAAAAGTGAGATTTCACTATTTTTTTTAGAACTAACATAAAAGTAAAGACTTTAACTTTTAGAATATAAAATAATATAATTTTTAGAACTTAGTAGAAATTGAAGGCTATAGTCTTTAAAAATTGAAATTTCACTATTTTTCTAAAAACACTATAAAAGTAAAGACTATAGTCTTTAAAATATTGAATTACTTAATTTTTAGAATTTAGTAGAAATTGAAGACTATAGACTTTAAAATAGCAAGATTTCACTAATTTTTTAGAAACACTAAAGACTATTGTCTTTAAAATATTGAATTACATAATTTCTAGAACTTAGTAGAAATCGAAGATAATAGACATTAAACAGTGAGATTTCATTATTTTTCTAGAAGCACTATAACAATAACGACTAAAATTTTTAAAATATAGAATTACATAATTGTGTAAAAAGTAGAAATTGAAGTTATAGACTTTAAAAGGTGAGATATAATTATTTTTCTAGAAAAACTATAAAATTAAAGACTATAGTCTTTAAAATATTGAATTATATAATTTTTAAAACTTAGTAGAAGTTGAAGTTTATAAACTTTAAAAAGTGAGATTTCACTATTTTTCAAAAAATACTATAAAAGGAAAGACTATAGTCTACAAAATATTGAATATATAATTTTTAGAACTTAGTATAAATTGAAGGCTATAGGCTTTAAAAGTGAGATTTTACTATTTTTCTAAAATCACTATAAAAGTAAAGACTATAGTCTTTAAAATATTGAATTACTTAAATTTTAGAACTTAGTAAAAATTGAAAGCTATAGACTTTAAAAAGTTAGATTTCACTATTTTTCTAAAAAAACTATAAAAGTAAATACTATAGTCTTTAAAATATTGAATTACATCATTTTTAGAAATTCAAGGCTATAGGCTTTAAAAAGTGAGATTTTACTATTTTTCTAAAAATACTATAAAAGTAAAGATCGGTCTTTGAAATATTGAATTACTTAAATTTTAGAGTTTAGTATAAATTGAGGCCACAAACTTTAATAAGTGAGATTTCATTTTTTTTTTAGAAACACTATAAATGTAACGACTATAGTCTTTAAAATATTGACATAATTTTTTAAACTTAGTAGAAATTGAAGGCTATAGACTTTAAAAACTGATATTTCACTATTTTTCTAAAAACACAATAAAAGTAAAGACTATTGTTTTTAAAATGTTGAATTACTTAAATTTTAGAACTTAGTAGAAATTGAAGGTTTTAGACTTTAAAAAGTGTGATTTCACTATTTTTCAAGAAATACTATAAAAGGAAATACTATATTGTCTACAAAATATTAATTATATAATTTTTAGAACTTAGTATAAATTGAAGGTTATTTGCATTAAAAGTGAGATTTTATTATTTTTCTAAAAACACTATAAAAGTAAATAATATAGTTTTTAAAATATTAAATTACTTAATATTTAGAATTTAGTAGAAATTAAAGGCTATAGACTTTAAAAAGTGATATTTCTCTATTTTTTTTAGATACATTATAAAACAAAGACTATAGATTTTAAATTATGAAATTATATGATTTTTACATGTACTAGAAATTGAAGGCAATATACTTTAAAATGTGAGATTTCTCTAATTTTTTTATAACTATAAAACAAAGATCATAAACTTTAAATTATGAAATTACATGATTTTTTTATGTATACTAAAAATTAAAGGCAATATACTTTATTTTATAGGAGATAGATTGAATATCGGAGTAATTTTCGACACATATTGATGTACTAATTTCACCAATTCTAGAACCCTCCTACTAAAATTTTATAAATAAAGGAGAATCCGGTGAATTTCATCAAATTTTGAATAAAGTAAATATAATTTACCCTAAATAAAATCTTTCTTTAAAAATAACTTTTGAGATAAATAAAAAGTTTTACTTGTTATTTCTTCGTTGCCATTAATTACCACTAAGGGTGTTTATGGCCCGGCCCAGCCCAAAGCATTTTTTCTCGGGTTCGGGTCATGAAATTTGACCCGGTGTGTTTTTCGGGCCGAGTTAGGGTCATGTTTCGGGTTGGTCCGGCCCGGACCGGTGTTATATTTTTGTGCTTTTAGATATATTTTTATATAATAATTAGTGATATGTTATAAATTTTTAAAGTTTTATGAATATATTTTACTTAATTTGATGTCTTTCTTATATTGAGATACTTTATTTTCAAACATGTATTACAAAATATATATTAAATTTATTATTTACATGTAGTATTTTATAATTTTATGATGTTTATTGTCCAAATTATAATGTATCATACAAAGGTCGGGTTGACCCGGTCATTCATCGGGTCATTACCGGGTCGGGTTCGGGTTGTAAAAAATGGCTCGATCTTAATATCGGGCCGGATTCGGATTTGGCCAAACCCGGCCCGTGTACACCCCTAATTATCACCATCAAGATGTACAATCACTTGAATATTACAAAGTCTAAGCCATTTGTTGCATAATCAAATAGAGCTCATTGGTACACAAGAAGAAAACATTAATGTTTCTGATATAATATAAATATGTCTAATTAATATCTAACGTGTATTTTACATAATAGGTAATATGTGTCATATATATATATATATATATATATATATATATATATATATATATAGCATACATTAAATATTATTTGGACGTATTTCTGTTATACAACAAAGATTACTACTGATCACATAATTATGATCAAATCTTTGATAGAAATAACATATAACTCGCTTATTTATCAAAAGACCAACAATCATGTCACATATATATTCTTTGTAATAAAATTATGGCACGGTTAATTTATAGCTAGATCACATTTTCCTATTCCAAGATGTGACATATCAAAATTCACAACTTACTTTGTTGATGATATCATTGCCTTGTGAATATATATTATAGCCACCGTGAAATCTCAATTCAAATTCAAAGAATGTGTTCTTCACTTTCTACCTCTTCTCTGCTTTGCTCACAGACTTCATGCTATCTACAAAGTGATGAAGTACAAAAATGAGGACAGAGAGGAATTGATACTTATAAAAGTACACTTTACATTATTATTATCATACTATACTCTGAAAAGAAGTTACTATGCTTCCCAGCTTTATTGTGTTTCTATATGTTCCATACATTCTCATTAGAAGTGGGGCCTAAATTCTTGTTAAGGAATAACAAGAGTTTTATATTGACCTGATATCCTTGTTAGGAGTATAAATTTATATCAGTGAAGTGGAATGTGAACTTAAATCACTCAGTCTATTAAAAAATGCACATTATTAATAATGATATTTGACTCGAAAGTGTTAAAA
The DNA here is from genome assembly GCA_013621005.1 of Aeschynomene evenia. Classification (NCBI taxonomy): domain Eukaryota; kingdom Viridiplantae; phylum Streptophyta; class Magnoliopsida; order Fabales; family Fabaceae; genus Aeschynomene; species Aeschynomene evenia. The sequence continues at coordinate 2,859,382 of CM024264.1, read as the reverse complement.
TAATATATTTTTTTGTTGTTTTGACTGAAAAAATGTTACCAAAAATTTATAAATTTACCTATCAATCATCATCCAAGTTGTATTATTTATTTGAAAATTTCTTTATCGACAAAAATTATATCCATAATTAATTGAAGTGTGAGACCACATTCCAATAAAATTCGTGTTCTATTTAATGATAGAATACAATTTCATTGGCATAAGGGCCGGAAATTTGAATTACAAAAATCATTTTATTACTCATCATCTAGCTAATGCTAGATATTTCATTAGGTTAATGCTTCTCCCTCCACCCCAAACTAAAAATAGGAAAAATACCAATAAAATTAGGCCTCATTTTGTATACATAAAATATGATAAGTGTTGATATTTCATTAGAATCAAGATAGAACCTCAACCTTCTTAAGAATTTTGAGAGAGTTAGGAAATTTAAACCCCATTCTTTTAGATTGTGAGTCGAGTCTAAATCAGTTGTCTAAACTCATTGATAATTAGGCCCTCTTTAAATACTAAGGTATCAAATAAGGTATTTAAAATTAACCCTAAGTGAAAAGGGAGGAATAGAAGTATAGGAAAATAATTCTATACTTAATTGTAAAGCAATTGGGAGTATGATGACTTTATCCCTACCAAAAGGAAAGAAGATTAACAAAATTACGCCCCCTTTAACAATACAAAAAGTATCACAATAAATTATTTTAAAAAATAAATCCAAATCAAAAAGAAGAAACACCAAAACTCTCAGCTTATCAGTGAAGGAATTGACCATAAGACAAGATATTAAGCTCAACTCTGTACACAGATTACATTACATGACAAATAATAAATCTTGATAAATTCTTCTTTAATCATCATATGGTAAGAGTTTGAATTCCAATTATAAGAATAGTATATGTTTCACGATCGACAATATAATAAATCAATAATATTTGTCGTACAACTGAAATACGTCCAACGAGCATTTAACGTGTGTTATGCATAAGACGTAATGTGTGCTATATGTATTACACACGTACGTATAACATAATAAACACCTACTTTTTCAATCTTAATATCGTTACACATTTTATTTATCATTGAACGTGAATTTTACTTAAATACACTCTATATTATATCTATAAGAAAATAGAGTTTTCATTTATATAGGGAGTTTAAGAGAAATTAATATAAACTTATCTCAAAAATTAACATTGGTAAAGCCAAATGTAGCTCCCAAAATTCCAAATCCCTTTCTACGTGGTTGAAAAAGTCAAGGAACACATGGTTTGCCCTATAAATGAGGTTAGTTTCTTGAACATGATTGGACATTGAGAAAGCATATTGGAAGAGACAAGAATCCAAATAATGGCACTAAGCAAATGGAGCAACCATCACTTTTCTTGTTGCTCCGATATTTCCAAAACAAAAATGGACCAAACGGTCAACAAAGAGTAATTTTCTGAATTAAATTGTTTCAACATGAAAATGAAATCGGTAAGCAATCAAGTTAGAAGAAGTTTTCTTGCAATCGGTAAGAAATTTTCTCCTCGGGTATCCGTCGGTCGGTAGCTGACGATTAATCTCTAACTTCTGCGAAGATCACATTTCGATAAGTAAGGAGCTCACCACAAAATTTTCTGCATACACGCTACCTCAAGAATCGAACCCGGACATAATCCTTAAGCAGTCCAAGTATCTACCACTTGTGCTAACCTACTTAGTTTTTGTTGAATGATTATGACCAAAGATTAACCAGTACAATAACTCTCAAACTATGTATTATTATATTTATATAATTGAGTCTTCTTTCTATTTTTTAAAATATCACAAGTTATAGTATACAATTAATTTTTTTCATACTAATAAGAAATGTGTTTCACCGAAGAAAAAATTGAGACAACAGATTTTTATCCATGACTTTTATTTATAACTTACACTTAGGATAAATTTATATAATTTGTAATTATTTAATCTATAATCAAACCCACTATATAATATATCAAAATTGATCCATATATAGATATATACTATATAATACAAGATAATACAATATAAAAGTTTTTGTAATGTTAGATAAATTATCTTATTTTATATATAAATTTAGAGCAAATAGTTTTTTATAAAATGACTATATATAATTGCATATTTATATAAAAAAATTAATTATGATGCTTTATAAAAATAAAATCAAACAAAAAACATAATTACAAAAAATAGGAAAAATAAAATCCAGAAACAGAAAAAAGCAAACTTGCAAGAAAAATTGAAGACTGATGTTGAGTGAGCAAGCCCCTCTGTACAGCTCAGCTACAATGCTTTTAATGCTTTGTTTGAAATCCTGTGGAGAAAGAGAAGATAAACCCTATTATCACTGAAAGTGACGTTATTAACAAGAAAATTACTTTGCAAATTTCTTCTTTTTTTCCACTGATTTGAAGAAAATTAGAGACAGTGTGTGTGGGGGAAGAAGGGAATTTCCCAAAGCTCAAATCATAAGCAATAAACTGAAAATAAATTTTGGGTGTTTCTTTTGGTTCCATCTTTTGGTCTCTCTTCAGAATCTCATTCCCAATTGGGCTTCATACTCCAAAGTTAGACCCTTTGAGATTTCTTACTCGAATTTCATATAAAGTTTCAATTTTGAGCTAGGCTTGTATGTTTTCTTCATGTTTGAGCTTCATATTTATGCTTTTTTATTTTCATGTGGGTAGTTTTTGGTTTTTGACTTTTGGGGTTGTGATTTTTTGGTTTTGTTGTTGATAGGGAAGGTGGTGCTTGTCTGAATCTGGGAAAATGGGGTTGATTTCTGGGATTTTTATGGGGATATTGTTTGGCATAGCATTGATGGCAGCATGGGAACGCATGATGAGGTACCGAAGTGCTAAGCGAAATGCAAAGGTATGAACTTTTGGTTGGTTTTGATTCATATCATTGATGTATATCTGAGATTGATGGTGCTGTTCTATTTGTGTTGACTTCGGTTTTTTATGATAAATGTTGGAGGAAAAATGGCAAATGAATACTGATATGGAATTAGTGGTTGACCTTTTGTTTTCAATTTTGGAATGAAAGTTTTGGAGATCATTGAGTTCATAGGATGGTCTATAGCCTATTAGTGAAAGGGTATTATCACTGTGAGAAAGGGTCATATAGAGCAGTAATGTTGACTTGATTTTGAAATACTTGTTATAGGAGGCGAAAAATACTATATATGCTGAAACAGATATTGTTAGGATAAGAACACTTAATATGATTTTATTAAGCATTTGGTTTGGTCATAAAAGCTTAAGTAGATGTTTGATGCTTCATCAGTTAACAGACTTATTGTCCTCCAGTAAAAGGAAAACCCTAGTAAGCAACGTCTCTGACTTAGTTCTTTTGCTGTGAATTTTAGCATGTTGTATGTGTCCTGTATCCAATACTCATTTAACCATAGGATTGGACGATGATAAGAAGAAGAAAGAGCCGAGTGAACCCGGGAAAGAGAGAAAAGGGAGGGGGGGGGGGGGGGGGAGAGGGTAGTATTGTGATGATTTGTATGGCATTAACAAGGATCATGTTGAAGCCAGCTTCATTTTCTGTTTGAAACTTTACTATGTTTAATCTGCAGATGTATTTCTTTCCTTGTGTTAACATTTATTTGCTTTTCAGGCTGCTGACATTAAAATTCTTGGATCCCTTAATAGAGATGATTTGAAAAAACTTTGCGGTGATAATTTGCCTGAATGGATATCTTTCCCTGTATATGAGCAGGTGGATTTTCTTTTTCATCTCCAAATATTACTTTGCATTAAATTGAAATGATTTTATAAGATGCAGATAGTATTCTAGTTATCTCTGATATGATTGTGCTCTTTGTATGACTCTTCATTGCATGGACTTTTTCAGGTGAAATGGCTAAACAAGTTGCTGACTAAACTTTGGCCATTTGTGGCAGAAGTGAGTATGCTTGCTTGGTTATTATGCATTTGAATAATAGTTTAGAACAGTTTTGCAGTGCCATCCATTGTATAGGATAGAACTTAATGCTTGAGGTCAATGGCCCTATTGCAAGTCCTGTTTGTTCATATATATGGGTTCCCTTTGGTCCTATTTCAGGCTTTACCCAATATTTGTTTATCTTTCCTCTTTAATCTTGAATTGCCCTCTAAATGTATTTCTCCTTTTTTCTCCTCTCTAAAATATTAAGTGTACCTGTGTTGTATACAAAATGTTCCTTCCATTCCTTAGACATAAAACCCTCCCTGTCCCTCATGCTTATGCTCTAGTTTCTAATTTCATTTCCTTACAAATCCTCAGAGGAGAGTCTCTGCTTTGCTTAAATAGATGACCTAATGTTGGTGGATTTGTTTACCTTTAGGCAGCAACTTTAGTGATCAGAGAATCTGTTGAACCACTTCTGGAAGACTACAGACCTCCTGGAATCACTTCATTGAAGTTCAGCAAGCTGTCACTTGGAAATGTGGCTCCAAAAATTGAAGGTATCAGCCAACCGTAATTCCTTTGCATATTCTTTTCCGATCTACATTTACTACAAATGGATATACTTGGATAATAAAAGTGGCTGAGCCTCGGCGGCATAACAGTAAGATTGCTGCAATATGACTTGGAGGTCATAGGTTCAAATCTTAGAAACGATCTCTCTACTTGCACGGGTATACTTGCGTATATCAACCTTTCCAGGCCCCCCACCAACTGGAAGCCTCATGCATTAGGCCTGTAGTTATTTCATGCAATTGGATCAGTAATTTAACTTGATAGTGGCATCTATATTGAATCAAATGTAACTAAATGAAATGAATAAGTAAATGAAATCTGGAGTTTTCTGTGCTTGAAGGATAACCATAATAGGAAAAAAACTGTCCAGTTCATCCTTCGGAACCATATCCCATCCCGGATCTGATGAAATAGGATGAATTGAGACAGTATTTTGTAAATACATAATTATCTTGAATATATTAACCATTTCTTTATTTTCCGATCGCCCGGAAAGAGCAAAAGAAACATCTTGTTCTTTCTTCAGCAATTTCTGATCTCTAGTAGACCTCTCAGTAGGATTCGAACCTAGATGCAGTTCTGACCATCTGTCAGAGAAAAAAGAACGATTGGCTCTTGTAGGATTCCCAAGAAATTCTTCGATTTCTTCCGGAAGCAGATGATTATTAATCTGCTAAATTGTCATGTGCAACTTATGCCGTATGGAATTGGTTGAAATGTATAGTATATAAAAACAAGAGTAGCGTTGATGAGAATTTTATTAAAACTTCTGAATAGAAACATAGCATTCAGTAAGATGATTAAAATGTTATGGCAACTGATTTTTGCATACTACTCGTGGTTTTACCTCGTCATTTTTTCTGTTAACTCATTCTTTATGCCAAGAATTTATATATGCTTGATTTGTTCACCCATGCAGGTATTCGAGTCCAAAGTCTCACCAAAGGTCAAATCATAATGGATGTTGATTTACGTTGGGGTGGCGATCCCAGTATTATTTTGGCTGTTGAAGCTGCACTTGTTGCATCAATTCCTATTCAGGTTAGTCTTGACAATGTATTTATCTATGTGTAATTTCATCATCTTCCTTCTACAATTTGTCAAATTTTGATTTTTATTGCCTTTTGCTTCAGTTGAAGGATCTAAAAGTTTTCACCATTGCCCGTGTTATATTCCAACTTGCTGAAGAGATCCCTTGCATTTCAGCTGTTGTTGTTGCCCTACTTGCTGAGGTAACCCTTGTGGGGAGAAAGAGTGATTAACTTTTATATTAAGGCATGAATATGCGTATTAAACAATATTGAAGGGCATAGTTGGTTGATCTTTCTGGGTTGCTTTTGTATTCCACATTGTTCTTACTATACTATTTATTGAGGGTGCATAAACGGCTCTATGTGGTTTTTTTCAATTTGCAAATCTTTTTGTTGACTCTTGCAAATTAACTTAAAAGCATTTTATTGACCATTTACTTGAAGTAACGATTAGTAGGTAGTTGGCTATGCAAAAAACCAAATAGGTAGACACAGAAACCCTTCATATCAAACTTACACAGACCACATTTAACTATTGTTTTTAATTGATCTGTTATATTTTCTCTTCACCTAAATATATATATTTTGATTGAATTATTGAAAACTCTTATCAACCTTGCCAAATAAATAATAGCAACTAAGCTGATGTTAGTTTTTCAATCTTGGAATTACTGACTTCTACAATAACATCTTGATCAGCCAAAACCCAGAATTGATTACACTCTGAAAGCTGTTGGTGGAAGTTTGACAGCACTTCCTGGAATTTCGGATATGATTGATGTGAGTTCTGTCTGTCCACGTACTTCCCTCTACCGATTTTGATCTAGCACTTCTAAGTTCTAACACAATGTTTACTCATATATAGGATACTGTAAACTCAATTGTTACCGACATGCTCCAATGGCCTCATAGGATTGTCGTTCCACTTGGTGGCATACCTGTTGATATTAGGTAAATATGAACTTATGGGTGTTTTTTTTCCGATTCTTCTTATTGCAGTCAAAACAAGTCAAACTTGGAATGCCAATTCCAATATTAGTGCACAAATATATTCAGACTACCTAAGCACTTTTTTTTTTGTGTTTGCAGTGAATTGGAGCTTAAACCCCAGGGAAGGCTTACTGTGACTGTAGTCAAAGCGAATGACTTAAAGAATATGGAAATGATTGGAAAGTCAGATCCTTATGTTGTTGTGCATATTCGACCGCTATTTAAGGTTAAAACGAAGGTTGTAGACAACAACTTGAATCCTGTTTGGAATCAGACATTTGACTTGATTGCGGAAGACAAGGAGACCCAGTCACTCACTCTTGAGGTTGTACCCTACTAATACTTTACCTACTTCTATACTGCTCTCTTCTGCCTACTAATACCCCTTAGGGTATGTTCGGTTGGAGGGTGAAAATGATGGTAAATTTTCCATGATTGAGCTTATGTGTGAAATTACACATAAAAGTCAATCATGGAATTTTAATCTTCAACCAAAAATACCCTTAGTTGAGAACAATGGGGTTCATCTGTCTACACATACAGCTAAAGCTATACCTTGATTGATTTAATACAACTAATGTGCATTATGTTCATGATTCTCCAAATAGGTTTATGATGAAGACATTGGGCAAGATAAGCGATTGGGAATAGTAAAAGTACCCCTTATTGAGCTGGAAGCAGAAACCGAAAAGGAGCTTGAATTGAGGCTGCTGCCATCACTAGATACATTGAAGGTGAAGGATAAGAAGGATCGAGGAACCTTGACAGTAAAGGTGAAAATTATATGCATTGCCGCATTGATCTATTTATATTTGATAAGTGACATTGTCATGGTGCTTTGAATGGTATATAGATTGCTAAGATATAAAATCATTCGTGTGCCTATTTACCCAACAACTTTAGGCTTTTCGGAAACATAGTTTTATGACATAGTATCTGAACCCATATTCTTCTACTTGAAGTTATTTGAATATTAAGTCGTTCGTGTGCCTTTACCTAGCCGCTTAAACTTCTAGGAGAAGTAGTTCATGACAATGGCCATAGGATATAGATTATAGATTAAACCGAGAGATTGATTGGAATTATTTTTTCTTCCCCTTAGTTTTTTGGATCTTTCTATCATTGGCCTACTTTAATCTCTAACTATTTCTTGGCTTCTTGCAAGTTCTCTTAGTTGATTGAAAGTTATGAACATAATTTGGTTGGAAATGCAGCTCTTGTATCATCAATTTAACAAGGAAGAGCAATTGGAAGCACTCGAAGCCGAGAAAAAGTTACTAGAACAAAGGAAGAAACTGAAAGCAGAGGGAGTGATAGGAAGCACAATGGATGCACTAGATGGAGCAGTTGGTCTGGTTGGTTCCGGCGTTGGACTTGTGGGAACCGGCTTAGGTGCCGGTGCTGGCCTTGTTGGTAGTGGCCTTGGTGCTGGAGCCGGTCTTGTCAATAGTGGTCTCGGAGCTGTCGGTAGCGGACTGAGCAAAGCCGGAAGGTTCATGGGGAGGACAATCACTGGTAATAGTGCATCCAGAAAGAGTGGTACATCTACTCCAGTCAATAATGCACAAGAGAATGGTGGTGGTGCAAAGCCTTTGTAATGTAATTCATAGATTATTTTATTTTATATTTCCTTGTTTTTCTTAAATGTTTTCTGAGGCTGTTAAATGTGAATCATGTAGATTGAAACATGATAGCATAAATGTCTATTTTGTTCAGTTGTACTTGTACCATCTTTGTCTGTAAATTATGTTTAACATATATGGATTTGTGATAATAAACAAACAATTTGTAAAATGCTTTATTTATTGGAAATCAAAGCTATTCTAAAGTTGCCTTTACATTGTTTAGTTTAATTTGGACATAGTACTATATTGTAAAGATTTTTTTTCTTCTTATTTTGCATTATTAATCAATTATTTATCACATGGAAAATGATAACATAGGCTCGAGTTTATGGTGAATTCTACACGTGATAATATATCAACCAAAGATTTCATAATATTAATATAATTATAACTTTTAATTATATATTTAGTGGTTGATATGTAGTCACTTAATTTACCATGAATTCGAATCTATATTAACACTACTCTTATCACATTTTGAATTATTCTTTTTAAGTACTCTTGGATGTATATGAATCCTATACCTATAACAAACATACAAAACATAGGTACTAGTAGTACTACAAACACAAGAATTTCTTGTGACCAGAGAAAAACAAAACCCAACCAAAATTCATAAAGATGGCATGATAAACACTTCATTTTGTTTTAGTTCCTTCAAAAACACAAAATTCCTTTATAAGCCTTTGAGCCATATATTAGCCTCTATAGTTAATGCTCATGTCCACATCTTTCAGTTTGCACCATAATTTTGAATTTGTTCATTTTCTCCCTAACTTCTACCACAAAAAAAGGAGGTGCTATCAAATTGGAGCTATGAGATCATTAATGCACTTGTTTTTCCCATGGCCATAAACTCCTCATTCTCCAACACTGTAGAATCTTTCCTTCAACAATATCCTAGTACAGTAGTAGTAGGTGACCACAATAATAACAATCTAAAAACCATAAATGTGACCTCTCAAACTATAGGAAATATATAGTGTTTTGCCCGTAATACCCTTAATTAGGACACTTGTAAATAATTTTGAAGTGAAAAGTTTTAAAAAATTTTAACACATTCAATGTATAATGAATGTTTGTAGTGCAACATAAATACATCCAACTAGTATCCAACGTGTATTATATATCATACGTAATGAGTGTTATATATGTATAACATGTTACGTATGACACACATTACATATGATATATAGCACACGTCTGATATTAATTTGATATATTTTTGTTGTACAACAAACATTATACATAAATTCATCCAAATTATATTTACAAGAAAAGTAAGTTTTTTAAAAGAAAAAGTAATTGAAAGAGGACCATACCTCATAGAATTATGAGTAGGAATGGAACTTTGTGACCTCTCACGAGATCATTGTGAGGTAGATGAGTCAGATGCTAAGTTTTGTCCACAACTCTGAGCCATAGAGTCACAATACAATTAATAGTTCAGGATAATGTACTTGTTAGCATCAATGTCCCATACCATAGCATTGCATTCTTAACTCCTTTGGTCTTTGAGCTCTGAAATGAGTCAGATCTTATGTCACATCCTACATGGCACTTTCAAATTTTGTTCTAAATTGCCAAAATATTCAATTAAGATATGTTGCTCATTAGAACAATTCAAATATAGGTAGCTAATACTTAATAAGTTAACAATTAATTTATGTGACAATAGCTATATTATCTGAGTTGTATATAATCTTTCCTTTACTTCAATAAATGATCAATCACTCTCAGATGTTATATCGGTATCATTAATTTGTGTAGATTCAGGAAGGACAATATAGTTAGATTTCCAAGAATGCTTTCATCCAGAAAAGAAAATGCTATAAGTAAATCTACCAATTGAAGAAGAAACTTGTGAGTCTCTCTACAAATCCAGCTTGGACAGATTACTAGAAAAATGAATATGTCCTGTTATCTATAATTCTGATGGTCTTAATGTCCTGTCATTTTCATTTTTTTAATAACTGTTCATCTATAAAATATTAAATTTTGTTTATTATTATTTATTTATTTAAAAACTTTAGATATCATTAATTATTTTTTTTATAGTTATAATAGAGATAATGTTAGAAGATTAATTAAGTATGAGAGAGAGGGCTGACATATTTAGTTAAGTTTTTCACTCACGTCAAGCGTGACTTGGGTTCGAATTTTGGGAAATCTCTTTGGTGGGTGATTTGTAAATTTCACTGTAAATTCTTATTGAGGTTGATGATTTGCTCTGGTCCTATATAGAGATATGTCTCCTCTAATCTAAACTTTTTTAAAAAAAAAAATGAGAGAGTATTAATAATAAGAGTACAGATGAAAGAATAAAGATAACATCTATAATATTAATATTATGTGTAGAATGAAAATCGTCGTACAATATTTGTACAACAATCATATAAATCATTGGATTATAATATGAATTTACTCACTAATGTAATCTAACTGTGAATATGATTATTATACAAGTATTGTACAATTTTCATTGTACACGTAACATTTCTCTTTTTATAGATTTACAGCTACAAATCTCAAAATTAATTTGCATTGAAAAAATAAGAAGAATGATCAAGGAGTAAATTGAATTTTCTCATTAAAGATGTATGTATTTCCTCTACAAATAGGTCATTACTTGACAGATGTTTTTCAACGACAATGATTAAAAGAGACACATTTTTTCTTAAAACTTTGACTACAACCAAGCTCGAATCTTATGAGGAATCCAAATCATAGCAACCTTGACACATTTTTAGGAAATAATAACATTGAAGTCTTTACAATAATAACAACACAAGTGTAAAGTATATAACATATTATCATTGTTATACCAATAATGTTTGACCAAATTAGAAGAAGGGGGAAATGTATTTAATTATAAAATTTAGCTTCTCAATTAGCCCTTAATTAACTGGAGGATCTCCTTTAAAAAAAGTAAATAGATTTCTAATCAAAGAAGAGAGATTTGAATCCATATATATATATATATATATATCTTAGATCCTATCATATCTTATTCTAGTATATAAGACAAAATTTGACAGTACTTCCCTTTCATAAAATTTTAGGTTATATGTATTTAATCAAATTTTAATATTTTTGGCAATTATCTAATTTTAATATAGAGAAATATTGTGTGTACATCATAAAATCAGTCACCATATGTGTATCATATACAATAATTTAACTTGTTAAAACTATTAATGCAACTTTAAATATTATACATTGATTTAATATTTTTAAAAATTATTAATAGTTCAAAAATTAAAGTTTGGATTACTGCATATGGTGATTGATTTTATGATATACATATTATATTACTTTTTAATATATTAATGGTGTAAAAGATATTTATATATCATGCATTCCATCAAACTTTTTTTTCTCTATAATTTTTTTTAAAAATTATCTATCAATATATTAAAATTAATTAATCAATTATATATTTATATTTATATTTTATGTGGTCCATTGAAATGAAAAAGAATGTCGAAGAATAAAAATGATGGAGTATCATGACTTATTTCTCTGTATATATATGTGCAGAACATGGAACAGAGCAATATGAAAGAAGAGGACAAAAAAATACAGAGAAGCATACAACAAAATGATAATGAACAAATCAGTGCATTGTGTTCACAAAAACCTTAATACGACAATAATCTCATTCTCAATTTAACGTTAATACAAATGCATATCGAGAATGCTAACAATAACAATAATACTCACTGTATGTATGAAGACAAATATATCACTACTGTCCCTTTCATTGTCATCAAAATAGCCAAACAATTTAAATATGGTTATAGTCTAGTAATACTAATAAATTCTTAACCAAAATATGCTTTGAAAAAGAAAAAAAAAATATTCATGAGTGCAAGCCATGATAATTGCATTATGAGTACAATTTGTTATACAATACAAATAAGTTTAACTAATATCTAATGTAAGTTATTCATAATGTGTAAATATATAGCACACATAAAAACAAATAGGAATGTATACTAATATAGAAAAGTATATGGAATATAATAAATATAGAATTTTGTTAACAATTATCCTAAGAATGCTTGTTAAAAATATTTAAAATAATAACTTAAAAAAAATTAAAATATAATAATAATTCTTTCATTAAAAATATAAAAATAACTATTTTCAAAATAAATATTTTTATTTTAATTTATTAAAAGGTATCCATACTAAATCCCTAAACATAAATGATGAGTAGTTATTTAGAAGCTTTGACATGTGTGCCATAGCAATATAATGCACAATTCTTAATCATTCGAGCAATCTAAGGACACGTGGAGGTGAACCTTTTGGTATCACCAAAGGAATATTGTCACGTTCAAATTCAATTGCACCTGATTTTATCTCATTTATTATACTAACAACAATCAACACTCTCAAATTTCAAACCATTTCCACTATCCACAATTTCTTTACCAACTAATTATTGACGTATAATAGAAATACGTTCAATTTGTATCCAACGTGTATTATCTATGTTATAGGATGTGTGCTATACATATAGCAGATATAGGTATAATACACATTCTGTAACATGAATAGCACATATTGGATACAAGTTGGACGTATTTCTATTGTACGTCAGACATTATTAATTTCTTCACTTGTTTTTAATTAATACTATTTTTTCGTTATTTAATTTCTCCATTTAATTCAACCAATAATATAGAATGCATGTATTTTATATGTGATGAGATCTATATTATATATAGTAATGTAATTGTAGTTTACACATTAATATTGTGTGTATCGATGTGTTATATATGATACAATTTGTTTAATATTAAAATGTATTTTTTGTTAATGTGTATTTTACATATAATGCAACATAGATTATATATAGTAATGCATATATATTATAATAATTAATACTCCATTTATTCTCCAATAATTGTACATTTTAATAAGTGATATATATATATATATGTATAATATGAAATTTTAAAAAAATAGCATTCCGGAAAATAAAATAAAAAAAGCACCCTCTTAGCTTGTTTATGGATGACAAGAAACTTTATTTTTTGAATTTATGAAAGTAAGAAAAGAAAGTAATATATATATAAATGATAATGCTTGTCGTATCACAGAAATACGTTCAACTAGTTTTTAACGTGTGCTATACAATAAAATATAATGTGTGCTATACATACAACACACATTTATTACGTTTTATTATATAACACATGTTGGATACTAATTTTATGTATTTTTGTTATACGAGAAACATTATATATATATATATATATATATATATATATATAAAGAGTGGGACATAATGAAGAGTTAGGCGTTGGAAATATCGCTGTCACGGGTCAACCCCGACGACAATAGCCTTCTACTTTTTATAACCAACCACTGCCTACACAAGCTGGGACTCACATGATAGATACTCTATACTATATTATTTTATTACAAAATCTTATTATTATAAATATTTTAAAATCTTTAAATTTAAGATTTCTTAATTACTACAGTATATAGTATTTATCTAATATATGTATTGTACACAATACTAAAAGGTTTAGAGCAAATGGTAGTACTAATTAATTATATTAAGCTTTGGTTTTTCCCTTGTTTCTATGTGTTTTGGCCAGGAACTTTATCTCGTAAAGTGTAAAAGCAACACTGCTACCTTTTCTAGCTTACTAGGTAGTATTATTTGTTTTTTTTTTTCAGATACCTTTTAGATTCTTCGTGAGTTTATAAAAAGTCAAACCATGATCTAATTTTGTGCAACTAACTACACCTAGCTATCTAGCACAATGTGATTTGTATGGATTAATGTGGAATAATGTTTGTAGCAAAAATAGAAATACGTTTAAATATTCAACTTGCATTACTAGAAAAATGAACATTTTCAATATTAAATGTATTAATAAAAGTAATATTGACAACTAGTGACCGTCGAAAATACTTGAAACTAGTTTTTGAGTATTTTCAACGGCCATTAATTGTCAAAGAAAAATTTATGACTATTTTCAACGGCCAACAAAGGCCAATATCTTGTTTTGACAATACTTTTATCAACATTTTTCAACAATTACATGTTGAAAATAATCATTTTTATTATAGTGGTGTACTATAAATAATATAGAATATGTGTTATATGTACTTAGTTTGTGCTATATAAATAACACACATTCTATATCATATATAATATACTCGTTGGATTGAACTATTTCTATTATATGATAAATATTATTGATTAATATGTTGCTTCCTTTTATAGTATTAAAAGTTTCATTTTAATGACTGATAATATAAATTATTATTCAATTAAAACATTTTATTTATATAATTTTTAATACGTATAAATATCACAACAGTTTTATGATTGTTGTCAAACATTCTTCAAGCCACACCCATGTTAATAATCAAGGACACGTACTTATATGATGATTTTTTTTTTTCAATTTCTGATGAGTCAAGAAACAAAATACGTACTAGTAATGTTTGGAGGAAATTTCGCTAAGTGGAAGGTTATTAATATCCGCATAGGGAAATTAAATGTTACATCTTTAATGACCATACAATATCTAATGTAAGTGAACCATAAAGGAGGAAGTAGCTTTAGGTCAATTATTTTTTGGTTAGATAATATGAATATATATAGACAAAATGTACAGCTAGAAAAATATTTCATTTCTGATAGAAATATAGAGATAGATATTTTTTTGTCATGCGATAATATATATATATATATATATATATATATATATACTCCCAAGAAAATAGGAACAATAGTGAAGAAAGGAGATTGAGACAAACAAAATTTAGAAACATATTATTGCTCACTCCATTTTATTCTCCATTTTATTTTAATAATCTTTAAAGTTTCGCATAAAAACATATTAATATTTTTTGAATCATTGAAAAATATATTAAATGACTAATTAAATTATCATTCACTTTTCCACTAACAAGTTTCTCATCAAACAAATCTGCACAATAATTACATTAAAAATAAAATTAGTATAACACCATTAAATTAATATTAAAATGCTAAAGTGATAGTACTAATCAACAATAGATTTATTTTTAAAGGAAATGGAAGGAGTTGTTTATCTCTATATTTGTGTCCCTTGTATTTAAATCTTTATTTCAATTTTTACCTCGTTGTCATCTTTTTCTCGAGTCATCATGCACTTATATTTTGTTTGTGACAATACATGTCAATTATTATTGTTAATTATCAACAAATAAAGTAATACTACTAACATAGATAACTTAAGTCCTAAGTGTAATCAAATAACTTGCGTTATAAATAAAATATAATTAAATTGCTTTTTGACTTTTTTGATTAGAAAAAAGAAGAACTTGCTTTTTGACTTCAGAATTTTCTCGGAGTCTATGTTGGTGTAATAATAAGGTAGAAAACGGGTTACTACGTTATGAGTTTGAACTTTATGGTCAACATAATTCTTTGTTACTCTAGTACTATTGTGCAATATTTCCTCTTTTAATTTTATCCATTTTAAATTTTAAGTTTATTTTTTTATTTATACAGTTAATAATTTTAAAACAATATTTAATATATATATTTTTATTTAATTCATCTTCTATCAAGTAAATTACACTATCTATAATAATGTCACATTTTAATTAAGGATAATATAATAAAATATATTAATCTTTTATTAATTTTTAGATAAAATCAATCATTATCTAATTAAAATGATTGATATTATCTAAAATATAGTAAAAGAAGAAAGAAAACAAATTAAAAAAACTTGAAGGGAGTAATAATAATAAAATTGCATAAAAAGGTAGCTAACAAAATTAAAAAGAAAAAAAAAAGCTGACATGAAAAGTTGTTTTTTTTCCTCTTATTAATTTAATTTGTTTATCTGTAAATTTTTATTTTGATATTAGATAGGTAGATATTTTATGTTGATGGGAATTGATGAAAAGGTGTAGCTAGAAAAGTGAGAAGTGAAATTTGAGGAGGCATGCCTGAATAATGTCAACCCTTTTTTGTATCTGACTGAATCCGATAAATTCTGAGACTGATTCCATGCCCATCAATCACTTTCTCCTCAACTATTGCATTGCATTTGAAACGCCATCTCCACAAATATCAAAATCAACCTAACCCCCAAACCATCTATATATAACTCTTCAAATAATTTTGTTATAATTTAAATACTCATCATTAATTCTCTTACTTGTATTGAATATTTAAGTTTTTGCTACTTTTGTGAGAGAACTTTTTTTTTTTTCACGGTGTCCGGAGTTTCGCCCCGACTAATCCGTCGTCCCGCGTCGCGTACTTGAGAATGACAGGTGAGGCTCTCAGCAAGGATTTTTTCCATCCACAAGACTCGAACCCGATCGAGATCTTACTTAAGGGACAACAAACCGCTTACCACTTGTGTCAATCCTCGTTGATTGTGAGAGAAGGTTACTATAGAGTATAGATTTCTCAATTTTAAAATAACGATCATTTTAACTTTTTTGGTGTATTGAAAAATTAATATATCTAGATAGAATTTATGTCCAGATATATTAATTTTTTAATTAATATATCAAAAAACTCAATGTCCATTATTTTAGAATGAATATAGTAAAATACAACATTTAATTTTTTATAGTTGATAATTTATAAAGAAAATATAAGATGAGTTTAATTTCAATTCACTGTCAGCGTAAAATAATTTTACATTGACATCCAATTATGAATTGACACGTCGACAAAAATCTTTAACTCAACTTCTCACTAACTAAAAAGTCACACAAATCAACGGATGTGATTGGAACGGATGTGATTGACTGAGAGTGTATCATAATTAAATTCTATAAAAATATCTCTTCTCAAAGTGAGTATTTATATTTTTAGATTATTGGTCAGTAAAATTCAAAATATTTAATTGAGATTATTTCATTGAAAGTACGTTGAATCTTGTATGTGTTTTACCATTTTTGGAGAGGAACTCACTCTCAGAAGCAGTTTTGGAGAGGAAGTGTACTATTTACCATTTTAAATTTGGAGATTTAAACATCTTTGTCTATCCTTTATTAGAATTAAACTCATCACATTTTAGGATAATAAAACAAAATTACACATCCGAGAAGTTCTTGTAAATTTAACTTCCAAGAATTCATTCTCTATTAAAATTTTATCTTTAACATAAGAATACAAGTAGAAATATATCTAGTAATTCTCCGTTTAAAGAATATATTAGTCATTTTTTCTTATTAAAATATTATTGTTTTGGTTGAAAATAGGAAGAATTATTTTTTTTATTATTATTATTTTAGATATGGGGCCCACAAACGTGGCATTGACAGTGGTGACTGCAAAGGTAAACGTACGCACGTGAGAGCAGAGAGAAGTGCACGCGCAGTTGCACGGCGCGTGTTTCAAGTTCCGAGTCCCAACGAGATTCACTCGCTCTTCAATTGGATTTTCTCGTTGACCTTTTCTTCATTGCTTTGCTTTATTTTTTTTCCATGGTATCCCGTGACCCGCAAGATCAAGGACTAATCCGTCACGGATATGAGCTCTATTTAAGGATTTGTCGCTGGTCAATGGATTGCTGCATACACAAGGCGGGGATCGAACCTCCAATCCTTACTTAAACGGACAAATGAACTAACCACTTCACCAACCAAATTTGCTTTTGCTTTGCTTTGTTCATCACATGAAAAAGATCCACAAGTAGAGAACAGTACTTGCATCTCAACGCTACTTTTGCTATCTTGTAGTATGTTCTACTAGGTTTTCTCATGATAAATTAACTCTATTAGGCCCATTTTATAAAATTAGATATTATTATAAAAAAAATTATATGTAATTAGGAAACTATTCTCTCTTCTACTATTTAATGCAGACATAATTAGGAAAATTTAATGGATTTTTATTCGAATTTAATGTTCATCCAATGGTGGTGTACCATTTTTTACACAGTCATTCAATCATGTGTTGTTACGTCAGTTATGATTGTATTTTTTTTTTCTCTCACTACCTGAAAAGTCATATACACGAAATGTTTTTATTGGACGATTATGTAAAATATTTTTACAGTGTCAGTACATCAAAATCAAACTCTTCTTATTCATTAAAATGTAGAATTTAGAAATTGTCAATTATTTTAAAAAGAGAAGTAATATTTGGCAATGTGTACAATTTCTTATGGAAACAATTCATAAACCAAAATTCCAACAGCATTAATTAATTAATTCGGTCAAAAAGAATTACTCGTGTCTTCGTAAGTCTTCTAATTTTACCTTTGACTTTGTATTATAAATCTTGTGATGTTGACAATACTAATTTTTCAATTATCAAGACCTATAAATTACTAGTACTAGTAGGTCATGAGCACACAACAATGTAAACACCTTAACTCACAAAAACACCAACAAGTCCAACATCTTTAAATCCGTTCACATTATCACAATTTATTAAAGGATTCATTCTTGTCTTCATACTATCACAGGCTAAAGCCTTTTATTTATTTATTTATTTTTATTTTAAGAGTTTGGATAAGTTTTTTTTTAATAAATAAAAACCATACTAATAAAATTTTGATCTTTGCATAAAAGAAAATAATTTGTGTTTTATTTTAATACACTTACATGTATTTTACACTGTCATACAATCAAAACACTAGAGAGAAAACAGAATCATGACTAACGTAACAACATATAATTGGAAGACTGTGTAAAAAAATTATATATTATCAAAATTAAATCCAAAGAATTTTGGTCTAATTTTCTTTTTTGACACACCAATATATTTCCTATAAAATACAGAAAAATTCTTAGGTACATAGAAAATAAATTGAAATTTTATTCTCCACCACTAAAGTCACCCAAATTTAGTATAAACCAAATTAAACATATCTAAAATTTTTTTTATCAATAATTTATAATTTTCTTGTTTAAAAGAAAAAGCTTTGCACAATTCTACTATCTTACTTACTACTATGGAAAGGCAACACACTCCTCCACACATGGTATGTACACACTTCAATTATTATTATTCTAATTAAATACTACTACTATAGAGTAATACTCATCTCTTAAGATTGGGTTGAAAAATGATGATTTGCTATATTATTAATTTTTGTTGATTTATCTATTTTTCCTCTCCCTAAATTGGTTGGCCATAGAACAAACAAACAACTAGGAAAAGGAAGCATCATCATCATCATCATATCATAGACTGACTCACTCACAGTCTCACATTACCCTTCTCACTTCACTCACTCACTCTTCACTCTCTCACACATGAATGGTTAACACCTCTCTCTTCTCACCCTCACCACCATTATTATTATTATTATTATTATTATTATTACAAAATGCCATCCCGTCCTCCACCCTCACCACCACTCTCCACGGCGGCGCCACCCCTCCTCCACCACCACCACCACCACCACCAAATCCTCCTCATCGGATCCCTCTGCCTCTCCCTCCTCCTCCTCGCCCTCCTCGCCCTCCTCTCCTTCCTCCACCTTTACCGCAAGCTCTCCTTCCACCGCACCACCCCTTTCCCCCATCACCACCACCACCACCACCGCCGCTTCTCCTACTCCCTGCTCCGCCGCGCCACCAACTCCTTCTCCCCGTCCACAAAACTCGGCCATGGCGGCTTCGGCTCCGTCCACAAAGCCACCCTCCCCTCCGGCGAAACCGTCGCGCTCAAACTCATGGACTCACCGGGTTCCCTCCAAGGCGAACGCGAGTTCCACAACGAACTCTCACTCTGCTCGAATCTCAATTCCCCTTTCATACTTTCTCTCTTGGGTTTCTCTTCTGATAGGAGAAACCGAAAACTCATCCTCGTCTACGAATTGATGAAGAATCGAAGCCTCCAAGATGCGCTTTTGGATCGCAAGTGTCCTGAGCTTATGAACTGGAAAACGCGCTTCGACGTCGTCGTTTCGGTGGCTAAGGGATTGGAGTATCTGCATCATTGTTGCGACCCTCCTGTTATACATGGTGATATCAAGCCCAGTAATATTTTGCTTGATTCTGAATTTAGGGCTAAAATTGGGGATTTTGGGCTCGCTAGGGTGAAGGAGGATGTCGGTGTTGTGGTTTTGGAGGAGGAAGGCGGTGGTTGTGGCGGCGGTGGTGGTGGTGGTGAAGAGTGTGATCGCGGTTCGGTTGTGGAGGAGGTTGAGAGTGTTGCGACGGGGACGACTGTGGGTTTTGATGCTGAGAGGTCGCCGGAGAGTTTTGCGGCGGGGAGGGTCTTGGATTCAGATGCGTCGCCGGAGAAAATGGCGGCGTCTCCGGAGGTGGGGTTGGATAAAGGTAGTGTCTTGTCGGATGGAGTGAGTGTGGAGAGTGGGAATCAGAGGAGGAAGGGTTGCGGCGGCGGTGGCGGTGGCGGTTCCGGCAGGGATTGGTGGTGGAAGCAGGACAATGGAGGAGGGTCTGAGTCAGGGAGGGTGAAGGACTATGTGATGGAATGGATTGGGAGTGAGATTAAGAAGGAGAGACCAAAGACTGAATGGGTTGCTTCTCCTAGCAGCAATGGTTTTGATGCAGAAAATTTGGATAGGGATTCTCACAATAACAACAGCAATAGTAATCACAAGAACAAGAACAAGAACAAGAAGCAGAGGAAGAGGTTGGATTGGTGGGCTTCATTAGATGAGGAGAAGGTGAACCATCAGCAGCAGCAGCAGAAGAAGAATAAGGAGAAGAATCGGAAGCCGAGGGAGTGGTGGAAGGAGGAATTCTGCGACGAGCTCGCGAAGAAGAGCAAGAAGAAAAAGAGAAGCCTTGATGGTGTTGTTGGTAATGAGTCTTGGTGGCAGAAAGATGAGGACTTGGTGCCGGAACAAAAGCGGAAAAGGAAGAGCAAGAGCAGCAGAGGGAGCATTGATTGGTGGCTTGATGGGTTGAGTGGTGAGCTTAGAAGCAATCACAATGGAAGAAGGAACAGCCAAGATTGGATGAATGGTGATATAGCAAAGAGTGGTGGGATTAGTAGTACTCCTAGTATGAGAGGAACTGTTTGTTACATTGCCCCTGAGTATGGTGGTGGTGGACAATTATCTGAGAAGTGTGATGTTTACAGTTTTGGTGTCCTGCTTTTGGTGTTGGTGGCTGGGAGGAGGCCACTTCAGGTGACGGCGTCGCCGATGTCGGAATTCGAGAGGGCCAATTTGATCTCATGGGCTAGGCAGCTTGCTCACAATGGGAGGCTGTTGGATCTTGTTGATTCTAACATTCATTCATTGGACAAGGAGCAAGCTCTGCTTTGCATCACAATTGCATTGTTGTGCCTGCAGAGATCCCCAATGAAGAGGCCTTCCATGAAGGAGATTGTGGGGATGCTCTCCGGCGAGGCCGAGACGCCTCACTTGCCATTCGAGTTCTCGCCGTCGCCGCCCTCTAATTTCCTGTTCAAGTCCAGGAAGAAGGCTCGGTGAGTTCTGTTTTGCGTGAGTGAATGAATGAGTGTTAGTTAGTTAGTTCTTTGTATTTGTCATTAACTTATGAGACTGTATTGTTGTAGCATTGTAGGCCAATTCTAATTTTCTTCACAATTTGTAGAAAGCTAATGCAGAACAAAGGAGAAAAAAAAGAATGGGAGAAAAATAGTTACAATCCTTGCATAAAATCAATTTCTTTTTCCCTACATTGTGTTCTCTGACCTGTGTTCTTACTTTTTACTACAATCAATCTTAACGAACTTTTATGAGTTTTCATGATTTTAATCAGAAATTACGTGTCTTTGCCACAACAAGTTGTTGAATTTCAGGGAATTCCGGGTCTTCTAAAGTTGATGGAACACTTGTTTTTTGCTTTTGAAGCCATTTGGCACTTTTTCCACTAATATATACAAATATATATATTCCCAAGTGTGCTTGGGAAAGGACTCAGTGTAGATTTATTCATCTTTTTTAGGGTTCTAACTTTAAAAAGTGATGCTCAGAATGTGGCATTGTAAGTAGTATTGGTTCTGGTTGAGTGGGGGAACAGATCCTGGCCCCATTCTTACCTTTTACAAGTGATTAATGATGATGTTACTGGGGGTTTAGTGGAGAATGCACTGTCCTGAAAATGAGACAGACAGGCATATATATGTAAAATCATTTTATCATATTGGAACAAATTTTTTCATATTATTGAAGGATTCTATTATTGTACAAATGAAAACCACATGCAGGAATGAGGATGGTGTTATGCTTCCAATTGGTATGTGATAATACAAATTTTCAACCTCAAAAAAGGATTGAAATTGAAACAACTAAATAAGAAAGCAAAACACAGACATAAATGCAAAATTAATGGGTAATAAATAAATTAATAACATTATAGAGTATGGAGAAATTAATTAGCAAATAACTTTTTCATCTCTAAATAATAGACTAACCATATTGATCGTGCAAGAAAAGAAATTAAAGTGTTCATTTTTAATGTCTTTGAGAAGAAACAAGCACCCATATTTTTTTTTTCTTTTTTATGCAAATTAACTCAATACACAAGCTGCTTTCTCTCGGGTATTCGTCGGTCGATAGCTGACGATTAATCCCTAACTCCTACGGAGATCACCTTTGATGGGTAGTGAACTAGTCACAAGATTTTCTGAATACACACCGTCCCAAGGCATAAAATATTTTTTTTTTGGAAAGAGGGCCTAAGCCCGTAAAGTATTGTTTTTAGTAATACAAAACACGACACATGCATTTTATTTTAGTTTTTTTAACATTTTTGGAAGTTACAAAAACTGGTAGTCACAGTTTGGGCTTTGCCTTGTGGCCCAATTTTCTAAGCACAATACTGGTAATTGAGAAGAGACTTTTCGCCCCCAAAAAATATAAGAACAGTCTTGTAGGTATGAAGAGCCACGAATAAAATTAAGAAAGACATGTAACCAAAAAATTAATCTTATATCCAAGTTCCATTCATTGAACCCAATTTTATATCTAAAATCTTAAAATTTAACGGTAAAGATTGATGTTAAATTAATATTGAATAAATTTTTTTATTATACACCAAATATTTTTAATTTACAAATTATTATCCATCAAGTCTATTTATTTCGTGAAAAAATATGAACTCAAGTTTATAATAAATATTATACATATCAATATATTAATAAAAAAATTACAATATTAATATAACTATACTTTTTAATTATATTTTAAATAATTAACATATTATTATTTATAAAATTCATCATGAACCTGAATAAATATCAACATCATTCTTATTTCATTTGCATTCTCGGCGTTTGATAGTATTATTATTAATACGTAATAAATGAAAGTAGGTAAATGTCTACTACAACCAACTACCGACAATTGTAGTACTAAACGATCGGAAAAGGATTTTTCAAAACAAATTTATTTAAGTTAATATAAAAGTCACTTTAGAAGATAGGAAAATGCATACAATATATTTGAGTTTTCAATGTTAAATTTAATTTAAAATAGGGAAAATATCATTTAATAAACTTAATTTGTATGAACAGATAACAACAATTTTCTTCATATAGTTATCCAAGTATGTTATTAATATTTATATCAACATAGATTATTACCGGTAAGTTTTGTACTCACTACAGAAAAGTTAAGAAGTATATAGCTCCATTAAAAAAAATTAATATATTACAACCCATAATCACGACCAATATCCATCACAACTTTAAACAGTTTCATCACTTTTCTTTCATTCTTCCTACAAACTAAACAACAATGTCGGAACCACCTTCCACCACTAACAACCTAGACCCTTGCGCATTCCTCAAAATCAAGCTCAACCCTGACGGTTCCCTAACTCGAAACTACGTCGTTCCAACCGTTCCCCCATCCTCAACTCCAACCGCCACTGATCCACACGCCCTATCCAAGGACATTCCTCTCAACCCCGCCACCAACACCTCCATCCGCCTCTTCCTCCCCCACCGTCCACCACCACCTTCCGCCGCCAAGCTCCCCCTCATTATCTACCTCCACGGCGGCGGATTCATCCTCTACCACCCTTCCACACTCTTCTTCCACCACTCCTCCGGCGGTCTCTCCGCCACCATCCCCGCCGTCATCGCCTCCGTCGACTACCGCCTCTCGCCGGAACACCGGCTCCCCGCGGCATACGAAGACGCAATCGACGCAATTAAATGGGCCAAGGCCCAGGCCCAAAACCCGGCCCAATCCGATCCATGGTTACGAGAACACGTGGACTTCGATAAGTGCTTTTTAATGGGAAGCAGCGCTGGGGGAAATATAGCCTACTTCGCAGGTCTACGTGCACTCGACCTCGATCTTTCACCGTTGAATATCAGAGCGATAATAATGAACGTTCCGTATTTTAGTGGCAATGAGAGGTCAAACTCTGAGCTTAGACTGGTCAACGATAGGATCCTGCCCCTGCCCGCGAATGACCTCATGTGGTCGCTGTCGCTGCCCGAAGGTGCTGACCGTGATCACGAGTATTGCAATCCAACGGTTGCGGACAAGGTTTACGGCGGTAAGATCGGACGGCTGCCGATGTGTTTCGTGAACGGGTACGGTGGGGATCCGTTACTAGACAAGCAGAAGGAGTTCGTGAAGATATTGGAGGCACGTGGAGTGCACGTGGAAGCTCATTTTGTGGAGGATGGGTTTCATGCTGTGGAAATATTTGATCCTGAAAAAGCACGTGCTTTGGGTGAAAAGATAGCCAAGTTCGTAAACTTTGCTATTTATAAATCAACTTTGTGAATGAATTTTGAATATGCTATTTATAACAGTATTAATTAATTCAAATGTAATATGCTATGAATATTGAAGAATTTCTATCTGCTAATAATATAAAATATATAATTTTATAGTTTAATTATGATGCACTAACAGTATAAAACATTTTACATTGTCACCCAATCACTTCTATTGATTTTTGTGACATTTTAGTTAGTGGGTGGTTGAATTAAAGATTTTTGTTAATGTGTCAATCCATGACTGGATATATATCTGTATAAAATTATTTTACACTTAGGATTAAAATTAAACTCATATTTTTTTTAGTAAAATAGAATTTATTTTCCAATATAACTAGAGTAGAATATCACTTTACGATGAATAATAGTTATTTGGTTATATATGATGAGTATATATTTATTTTGATTTGTTATTCCTCACACATTTTATTGGTTACTAATTATTGTATAGGAAATCAAATCAACTAAAATACACTACAAGCACAATGCTATAAATAAATTAACACCAAGGAGGGAAATTAACCCCTTGGTATGAGTTCTCTCACAAGTCACAACATGCATGATCAGAATGAGACTACAGCAAAATTGTAGGAGAATAATTGAAGATTTAAATTGAATTAACAACCATACATGACTGAATTTGAAAGAAGAAAATCCTAAGAAAAACAAGAGACAAATGCTAGAATTATGGGTGTACGCAGGTGGAGCTTTACTAAACTTGAACCTGATCCGATAATGATTCAATGAGAAATTGGGTCATTCAGGGTGATCTTAACCTTCATAGCACACATCAGAATTTAGACAATATACATACATTATAAAGTAATAAAACATTACAAGTAATAAATAAAGAGTTTAATTTTAATATACTGTCAGTATAAAGTAATTTTACACAGACATCTAATCATGAATTGACATACAAGCAAAAGTTTTTAACTCAACTAACCACTAACTAAAAAGTCACACAAATCAACAGATGTGATTGACTGACAGTGTAAAAATTTTTACACTGTCAGTGCATCATAATTAAACTGATAAATAAAACTTAATAAAATCTAAGATATAATTTGCAATATATTTTTAAAAATAAAGCATAAAAATATAAAAGTAAAGTGAATTTTATCAATGAAATTTTGAAACTTTATATGTCATCAATTATTATATAAAAAATTAATCTAAAAATAAATAAATAATTTTGGACCAGCCCAAAGCATAACCTAAATATGATCCAATATGGTCCCAAAAAGATAACTAGGAGAATTGACGAATTAGGTCCTGAATTCCTTTCACCTATATGTGGGCCTCAGCAGACGAATAGAGCCTAACTCATACTATTGCCATGGTCCAATATCCAACCAAAAACAGGTGGTAACACTAATTTATGTGTTCTATTAGAAAATATTATAAAGTTGCATTACGATGTAAATTGATGAATATATACTATTATATAAAGTAAATATAATTTTTATTTTTGATGTCCACACACATTTTAATAATTATCACAAAAATGATGGAAGTGGAAATCAATTATGATAAGAGTGGATGATGGGAATGAGAGTGAGTGGAAATGAATGGAGGTGGAGTTTATAATAAAAATAAACAATTACATTGAAATTAAACTCTTACAAAATCCCAATCCGTAGTCTACTCTAAAATAATTATCTCAATCACTCCAATTTTCTTTCTTTTTTTTTTAAATATTAGAATCAATTTAATTATAAAATATTATTTATTTTATAAACATGATTATAATAAATATTATTACTAATTATATTAAGAGTTTAATTTTGATGCACTGGTAATGTAAAATATTTTTACACAATTGTCTAATCAGAACATTTCATTTGTATGACTTTTTAGGTAGCGAGAGAGAGAAAAAACACAATCATACCTAACGTGACATTACGTGATTAGATGACGGTGTAATTTACATTGTCACTCAGTAGATGAAAATTAAATTCTTATAATAATTATTTAAAAAATTAAAAAAACAAGACTTGATAGCACATATCTATAAATTCGTTGGTGTCATTAAATTCTAAATGCCTAACCCTCGCTAGTGCCAAATTTTCTTCTTCTTTTTCATAGGTGTGGTGCCAATAACTCCAAAATAGTACTCATAAAAATTCACACAATTTCATTGATGGAACATTCACAATATAAACAAATTGGAGAGGATCCAAAAGTATCAAATTAAATTTTGTATTTTTTCAGAATTTTGTTTCTTCTAAATTCACTCTCTTTCAAATGGCAGAAACACCAAACCCTAATGAAATTCTCACCAAGTCACTCTATGATATGCTCAAAACAAAGCTCAACTCTAACGGCACCCAAAACGGCGTCGTTCCAACTGTTCCCCCATCCCCAACCGCAACCTTATCCTCTGAACCCCACGCGCCGCCGCAATTAACTCTCTCAAAAGACATCCCTCTCAACACCGCCGCAAAAACCTCCCTCCGAATCTACGTCCCAAACCCTCCGCCGCCTCTTTCCTCTTCCTCCGCAAAGCTCCCCGTCGTCGTGTACTTCCACGGCGGCGGATTCGTAATGTTCAGCAACTCCACCGTGTTCTACCACCGCACCTGTGAAGCACTCGCCGCCGCGATCCCCGCCGTGGTGGTCTCCGTCGACTACCGTCTCTCTCCGGAGCACAGACTGACGGCGCCGTACGACGACGCCGTGGAGTCCCTGCGGTGGTTGCAAAGCCAGGCGACGGACCCGACCCGATCGGAGCCGTGGGTTAGGGATTACGTGGACTTCGGAAAGTGCTTCTTGATGGGGCAGAGTGCGGGGGGAAATATTGCGTGCTTCGCGGGTCTACGTGCGCTCGACCTTGATCTCTCACCGTTGAAGATCTAGGGATCATAATGAATATTCCCTTCTTTGGTGGGGTCCACAAATCCGAATCTGAAATTAGGTGTGTGGACTTAAGTTTTTTTGAAAAAATTATCTTATTTCATTTTTTAATTTTAATAACAACACCTTAGAAAAAGTTTTAGATATTTGCACATACATTAACCTTTGTAATTAAATTTTATCACACTATTTGAAAGTACTTTATAATTATTTCAAAGAATTAATTTTCATCCATGGGACTATGTACAAATTTTTTACACAGTTATCTACTGTCACGTCAATTATGATAGCGTTTTTTCTTTATCACTACTTTGA
The DNA here is from genome assembly GCA_013621005.1 of Aeschynomene evenia. Taxonomy (NCBI): domain Eukaryota; kingdom Viridiplantae; phylum Streptophyta; class Magnoliopsida; order Fabales; family Fabaceae; genus Aeschynomene; species Aeschynomene evenia. Next base: position 2,831,405 of record CM024264.1, on the reverse strand, counting down.
AAGTCATATAAATGAAGAGTTTTAATTGGATGACCATGTAAAACACATTTATACTGTTAGTGCATCAAAATTAAACTCATATTTCAATGTATTAATATTATTTTCTAATAAATTCCTTTTGCTTACATTTTAAAAGTGAGTTTACATAACTCTCTAATAGTAAATCTTAGAAACAATGATATTTATATGATCTAATTTTTATCTATTGACAATATACAATATTTTTAACACATTTATCCAATTATATGTATTGTCACGTTATTGGATAAATGTGTTTTTAACACATTTATCCAATAAATGGATGCTTTTGTTGTTTTTTTTTTTTAATTTTGTATAATAAAATGAATTTAATTTTGATATATTGACTGCGACGGCGTATTTTAAACTGTCATATAATCAAAATACTTTGTTTATATGACTTTTTTAGGTAATGAAAGAAAGAAAATACAACTATAATTTATATGACAACACATGATTGAATAACCGTGTAAAAAAATATATATATATATATATATATTGTCTAACAAATAAACAGCTGAAAGTATTGCGCACTCGTTCTGAATTTATTAATTAGTTATCAAAAACTTTATTAGTTGAATATGAAATTGTTCTCCACCAAAAGAAAGGAGAGCGATTATTTGAAATTGTATCGATAGAGTTACAACAAAAATCAGTTAAAACAGTTAATAAATAGGAATTTGAGCCACAATCACCAGTTTATTAAAATATACTCATGATTAAAAATGTTATTTGAGCCATAAAATGATAAATGAACTTTGTTGACTATTTTGGCTGAAAAAGTGTTATTCCCCAAACATTTGTATATTCGAACTATGTCAACTTTTTTTTTTGGACAGAATACAAAAGTTGTTAAAAAAAATACTAAAAGTATATACAATCCACTAACTCATTAGTTAAAAATCAATTTATATGACACAAAATTATTCCTATCTAATAAATAAATTCTCCAAATAAAAAACTTTACTCTCCAAAATTTTTCAACTCCAATATATACCCATTCAATCAACTTTACATTAATCCTACATACATTGATAATTAAATCATCATATATGTTGCAAAATTAATTAATTCCATTAATTAAAATATGAGTTTAATTAATTTGATACATGCACTTACATTTTACACTGACATTCAATCAAAATACTATATTTGTATGACTTTTCAAATAGTAAAAAAGAGAAAATACAATCATAGTTGCCATGATAACACTTAATTAAATAACTGTATAAAAAATTGTATAATGAATAAAAATTAAATTCAAAATATATTAGGCCGGATCAAAGAATAAAATCCTTGACAATGTTCATAACAGCACTAGACCTAACAGGGTCCACCATGTCAATATTATGGAACCCTACTTGATCAAACCTAGCTTCAACTTGAACTCCACATTTGACCAACAAGGTCACAAGCTCTTGTTGTATATCCACCATGATGTCACCACCATACCCAATTACAAGGCACTTCCCTAATTTCTTCACCAAATCCAAGTGTGGCCCTTCTTCTGTAGGGTTACAATACCTATGGTTACGGTTAGACCCTTTAGGCAAAGACAATTCCCACAACATGTCCAACACAGGCAAAGGTAGTGTCTCATCTGTTGCAAGCTTAAGCTCTGAGGGTGCCCTACTCTCCCCACTGAACATTGGTTGGTTCATGATAACCCCACAAATCCTCAATGGCTCCAAATCCTGCTACATCAAAATTTTAATTGTCAAATCACTCCTAGAAAAAAAAAATCAGTATTTAACTGTTGAGCATTTTTTAACATCAAATGTGTTAATAAAATTATTGTCAATAAAAATATTATTGACAATTAATAATGATCGTCGAAAATACTTAAAATTAGTTTATGAGTATTTTCAACGGTTATTAATTGTCAAAGAATAATTTATGACTATTTTTAACGGTCAACATATATAAATATATCTTTTTTTAACAATATTTTTGTTAACACATTTTTACAATTACATGTTGAAAATAATAATTTTTATTGCAGTAGTGTTTTTAACAATTAAATATTAAATAAGTCGATAAAAATATTTTCAATAAATATAATATTAATAATTAGTAGTCGTCGAAAATAAATATTTTCAACAACCATTATTATCAAATATAATACTTTATAACAATTTTCAACAACGTCCAATAGGCGTCGGTATAACTTTTCAAACGACTTCCAATTTTTTTAACAGTGAGCATAATTGTGAAACAAATCATCTAGTGAATTAAATAAGGATGTAACTAAAATTTGTATCCCTTTCTTTACAATTAATGTCTACATACTCTTAATATTTATTTTCTTATATAAGATCCATTAACATCGTATAGTATATTCATTATCATTTTGTAACAACTATTTTCACGACTCACAAGAAGTGTAAGTAATAGAAATACCTCCTCAAGAGCAAGTATTGCAGTGTTGAACACAATGTTTCCACCGGACCCAACACCATAAAGGTAACACCTTGAAGGGTCACCATAGTCCCTTAACCATTGTTCTCCATTAGGGTCAACAACTTGCTCCTTAACCCACAAGATGGCATCCCGACCATCGTGGTACTGTGATGGGAGACGATTCTCTGGCGCGAGGCGGAACCCAACCGATACCACGATGGCAGGGATATTGCCCGCAAATTGGGAGCATTTTTTATGCATAGCAGAGTTAGCGGGGCTAAGAAGGACAAAACCACCATTATGGAAGAAGATCAAGATAGGTAGCCTTGCAATTGTGTTGTCATTGGAAGGTAACTTCGTCGGTCGATAGATTCGAACCCATGTTTGCTTTTCTTTGTCGAGGATAATGTCTTTTGAGACAGTAGGATTTCCCGGAACAGGATTAGGGTTAGCATCAATAGTCGGATAAATGGTGGTTCTTGTGAGAGTGCCATCAGGGTTGAGGGCAATGCCGAGGTGGGTATATGGATCAAAATTGGACATTTTCTATTACACTTCTCTTTTGTTTTTCTTTGTGTTTGTGATTGGTGATAATGATAATGGTAATAGAAGAGTAAGGCAATGGAGGGTAATGGTTTTGGTGTTGGTAAGCATGCATATGTTGTTGCTTGTATCTTGCATGATGATGAGATTAATTATGTGGATGGGTTGATTCTCTAAAATTGAGGGTTAATTGATTGGTCATTGCATTGAAGAAATTTTCTTGCTTGATGATGAGTACATGTGGATTGATTGATTCTCTAAATTTGGAAGTTAATTGATTGGTTGATGACTTATTAGGAGTTTTTTTTTTAATTTCTTGCTTGATGAAAGGTTACTAGATGGAGTACTAGCTCAGCCCAACATGTGTAACGTTTTGCACCGTACCTAAAGTTAATTAATTTTTTTCTAAAAAAAAAAAGTTAATTAATTTTTATATAATATAAAAATCATTTTGGATAAACATTTTTTTACATGTGAATCTTTTAACCACATATAAGAAAATAATAATGTTAAGTGGATAATGAAAAACCAGCCCATATAGCCAATGGACCTATTTTGACTTTGGTTTTGGCTCAAATAATCATTGAGATTGTAATGAGCTGAGTAATTATGACCCAAAATCTCATTTATTGGCTGGTTGAGCTGGTTTTGTATTGTTTATTTAGCATCACCCATAAAAAAAAAGGAATAATTCATTTTTGAAAATAAAATATAATCAGGACTAATTTTCTTAACGATAATGTTTGTCTTACAACATAAATATGTTCAACTAGTATCCAACGTGTACTATATATAATACGTAATGCGTGCTATATGCACGTGTGTTATACATATAGCACATATTATATCTTTTGTATAACACACATCGAATTTTAGTTAGATGTATTTATGTTGTACGATAAACATTATTGTTTTCTTTATGGCCTAGTATACGTTATTATGCTTGTTGTATGTAGTTCTTCAAATTGGACCCAAATTATTAATTACACTCGAAACTTTTTAACTCTTACTACTTTGATTCAGTGGAATTTTGGTTAACAATAATTACTTATGTAAATGTTGGGTACTTTCTTTCTCAATTATATCTTGTAAATCTATCCATATAATAGATGTACATAAAACAAGATGTTTACTAGATATGTATACCAAATGATAAAGATATAAACTGATAGATTCCATTGAAGTGATATTATTATATAAAAGGGATATTTATGATAGATGATCTATTAAAGTATATATGTTGTGTTTGTAATTCACTAGTTGATACATAAGAGTAAATATTCTTCATTTCTTTTTCACTTTAGAGATAATAAATAATCTTTGAAAGAAGATTTTGATAAAAACATGTGTACAACTAATAAGTATATATATGTATACGAGTGCATATAAAATATGAGATTTATTTTCAATATATTATTAGAATAAGTCATTCTATATTTTCATCTAAAATTATTTTATTATAATACTTAATTAATTTGTAGGTATTATTATAATTTTTTATGCAATTATCTAATTATATATTACTCTGTATTGCTTGGTGAACAGTAAATTTATAGTAAGCTAATACCATATGAGGTATATTTTACGTATAATAGGATATAAATTATATATAATAATACTGTATATTATACAAAATAATAATTATACATTATACGTAATGTATGATATGTGCATAATTTTTTTATATTAATTGCATACATTTTGTGTTTATGTGCATTTAACATATAATGTGATGCACATTTTATATAATAATATGTGTGCATTATATATATATATATATATTCATTCATAGTTATACATTCATGTTGACTTTATATTACATGAATTTTTGTTATTTATCAATATTTTTTATTACTTCACTTATAATGATTGAATATTCTCATAACTTAAAAAATATGCCAAAAGAATGTTTTGATTCAACCTACACATAAATATTTCTATATTAATAATACATTAAAATTAAAATTAAACTCTTTAATATACTTACATCTTTAGTAATTTTTATTGAAAATAAAATTATATCAATACAGCCTTCAAATATAAAGCTCTTATAAAGTGAATTAAATTAATAAAATTTAATACAATTTAAAAGTGATTTACCACTTCATCATTATACTTTGATCGGTAATATATTTTTCAAAATATAAGTAAATATAAATTATTAGAGTATATGTACATTCTTGTTATAATTTTATGAAATTTGATATGGATAATCATGTACATAATACCACATAATTCTCTGATAAGATTAATTTTATTTAAGTTTAAAATAAATTAAATTAAACTTAAAAACAAGGTATATCTCTGATCCGATCCAAAAATCTTTTCAAATCCCCTATAATCCTATAATCCTCCTATCCTATATATATATATATATAAATTTCACCTAACCACGTTTACCAAACTTCACTTCCAAGTTTCCTCTCTCTCTCTCTCTGAAACCGCTCTCACTCAAAAATCACTCATATCACTTCCAACTCCTCCGAATCCCGCGCCACCTCCATGAACGGCGGTGGAGGCGATCCACCGCCGCCGCCTCCTTCCAACGGCGGCGAGTTCCTCCTCTCTCTCATCCAACGCCCCCACCACAGCCACAACCACCCTCCCCCGCCGCCACCATCACCACAACAACAACAACAACAACAACAACAATCTCCGGCACTCGATCCCGCCGTCGCCGTAATTGGCCCCACAATCCCCATCTTACCCCAATGGTCATCCAACGGTCACGATTATCCCATTCCTCCTCTTCATCACCATCACCACCATAACCATAACCATAACCACCTTCCCCCTCCTTGGCCCCACTCTCTCTCTTCTCCTTCCCCTTTCACTCCAAACCTCTTCGGTTTACCCCATAACCCCTTTCCCCCTCCTCGCGTACCCGAAACCCTAACCCCAATCCCATCCTCCAACATCGGAATCGACGATCTCCGAAAATTAGGGTTTCCAATTGAAGTCCCCACCACCAACAATAACAACATTAGGATCGATGCTTTAGTTCACCAGCAGAAACAGCAGGAACTGAAGCTAAAGTTCGGGTCTTTGCCCAGTGACGCTTTTTCTCCCGAGGTTCAACGCAATGGAGGTTTGGTTGTGGATTCCTTGCTCAACTTGAAGCTCAACAATGGGGGCTTGCAACCCGGTCCCAATTTCTCGAATCCAATTGGGAATGCTAATGTTGCTCTGCAGCATGGTAGTAATTTTGATGCTGTTGAACATGGTAGGAGAGGGGTTGGGAGAGGGAGCAATAATAATTTTCGTGGTGTTGGGAATTTTAGGTCTGAGACTAGTAAGGCTCATCCACCAGGGTTTGGGAACAAGCCAAGTGTGAAGGGTTCTTGGGGCTCTAGGGGTAGTAGAAGGCAGGGTTCTGAGGTTGATGAAGATAGAGTACTGATGGTTGGTTCTGGGGAATTGGGTGCTAGGAATGAGGGTGTGCACACTACGAAGGAAAGTTTGAGAGGTGAAAGGAGTGGCGGCAGAGGCAATGCAGGGCGCCAATTGGGGCTCCCTGAACAGATTGATCACCCCGGGCCACCAGCCGGGAGTAACCTCCATTCTGTCTCCGGTGCTGATGTTGAAGAGTCAAAATCAAATCTTCTGAGTGGCGATGTTGATGGTGATGATGATGGTGATGTTGATGTCCTTGGGGAGCAGTTAAGCGATTCCTTGTTGATTGAGGATGAGTCTGTGGACAAGAACAACTCAAGGCAGCGCCGTGGTGCCCGGGAGAAGGTTAACACTTAAATTTGTTGATATTGTTGGTAACTATTGATTGACATTCATTCTCTATAACAGGATTTTGAATTGAATTTAAATCCGCCTAGTGCTAGAACTGTTTGTGGAAATATTTAGATTGTAGATCAATTACTAAGCTTTGAAATTAGCTATAAATTTCAAATTATGACGTTTAGGACATTTATTTGTCATTTTAGATTGAAACAAATGGACTGTTAAAGTATAATTTATTATCAGGATGCCAGATCATTAGATTCAAGAGGACAACGATTACTAAGCCAGCGAGCGAGAAATTATAAAAGGCAGATGATATGTCGAAGGGACATAGATAATCTCAATGTTCCTTTCCTTGGTATATTCGAGTCTCTAATACCTCCTGAAGAAGAAAAGATGAAGCAAAAGCAATTATTGGCGTTATTGGAGAAATTAGTTAGCAAGGAGTGGCCGAAAGCTCGACTTTTCCTTTATGGATCATGTGCTAATTCATTTGGTGTTTCTAAAAGTGACATTGATGTTTGCCTTGCTATTGAGGAAGCAGACATGGACAAATCTCAGATTCTAATGAAATTGGCAGATATTTTGCAATCAGATAACCTGCAGAATGTCCAGGTGAGAAGATTGCTATGCTTTCATATTGTTAATATTGTTATCATATATCTTGGTGGCTTATGTTTGACTATCTTGCTAAGATAAGCCTGCTAAGAGTTTTGCATAAGGGAGATATAATGACTTTGATTTTTGTGATATATGAGGAAAATCAGGAAATTACTGTAGGGAGCTTGACTTTGGATCTTGTGTTAGATAATGAACAAATAGCCTCTAGTTGGTATACACTAATTTCCACCCATTCCACTCGCTTGGGTTTATGTTAGTCTTCACTGAATACTTTTCAACTTACCATTTTTGGAACCAATGAGAGAATACATGTGCATAATTTTACTGTATTTTGTAAACTGCTGTTGATCATCTTCCTATTCTAGAATATAATTTTCCAATTCTACTATCTGCTTCATTGTTTATTTGAAGTAATCGATATTTGTCTTCTTGGGGGAAATTTGATATGACAATGGAGGGTGTGTTGTGGAAGGTATTCGTTCTTTTTTGTTCAATCAATCAGCCTTCAGCCTCAGTCAAGCTCCAATTAATCATCTTGACTATTGTCCGATGTGTCCTTACTAACTAGTTAAACACTGACATTCCATAATTTCTTTTAATACTGTTGAACATTATTATAGTAGTAGTAAAGTCGAGACTAATGTATCCTTTTCTAAGAAACCAAAAAAAAAAAAGTCATAATAAGGACAAACAATAAACTGTAATGGACCTTCTTTTTGAGTCTTTAATTTAACTTTGTTTGCAGGCTTTGACACGAGCAAGGGTTCCTATAGTAAAGCTCATGGATCCAGTGACAGGAATTTCCTGTGACGTATGCATCAACAATCTCCTGGCTGTTGTAAACACAAAGCTTCTTCGGGATTATGCACACATAGATGCAAGGTTACGGCAATTAGCGTTTATCATCAAATATTGGGCGAAATCAAGAGGAGTCAATGAAACTTACCATGGGACATTATCTAGCTATGCGTAAGTTAGCTTGTGATGCTATTCTTGTGAAAATGAGTTTGCTTTCCCTGCTTTATCTACTTTAGATTATGTAGTTAATATTCATATAGGTAAAAAATGGTTGATACAATCAAATGATTGAATGACAACAATAACTTGGTGCAATTCTGATTACAGGTATGTTCTGATGTGCATTCATTTTTTGCAACAGAGAAGGCCTGCTATCCTTCCATGCTTACAGGTGTTCACTGTAGTTTTCTTTCTTCTGTTGCTCTAGCATATTTATTTGTGCTTCTTATCTTTAAGAAATTTATACAGTTTATTTCATGCCTTTAGATTTATTCAAATCTTCTCTAGAGTAAGGGCTTAAGTACATTTAGATCATTTACCAGGGTAAGATCACAAATACTTATTTTATTAAGGGTGGTGTTAGAACTGGAATAAAAAAGAACTAGAATTTACAAAATGGTGAAGAAGTTTTCATTCCAAGTGCTGGCTCTGGCATTGTGTTTCATATTTACTGTGACATAGTTAATGTTCTCTGCAGAATAACATAATTGCTGTATCCAAAATAAGCATGGTTGATTCCTCCACATTCAGCATGCCATATATGTCACTTGAATAGTGTTTGTACATATTATACTGATTTTTGTAATTTAATATTGTTTCTTGATTAAATACTTTTTTGCTAAATAGGATATGGAGAGAACATACTCTGTGACAGTGGATGATGTTAGTTGTGCTTTCTTTGACCGAGTTGAGCAACTGCGTGGTTTTGGACACCACAACAAGGAAACTATTGCTCAACTTGTCTGGGGTTTTTTCTATTATTGGGCATATTGTCATGATTACGCAAATGCTGTTATATCTGTACGTACAGGAAGCTTAATCAGGTAAGAGAACTCAGTCTCTGTAATTTGTTTCTCATAATCCCGGTCTTACCTGCTCCATTCTTTATTGTTGTCGCTCTTCTTATTTCTATAGTAATCAGTTGTTTTCTGATGTGAGAGGTTTATAATATATGTAATGTTAAGTTATCCTTATGCACCCCTTTCTTCATTTACTTGAAGCTGCATCATTAATAGCAGTTAGGCTAGATGCTTTGTTTGGTTGAGCATTCAGTAAATCTGAAGTTTTTCGCCGGCCATTTTCTTTCGTTCTTTCTTATGTTGCAAGTCCTTGTATCTGTTTGCTTCCCATCAGACACACTTACGGTTTCACTTTGGGGCTGTTATTATCTGTTTTCTGTGGCATGCACTGGTCATATTTATCTGGCTTTTGTTAGGATTGAACCTGTTATGCTCTGCTCATATAAGGCTGCATTTGTTTCTAATTTTTTTAACAGAAAAGTGATTTTACTGGCTAAGCCTTTGATTTTAAATTAAATGCATGATGCACTTTTTTGTTGTAGCAAGCGAGAGAAGGACTGGACAAGGCGGGTCGGTAACGACCGGCATTTGATATGCATAGAAGATCCCTTTGAAATATCTCATGATCTGGGTCGAGTGGTGGATAAACGCAGCATCAAAGTTCTGAGGGAAGAGTTTGAACGTGCTGCTGATATCATGCAGTATGATCCGAATCCATGTGTTAAACTTTTTGAGCCTTATGTTCCTAGTTCTTGATGATTATGATGATGATGGACTGGTCGTTTTAACATATATAGATTCATAGGTGAGGTAGTAGTGGACAATACTCAGCTTGTAAATCTTGTTTTGCCATATTTTTATATATAACCCGTTTGTGTCATCCATCATCATGTTCATATATATGTGTATTTTTCATGCTTTAAAATATGGCTTCTTAAATGTAAAATCTTTTGGCCTCCTTCATCTTAATATTTGAAATGCAAGAATTGCTGTTATGATTTGAAATATTGGCCATCAATATACAGTTCTCCTGGGCATTGATTTTGAGCATCTGTTATAAGCATAGCCTACTATTTCAACTAGATGTTCTAATAGTGTGTGTTATTTTGTATAAAAGCTCGTAAGGTCTCATATTTCAAAGTGCATATTCTATGATTTTATACATAATCAAAAAAATAGTCGTGTAGTCTCTTAGTCAAAGAACGTAATCTTTGGTTTTCAGTGCTTCAAGGCTGCGTTTGGATGATGTATGTTTGACACTAATAGGTGGATACGAAAATACATGTACAACGTTTGGTTTGTGTCTATTGCATACATAGACACATAATTGATAGACACCGTGTCCTAACATAAGCTTAGCGTTGTGTCCTAACTTCAAGGTGGTACACTAAATCATGGGACACAGTGACTAAGTTGACACACTTTTTTGACAAAAATGCCCCTCATATTTCATTTTTGAGACAATATTGTCCCTCCATATTACAACTAACTACTAAAATACCATTCTAACTAATGTTAATAATAATATTAATCATAATAATAATAATCATATTACTAGTAATATTAATAATAATGATATTAATAATATTAGTATTAATATTAATACTAAAAATATTAATTAATAATAATAATTATTATACTACCAATAATATTATTAATAATAATTATAATAATATTAATAATAATGATATTAATAATAATAATTAGTAATAATAATATTAATAAAATTAATAATAATGATATTATTAATATTAGTATTAATATTAATACTAAAAATATTAATTAATAATAATAATTATTATATTACTAATAATATTATTAATAATATTAGTAATAATAATAATCAGATTAATAATAATAAAATTAATAATATTATTATTAATAAATATAAAAATATTAACAATATTAACATTAATAATAATAATAATCATATTATTAATAATATTAATAATAATAACTATAATAATATTAACAATATTAATAATAATAGTATTAAAATATTAATATTAATAATATTATTAATAATATATATTATGAGGATAAAATTGTAATTTTATTTATAACTCAATGTCTTGTCTCATAAATCCAAATACAAAACACTACACAACACAGTGTCATGTCTTGTATATCCAAACACAAAACACTACACAACATAGTGTCATATCCCTGTACACCATTGTCTATGTCACAGTGTCTAGTCCACCTATGTCTCTGCATCCAAACGCTACCCAAAAAATCATGTAATTTTATATTTCATATTATAAAGCCTTTAATTTTATATTTCTAATTTTATAGTATATAACTTTTAATTTTTACTATATGTGAAAATTATTGTCATTCAATATTTTTAAGATTATAATCTTTATTTTATAATAAAATTAATTTTTTTTTAAATTTCATATTTTAAAGTATATAGACTATATGTAAAAAATTTAAGTCATTCAACTTTTTAAAGGTTATAGTCTTTATTTTATAACAACTAAAAAAATTGTGAAATCTTACATTTTAAATTATATTAGTTTCAATTTCTACTATATTTGAAAAATTATTTTCATTCAATATTTTAAAGACTATAGTCTTTATTTTATAATACAACCAAATAAATTGTGAGATTTCACATTTTGAAGTATATAACCTTCAATTTCAACAATATGTCAAAAATTCATGTGGTTCAATATTTTAAAGACTATAGCCTTTAGGTAGCGTTTGGTAGCTGTCCCAGGATACGAAAGACAGAGACTGAGAGGGACTAATCATGTTTGGTTTATGAGACAGAGACACAAATGGACAAAAATTTCTGTCAATGGACAGAAAAGACACAAAATTTGTGTCCACTCCAGAAGTGAAGGACTGAGATGGACTGGAATGGACGAGTCCTTTTAATGAAATTTTATGACCAATATAGCCTCCATCACTTAACATAATTCACATTATGTATGTCCAAGGTCATTTTTACATGTTTTTATATCATTTCCACTATTATCAAACACAATACAAAAATAATTTTATGTCCTGTCCACTGTTACCAAACACCATATAGAGACACAGTCTCTTTGTGTCTCTGTCTTCACTGACTTGGGTCAGCTACCAAACGCTATCTTAATTTATAATACAACCTAAAAAATTGTGAAATCTCACATTTTAAAATATATACCCTTTAATTTCTACTATATGTGAAAAATTCAAGTCATTCAACATTTTAAAGACTATAGTCTTTATTTTATAATACAACCAAAAGAATTGTGAAATCTCACATTTTAAAGTATAAAACCTTCAATTTTTACTATATGCTAAAAATTATTACCAATCAATATTTTAAATGTTATAGTCTTTATTTTATAATACAACCAAATAAATTGTGAAATCTCACTTTTTGTTTTTGAAGTACATAGCCTTCAATTTCTATAATATGTGAAAAATTATTGTCATTCAATATTTTAAGGTTATAGTCTTTATTTTTTAATACAACCAAAAAAATTTTGAAATCTCATATTTTAAAGTCTATAGCCTTCAATTTCTACTATATATAAAAAATCATGTAGTTCAATATTTTAAAGGTTATTGCCTTTAAGTTATAATATAACAAAAAAAAAATTATAAAATCTCACGTTTTAGCATTTAGCCACATTGTTAGCCACTAATTGCTAAATGTGTTGCATTTGACCATAGTTCAGGTAAGTGGCCAAATGACTCCCACACTTTAGCCACATTTAACCTCATTTTAGGCATTTGACAAGTGTAGATAAATGAAATTGTTGTTAAGTGACATGCATACGTGAATTAAACTACGTTTTAGTCACATTTATCAACTTGAACAAGTGCCCTAAATTAATAAATCACATTTACATTTGGCCATGCTTTAATTAGGCTACCTAACTTACTGGGTAGCCACACTTTTAGCCATGTTTTGCCACACATTTAGTCACACTCAGAAACGTGTGTTAAGTCAACATAATAGAAATTAGCAACAAGTCCCAAAATGTGGCAAAATAATAATTGATTTTCCAATCAAATTTTCACAATTTACCATGAAATCAACCAATTATAACAGGAGTAATTAGGGGCATATTTGAGAAGAAGGATTCCAAATTGCCTCCCACAATCTCACACAAATTGATGATACTTTCTGAAGTAAAAGCAGCAGAATGTGGACTCAAAACCACATTACTCATTGCAAGTAACTGTTGAGGAACATGAGGCTCATTTTCAAACACATCCAAACCAACACCACCAATTTGGCCTTCAATCAAGAACTTCACCATTTGCTTCTCATCAATAAGACCCCCTCTCCCAACATTCACAATAAACCCTTCTTTTCCCAATGCCAACATCACTTCACTGTTAACTATGTGCTCTGTTTGGTCATTCAATGCACAGCACAGAACAAGTGCATTGCTAGAAGCAGCAAGATCAACAACACTTGAATAGAAAGGGTATGAAACTGGCTTTTTATGCTTAGAATTGTATGATATAATGCAACCGAAAGATTCAAGCCTCTTTGCAACTTCCATGCCAATATTTCCTAGTCCAATAATGCCAACTTGCTTGCCTGATAGCTGAAGAAAAACACTATAAATTAAATCCTTTTATTTCTTTCCTTATGAAGCTTCAAAATAAAATATGATCTTTGGGAATAGTTTCTTTTTTCTCCTGATAAATAGCAATACAATTAATGGAAGAATTTTTAATTTCTTTAGAAGATTCATAACTAATTTCATATATGTAATTCACATTTGCATAGTGAATTGCTTAATTGTACAAGGGTACTATTAGCTATCTTAGATATGATGTAAATAAGCAAGATATTAAAGTAAGCAAAATTGATGCATCAAATAAAAAAAAAACAAAAAGCATGAAGATTGTTGCCACTAACACTAGTTTAAGAGAAGAATCACTTGAACTATTTTTTTTTTTTTTTAACTTCATACATTATTTAATAGATTTTAATTTTGATGTACTGACAGTAGAGAGATTTTACACCGTCATTCAACCACAGGACTTTATAAGTAGTGGGAAAGAGAAAACACTATTATGACTAACGTGATAGTACATAATTGAATGACTGTATAAAAAAGTTAATTAGACACTGTCAAAGATGAAATTTGAATCCTATTTAATAATAGATAATACATTTATTAATACATATTTAAAAAATAAAATAGTTCAAATAACCTAGATATTTGATAGTAATAGTAGTAATATGGGAAAAAAAAAATAATATTATCATATATAGCTGTGATTTATATAACATTACCAACACAATATTTTCACAAGCTCCACATAAATATTTTGTATGTAAGCTACAATGAATTCGAAATTTTGATGAAATTAAACTCATAACAATATATAATACATTAACAAATTCAAAATTATTTATTTATTTACTTAAAAATAAACAAAGAATTCAGTACCTTGTATCCTAGAGGGAAATCCCAAGTGGCAGAGTGGGCGGTAGTTCTTACGAATCGATCCGCGGCCGAGATTCTCCTCATAACGTCGATCAGCAATCCGACGGCCAAATCGGCGACATCATCGGAGAAAACCTTTCCGGCGCCGGCGACCTGGATCCCGCGGCGGCGGCACTCGATGAGGTCGATGTGATCGGTGCCGGCGCTGGTGGTGACGACGAGGCGGAGGGACGGGAGGAGGCGGATGAAGTCGGCGGAGAGGGAGAAGGCGGCGCTGCAGAGGACGGCGGGGATGAGGCGGTGGAGTGAAGTGTTGATGTTTGGGTTTGGGAGAATGAAATGGAATTTGTGAGAGTAGAGAGATAAGAGTGTTGAGAAGCACGTTGGGGAACCTAGAACAAGCACTTTTGGAAGGTATTCTTCTTCTTCTGCCATTCCAAGGATTTCGGAAACTGTCATTGTTACACTTCAGATTTGGATTGGGCAATGAATATAGGTGGTTTTGGTGCATTTCATAAGTAATTTTTTTATTTCATAAAGGGTAGTGTAATTGTATTTTTCAAGTAAAACTTATATAAATTAAAATATGTAATTTTACTATTTTGTAATTGAATTTTAAAATAAAGATTATATCCTTTAAAATATTAATTTAGTGAGTGATATGAATTTTTTTTACATATATTATAAATTCAAGGTTATATACTTTAAAATTTTAATTTCAATCACTGTCTGTGTAAAGTAATTTTACACTGAAATCCAATCATGGAATGACACATCAGCAAAAGTTTTAACTCAACCACCTAGTAACTAAAAAGTCACACAAATCAACTGATGTGATTGACTGACAGTGTAAAATTTTTTACAATGTGAGATTTCAAAATTTTTTTATTATATTATAAAGTAAAGACTATAGCCTTTAAAATATTGAATCAAATGATTTTTAACAAATAAAAGAAATTGAAGACTATATACTTTAAAATATAGGATTTCAATTTTTTTTGTTGTATTTAAAATTAAAGACTATAACCTTTAAAATATCTATAGCCTTTGTTTTATAGTGTTTCTAGGAAAATTAGTGAAATCTCACATTTTAAAGCATATAGCCTTCAATTTCTACTATATGTAAAAAAATCATGAAATTACATAATTTGAAGTCTATAGTCTTTGTTTTATGGTGTTTATAGTAAAATTAATGAAATGTCACTTTTTAAAGCCTATAGCCTTCAATTTCTACTATATGTAAAAAAAATCATGAAATTAAATAATTTGAAGTTAGCCTTTGTTTTAGTGTGATTCTAGGAAAATTAGTGAAAACTCACTTTGTAAAGCATATAACTTTGTTTTATGGTGTTTCTAGGAAAATTAGTGAAATCTCACATTTTAAAGCCTATAGCCTTCAATTTCTACTATATGTAAAAAAAATCATGAAATTACATAATTTGAAGTCTATAGCCTTTGTTTTAAAGTTTTTTCTAGAAAAATTAGAGAAATCTCACATTTTAAAGCCTATAGCCTTCAATTTCTACTATATGTAAAAAAAATCATGAAATTACATAATTTTAAGTTTATAGCCTTTGTTTTATGGTATTTTTATGAAAATTGATGAAATCTCACACTTTAAAGCCTTTAACCTACAATTTCTAATATTTAAAAAAAATCGTGAAATTACATAATTTGAAGTCTATAACCTTTGTTTTATAGTGTTTCTAGGAAGTTTAGTGAAATCTCACATTTTAAAACCTATAGCCTTCAATTTCTACTATATATAAAAAAATCATGAAATTACATAATTTGAAGTCTATAGCCTTTGTTTTAAAGTGTTTCTAGAAAAATTAGAGAAATCTCACATTTTAAAGCATATAGCCTCAATTTCTACCATATGGAAAAAAATAATGAAATTACATAATTTGAAGTCTACAGTCTTTATTTTATGGTGTTTCTAGAAAAATTAGTGAAATTTCACTTTTTAAAGCCTATAGCCTTCAATTTCTACGGTATGTAAAAAAATCATGAAATTACATAATTTGAAGTTTATAGCCTTTGTTTCATGGTATTTCTATGAAAATTAGTGAAATCTCACATTTTAAAGTCTTTAGCCTACAATTTCTACTATTTAAAAAAATCGTAAATTACATAATTTGAAGTCTATAGTCTTTGTTTTATAGTGTTTCTAGGAAATTTAGTGAAATCTCACATTTTAAAACCTATAGCCTTCAATTTCTACTATATATAAAAAAATCATGAAATTACATAATTTGAAGTCTATAGCATTTGTTTTAAAGTGTTTTTAGAAAAATTAGAGAAATCTCACATTTTAAAGTCTATAGACTTCAATTTCTACTATATGTAAAAAAATCATGAAATTACATAATTTGAAGTCTATAACATTTGTTTTATAGTATTTCTAGAAAAATTAGTGAAATCTCACATTGTAAAGCGTATAGCTTTCAATTTCTACCATATTTAAAAAATCAAGAAATTACATAATTTGAAGTCTATAGTCTTTGTTTTATGGTGTTTCTAGAAAAATTAGTGAAATCTCACTTTTTAAAGCCTATAGCCTTCAATTTCTACGGTATGTAAAAAAATCATGAAATTACATAATTTGAAGTTTATAGCCTTTGTTTCATGGTATTTCTATGAAAATTAGTGAAATCTCACATTTTAAAGTCTTTAGCCTACAATTTCTACTATTTAAAAAAATCGTAAATTACATAATTTGAAGTCTATAGTCTTTGTTTTATAGTGTTTCTAGGAAATTTAGTGAAATCTCACATTTTAAAACCTATAGCCTTCAATTTCTATTATATGTAAAAAAATCATGAAATTACATAATTTGAAGTCTATACCCTTTGTTTTATAATGTTTCTAGAAAAATTAGTGAAATCTCACTTTTTAAAGCCTATAAACTTCAATTTCTACTATATGTAAAAAAATCATGAAATTACATAATTTGAAGTCTATAGCATTTGTTTTATAGTATTTCTAGAAAAATTAGTGAAATCTCACATTGTAAAGCGTATAGCTTTCAATTTCTACCATATTTAAAAAATCAAGAAATTACATAATTTGAAGTCTATAGTCTTTGTTTTATGGTGTTTCTAGAAAAATTAGTGAAATCTCACTTTTCAAAGCCTATAGCCTTCAATTTCTACTATATGTAAAATAAATCATGAAATTACATAATTTGAAGTCTATAGCCTTTACTTTATAGGGCTAGTTTGGATAAGGGTAGAAGTTACTTCTTTTAACTTTTGAATTATGAAAAGTCACTTCATTAGTGTTTGACACAACTTTTATAATTAACTTGTGACTTTCCAAAAAGTTGTTTTAGATGCTTATGGAGAAGTTAAAAAGAATGACTTCTCCTTCTTTAAAAGTTTTTCTTCATCATTCCTTCTTTATTAAAAATAAAAATAAAAATAATTTTATTATTATTGATTCACTTTCACAAAAATCTATATATATATATTTTTATTAATTTTTAAAATTTCTCTTCTATAAAAAAATTATACCCTTTGAAATTATTTATCCAAACACTACAACTTTAAAATAAGCACTTCTGTAACGAAAAATCCAAACACAAAATAACTGATTTATAAGTTACTTTTACTGTAAGCACTTGTGTTATAAGCTCCTTCTCTAGAAGAGCTTACTTAAGCTGTTTATCCAAACTGGCCTATACTCTTTCTTGAAAAATTAGTGAAATCTCACTTATTAATGTCTATAACCTTCAATTTCTTCTATATGTAAAAGTTTAATGAAATTACATAATTTGAAGTCTATAACCTTTGTTTTATAGTTTTTCTAGAAAAATTAGAGAAATCTAACATTTTAAAGCCTATGACCTTCAATATCTACCATATTAAAAAAAATTATGAAATTACATAATTTGAAGTCTCTAGCCTTTATTTTGTGGTGTTTCTAGGAAAATTAATAAAATGTCACTTTTTAAAGCCTACAACCTTCAATTTCTAGTATATGTAAAAAAAATCATGAAATTACATAATTTGAAGTCTATAGCCTTTGTTTTATAGTGTTTCTAGAAAAATTAGTGAAATATCACATTTTAAAGCCTATAGTCTTCAATTTCTACCATATTAAAAAAATCATGAAATTACATAATTTGAAGTCTGTAGTCTTTGTTTTATGGTGTTTCTAGAAAAATTAGTGAAATATCACTTTTTAAAGCCTATAGCCTTCAATTTCTACTATATGTAAAAAAATCATGAAATTGCATAATTTGAAGTCTATAGTCTTTGTTTTATAGTGAGTCTAGAAAAATTAGTGAAATCTCACATTTTAAAGCCTATAGCCTTCAATTTCTACCATATTAAAAAAAATCCTGAAATTACATAATTTGAAATCTATAGCCTTTGTTTTTTTGTTGTTTCTAGAAAAATCAGTGAAATCTCACTTTTTAAAGCCTATAGACTTCAATTTTTACTATATGTAAAAAAAATCATGAAATTACATAATTTGAAGTCTATAGCCTTTATTTTATAGTCTTTCTTGAAAAATTATTGAAATCTCACGTATTAATGTCTATAGCCTTCAATTTCTACTATATGTAAAAGTTTCATGAAATTACATAATTTGAAGTCTGTAGCCTTTGTTTTATAGTTTTTCTAGAAAAATTAGAGAAATATCACATTTTAAAGCCTATAGCCTTCAATATCTACCATATTAAAAAAAATAATGAAATTACATAATTTGAAGTCTATAGCCTTTGTTTTATGGTATTTGTAGAAAAATTAGTAAAATCTCACTTTTTAAAGCCTATAGCCTTAAATTTCTACTTTATGTAAAAAAATCATGAAATTACATAATTTGAAGTCTATAGCCTTTATTTTATATTATTTCTCGGAAAATTAATGAAATGTCACTTTTAAAAACCTATAGTCATCAATTTCTACAGTATGTAAAAAAATCATGAAATTATATAATTTGAAGTCTATAGCCTTTGTTTTATAGTGTTTCTAGAAAAATTAGTGAAATCTCACATTTTAAAGCCTATAGCCTTCAATTTCTACCATATTAAAAAAATCATGAAATTACATAATTTGAAGTCTATTTTTTTTTGTTGTTTCAAGAAAAATTAGTGAAATCTCATTTTTTAAAGTCTGTAGCCTTCAATTTCTACTATATGTAATAAAATCATGAAATAAAGTACATAATTTGAAGTCTATAGCCTTTATTTTATAGTCTTTCTTGAAAAATTAGTGAAATCTCACATATTAATGTCTATAGCCTTCAATTTCTACTATATGTAAAAATTTCATGAAATTACATAATTTGAAGTCTATAGCCTTTGTTTTATAGTTTTTCTAGAAAAATTAGAGAAATCTCAAATTTTAAAGCCTATAACCTTCAATATATACCATATTAGAAAAATCATGAAATTACATAATTTGAAGTCTCTAGCCTTTATTTTGTGGTATTTCTAGGAAAATTAATAAAATAACATTTTGTAAAGCCTACAGCCTTCAATTTCTACTATATGTAAAAAAATCATGAAATTACATAATTTGAAGTCTATAGTCTTTGTTTTATAGTGTTTCTAGAAAAATTAGTGAAATATCACATTTTAAAACCTATAATCTTCAATTTCTACCATATTAAAAAAATCATGAAATTACATAATTTGAAGTCTATAGCCTTTGTTTTATTGTGTTTCTAGAAAAATTAGTGAAATATCACTTTTTAAAGCCTATAGCCTTCAATTTCTACCATATTAAAAAAATCATGAAATTACATAAGTTGAAGTCTATAGCCTTTGTTTTTTTGCTATTTCTAAAAAAATTAGAAAAATCTCACTTTTTAAAGCCTATAGCCTTTAATTTCTACTATGTGTAAAAAAAATCATGAAATTACATAATTTGAAGTCTATAGCCTTTATTTTATAGTCTTTCTTGAAAAATTAGTGAAATCTCACTTATTAATGTCTATAGCCTTCAATTTCTACTATATGTAAAAGTTTCATGAAATTACATAATTTGAAGTCTATAGCCTTTGTTTTATAGTTTTTCTAGAAAAATTAGAGAAATCTCACATTTTAAAGCCTATAGCTTTCAATATTTACCATATTAAAAAAATCATGAAATTACATAATAAGAAGTCTCTAGACTTTTTTTGTGGTGTTTCTAGGAAAATTAATAAAATGTCACTTTTAAAAGTCTATAGCCTTCAATTTCTACTATTTGTAAAAAAATCATGAAATTACATAATTTGAAGTCTATAGCCTTTGTTTTATAGTGTTTCTAGAAAAATTAGTGAAATATCATATTTTAAAGTCTATAGTCTTCAATTTCTATCATATTAAAAAAATCATGAAATTACATAATTTGAAGTCTATAGCATTTGTTTTATGGTGTTTCTAGAAAAATTAGTGAAATCTCACTTTTTAAAGCCTATAGCCTTCAATTTCTACTATATGTAAAAAAATCATGAAATTACATAATTTGAAGTCTATAATCTTTGTTGTATGGTGGTTCTACGAAAATTAGTGAAATATCACATTTTAAAATCTATAGCCTTCAATTTCTACTATATGCGAAAAAATCGTGAAATTACATAATTTGAAGTCTATAGTCTTTGTTTTATAGGGTTTCTAGAAAAATTGGTGAAATCTCATATTTTAAAGCCTATAGCCTTCAATTTCTACTATTTGTAAAAAAATAATGAAATTACATAATTTGAAGTCTATAGCCTTTGTTTTATAGTGTTTCTAGAAAACTAGTGAAATCTCAAATTTTAAAACCTATAGCTTTCAATTTCTACTTTATGTAAAAAAATCATGAAATTACAGAATTTGAAGTCTATATAGCCTTTGTTTTATGGTGTTTCTAGGAAAATTAGTGAAATCTCATATTTTAAAACTTATAGCCTTCAATTTGTACTATATGTAAGAATAATCATGAAATTACATAATTTGAGAAATTGAAATTACATATAGTAGAAAGTGAAGACTATAAGCTTTAAAAAGTTGAAATATACTTTAAAGGCTATATACTTTAAAATGTGTGATTTCACATATAGTAAAGATTGAAGACTATACACTTTAAAATGTGTGATTTCACAAATTTTTTGTTTGTATCATAAAATAAAGACTATATAACCTTTAAAATATTGAATCACATCAATTTTTTATATATAGTAAAGATTGAAGGTCATATACTTTAAAATGTTAGACTTAAGAAATTTTTATGTTATATTATAAAATAGAGGTTATATCATTTAAAATATTAAATCATATGAATTTTTCACATACAATATAATTTGAAGTATATATACTTTAAAATATTATACTTCACAAATTTTTGGGTTCTATTCTAAAGTAAAGACCATATCATTAGTGTACTAATAAAATAGTTCTATTCCAAAAAGATTGGATGGTTGAGCTGTGGTGAGTGAGTGAGGTTTCACCTTGAGCAGCCATGGCGGAACCGCCACCAATCCTGGTTCTGGGTCCACCACTGATCTTCAACCTCATCGAATCACAGAATTCTCACAGATTCCGTTTCCTAAAAGCCTTCTCCTCTCAGCTCCCACTCCCACTCTTCCTCCAATCCCAACAACCTTCCTCCATCCATGTCCTCTCTGCAATCCCTCCACCTGTCTCGCCGACGTCCTCGCCTCCTCCCTTCGCTCCGCCTCGTCGTCACCTCTAGCATTGGCACCGACCACATCGACGTCCACGAGTGCCGCCGCCGCGGCATCGAGGTTGTCTCCTGTGCGGCTGAAACCTCCGACGATGTCGCCGACATGGCCGTCGCGCTGCTGATTGACGTGATGTGCAAGATCTCTGCCGGTGATCGGTTTGTTAGGAAATTGGGTTCTTCTTCTAAGCCATGGATTGTCCCTTTTGGTTCAAAGGTACTCTTTTTAAGAACTTTTTATGTTTCTTTTTCAATTTTTCGGAGTTCCCTTTTAGTTTACTCTCGACATACGAGAGAATCCATCATCATGTGAATGAACCATTTTCTATTCCCACTTGATCAATACTGTAACAGTGTAACACCTGAACTTTTCATCGTTGTCTTCAAATTAAGCATATGAAAAAGTTATTAAACACTTCACTAATATCTATAGAATTGTTTTTTATGGTATCCATAACTTTATCCCGACTAATCGGTAGTCTCAGGTCGTGTGTATAGGAATTTCAGGTGAGCTCTGATTTTTTCCGTTCACGAGGCTCCAACCCGACCCGAGACCTTGCTTAAGAGACAATAAATTGCTCTCGTGTTAACCCAGTTGGTTCTATGGAATTTTAATATAGATTCGCTCTTTATTCTAAATTGGATGCACATTGAAAAGCTATTCAATACTTATCTAATATATGGATAAATGTTTGATGGGTATTAAATAATTTCTTTTTTATTGTGTACTAAATATATTGTGTATTAAATAATTGTTTATTAAATAATATATGGATAATTGTTTCTGAAGAAAATGGGATAGAGAAATTTTGATCCGTTGGATACAGAATACTTATGTTAACAACGAATTCGTTATAAAAAAAAGGAAGTTATGTCAATTCAATTCTTGGGATATAAGTAACATCAATTTTATTTCTGAACAGTGAAGATTGACCTCAATTTAGTACTGTAAAGAAATTCAGCATTTTTAATCATTTGTTACTAGAAAAGTAGGGACATGATTGGAGAAAACCAACATCATTTTATTCTATTTTTCTAATTGTGATTGGATCATTAGTAAATTTCAGCTACCATATAGAATTGTTACATCAAATTTGACTAGTATTCACCTTTCTGTTTCAGCTTGGAGGCAAGAGAGTTGGTATTATTGGATTGGGAAGAATTGGTGGAGAAATTGGTAAAAGACTAGAAGCCTTTGGTTGTAGAATAATGTACCATTCAAGGAACAAGAAACCATTAGTGACATACACTTTCTATTCCAATGTTGTTGATCTTGCCTCAAACAGTGACATTCTTGTTCTGTCTTGTCCTTTAACTGAACAAACAAGGCACATAGTCAACAAGGAGGTGATGCTAGCATTGGGAGAAGATGGTGTCATTGTGAATGTTGGAAGAGGAGCTCTTATTGATGAAAAGGAATTAGTTCAGTTTTTGGTGAAAGGGAAGATAAAAGGTGCTGGTTTGGATGTGTTTGAGGATGAGCCTAATGTTCCTAAAGAGCTCATTGCATTGGATAATGTTGTGCTATCACCACATGCTGCTTCATTGACTTTAGATTCTTTCATTGCTACATCTGAACTTGTAGCAGAGTGTTTGAATGCCTTCTTTACAAGTAAAAGCCACTAATTAGCAGAGCTCAAAACTTTTGGTGTTGTTCTCCCCAATTTCCCCATTATCCGAAAAGAGAAAAAGTGTCTTTTTTTGGTGCTATGGAGTTATGGGTTAGCTTCTTACTGAACATAGTAGACAGAAGCTAGCAACATGCTCCATGCTAAGATGAACTTAGGATCCCATTTTCTGTTGATATTTGCAAAAGGGTGATCCAATGTACGAGGCGGAGTCTACCAGTCGGGAGAGGTGTACACAGTCTTACTCTTATTTTGTGCAAATATTGTTTTGTAGAATTTGAACATGTGACTTCTAGGTTATAAGACGATAACCGGTTGATATTTGTAATTGAAATAATTGATATCATTGATTCTGCATTTGAGACATATTTTGGTTCACCAAACATAAGTATGATTGAAAATTCAATAACTTATAGGCACATTTACTCTAACACTCTTAGATGTGGTGAGAAAGTGTGATGAGTAGTAAGCACACCCACATCAAAGGATAATGGAGTGAAGTAGATGTACAAATATTCATTATTATATTAAGGAATCACGAGACCTACTACAATTGATAGTTAATTGAATTAGTTAGACTTCTTAAATATCTATTTAAGAATTCGATTTCTAATAATGTATACACAGAAGATCTTATAACTTAAAGTTTTTCGTCTTATAGTAGCTCTCATCGGGATGTGAAAGAAAGCAAGGTTTTGTTGCTATTGTAAGAGTGCAGAGAGAGCTTTCAATGATTTTAGTGAAAGCAACAAAATCTTAAATTTACAATACATACTTACTTGGAATTCAGCATTGGATTCCTGTATTGTGTTTGTGATTTATGCTAATAATTTTAGCCAATATCATATAAATATAAATATTAATAAGATTGTTCTCTACATTTTTTCAGGAACATGGAAATCGATCTCTAGTATTTATTGCTAAAACCAAAGGTTTTGCTAAGATCAATTTATGGCTTATTTTGCATGTATTGCACTGTACAACTCATTGTTACAGTGACATTTTTGTTGGATATGGAAGCAACAAATTAAATTGGACGGTGAGTTTTGATGTTTAGTGTCACGTTGCTAAACTAAATAATGACATATTTTTAGAGAATAAGGAACTTTAATTTGAATAAGTATATAATATATATGTGTTATAATGTTATTTTTTAATGAATGAGTAATAAGTTGTATTATTTTATTTCATTTAATGATTATGATATTTTCTGTTAAAAATATTGACAATGCTTTTCTAATTCTATATTATTATTATTCTGCATTTTCCATCTACTAATTGGTTGTTCATAATTTGAACCAAGTCGAATAAAGTAGCACATCAATTTAATTATTTTTTCAAATGAAATTTTGTATACATCTCTAAAAACACAAAATTCAACCAATTTTTTTTTATGATAATCAGTTTAATTTCTATATAATGTAAAACAAATTTATACTAATATTCAATTAAATGTTGCTACATATAACATATTGACATATGCACTAATTATATACTTTTGTACGTGACGTGATAATATTTATTTACATGATAATATCTAATCGAATGTTAATGTAAAACTATTTTATATTATATAAAAAACCAACACAAAGTTTGAAGACAAGTAATAATAATGGTTCAGTAACAAGTACTGAACTATTTATTTCATTTGATACCACTCCATTTCCATTTTCCTCTATCTGGATTCATATTTATTTAAGACAAACCAAACACTAAAAAACATTATAACAACTAATAATAGATTAGGCCTTTTTCTGTGGTTTTATCCTTTTTTATTTCTCCCACATTATTACATGATGTAGTCATCAACAAAAAGACCTAACTAGATAGATAGAAGTGAATGCTCATTTTGTGCCAACCATTTTGCAAAAGCATCTAGGGTTGTTCTATCAGACCTATAATGTCTTTGTGTGAATTCAAGAAGAGAAGGCCAAGTAAAATCAGGGTATCTCCTTGGATTCTCCTTAGTGATGAGGTCTTTTGGAGGAGTCACCAATTTGTTTGCATTTGGACACAAAAAGAAAGCAAGTGATTTTCTCACTGTTTTGCTATTCACAACAGCTCTGTGCAAGCAACTCTTGTAAATTCCATTAGATAGAGCCTGTAAAAAAAATATATGAAATCATAATATATAACCAATAATGTTTGTTTTACAACAGAAATACGTACAATTAATATTCAACGTGTGTTATACATAAAATGAAATGTGTGTTATACGTATAACACACGTACATATAGCACACATTCCATATTATGTATATACACATTGGATACTAGTTGAACGTATTTCTATTGTATGATAAACAAATATACAACTCATTATTATCATTTCAATCATATTTCATAAGCTTTAAGAAATCTTGGAAATACATATATACCATTATGTTGATTCAAGTCAATTAGCACACTTACATTGAGAGAGAAATAGTTTGACATTTCCTATCACAAATGAGTTTTTATTTGATGAATTAAAATATTTAGTTGATATATTTCTACATGCATTATGGTGAAGAATTATAATGCACAAATCAGCTTTATGAATTCTTGATGGTTAGGCAATGTTTGGTAAATTAAAATGTCTTCACACCAAAAATACAAAGTTTTTGAACAAAAACGTATTAGAAAGGAATAGAGATAAAATATCAAAATTATCTCCGATCGAAACAATTTTTGAGTCAATTTTTATCGCTTTAAAAAGATGGAACATTGAATACATTTTTTAGTTAATTTTATGTTTAGGGTTTAAGGTTCACTTAACATATCACAAATATATAGTATAGTGAGTCTTTCAATTGTTAATTATACTAACTATAATCAATTAAAAAGCAAGTCAAGAATAATATTAATATGAAATGACTGCATACCATAAATGTATCACCAATGTTGACAATGAAGGCATCATCTCTTGGAGAAACAGAGTACCATTGTTCATCCACAAACACTTGTAAGCCACCAACTTGATCTTCATGAAGTATGGTTAGAGATGTTGGATCACAATGAGGACCAGTTCCTAAAGTCAAATCAGGCTCTTGGCATGGTGGGTAGTAATTCAATCTCATTACAGAGTCATTTTCTTCATAGAAATCTCTGAAATATTTCTTTCCAATTCCTAAGCTCACTCCCAAAAGCTCCATTATCATAAGGGAAAGGTTGCTCATAACTTCACAATAGTCTTGATAGAATATCCTAACAAATAGAAATATAAATTAAATCTTTATTATGAAAAAATGAAAAAAAAAAAAGGTAGACATGAGTGGTGGCACTTTATAATATTTATAAAAACTTATCTGAGTATAAAATAATTTCTTTTGAAAGAGTACGTAAAATTAATGTCTTTAAAATAAACTACATTCTTTTAAGAGCTGAATAAAGTTATCAGAATATTCACTGTGAATAATATCGTATCAATGTATTCTTGCTAACATTAAATAAAAATGTGTCAGCACAAGATATTACAAAATGTAAATTCAAATAACATTTATATCTTACCCAAATTGTCTGAAATCTTCTCCCATAACACTTACAAAATACTCCTCCACAGTTTTGTGACATTGATCCTTATTAGAGTACCTAAAAGAAAGAGTTTCCTTCCATGGAAGATTAGAGAAGAACCTTCCAACAAAGCTACCAGCATATCCACAATGTTCTCCAATCTTTCTTTGAGCTTTTTGCTTCTCTGACATTTGCATGCAAAAGAAATCATCCATGAGGCTATGTGCTTTAACTATAGCTTCATGATCAACTCCATGGTTTATAACATGAAAAAAGCCATGTTTTTTGCATGCCTCATTCACTTTTGAGCATGCAATTGAAATGGCTTCTTTGTCTCCAGAGAGAAAAGCCTTCAAGTCAATTTGTGGAACTTGGAGTTGTGGTAGCATTGGACTTGGTTTCTCATGATCTGGCCATATAAATTTTGAGGGTATGTTTGGTTGATATGACATAAAAGATGGATCAAAGATTAACTTTTCTCCTTCATTGCCTTCATTATTATCATTTTCTTTTGGATTTTGAGGTGAAAGAAGCATTGGTTGAGACATTGTTCTGTTTTTAACAGGGCAAGACACAATTAAACTACAAGGTATAATAATGTTTGGTTCCTATATATATAAGAATTGCAGACTTAGAACAGTGAAATAAAGCAAATACTCCAACACTACATCATCATGTTCAAAATTTGGCATTATTCATTAACCTAATGTTGGAAATATAGAAAAAGTTATCGAATTATTTTAGTACCAATTTTGTAAATATTGCATATAAACTATATTATATCACTAAAAAAGATCATTGATTTAATGTAATGTAATGATGACATTTAAAAAAATAATATTAAACTTCAATTACACAAAATTCATTCCTACAAAATTTATCCTCTTTTTTACCCTTCCACCAAAGTACCAAACACATCCTAAAAGTTCCAATTTTAACTGAATTAAATAGATTATTTTTTAAATAAAAATACTATTTTAACATTCATTTTTTGTGCTCCATACTAACATTCATATTTTTCACCCTTAAATTTTAACGTGATCCCACTACAACATCAAAAAAAATTTTATCAATCATTGATCACAATGTATATTTCACAAACATTTAATTTTAAATATTTATATACCATTACTCTTTTCTAAAAACTGTTCTATTTGAAAAACAAGTCAGGTCAAGAAGGACAAATGAAAACTTATACAGTAATACTACATGTACACTATAAAATCAGTCACCATCAACCATAAAGTATAGTAATCCAACATTTTGAAACTAGTAATCCAACTTTTATTATTATACATTAATACGACATTTTTAAAAGTTGAATTACTAGTTTCAAAATGTTGAATTATTACACATGGTAGCTAATTTTGTAATGTACACAGATCATTTCTCAAACTTATATGAGACATTGGATTCCTGTGTTTGTTATATATATGATAGATTTTTCTCTTCATTCAAGAACATGCAAACCGATCACTTGTCTTGCTAAATCCAGACCCAGCCATGAGTCATCTACAATTGCAACAAATGTGACTATGTTTATCCATCCATGCAGTGACCACATTTGCAATTTAAAACAATCCATGCATGAAACTACAAAAATGTCTTATTACTAGAAAGCTAGCTCAATATAGGGGTTCTCAAATTCATTATCCCAAGATATTATCATCGCAAAAACCTAAAGGGTGGGACAAAACTCTGAAGTTTTACAAGTTGAGGAGAGAGAAATTGAGAAGTTTTTGGATAATCCCAAATTTCTTGATTAAAGTTTCTCTTTTGTCATCTTCTCATATACATGACCTTCCAACAATATTCAAGATTGAGATCTCTTCAAATTATCTATATCCACAGCTTATAGTGGAGGTGATTTTTGTTTGTTTTCTTGACTCTTTCAAACAATTTCATTGTAAAGGATTATGGGAGATACTACAGTACAGTTGCTTTCAATTGTTAGAATACATTTGACGAAAAATGTAGGTGAGATTACCATTTTGTCCCTACTTTTATTTTTTATCCCAATACACCGCTTCTTCCTTAACACAACCTCCTCCCACACCCACTCACTTCCATTGTTCATCATCGTCCACAGCATCATCATCGCCGCCACAATGGAGGATAGTAGCAGCAGCGGTCTTCTCTGTCAAGCATCCAGCAGCAGTGGCAGCCTTCCTAGCCGTCAAGACTCAATAGCAATCACCTC
The DNA here is from genome assembly GCA_013621005.1 of Aeschynomene evenia. Taxonomy (NCBI): domain Eukaryota; kingdom Viridiplantae; phylum Streptophyta; class Magnoliopsida; order Fabales; family Fabaceae; genus Aeschynomene; species Aeschynomene evenia. The sequence continues at coordinate 2,801,885 of CM024264.1, read as the reverse complement.
TTGCACGTCCTTTTCCCGTCGCGTCTCAACTCTGGTAGCAGCAGTAACAACGAAGCCATGACTGTTCCCTCTCCCTCTTTGCTCCAAGCGCTGCCACGACAATTTCCTCCTCCTGCCGCCTCCTCGCAGCCACCTCCTCCCTCAACCAACCTCGCCTCGGAGCTCCATGAAAATCGCGGCGCAATGCAGCCACATGGTCGCAGCAGTCGCGGGTCCATCTCCCTCACCGGCAAGATCTCTCTCGCTCCCCTCTCCTCCATCGCGCTTCCTCGGTCTCGAGCCCTCACCTGCAGCATTCTTCCCTCTGCAGCTCCTCTCCCTTGGTGACTTACTCTGGTGGATTCATGGTGAGTGGGTGTGGGAGGAGGTTGTGTTAAGGAAGAAGGGGGTGTATAGGATAAAAAATAAAAATAGGGACAAAATGGTAATCTCACCTACATTTTTTTTGTCAAATGTATTCTAACAATTGAAAGCAATTGTACTGTAGTATCTCCCAAGGATTATTGTGTAACATTCTTACTCACCTGCTTGATTGGAGCTATCCCTTCCCATGAGTCCTTATCGCTTTAAAATGTGTCCCAATGGAGAGGTATTTACACATACGTCATGCCATAATTACATAGCATTTCCATTAAATATATATATAGTAAGCTCTCAAAAATGAACAAGGAAGTTATTTTCTTCCAAAGAATTATACAGAAATATGATACTTTCTAGTCTTGTCTTAGCATCACAGTATTGTACAATGAGGATGGAACTTTTTTTTCTAATATAGTAAACAAGGTATACTACTTTATGTACCTTGTTTCAAATGGGTGAGGGTGGTGTAAACAAATTAAATGAATTGAAAGTTAAAAAACAATGATTTGGGAATGAGATGATGATGATGATGTTGGAGGCAAATATAGAACAAGCATTGACCCTATCCCTTCTAAGACACAATCTAGCAAGACACTAATTGAAATAGCCAAAGCCAGAAAAGGCAGAGAGAGAGTTCCTCTCTGTGTTTAGGGACCAAATTACCAGGATCTAATCATGTAGCTTACAGTTCCGAAGATAGGGATGATTGAACTTCACATATTTGATCCAGTAAGACCGATACTTTGTCATCGCAATTTGTAACCATGGCTTCATGTTGCCATTGTAGTGTACAACTGCGGCGTTCTCGATCTCCGACCTATCTACGCTAGGATTATAACCTAAACCAAGAACATGCCATGATTTGTTAAGCGGATGCGTGAGCCCGTAAAATGTCATTAGCCCTGGAGGTAATGTCCCCAGCTTCCACAGCACCCTATCTTCATTCTAGAATCAGGCAAGAAAATGCAATGGTCAGTCAAAGATCTTTTGTAATCGGTATATTTGTAAACCTAAGTTGTTTTCAAACTACTCACCATATTCTGCCACTTGTGATATATGCCAGTGATATCCTTCTTTTTCCACTCCTTTAGATCAAATATGTTCATCCCATAAGCCCAGCCACAAGCATTTGGATCAAAATTTCTAGCAATATGCGGATTTGAGAAGTTAAGATACTTGTCGAATCTATGAAAGCTCGCCCCACATGTTTCAACTGCACCATTTACTTTGCCTTGGAGATCCACAGCCCATAATCCAGTCAAATCCTTCTGGACGACAATGTCGTCATCGAGAAAAAGGATTTTATCCAATTTTGGATAAACTTGAGGAAGATAAAATCTCAGATGGTTAAGCATTGACAGATATTTAGGGTTTCTGTACTTCAAATTAGAAGCACCAGCAGAGATTGAGTTTGGATGGCCTGCCTTGAAATAATACTCTTTCATTGTGGCAGATCCAAGCTGCCGCAAAACCGGGCAATAGGATGAGTTCAACCACTTAAACTCATCTACATTTTCAACATGGATTGTTGCTTTTCCAGGAGGGTTCAACAGAAACCACATGTTCATGGCTCCATAATTTAATTTATCAGTAACAAGGTGAAAAACATGTTTTGAAGGATCCTGCGATGTTAGAAACAAGAACGTAAAGACAATGTAGGCTGTGGAAGTTCTGCACATGAACAAGACGTACATATCCTATTGCCTAATGTCAAGGCACTAACTATTTGTTATTTTATAAAAGGAAACAAAGCACGCGAAAGAAACGATGGAGAAACACCAGCAGACACCTGCATGGTAAAAACGAAAAGACATTTAAGCTGACCTTTGCATTCGTAATAGTCGAGTTGACAACAACAGATGCAGCCAAGACATTGTCTGAAAACAGTGCATAATGATGAAGATTGGGATTCTCCAAGTTCTCACTCCTAGGGAACTTTCTCTGTTCGGGTGGAAGGAGGTAATAATCTATGGTAAGGCGCATAGATAAGCAATGAATCCCATTTGGTATGGTCTTCGCAGCCAACTGACTGAGGAATGTGCTCTGTTTCTTCAAATTCCGAACATGATCATCAGCTGTTTGTAGCATTGCCCTTAGTTTCCCAGTAACCAACGTGCAGTCATACAATTGCTCTTTCGCTTTTGACAATACTTGACCCATAGCCTTTATTTTTTCTTGTGCACTAAAGATAAATAGACACTCAATTAAAGTCAGGAAAGTCGGAAAAGGCACACAAAAACAGCTACATAGGCTTCTGAGGAAAATTACAGATCAGTCGTGGCTTCCTACCTGTGATTTAGATCTGCATCAGAAGTAGAATCGCCTAAAGCACGCTGACTCTCTTTGAGCCTTAATTGCAGTTCTTGGAACAGTTCTAGCTGGTTCTTCATCTTTGCGATACTCAAATATACCCTAGCCATAATGTTCTGGTCCCGCATCAGCCGAACAGTAGAATCACCATTTTCATTCTCAATTTCTTTCCTCCAAATGTTGTATTTACCGAGAACAGCTGACTCGACCGATCTTGAGCGTTCAATAGCTGCATTTTCAAGTTTAACAGATACTTCATCTTTCAGGTTTACCAACTCAGCTGCACGCTTTTCCTTCCTTTTCGCTATTAATTGCTGCATAAAATATTTATTAAGAACAGGAAAAAAAAACCATTACACCTTTTTTGCACAAAAAATCACTCCAAGTCAAAATAATATTTTTTCGAACATACATGTTTGGGCTCTTGAATAACAAGTTTAAAGTTTGGGAATGCTCACCAAAAGTAATTTACCAACAATGAACTGACAAAAAAACAGAATAAAAACTTATAAAAAAGATATTTATATCACAATCAGGGACCAAGGTGAAAAATTCCAACACGTGTCACAATCATTTTGATCTTTGTTGTGCAAAATAAAGGACCGCTATAAATCAAAATAGTATTTTTCAAACAAAACAGTATACATATGTTAGGGCACTGAAAGAACAAGTTCTATGTTTGGGAAGGTTGCCCACAAGTAATTTAAGAATACTGAATTTAATTTTAGAGTGAAAATACCAGAGACATAACAAAAATCATAAAATAACTTGTACCATAATCAGCAACCAAATTATATAATCCCATCTTGTGTCAAAATGTACTCTAGAAAAAATATCATTTCAAGCAAAATGAATATTTAAAGTTTAAACCATTCAGGATGGCCAATTTACTTTTGCATTTGTTAATATTGTTATAGAAAGAAAAAAAAAAATGTGCCCCAATGCATAACACGGTGCAAACTTACACTAACCTAAGGAGCATACGCACAAGTTATATGTAAGTTAAAAAAAGGCAAGAAATAATGTTCACCCTTCGGACTTGCTGTGTGGGACTATCAATCCACCGACTATGACCTTCTGCATTTATAAATAAATTAATAAGAATTGAGTTAGAAAGTAAACCAAGCTACAATATAGGCATTATATAAGACATAGAGCATGATACTACCCGAAGATCTTCCTTCCTTCGCCTTTGGTTTTTCTTGTATATCATGTGTTGTTGCCTGGTTTAGGTTTAATAAAAAAGTTAAAATTTTGGTTAAATTCATAAGCAATACAGAAATAGTAATTTTAGTGTGCAAATACAGGAATTGAAAGTTTTATGCAGAAGCAATCTTCCAAACCTCACTAGAAGTCTCTAGTCCAACAACTCGCCATGAGGCAGACAGATTATTTTTTCTGAAATTGTCAAGACTCAAAGGCCCCATATCATTTGTGCTGGACACAATAACATCAATAACCTAAAATACAATATTTATTAGAAAGCCAAGAATCACATGAAAAAATAAAAAGTATAACATAGATCATGAATAAATATTTATAAGCCTGAGCTTGCCTCTTTGTTAAAAAATGATTTTAGGTCCTGCAATGCCCGCCATTCTCTCCATTTGGCAACCTGTAGCAATCAACAGCTTTTTAAGGCAAACAAATAAAAGCGGCTAGACTAGAATCTGTAATATCCAATATTATTATTTAGTTATATAGTCAATAACAATGCATAAAACAAACTACCTGACTACTTGGAACCGTTGAAAAATCAGTTTGATCTGCACAATGGAAATGACGTCATGATCCACGAAAAAGTGTTGGCGTAAGAGAAATTCATAGAAATGTTACTCAGAACATTTTTTATTCCTCTGTTTATTGAAGAGCATTTGGAAAAAAGGAGCAATAAGATAAATGAAGCACAACTCTAGTCAAGGACATTCTACTCCATTTAAACTGTCACAAGAGTAATCAAGCATTTTGACCCTAAAAGATGCTAGTGACATAAACTTAGCCTGTAAATATTCTTTTTTTAGTATACATAAAATATGTCTAAGAGAGTTAACATGTGACATCACTTTAGGTTTTTTAAATCAAATATGTCCCTCTAACTTAGAATAAGACATCATTTAGTTCTTGAAAGCTTTTTAATGTCAAATATGTCCCAGAAAGTTAAAATATTGCATCAATTTAACTTTCCGTTATTTTAAGTTTCAGGGACGTGTTTGATATTAAAAAACTATCAGGAACTAAAGAGATGTCATAACTTAAAAACGTTGAGAAAGTCATTGACAATCATGACCAATAAATTTAATGTAGTTATTGATGAATGGTATAGAATAAAACATTCCTCTTGTTCCGAGCATCTAAGCTCAAATACATATCCGAGATGCGCACGGTTCACTTATCCACCAAATTGCATGTATACATACTTCTGTTTAGACCATGATAAAAGGAAATCTTCACCAACCCTTCTAGTCAATCTTGCTACTACAAATTTTTTGTCATCGTACACGGCAAAATTTAAAAAAACAAAAAAAAAAGGCAAGTACAACAACAATAACAGCAGCTACTACAAAGTTTTTCCCATTAGGTGGGGTCAACTATATAAATCAAACGATGTCATTACGTCCTATCATAAACAGACCATTTATATTTAAGTCCGTTTCGATGATTTCATTTATAGTTTTTCTTGATCTTCCTCTATTACGACACACTAGCAACAGCACCTATATCTCCCTATTGAATCTTATACGACACACTAGCAACAGCACCTATATGCTTTTAATTTAAAAGTTTTTATTAATTCAGACATTTCGCAGCATAACATAGACAAAAATTCAGAACATCTCAATTTCGGGGGAGGTACAAACACCTAGTCCCATATTAAATGAATGATATCATCAAAGGAAATGACAAGAAAGAAGAACAATAGCATAGTCAAAACAATAACGTCACGTCAGGGGACAATGCACAACTCGTCAAGTTCCCTGCTTCTTGAACTAGGCATGGCTCACCACTTTTTATGATCTACTTGCACATCACCCCTTTCCACAGCCATATGAACCAAAATACCAATCCCAAATCACCCAATTCCTCACAACATCAGTGAAATGGAAACAAAGTACATTAAATAACAATGCCAATAACAAGTTCTTAAATTCCTTTCCTTTTAACTCTTGCCGTTCTATTTTAGGACTGTACCCTACATCTAAGGCAAAAAATGAAAATTCTTCCCAATCAAGGAAACAGGCACAAACATTAAAACCCCAAAAATAGGAAAATAAATCAACAAAATAAAAAAAACTTAAGTCAACCATTACATAATCCCCATTTTCCAAAATCCATAGTTTAATTTTGATATAATAATTGTGTAAACAAAAACATTTTATATTATCATCCAATCAAATTCTCTACATCTCTCATTTACCTAATGTTTTATATGGTGGGTGTAAGAGTCAACCATATTTCTTAATATGTGTCAAAATATGATTGAATTGTGAGAGCATCACTTTTTTTACATAAAAACTGAACACTTCCCAATCAAACAAATAGCATAAACACTAAAACCCCAGAAAAATTAAGTAAAAGAATGAATGAATAAAAAAATATAACCTTTAGCATCTGATCAAGTATTGTCATCTAAGCGTAAAACATAAGTGTTCTACTCTCACAACACTCACTAACACAGAAGTCTCAAATATATTAACATATAATTGAATAACTAAACTCTTCTACACTAACAATGCAACAAAATTAATCTCATAAAATCACAAAAACTAAGCAAACAAGTGCTCAATCCTCAATTTTTTTCCCAAACCACACACACACACAAAAAATAACAACAATAGCAAATTCAAAATGAATGTAATTCAATTCCAACATTAAATTAACCAGTGCTTAATAATCCCTGTTTCTAATTGACATTCCAAGATCTGCAAAATTCACCAAAAAACAAAAAATCAAGTATAGAAAGGAACTAACCCGCAATATAGAGGCCTCTTCCGAAGAAGAAAATCATCGGAGCAAAAACACAGAGCAGCAAGAAAACCAGAACAGGGAAATGCGACAACGACACCTTATTATTGTTGCTGCTGCTGGTTCTGTTCTTGGAGAACGAAAGCCCTCGCTTTGGCGCCATTGCCGAACAACAGCAACCAAAAAGAACCCAAATTTGGGAAGAAAGAGTGATGGGAACTGAGGAAGCAGTTTCTAGAGAGAGAAAGTGAGGGTTTTGTGAGGCAATGAATGCTAGACGAAATCCATTGACGAAAACAGAGACAGTGAAGCGAGAAAACACTGAGAGTAGCAATAATCACAATGCGAGAGAGAGAGAAAGAGAGAGAGAGAGAATCAATGCGTTGATTCCGTAAGAAGAGGAAGAAAATTTATGAGAACCAAAAAGAAAGAAAGAGAAAGAAAAAAAAAAACGGCGATAGAAAATTTCTTTCTTTTTTTTATATTTTCTCTGTGTTTGTTTCAGTTTGAGGATTTTATTTTGTTTATTTATTTATTTATTCTCCTTTTTTTGTGTTATTTTTGTTTATTTGGATTTTTTTAAAGAGAATCTAAAATGAATGAATGAACAGTATTCTTATCTGTCGGTGTTTTGTTTTAGATAACGGCGCTGTTGGAAGAAACGACGTCGTTTCATCACAGGCTAAGGATGAAAAGAAAGATTATTCTCACTTTTTAATTTCCTGAAAAAGTAACTATTCCTAAAAATAAATAATGCTGTATTTAAAAATATGTATATATAATTAATGATACTTTTGATTTTTCAAAATAATATCTCCTCACTTATTATGTGATAAAAATCAATATAAATATTTTACATCAATTTCAAGGCTAAGTCTTCACATATTATGTGAGTAATTATAATGCAAATTGAGTATTTTTCCCCCTTAAAAAGTATTCATTGAGAAACAATAAATATTAAATAAGAAATATTGTATGTTTCTGTTTGTTTTAAGAAGTAAAGACTTATATCAGTTGCTTTCATTAGCCGCAATCAAACAATTAAAAGAGGCATTTAAAATTAATTTTGTCTTAATCTGCTTGGACATAGCTCACTCTTGTAAATCATAGAATTTGTTGTATTCTTTAAGAATAATAATAGTTAGTCAATAGAGTAATGCTTTCGTGCCTGTTTGGATACAAGCATTATTTTTTTTTTTTTTTTTTTTACATCCCTCAATCATTTTCTCAAATCAACTTTTCTAGCACCATTCTTAACTACAAATTAATTCTTTCAAAATCAATTAATTTAAACCAAATTTTTCAACATTAATTATTGAGTAAATAATTCTACCAAGATCTAATCTAAATTATAGTGCCTTGCGATGACTTATAGTGTTTTCTTTTTTTAATTTTGTGGGTGTTATACGATAAGCTATAGTATTAATAAAAAAATGAATAAATAATCACTATCCAAGCACCACTCCCATTACTTTCAAATATGCTTATGATATTTTTCATTTTTCATAACTCAATTTCAGCGATTAATTCCTACCAGATACCAATGTGACCTTACCTTGCTTTTATTCTTAAAATCAAATTTACTCTTCAACATTAATTCTTCTTCAATTTGTCTATTTATCAATGGGATTAATTACAGGCTTACATCGTAAACATATTTTACACTGTCAACCAATTATATTACGACACATAGGATGTAGTGGGTGATTTTTTAGAATTCATATGGTGGTTAATAATAAAATAGAACACATGACATTTTTTCATTGGCTGACAGTGTAAAATTTTTTAGACTGTCTATGGATGAAAATTATTTCCTTTTAACAATTGCCCAGTTGACATTACCTTAATAGCACAATGGATCTTTGGTATGATCAATAATCAATCTACCATTTTTGCAGCCAAAGAAATTTAATTCTTGTAGTTCACCTTACATTAACTACCAAACATTCCATAAGTAGAGTCCTTACTATGAAATTGACTCGAGTGATTTAAAGGCTTTCTTCAAACATAAGCTACCAAAAACACATGACAAAGATAGAGATGCCACCTACAGAATAGCCACATCCAAGTAATCACCAATCTGCAAATTTACCAACAAAGTCAGCAATGATCAATATAGTTTGGGAATAGATTAAGCAGAAGGGCAAGAATGGATCAACAGAAACTCTTTACCTCGAAACCAAGTTCAGCTAAAGCCTTGCCGTCGTCTAATCTTCCATTTCCAAAAGATAGCGTCTTCCCCACCTTCATGAAGCAAGACAGACAGAATATATGTTTGACTCAACAATGAATTTATGAATCATAATCAGTTAATCACAGAAATTAGCTATAAGATCAACTCTAAGGGCATATTTAGTTAGAGTAGAGGGTAAAAATGAGGATAAAGTTACCTAGATGAGTTTCATGTGTTGTTTTTACACATGGAGCTCAATTGTGTAGTTTTTACCCCTTCAACTAAACACACCCTTAAATGGAAAAACTTAACAGTTTTGGAGAAAATCTGGAAGTCTTTGCATTAAAGAAACTAAATTAACTTGATCATGTATTTCCATCAAAACAATCCAAGGCAAAAAGCATCCTCAAAGTCCTAGGAGACAAATGTCTCACAAAGTCCTACACTGAAATAACACTTTTTAGGCACCAAGTGACACTAAACCCTTATGGCGCCCCACCTATAGAGGGTATAAGCATGCCTTTGATTACACAATGACACAAATTAGCAAAGACGGAAACTTGCAAACTTTTGCAAAATGGGTAAAATGAAATCTGAAAAATAAATCAGTTGATTTCAAACAACAAATTCAGAGACAGGTGTTTATCAAAGGTTTTTTTACATCACATTCAGTTTAAAGTTTCAACATGTTTGAATCAATTCTCAGAGAAATTATTCACAATATATGAATCATGAAATAATAAATTAAGCATGCGTATATATCTTATTCATTTTACTTGTGCTCAATTCCACTGAAAGAAGACTAGCTACGATTAGAATCTCATGGCATGACACATCTAAGCACATCAGAAGGACAAGGTAATAATACAGATCATGAATGCAAAAAAAAAAAAAAGAAAGAAAGAAAAACATGGCTATACCTCTTGAACTTTGAAACGGCCATTTTTATCAGGAAACACAAAAGCAAACGAGAGTTTTGCATTTCTTCTTCTCGCAGCTGGAGCAACTTCCTTGACCTGTGAACAAAATAAGTAGTCAATACAAGCCAAACATATCAACAAAAAAGAAAAGTAAAGAACTCAAAAACACTATCGCTTATTCAGTTCATGAAGCAGATTACAGATAACAGAGAACAGTAGTTCTCAATCAAATAATAGACCATTAGAATGGACAAATGAATTGGCTTCACCTTATCTTGCCTTTGCAAAACAGCATTGTTCACCAAATGCTAAAAAACTAAGTCTAAAATCTGAATGATTAAAGTAGATAGCATACCTCAGCCAATAACATCGAAATGCTATCTATCACTGTAACCTAAGTCTACATTTAGGAATTCTGTGGCTTATGGGAATTACATATTAAAAAAAAATCTTCAGCTTTATAAAATATATCATCCACTATTCCACTTCCCCAATGTTCTATCCTCAGAACATTTTTCTACATGCATGACCATGACTGCATAACAGTCAGTGTATTTGTATTAGAATTAAACTCTAAAGGTGCGTTTGTTTGGAGGGCACAAATGGAGAGGAAATTTCCACAAATGAGCTCCATATGTAGATCACTAGCTCGCTCATACATGAAAATTTTCTCACCATTTTTTCACCCAAACAAAACACACTATAATAAAACCATACTTGCAACACACAATACACAATTCCCCAATGTATCCATTCCAAACATCCACCACTCCTACTAACAAGCAAAAGCTCAAATCCTAATTGAACTATTAAACAAAACAAAATGGCATAGAATAGACTAATAGAGTGTGAAATTAATGCATAGTGCATAGTTGAATCATACAAGATCAGTTAATTCACGAAGAGTTGCATCCTTCCACGTGTAAATCTGAACTTCATCCTTCGGCTCCTTCCCTCTCATCGCAAAATCCTCCATTGTGTGATGACTCCCAGTCTCAATCACCATAAACACCACACAAACACAAAAATCAAAATCAAAATTTCAAATCAAAAAATGCATCCAAAAATTGCGAAGAGAAGAGAGGTTACCTTGGTGAAGACGCGGAGAAGTAAGGGACAAGTCTGCAAAAGAAAAAAAGCGCAAATAAGAAAAAAAAAAGGGGAGGGATGGAATTGGGAAAAAGTAGAAGTTAGAAGAAGAAGAAGAAGAAGAAGAAGAAGAAGAAACCCTAACCTTTTCGCGATCGACGGGTTCGACGCGGGGACGAGGGGGAGGTGGAGGAGGGCCAGGGGGGCCTCTTGGCGGCGGAGGAAGTGCCCTCCCACCTTGTCGTTTTGGTCCGTCACTCATATCTTCTTCTCTGTGTATGTGGTGTTTCTAGAATGTTCTTCTTCTTCTTCTGAATTCTTCTTCGGTTGGCCTGAAAATGTGGAGTTGATATTTGAGAACTGAGGATAAGGTGAAAGGAAAACTGTGGAGTGAACAGCTAGGGAAGCTATTGAACCTTTTCCTTTTTTTTTTGAAAGCTAATGCTGTATGACTTGGGGTATATGGGTTTTTTTTCTCTATTACTGGGCCCAATTCTTTTTTTAAATTTGTTTTCTTCATTAAACTAATACTATTTTTGAACCAAGGATTGACACAAGTGGTAAGCGATTTGTTGTCTCTTAAGCAAGGTATTGGGTTCGAGTCTGGTGGATGAAAAAAATCCTTGTTGAGAGTCTCACATGTCATTCCCAGGTACGTGACCAGGGTGATCGATTAGTCGGGACGAAGCTTCGAACACCGTGAATAAAAAAAATAATACTATTTTTGAAAAAACAAATGTAGCTAACCGATCTTGATTTAGTCCGGTGAAAGTTCGAAAGGTCACAAACCCCTGTATTACTCAAAAGGTGATGGATCAAATTCTGAAATCGATATGATTAAGAGGAGAGTAACATTTATAGCTTCATCCTCACAAAGTTATATGCACATTTCTCGGGAAAAAAATGTTATTTGCACTTGTATATATGAATATTTTCAGAGGTCTAAAGATGAAAAGTAAAAGTTGAATATGGGAATATCCGAGTAAGTACTATACTTAAATTCAAAAGTACTAGAGTATGTGTACAAGTTTATAAAAAATAAAATAAAATACGTACATATGAAAATATGTAAAATGATCGTTATTGTTTGTTATTTTTCACTCATATAGAACTGGATTTTGTGAAGATTCATTGATTATAATGTAGTGAGTTGAAATTTGATTGGACATTATGATGTGTTCTTCATTATCCTCACAAAGATATATGCACATTTCTCGGGAAAAAAATGTTATTTGCACTTGTATATATGAATATTTTCAGAGGTCTAAAGATGAAAAGTAAAAGTTGAATATGAGAATATCCGAGTAAGTACTATACTAAATTCAAAAGTATTAGAGTATGTGTACATGTTTATCAAAAATAAAATAAAATACGTACATATGAAAATATGTAAAATGATCGTTATTGTTTGTTATTTTTCACTCATATAAAACTGGATTTTGTGAAGATTCATTGATTATAATGTAGTGAGTTGAAATTTGATTGGACATTATGATGTGTTCTTCATTATCCTAATAGTCCGCATCAGTAAGACTAATATCTTGTAAGCTGAAGGTCATAATTCAAAAGTACAAATCCTACGACAAGCCTCTCCAATAACAGGGTATAGGTTTACATATACTTGTTTCAACTTAGTACCAAAAAAAACTTGAGGGATAGCAATTAAATAATATTAGAAATATAGGACTACGACACTACCACTACACATCAGTATCATCACTATCACCATCACCATCACTATCACCATCACCATCACCGACTATTCTACCACTATACCTAACACACCACACATCGGTTTTGACCTCCACATCTTTCTTTCTCTCTTCTATAAATTCTGAATCTTTTCTGTATAATAATCAGAATAATCAAGAACTTCAATTATATTGTATTACAATTTCATTATTATCAATATATTGCTCTTTCAATTATTATTCTGAATTATCATCATGATTTGTAACAAATAAAATCAATAATTTGATTTGTTACTAAGTTTGTACTATGATAATGATTAAGATCTCATTGAATAAACAACTGAAAAATGCATGCAACCAGATGTTGCCAAAGTAGCAATTGCAATTTGCAAGAAAGATTGGTGAAAAGTGATGATAGGGATATTGCATAAACAAGTACTTGTTGTAGTATAATTTTTGTCTGCAACATGATCAACCTTACATCACAAAAACAGCTACAACTTCTTACATGGTAGAATTCCAAGGTGTGTGCAGCTTTGGTAGCAGACAAAGAAACAAGTCCAAGACTAGATTTCCAAAAATCCGAAGCAATTTACAGCAACATCATAGTCAATCCAATAACCTATTCCTACCTAAGAAAATTTGTATTTATCAACATCAACTCCTTTCTTTTCACCAAAATCAAAAATAAAAAAATCTATATCTAAACTATGCTATCCAGAGTTTCTGCACAGGTGGGGTGCAAAACTGATATCAAATCTAAGAATATTATTACTATGTTTTGGCATCATATCACTCAAATTCTCTCCTTTGGAAGGAATAAGGTGTCACAATCTAGGAGAGTGGGACAAATGCAATAAACACACAACGAATAATTCAGTGGCTGAATCAAATTGGTTTTTTACCACTGCTCAAGAATTTATTGACCAATCAAATTTCTGGTAAGAGACATTAACAGGTCCACCATCACCTAACAGATGTGTCAAAAGCCCTGCTTTACTGGGATTCAAGTAATTAATTATCCACTTTAGTATTTCTTTCTCTTGCCCAAAATCACCACTGAACCTGCCAATATAAGAAGTTATCACGAGAAATGTGAGGTAGAGATGAAATTCAGTCAGAACCAAGGTTCAAGAAAGGCTAAAAGTTAATTACCACTTGAAGATCCTAGTTAGATGAACTGTTCTCTTTTCTAGGTCCACTTCGATTCCATCATCCTCAAAGAACTCTCTTGCAGCAACTCTTAATTCATCAACCACCCTTTGGGGTGAGAAGAACCTTACCTTCGGACTGGATCTTGTGCCGTTACAAAGTCCAAAGTGAAGTAATGGATTCAACTTGACAAGAGAAACCTGCAGTTGATTTGTCAGGAACAAGTTAATCTCTCTTCACAATCAATCATATCATATAAATGATAGGCCATTATTGCAATCATAAGAGATAGAAATGTGATCATGTTAGGGAAAACAAAAAGGTCAACAACAACTAAGCATTGTCTCACATGTGGGGTTAACTACATGGATTAGTGAGGACATCATAATGTTCTGTAATATAACTATATAAGTACATAATATTGCTACCATTAAAAATGTCAATTTTTCTAAGAAACCCAACTCAAGACATCAAAAAATCATTTGATCAAAGTACCATAATAAGCATAATGCATAAACCACATGACTGTTTTAATACTACATATGGGCCAGCACCATATAAATTATATATCTCAAAGTTGAAGATTGTAATCTTTAATATAGTATATGGCAATGATCCATCATCCATCCAAAATTGTTTTACCTCTAAGCGTCTATCTCCTGTGCTAAAGGGCTTGACTAAGGAATATGGTGACCTTCGATTGCATCTGAGGATACCATTCTTAATAGTGGACAAAGAATAAGGATACCCTCCAACCAAATACTGGAAATCAGTGTAGAATGATCTCCTATCAATCACACCTTCTGGACAGCCTACTCTAATAACAGCATGAATGACCATGGCATTATACAAATTCAAGAAGAATGCAAGCGTTGCATTTTCTGATAGTTCCAATAGATTGACCCTTTGTAGATCCTGAGTCATATTTACATACCTGCAGTTAGAACTAAAACAGTAAGAAAAACAACTTTGCATCCACATTATGCAACAAAATATCATATCATTGGCAATCGGCATACCTGCGAAATTCTTCGCTTTTGCTAATGGCCTCATAATCAATATGCTGCCTGTCATCAGAAGCGTAAGACTCAAGAATGGCAGACATGATCTTTGTAAGCCTTTCGGAAACTGCAGCTGCAGACTTCGGCTCGCTATCATTTGTCGCGCCACGGAAATTAAAGCATCTGGGGATGAAAGATTCATGCTCAAGGAAACGATATAGGTGATTCCCCTCCTCAAAATCGTTTTCCCTTCAGAACAAAAAAGTTGCCAATGCCAGTAAGAAAATCACCAAAAGAAGTTGACTTGTGACATGTCTAGTTTCATTAGGTTCAAAAGCTCTTTTCTTACCCGAAAACATGATGGATGAAGTGCTTCCTGGACAACTTTTTCCCGATCTCAACAGCCTAAACATTTGTTTAGGAATCATAAATATTTTAGTTTAGGAAAATATAAGATATTACAGTTAGCATCAACAAAAAATTGGGACTATGTCTCAAATGGGGCATTGATAAAAATATTGAAAAACTAGAAATCATGACAGTGCCGGCGTGCCAATTCTTGAAGATATGTATAATATTGCTGTTGAACACATGGAAAAGTTTGTGCACTCAAAGGTAGACAGCCTCCAATTTCTTATATATTTTGAATTAAGCAAATTAAAAATATAATTTCAAAAGACACCCTATTTAACAATGGCCATATATTTTCACCATGTGTGATGATTGAGTTGTTCTAAATGATCCACAAGCCTGAATAATAATGCTTTCAATAACGTCATGGTTGTCAACTTTTTATCCCCACCTTATGTTATATGATGATTAGTTTAGAAGCACTATATTATTACTAGTCCTAAACGAATTTTTTAAATTGGTGTAGAACAGTATGAGATCATGAGTTACTTTTCTTTTAAGTATAGAAAAGATCTAATAACTCGTCGACTCGGTGAATTAGAAGCTATAGAGTAATGATTTAATTAGTAAAAGTCCACTAAGAATGTAGCTACTGACGCAACCCTAGTGGATGACGATAAACATGCCGTGCCGAAGGAGCCAAGGCCAAGCATTCACATTATAAGAAACCAATAATTAATATTCAAAATCGCTATCTTATTTATACAAATTTTTTTAATCTTAGTATTGATAAAGATTTAATATAATATATTATTGTATGAGATGTGTATTTCATTTAAATATAACTCACTCATATTTCAAGTTTGTCTAAAGTGTTCAATTTTTCATCAACATAGATCAAAATAAAAATAGTACAACTAACATTTCACATAGAGCATTGTTACGAATAAATCAAAACAATCAATATATTATGCACATTACATATTATATAATATTTACATTATATATCATATGATGTGTACAATATGTGATACAATGTATCTATTATGCAAAATACGTTGTATATAATATATTGACTGTTTTGATTAGTTTTTTATTGTAGGACAATGTTTATCTTTCAAATATTCAAAATAAGAAAATGGGATGCTTTTTATAGAAGCATGGGATTGAGCGTGGAATTTTCCTGTCTCCTTTAAAATATTTTGCATTGGGCCCATAGAAATTGTATACAGTTGGGCCCATATAACTAACTTTGTGCTCCTGACCCAAAGAAAATCTAAACTAGTGGTATATAATTTTTTTTGATAAAACTAGTGGTATATAATGTAACTAGGCCTATCAACATTAGCACTTCATCATATTAAAAATAGAAAAACCTAACTAGTCTTTTTCATGAGATTTTAATTTTGAAGTCAATATTCAGTTGTTCACCAAGACAGAGTAAAAATATTAGTTTAATATACTTAAAGTTATGAAACTAATTTATTCAATTATATATTACAATTACTTTTAAGAAAATGAAACAAATATATATATATATATATATAATAAAACCTAGCATTAATATTTAATACTTGTAGAGCTGTTTTGGCCACTATCATTATGAAAACCGAATTATTATTATGACCTTACATCACACGAGCATTGTTATGATCATACGCTCCTATGCGTGTCATTATTACATCTTATGCTTCTCCGCCATATCCAAAACCTTCTCAATGCAGAAACAAACATACCCTTCTTCACTCTTTTCTTCTAAATTAAAAAAAAATAAAAAATTAATTAATTAAAAAAACCACGCTCACATTCCCTTCTCCCAAACTTTTACTAATTATGGTTGTTACTATTTCAAAGCAAGCTCTACCTTTCATGACACCGGTATATCACTCATATCTATGATAATGTTAATTAAAAGTAACGATATCGTTATTATTATCGTATTTTTAAACTGTTAGTTTTTACTTCAATGATAAGATCAAAAATCAAAATATAAAGTTATGTAATTGAGCATGTCACATTTTAAAATCTCTTAATCTTAACTATTCATTAATAGTTCTATGACCAAGATTTACCGTCCGTCAAAACAAAATTATCAAGTGTTTTTTTTAAATAATAAAAACCCATAAATTCTAAAAAAATATCTTTTAAAGGTAATATGTTACAATATAATTGATTAATAATATAAAATATATTTATACAGTCAATAAATTATAATTAATCCCTGTATATATATATTAGTCTTCAAAATATATCATTCATACTCACATTAGCACATGAAACATCAATTTTTAATATATTATTAGTCCCTAGAAAAAATGGTTATTAACTTAATTTTATTTTTAGTGTTTAATAAATCATTAATCTATTTCGTACTAGGCACGTGTATACCGCCATACCGTAACGAAAGAGTAAAAAAAATACGTAAACATACGGTATGCAGAAGCGTATGTATGTACGTACGTACCTCGCCACGCGCGCAACCAAGGTGTTGAACAAGAGCCTCCACGAGCTCGTTCCCTTCGAAGCAATTCTTGACGATCTTCATCCTCCTCAACCGATCCTGAATCGGCAATCTCTGCCGTACGATCCTAACCGCCTCAACAACCTCGTCCGTCCGATCCTCCTCCTCCACAACAACGCAATCGAACCCGTACTCCGGCGGCGCCGGAGCATCGCCGGGACACTCCTCCGCCGTCATCTCCGCCACTCTCCGATCAAAGTCCCCGCTGTTGCGAAGCGAGTTCAGCGCAACCAAACCTCCGAAGAGCTTCTCGTTGAAGAAAATCTGCGGAACCGAAGCGGCTCCGGTTCTGTCCAGAAGCTCCTTCTCTCTCTCACGAAAAACGTCGACGTTTATCTCGACGAATCGGAGACCTTTCTCCCTGAAGAATTTTCTCACGGCGGTGCAGTCTCTGCAATTCGATCTCGAGAAGAAGCTGATTCTCCCTTTCAGTTTCTTCTTCTTCTTCATTTCATCTTCCTCTGGTTTCACCTTCACCACAACCTTGAGACCTGAGAGGTTAAACTCCGTTACTTCGAGATTCTTCTTCTTCGTCTTCCAAACGTCGTCGTTTTCGTCTTCGTCTTCTTCGTAGTATTCGTTTTCTATTGATTGGCGGAACGATGAGATTCTTTTCGCGATCGCAGCAGAGAGATCGGTGCTACGCTGACGGAGGAAACTTCCGATCCCGGCGGAGGGGAAAACGTCGTCGTTTAGAGGTTGTGGTTGTGGTGGTGATGACGTCAGCATGTGTGGCGGCGCGGGTGTTGGGAGGAGAGAATGAGGGTGGAGGAGGGTTTGTTCGTTGTAACGGAATTGTTTGTTAGAAAAGGAGGCTTCGTCGTTTCCGTTAGCGCGATTTGCGGTGGTGGTACCATGATGTTGTTGGTGGTGGTTCGGGTTTTCGGTTCGGTGTTGTTCTGATTGTGGTTCGGAACCCATGGAATTTAGGAGCGGAGGGAAATTAATTATGAGAGAAACTGAAGAAGAAGAAGAAGAGAGGGAATGAAGTAGGTTGTGTTGTGGGAGAAGAAGGGGGGTTTTATTGAGGGAGGGAGTGAAGGAATTTGGAGAGAAATGAAATTTCAATAGAATTTAGTATTTCAGAAGATTTTGCTAGTGAAAGTTTTTTAAGTGGAATATACGACACGGGAGAAGAAGTCAAATTGGGAGTAGAGACAAACTTGGTCTTTTGGATTTTTTTTTCTTTTTTTTTTCGTAGATTTTAGGAATGATTTTTGTATAATTAATTTCGGATTTTAATTGACTGTGATTATGTTAGAATTATGTAACAGTATTAACATATGTGATTAACTTGGATTCATAGTTAAGTGCATGAAATAATTTCATTCAGAGAGGCAATACACCTAATTCCGAATAGAAAAAAGAAGCAAATTCATTGGACTATCAAAAGCACTTACACGGTAAATATTTATTGAATGCTTGCAAAAAGAATCGATATATATGAGAATGCATGAATATCCATTGCATATTATACATTAAAATTAACCCATTACTAATATTCATAGTCAAGCCAGTAGAAAATTTATTCCTAAAATGTTAAAAATAATATTATATTACTCCAGCAAATAAATTGAAATAATAGTACTTACCAAAAAAGTAAATCGAAATATATAAATAGTTATGATCTTGCTGATTTTCTGATCCCCAATTAAGAAAGGTGCTTGCCACAGCACAAAGTATGACTCATTCGATAGTCATGGACTTCCTCTACTGTCCATTTACCGGTAATTAACGATGATCCCTACTTCCTGTGAAGATCACCTTTCAATAATGCTTAAATAGCCTAAATATCTACCATTTGTGTTAACCTATTTGGCTACTGCTAGAAATATTATTTGCCGTTTTGTCGTGGAGTTAGCTTCGGTCATTTCTTTCTTATTTTTTCCGACACAAATACTTATAATAGTGGTATAATATTTAACTTTATTATTAAATTTTAAGTATTTGAATTTAAGAGTTAAATCCACTTAAAATTTCATCCTAAAAATAAATATTATAAAATTATTATAAATACTTACATTATACGTGTAGTTTTATTCTTTGTCTAAAATAATTGAAAAAAAGCGATATAAATTACTTTTCAGAAAAAAAAAATTCTTTCTTCTCTGATATTGTTATTCAAAAAATACATAACAATTTTACTTAATTAAGAAAGCTAGTTGAAATTTGTTTATAAAATATAGTATAAAATTAACAATAGCATATAGAAATAAATGAAAATTGCAATAGTATAGTTAGTCTTTTTCAAACAAAACCGTGTGAGAAAAGAAAATAAATAAATACACGGAAATTGAAAAATGGAAAATTATTAATTAATTAAGCATGTCAAGTCAATGCGTATTATGAGTTATTATTCCTTGCAACACGTTATGGAAATGAGATAGAAAAAGTTCCATCTCAAGAGAATGACAAAGATGAAGCAATTATATATATATATATATATATATATAAATGTTTGTTGTACAATAAAAATATATATAATTAATTATTAATTTTTTTATATTAAAAAATAATATATTTAGACATAAAATGCATTTCAATACATTAATTTTTTTATATATTAAAACAATTAAAATGATACTATTATGGAATAGAAGAAGTAGTTCATTGGTTGGAGTTGGACAACTTCAAATATTGGGCTTCATTCTAACCTAACAAAGTGGTATTAGTATTAGAGCCCACTATTAATTCTTCAACTAGTGCGTGGTGGATTATACAGAAATATTTGATATACAATACAAATATGTTCAATTAGTATTCAATATGTGTTATATATAATACAAATATGTATTATATGTATAGCACTTGACACACATTACATATTATATATAACATACGTTGAAAATAGTTGGATGTATTTATGTTGTATAACAAATATTATCGTGGAATATATATTATCGGAAGAATATAAATATATAATGATGGATTTTGATTGGTTAATAAGCCCGTACGTGGAGTGCTTACCCACAGCATGATGATTATATATATATTCAAATCCTCAAATCTTGACATAAGGTTTTACCAAACTAAAGAAAGATATGAAAGCTATATATATTTGTTAGAGTTTAATTTTAATTTATTGTCAGTGTAACTGTAAAGTAATTTTACACAGATATCTAATCATAGATTGACACATTAATAAAAGTCTTTAACTCAATACTCATTGATTAAAAAGTCACACAAACTAGTGATGTGATTGAATGACAGTGTAAAATTCTTTACACTCTCAGTCTATCATAATTAAATTTTATTTGTTAATAATTGATTTAGAGTGTTGATAATATATATATATATATAGTACTACTTCTTCAAAGAACATTGGCGCAATGGACGCATTGATTGATTCAGTTTTAATTAATTTGTAGTAATGTTTGTAGATAGAGTTGACAAGATCCAAAGTGTCAAATGGTGCGTGGAATTAGGAGGGTTTCCATTTTCATACTAAGTCAATTCATAATCAAGGATCACAACCAATAATACCTTTATTTTCCCATTTCATTTGGCCCACTAAACATAGTATCCATCATCAATATATTATATTCCCAACAAATTACTAAATATAATAATTGAGACGGCATGATCATACTTGTACTTACAATCAACCTTTCATTTCTCATTAATTAAGATATGTATAAGAGTTTAATTTAATTTTGATATAATAATATTTTACATTGTCATTCAATCAACATACTTTATTTGTACGACTTCTCAGGTAATAAAAGAGTGGAAACACAATCGTGACTAATGTGATAGCACATGTGGACTCAATTGTGTGGATTGAACTAATAATTAACAATATGAAAACTGTACTATATAATATACTAATAGATCTAAAGTTAAAAAATGCACACTAAATAATTCGAATAATTAATTAAATATAAAAAATTGTCATTTTAAATGGGAGCTAAACCTCAAGATTCACGACTGTTGGCGTTAACTTTGTGGCATTTTGGCAGATTTAGGCAGAGTTAAACAAATGGAGTATTAGGCGGAATTAATTAATTAATTATAGATATTTGCGAAAATGTACAATCTGATTAAAAAATACTGTAAATATATTGATCGATGATACCATAATAACTGAATCTTACCTGAAATTAAATATGCATTGACCAGGCACTTAAGTTGGTTTGGTCCTAATTAAGTTATTTCATTTATATATTTTTCATGGCGAATTGGTCCAGTTCAAGTAATTTTGGGTGCTCTATTGATCGGTTCCAACACAATTTGGTATATGAATTATTCATTCTTGTGATAAAAAAATATAATATTTTGCCATTTAGATCACATGTTCTTATTGAGTGATTTGTTAATTTATTTATTATAGATCCAATTATAAGAGGTAGAAAATAATATAATAACGAGTTTTAAATCCACCTCTGATTAAGGAAGCAAAAATACCCTTAACATTTTAGCTTAGCCTCATGATTATAGCTAAGTTGAATTAATAAATTTAATGCTAACACAGTAAATTAAAGTTGTTTTTTTTTTTTTAAGGATCCGAACATAGTACTATGAAGATAAAGAACAGAAAACCATGGTTCAACCTTTTACTTTAAAGGCCCATTTTACACCATAATGAAGGTAGTGGGCTTAAAAGAAAGGCTTAACTCTTCAAACTTAACATATGACCAATTTCATAAAATAAAAAAAAACACTACCAAAAATAAAAAAAAAAAAAAAAAATATCACAAAAATACTCGCATGTAGTCATTTTTTTTTTTAAAGAGCTCTCGTGCTAACCCGGGGAATGTACGTAGTGGAGTGATTGAGACTAATATCCAACTTTAATCAAGTGTTGATGGTTTTTTTTATCATTGTCGTATTGGATATGAGAAAACTTTAAAATTCTGGATCAATTATCTCATCTTTTATTCAAGATGTTTACAAATTAATGAGGAATTAGTCACTATGGTCGACGATAAATACTCATCCGAAAAAAAAGAGCTCTTGTGCCGAAGAGATTGATTATTGTTACTAAATGTAGATACCTTAATTTCTAAAAATAAGGGGAAAAATCAATTTTCCTTAACCATAATAGCCCCATATTTTTTTTCTTATAGTTGCTCCTCACATTTTTTTTCTTCACAATATCTTTTTCTACCATGATTTCTCTGGCATTTTAATTGATGGACAAATTAAAAACACAAATTTATAAAATTTATATAGAAGGGAAAGATGAGAATATATATAGAGAGATATTAAGGGAAGCAAAGGAAGGAGAGGAAAAGGGGAAAGGGTAGGCCCACGCAGCACATTAGGTGCAGAGCCATGAAAGTGGCCTCTTTTAAAAGTTCAACGCTCCATGCTCCCATTACGTACTCTCATGTCCCTCTACTATCCTATTCCTATCTACCTATTTCTTCTAATTCACTACTTAATTCATTCATATTATTTACTATCATTTTTTCTAAAATTTTTGTCACAATATTTGCTCTATTATTATATAAAATTTGAGTTATGTGTACTCTATTCAATGATGAATAAAATATTTATCGACACAGAAAATCTACTGTTATGGATCTGTTACAAAATCTTTCAGAAAATTTCGACAGTACGTCATTATTATTTTCTTTGTAATGAAATCAAGGAAAATTGAAATTGTGTTCAAAAGTCATTTGTCTATTTCTATTTACAAAAAATAGACAGAATATGATAATAGGTCAATAATATAAATATGCATGATTAACTCTAATATATAAATACTACTAGAAATTAAAATGGCATATGAATAGAGAAATAATTAATTAGATATATAAGAATAAAAAAATCAAAATTAAGATAAAAGGATAAAAAAAGTTGGTGTATAGTGTGTCCAAAGAAAAATAGATAGTAGACAACATAATTTGTTTTTTCCTCTCTTAAATATATATGTGTAGGATCTATATATATTCTATCCACCAGCTATCATTAGAAAAATAATTATACCCGTTAATAAATATATAATTTAAGGTTTTTTTTCTTATAGTTCTTTAGGGGGCGTTTGGTACATTATCGTGGAAGATTACCGGTAATCTAGATTACCTTGCAGATAGATTACCTCCAATTAAATTACCGGTAATTCACATTACCTTGTTTGGTATATACAAATAAGATTACCAGTAATCAACATTACCTTGTTTGGTATATTATCTACATTACAAGGTAATCTATATTTATTACTATAATACCCTCTAAATAATTATAAAATGAATTAATCAAATATAATTATATTATATATATTATTAAAATATGTAAAATACACAATCAAAAAATAAAAATAAGACAAATTTGATTATGTACACAATCAAAAAATAAAAAGATAGACAATTATAAGACCCGATATAGCATAAAAATATCAACACATTGAAACAAATTAAAAATCAAATTTAAACAACAATTAAAACACATTTTAATATTAAATAACAGTTGAAACTTCAAATTAAATTGGATAAAAAATTGAAACATATTTTAATTTTCATTAACAATTAAAATACAAATAATTAATAGGCTACGGGAGCACATACATGAAATTGAAATTAAATAAAAAATACTAACCTTGCAGAAACCATCAATTATGAAATAGAAATAAAAGACTTAAACTATGAAATTGAATTCTTTTGTGCAGTATACTAACTTTCACTGTGCAGAAATCTTGTGTGCACAGTAATAAACCTTCGTTGTGCAAAATACTAAACCTTCACGGTGCTCCGAGAACGCGGTGCGATGGGAACTCGGCAGAAAGCAGCAGCAGGGTGCGAGCACGGTGCTCCGGGCGCAGTGCGATGGAGCAGCAGTGCGGGCACGAAGAATATGTGGGTTATTCAGATAGATTAGGATTTGTGTTAGAAAATTATAAAATTAGGAATAGTAGTGTATTTTGTTAGAGTGGTAATGGTGTAATAAAATAAATTAGAAGATTACCTAGGGTGGTAATCTAGATTGCCACCTGATACGGAGGTAATCCACATTACCACTTTGGAGGTAATGTGGATTAATATCTTTGTCAAAACAAACGAATCAATCTAAATTACCAGGTAATTAATTTAATTGTAATATTACCGATAATCTATACAGATTATCTCGTACCAAACGTACTCTTAGAGTTATATTTGGTTTGAGAGATTATATATCCATTACAAGAATTATGGATCATACTCTTAATAATCCATCAAATTCTAAAAATGATATATATCTCTATATATATTATCCTATTTACTTTTTGCATGTGCAATTGTGCATATATATATATATATATATATATATATATATATATATATATATATATATTCCTTGCTGTCTATCACCTAATTATCACAACCACTCAGGTTGCAAAGTTAGGAAAAAACTACAAAATGAAGTGAATTAATATAATATAATATCTTTTTATTTTAAAATAATAATCATTATTTAAAATTTAAAAATATATTTCATATTGATTGTCACTTTTAATTTTCCATTACATATTCAATGATAATATATTAATTTAATCCTAATATATTTATTTTAAAAATATATTGGTGGAAGCGTGAAGAATAATATAATAATTTTAATATATTTTTTTATACAAATCAAGATTATTCATATATTTTCTCAGTATCTATTGCATAAACTTTAAAGACTATTATTTTAAAACAAAAGAAGTATAATTAAAAAAATTTTATATACAACTAAATGTATTCTACTATATTAGTTACGTTATTATATTGACTGATATTGATTGTATTCGCATACTACTATAATATATAGTATTTAATTTTCATGTAAGAGACAAACTACAATTCCAAGAAACTATGTACTTTTTGTTCCCTCTTCACTGCAAGGAAACAAGAAAGTCCAGCACTGCTCAGTAGCTAGCTAGCTAGTAAGATCAGATCAGAGAAGACTTGAAAGCTCAACTAGCTGATGGCTACACTCTATGTATCTATGTGTGTGTGTGAAACACAAAGAGGGGTCCACACCCCCCAAAAATAGAAACTTTGCATTAATGTACCCTTACATACCCATGAAAGCTTTCCCTAATTAGTAACCCTCTTAGCTACCCTACCCCACTATGCTCTCATTGCATTACACCCCACTAACCCTAAAAATGTTAGAGAAATTCTTATATATATGATATGATCCTAAAGTTAAGTTGTGTACTTCAAAAATTTAATATTTACAAGAATTTAATTTCAATTTACTGTTAGTATAAAATAATTTTATATAGATATTCAATCATGGATTGACACATCAGCAAAAGTCATTAAGTCAACTACCTACTAACTAAAAAGTCATACAAATAAATGAATGTGATTGGCTGACAGTGTAATACACTATCAGTACGTCATAATTAAACTCTATTTACAATTATATTTATTTATTTATGATATTTAAAATGTATATAAAAATTAAAGAGTATATGGTTATGAATATAATGTTTTTAAAAGTTTTTTCTATATTGAAGTATATTTAATATATATTTTAGAAATATCCATCATCTTATGTTTTAATTTAAAAAAATTAATATAAAAATTTAGAATGTATATATAGTTATAAAAGTTCATGAATATCATATATTAGATATGTTACATATATAACCACATAAAAAATAAATATCTCCTAAACCTAAGGAATAAGTGATCAATACTTTAAGGGGTTGTTTTTGGACCCCACATCTAGAGTAAAAATAATAATGAAGTGGCTTTAATGTCATGTGCGTATGTGACTTAACTTTCTCACTTTGTTTACTTTACCCCTTTAATTTTTTATTATTATTATTATTATTGTTATTTGTTTCAACTTTTTTTTTCCTATTCACACACCCTTTGTGGTAAATCCTTGTTCTTGGAGGTTGTTGGTTTATAGTGTTCTCGTGGAATGAAAAAAGGTTTATGATCATTCCCAATTTTGCAAAGCACAAGCATATATTTGTCCAACCATGTGACTTTACCCCATAATTAAAATGTGCTGATATATATATATATATATATATATATATATTGCAATAACTATGAATAACCTTGCTAAGAATACTGCAAAACCATACTAATTAATTAAAATGTAAATTATAAATAAAATTCCAAAGAAACAAATATATATATATAGTAGTTTGTCCTTTTTTCTCATCATCATCTTGAATTTTAATTTGTCTTCTATATATATATTGGTCTTTGGAGGATAATGTAGCCTACTAATTTGTATATGAGATTAATTTTAAATTTTAATTCATTGTTAGTGAAAAGAAATTTTACAAAAACATCAAATTATGAATTGATATATCAGTAAAAGTCTCTAACTCAATCACCCACAAACTAAAAAGTCATACAAATTGATGGATGTGATTGGTCGGTGCATCATAATTAAACTCTTTGTATACTTAATTTTGCCATAAAAAAGAAATTGTGAAATATTATGTGATTGTTTTTCTAGTAGCTCTATAATTTGTGTTTATCAATTCATAATAATAAAATCCTTCATTATCTGAAATCCTAGCTCTTGTTTTGTACTCACTAGTGTCATATTGGACATTCTTTATCCGTCAAACTATATTTTTATTGTTTTTTATTTGATTTTAGTTTTATATTTTATTATTTATTATTTTATTTTTTAATTTAAAAATATATAAATTAGAATTAAATAGATGATAGTCATAAATAATCCGACATGATTGCGACATGAAACTAACTAGTAAGTACTGAAAGCTATATATAATGCTTCAAAATTATACAATAATGTTTGATATATAACAAAAATATATCAAATTAGCATTCAACATGTTTCATATACCAGACGTAATATATGTTATATGTATAACACGTTACGTATAGTACATATTAAATACCGGTTAGATGTATTTCTATTGTACAATAAATATTATTAAAAAAAACATAAAGCCACATTATTAGACTCATTTCAATAAGCTATGTATGCTTTTAACAAATGTATAGTACTAATGTAGTCACTAGCTAATGTTGCCGTCTTTGCTACTAATAGTAATTAAGTCGATTAACTAATATTTCCTCCATATATTCTTTAATTTGTTCATTCAATAAATTTAATTTTTTCTGAATAATATAAAACAAACTAAAATTTACCTATTTTCGATATCATCTAACTATTATTTTAATATGTATGCACAATCCTAAATAGATACTTATTATTAGAGTACAGATGGAGTATACAGATTTTTCAAAGAGTTTAATTTAAATTCATTGTTAGTGTAAACTAATTTTACATAGATATTCGATTATGGATTGATCACATATCAGTAAAAAATTTTAACTCAACACCCAATAATAGCTAAAAAGTTATATAAATCAACAGATATGATCTATTGACTATCAGTGTATAAATTTTTACACAGTCGGTATATCATAATTAAACTCTTTTTCAAATTCATTTTTTGTCCTATTTATAATTAATATGGTTGGTGTTTATTTATTGGATTAAATTTTCCTGACAGTACCATTTTTTACATAATCATCCAATCATGTGCTGTCACGTTAGCTATAATTGTGTTTTATCTCTCTCACTAGCTACCTGAAAAGTCATATAAACGGAACATTTTAATTGAACGACGGTATAAAATACCTTTACACTTGTCACTGTCACTATTTATTTCCCTAAATAAGCATATATATTATGTACCTATACCACTTCCCACATTTTCACACTCATTATTGACCCTTTTGTAAGTTTTCACATACACTTATAAGTTGTAAGCATTATTCAAAAATGAGAATACCCTCTTCTACCCAAATATATTTATTTATTTACTTACTGCTACACTTTTGTATAACGGGTCAAAGGGTAACACCTTTAATTTAGGGTATAATAACATGTGTACATTTTAGGCGAAGCAGAAGGAGTATAATAATTCCATGTGTAATTATTCAACCTGATTTAATAATTATTTGTATAATTTTAAAAGGGTACGTTTGATTAGAAAATTTAAAAAAAAAAAGTTACTCTTTTATGAATGTATTTTATATTAATTTAATAAATGAATTTTATCCAAAAAAATTACTACATTTTATCCAATGATTATTCTTCTTATTCAAATTTGTTTGTTTTTCCATCCACCACCATCCACTCTCTTATAATTTATGGTCCACAGATTAAAGTTGGCGTGACAAATGAGTGAGATATGCACGGGAACAAGATGATATATATATATATATAAGGGCAAATTAATTAAAAGGAAAAGTTCCTTAAATAGGATCCATTGAATAAACAAATTAGATAATTCATAACAAGTCACCAACACAACATACATTAATGCAACTAAAGGTGTTGTCAATTCACATTGATAGAGCTATACACATATATATGAATAGCTTCATATAGCTTATTCCAAATGAAACTTATATTACAAATTGCTTTCAATATATGCCTTGATATATATATAATCTGTGAGGTTGGAATGATTATTACTGATAATAATTTAATTTTAATATATGAGTTTAATATCAATTTACAGTGTAAACCCTAAATCATATAAACTCTAATTTTACACATATATCTAATCATAGATTGATACACACTAAACATTAATGATCATTTTCAACATGTAATTGTCAAAAAGTAATAAAAGTATTGTAAAAAAATATATTGACATTCGTTGACTGTTGAAAATAGTTATAAACTTAATTCTTTAACAATTAATGATTGTTAAAAATACTTATAAACTAGTTTTAAGTATTTTCGATATCCACTAATTGTCAATATTATTTTTATTGACAATACATTTAATGACATACTTAATGTTGAAAATGCTCATATTTCTAGTAGTGCACATCAAGAAAAGTGTTCAACTTAACCACTCACTAACTAAAAAATATCATAAATTAATGAATCTGATTGGTTATTATACTGTCAATGCATCACAATTAAACTCTAATATATTCACATTGCAATTTTTTTTACAAATTCAATCAATCACTCCCTCAGTCTTTTTTTAATTGTCTAGTTTTAAATACGCATTAGAATTTAAAGTTAGCAAAATATGTATATATTTTACTAAATTACCTTTTACTTGGTAAAATAGTAAGAGAGGTAGTGAGTGTTAAATAAGAGGTAAGATCAGAATAGAAGAAAATAATAAATGTTGTCTTAAAATCTAAAATGAACAATTAAAAAAAGCACGCATCTCTAAATTGGACAATTAGGAAAAAAAAAAGAAAAAGCTAAGGAAGTATATATTATCACATTAATTATGATAGATAACTCAACTACATACCAATTATTCAAAAATTATATAATTAAAACATTATAATTAGATGAGACAACAATACATTATTCAAATTAAACTCTTATTATGAATATGAAATGGAAGAAATTCTATTGTCTATGTTAGAAAGAGACCTAATTAAAGTATCTCCACTCGCATGTGCGCGTTTTTGTTTGATCTTTGTTAATAAGAGTCATTTCATTTACAATTTTAGCTAATTGCAAATACTACTTTTTGATTTAAATAATCTTCGTGTGAGGTATTTTGTCATATTCTTATTATTATCTCTAGAGATATACTTAACCTAATCTATGTATGTGCTCTTCTACTATTCTTTTTGTCTATTGAAATTTAGGATATGTTTTAACTTTTTTTATTCCATTACGCCGCTTTCATTCTTCTTCTTTAATATAATGTTGATTATTTTGTTTAGCTCTTTTCAACTTTTATTTAAAGGAAGATTTATCTATTGAAAGTCCAATGTTCATATCTTTAAATAGATCAAATTTTAATTACTAATTAAACCATGCATTATAATTATTACAAAAAGAAATTCTCTCATCTCTAGATATATATATGGATGGTATTTATGTCCAAGTATATCTAAAAGTGGAAAAACAGCTAACTTTTGGACTATGCATGAACCTTGTGTTCATTATTTCTAGTTTAATTATTTGATCACCAAGACATGCAATAATAAAGCTTCTAGTTAAATTTATTACAATTTATAGCCTCTTACATCCAATACATTATCAAACTTAATCAATTAAAACCACATGTACAATATTCATTTTTTTTTATTGAATTTTAAATGAATCTACTCTTACATTTCTAAATATTTTTAAAATTCTATAATAATATAAAATAAATATTATAAACCTATTGTAAGTATTTATAAATCAAACATCATTTCAGATTTACAAGAAAATTTATCTCATTTCAGAATTAGAATACATATATATTTCAATTGATTAAACATTTATTAAAATATTTATAGATCATGCATCCATCCATTTAAACAATTTATCAATAATCAAATTAAATTCATATTGATAAATAAATACATACATGGTCAATCAAGTTGAGCTAACCCTTAGTAAATAAAAATGTGTAGCTCAAAATATAATTAGATAATTATATATAAAACCTTCCACCCATCAAAATTAAAATTCTATATATCTCTCAAAATTTTCAAAATAATTTGAAACTCTTCCAAAAAAGAAAAGAGAGAGACTTTGATGAAACTTATATATGATTCTGATCAGAGTGATTTTATTTTCCCCAAAACTACAATATATAATAATTAACTTGTTGGTCAATCTGATATGTGCAGCATATATATTGCTTTCATATCATTATCTTCATCATCACAATATATATGCTAATCAATTTTAGGCTAAACTGCCTCAGCAGCAACAAGTTATTGCATTTCCACAGATACTCCAAAAATAAAAGCACCTTCACATGGCTGCGTGCAGATCACTCACTGTTACAAGCGTGTGAATAATAAATAACCATTTAATTTTTATTCATGGATACACAGTCATTTAATCATATGCTGTCACGTCAGTTTTGTATTTTCTCTCTTAATTCTTGGAAAATCATACAAACAAAATATTTTAATTCGATGACAATGTAAAATTTATTTACCGTCATTATATCAAAATTAAACTTAATAAATAATATATATATATATATATATATATAGAACAAAATGATATTTTAAAGGTAAATGTTATGGTATCTATTGGATTTGATAGTGGATCATATTTACTTCCTCCGTGATCGCATCCAATAAATACGATATTTTCATATCCGAATTCTAATTCACAACTCATAATTGAATGAAACAAATACTTTTTTTTTTAAAAAAAATTTCGTTAACCAAATTATAGTGAAAAATAATATATATTGACATTTAAAAGTGAATGTTCAATCAAAACATTTATTTTTAGACTCTTGAGTATAATAACGGCACTCATATAGTAATTTAAAAGTGAATATCCGCACAACAGGTAGAAGTAAAAAAAAAAACCAACCAAACCTATTTAATAGGATAAAATACATGAATAATTAATAATATCATTTAATTCTTAAATCATTTCTACAATCTAATATGTCGACTCTTATCGATTTCATTTAGTTGTACATACATACTTTTTCTTGATGGAGGGCAAAGATAAGAAGAAGAAGAAACAAGAGGGGGGCCAATTGATAAACACAAATGAAATTGGGAAGAAGAGAATGAGATAAAAAAAAGAGTAACTTGGGTTTCCATTTTATTGTTAATAAAAGAGAAGAATCAAGTTGCCCCCACTCTAGTGTTTCATCATCATTTGTCCCTATTACTATTTCTATTATTTCTATATATCACAACACTTAAACTTCCACTTCTCTCTGAACCCAACCACTCCAATTCCTTCTTTTTCTTTTTTCCCTCCTCTCCTCTGTTTTCTCTCTGTTTCTCTTCCTAATAATAAAAACAATATATATATACACACAAAAAAGAATTAAAGAGATCAGAGAGAGAAAAGAATAGAAATCAAGAAGAAGGAAGAAGCTAAGAAATAATGGGAAGAGGGAGAGTGGAGCTGAAGAGGATAGAGAACAAGATCAACCGGCAAGTGACTTTCTCAAAAAGAAGAAATGGTTTGCTAAAGAAAGCTTATGAATTATCTGTTCTCTGTGATGCTGAGGTTGCTCTTATCATTTTCTCTAGCAGAGGAAAACTCTATGAATTCGGAAGTGCAGGGTAAATACATTAATTAATTCATTAATTATTAATTAATTTCTATATACTCATATATTATTATACTCTGTTTTTCTTTTTTTTGGAATAAAAATGCCAACTTTTTTAAGTTTTTTGTGTGATTAATTTACATATGAAAATGTTTTTATT
Source organism: Aeschynomene evenia (assembly GCA_013621005.1). NCBI lineage: Eukaryota > Viridiplantae > Streptophyta > Magnoliopsida > Fabales > Fabaceae > Aeschynomene > Aeschynomene evenia. Next base: position 2,769,262 of record CM024264.1, on the reverse strand, counting down.
TTTTATTTTTTTGGGTGCAAATCCCAATAGAAGCTATACTAAGATCCATTGGGTTTGTTCTTTTGTTGATGATTTAGATTTTTATTTATTTATTTATTATTATTATTATTATATTTATTATGTTAATTATTATTGTCTCTGAGAAACACTCACTTTCTTCTTTGCATCAGTTTCTTTCACCAAAATGGGTCACTGGTTTCTGCTTCTTTTATTTTGCCTCATGATTTCTGCATTTTGATGTTTTTAAGATTTCAAACTACACCTTTCATAACTTTTTCATCACCCTATTTTCTTTTCTTTTTTTGTAATATTTATTTATTATTTTTAAATTTCTTCTTGTTTTATTTGTTAATAATTAATTAATTAATTAACACATGCACCTGACACACTCTTCTGGCTTCTCTCTTCTTTCTCTGAGTTTCTCTCCTTTTCTGGATCAATGGATCTAATAGTCCACTATGCTTAATTAATTTCTCTTTTTTTTTTCAATTTTAGAGAAATTAAATTAAATTAAAAATTGATTCCATAACCCTTATTATTATTACTCTCTATTGTATTTGTATGGAACAGTACAATCTTATACATTTCTTGTTAATTTCTCATCACAAGCAAAGAACAATAAAAACAAAGAAAAAAATATATTTTTATATTAAAAAAAAAAAAAAGAAGAAGAAAGCAATGATATGATATGAGAGGACAATGGCAGATTTATTTTTTGGATCAGAACTGAGAAGAGAGTGTGAAAATTAAATGAATGAGTTTTGGTTCACTCTCTTGTACCGTTGTGCAAGATCTAGGGCTTTCTCAACTTCTTTTCTCTAAATGGGAAAATCAAATTAAAATATTATTATTATTATTATTATATATAAAGCTTAAAGGCTCAAATAACTTTTAAGAGTAGTACTTGTTGCATGATTTATAGAGATATGAGTGGAGTTGTTTTTTTCTTGAACTTAGTTTGTCCATATTCCTTTCAATCCTTTGATCTTTTGGTTCTATGATTGTTTTCCTCTCATAGACTTGTTCTATCTATCATTTCATCAATATATATATAAATATATAATTGCAATAAAATTATATATTCTGGGGATTAAATCTCTCTCTATATATATATATGTATGTGTGTGTGTTTCTATTCTTTTCTTTTCACTCTTAATTAGGTCTTTTTTAGATCAATTGGTTCTCTCTCTCTCTTTCTCTCTCTCTTTATGTTATTGGATTTCTTCTTAATTATCCAGTACTTAAAGGATTAAGGCAGTTTTGTTTTAGGTTCATTTACTTTTTTGTTTTCTTTTCTCTTCTTTTTATTATGTTTGTAGATTTTCTAACAATTAATTTGGTATTGTGTAATTTATTTAATATCATCTGCATGAATATGATTAATAATAATAAGGTTTTTTACAAATAATAATTGGTAAAAAGTTTAAAAAAGAAGAAGAAAGAGCAGATGCAATTTTCTCTCTTTCTTGCTTGCTAGCCCTAATAATAGATATATATGGTTCATATGGTGAAAGGTAATAAAAGATTTTTAAAACCCAAGTTTTTTCACTCTTTTGTTTAGACTTAGCCTAAAGTTTCAACTTATTATTATAAGCAGTGTGAATTAATTATTAAGGTCTTATTGATATGGTAAAACTTTGTTTAAGGTCAAGATTAGGGATTATTAAGAAGCTATACTCCTTTATTGTTTAATGTTTCTGTTTGTATGGTATTTTCTATCTTATTTCAACACTTAATTTTCTTCAGAAATTAAAAAATCTAGGTTTTCTTGGACAAGTACATGTGATGAGATAGAAAATCCTCAAAAATGATGCTCACATTTTTATTTAGTACTATTTAGTTTTAGTCTTTAGCTTTTCACCCCACCTTTATTTATTTTTACTATAAAATATAACATAATAATACTAATGGTATATATGTGCATGTATTTTATTTTTTAATTTTTGGTTTTCAGAGAGTAAACCTAAACCCTAATAAGCATATTGACAATATTATTATAACTGAAGCTATGAGCTATTTCCATATTTATTTAGATTGATAATTTATAGTTTTATTTAATTTTTTCATGGAAATATATAAATCATAATTTTTTGGGAAATATATATATTTATTTATTTATACATGATTTACCCATGAGATGATTACTTCTTTTTCCTTTTAAAGAATATTTGACTAGGGTCTTTTTCATCCACTGCACTTCACAGTATCATTTATCTTACATGTTTATGCAATTACAAAACTTTGTGTATGTTATTTTCAAAAGATAATTTTTTTCACGATGATCACTGCTAATTATGAGATACTTACTTTAATTTTTTTATGGCAAATTTTTTCGCATAAAAACGCTTTTGTAAGAATTATTTTGTTTATATATATATATATGTGAAATTACCAATGTAAAAACAATTTGGTAATTAAATTAACCCCAAATTACAGTTTAATATAAATGTATTTTGAAAAAAAAAAGACATATTTTAACCCAAAATTGTTTTGAGAGCTATATTTAGTACATTCTGGAAATTGTGGAGTAGTGCAAACCAATTATGCCCAAGTTGAAAATTTTTATCATCTATGTCTATCATCTTTAATTACTCATATTATTAAACTATTATATATTGTGATACATATATAGTCCTTCAAATTTAAACCTTAATTAATATATATGGTAATTCAAAGTTCTCAACTTTTAAGGGTATTTACCATTATAATTATAAGAAAAAAATTGGAATTATTGTAACTGAAAATTAATTCCAAGAATATATGTGTATGAAATTTTGCTTACATATATATATATATATATATATATATATATATAAGTGCCTTAATTATTGATTCAGAAAACTTCAAAATAATATTTTTCTTTAATTGGCAGCATCAACAAAACTATTGAACGATATCAAAGGTGCTCCTTTACTCCTCAAGATGACCATGTTGAATGTGAAACTCAGGTAACTTTTTTCACCTTATTAATTAATTAATTAATTAATTATTATTATGAGCACTTAATTACAACTTCTAAGGCAAATAAGCTCAACATTATTATTCATATCAAGCTCTATGTGTTTTGGTATGACGAAAGAAATGAGATGATTTTTTTTTTTAATTTCTCTCATAAATAATAATGCAAAAAGATTGCTATCTTTGGCAATGAGTGCAACACTTCTAATCATCTATATATATATATTATATATATATTAATTTTAATCCACTTTAAGTGTATAGTAATTTTACACATGCATCCAATCATAGATTGACACATCAGTAAAAGTCTTTAACTCAATCATCCATTAACTAAAAAGTCTCACAAATCAATTGATGTAATTGACTAATATTTACACTGTCAGTGCATCACAATTAATATATATATATATATAACATGATAATTAGATCTCGTTATAATTGAATCATTTTCTTACCTTCAAATTTTGTTGGCAAATATATATATATATATATATATATATATATATATATATATATATATATGAATAGAGCTGGTACCAGGAGGTGTCAAAGCTAAAGGCAAAGTATGAGTCTCTCCAAAGGACTCAAAGGTATATATTTCATTAAAATAAAGAATTAGTTTCCTATTAATAATAATCCAAAATTGTATGTGATGAAATTAAATAAATGTCATTTGATTTGAATTCAATATTTGAGGCATTTGCTTGGGGAAGATCTTGGACCGCTGACAATAACGGAGCTACAGAATCTTGAGAAACAGCTTGAAGAGGCTTTAGCACAAGCCAGGCAAAGGAAGGTCTGTACTACTATTATATTTCTTCCGTAATTCTTGTACAATATAAATATATTCAACTAGTATCCAATGTGTGCTATATATCATACATAATACATGTCATACATAAGAAACATTACGAATGACACATAACACATATTTAATACTAATTGGATATATTTCTGTTGTACAATTAACATTAACTATTTCTTACATCCACTTTTCTTCTTTTTCTCTCTTTCCTTCTTTGGCTGTATGTGAAAAAATGCCTACAAGGTCTAAAATCAATGGTAAGGTATAAATAAAATAAAAATTGTATTATTTAAAATTCATTAATTTGTACTTTCTATAAACGTTCAATCTATCATCTTTATATTTTATAGAACCTTCACTTAATTGAATACTATATATTCACCTTATTATCTATCATTGGATTTGGCTTAGTTTCTATCTATGTTCAACATATAGCACGGTACTAGTTGAGTAAAATAATTAACCTTTCTAAGACTTTGACTTCATCATTCAATAGAAATGTGGTGGTTCTATATCTTGTCTTAATGAAACATTTTATATTGTATATGAAAAAATTGGGATATATAATTAACCATGCTTAACAAGCTAAGTGACAAGGGTTAAGTGAAAAGATAAAAAGAAACTTAATGCACGAAACTTTCATCTGATAAGATCATTGTTCGGAGCTTCGCATAACACATGATATATATTTTCAGAACAGTAATATTTATTATACAACAAAAATACATCCAATTAATATTCAACGTGTATCATGTGTCATACATACGTAATGTGTGTCATACATAATGTTTCTTACATATGACATACATTACATATGATACATAACACACGTTGGATACTAATTGGATTTATTTATGTTGATTAACAAATATTACTGTTTTGAGAATAATAAATTAAATATGTTAGTATTATGTGATATAAAGAGCTGGTTCAATTTCTATGTGATTATATAAAGATTACATAATATAAGTTCACACATCCCAGCCAATAATTGATCTTATTATTATAATTAAATTAAGAAGCATATATTGGCAGTGGATGACTATGCTTGAAATTTTAATAATTTGAATTAATTAATTGCAGACACAAATTATGATTGAACAAATGGAAGAGCTTCGCAGGAGGGTAAGACATGTTAATTACTTACTCCCTCAACTTTTTAATTTGTTCCTACATTTCAATTTTTGTTATATATCTATATTTAAGTAATAAAATTTTTAGGAGCCAATTTTTGTATTAAACCTTCAATTTTATTAGGTATTAAAATTTTTTTGTTCATTTTGATGCAGGAACGCCATCTTGGAGATATGAATAAGCAACTTAGGCTCAAGGTTTAATTTGATATTGGGTGCACCCTTCTAATTAAGGAGGATATTAATTTTGTTTAATTAATTAATTAATAAATAAATCATTATTATTCTAATTTATTATGTATTAATTTCTTCAAAATTGGTTCATTTAAATTATTTTCAGCTAGAAGCAGAAGGATTCAATCTTAAAGCTATGGAAAGTTTGTGGAGTTCAACTTCAGCTGCTGCTAACAATGGCTTTGCCTTTCAGCCAATTACTCAAACCAATCCTATGGATTGCCAAACAGAACCTTTCTTGCAAATAGGGTACATCATCCATAATTAATTAATTAATTAAGTTTCATGATATAATTGTCTTTTAATTATGACTTATTGTTTCACATATCATAGTTAATTATACAAATCTATATGGTCTTGTATGTGTTCATATAAATTTAATTAATTTAGACCTAGAAAATGTGTGTGCTTGGTTAAAGAGTAAAATTGAGAAAAACAAATATAATTATGAATAAGCTTTATATATATAATTAAATATAAACTTCATTTTGTATAAATTTTTTTCTCATATCTCCTAACCAAGCATGTCCATGAGATAGAGAGGTTTCCATTAAAAAATTGATTCTCTTAGCTTGGGCCAGCAAGTTTTCAAACAACTCTAACTTTTGCTAAATGTGTATTAGAAACATAAAATTTAAAGCATATATTAGTTATTAAAATAAAAAAGATATAAAAGGTGAAATAATAATATCTTTATAGCAATTTACTCACCACAATTTTGGGGTTCAAATTCTTGTTAATTTTCATCCATTGATAGTATAATTTTTTTACACAATCATTCAATTATGTGCTGACACGTCAGCTATGATTGTGTTTTATCTCTCTCACTACCTGAAAAATCATACAAACAGAGTATTTTGATTGAATGACGGTGTAAAATACTTATACATTGTCAATATATTAAAATTAAACTCATTATTTTATATATATAGAAGTTATCTAAATCATAGAGATTAAATTTTCAGAATTTATAATTTAACCATTATTATTATTGTTTTTTATGAACAGGTACCATCACTATGTTCAACCTGATGAGGCATCCAATAGTGTTGCTAAGAGCATGGCTTGTGAGACTAACTTCATGCATGGATGGGTCCTTTGATCACTCATCTTAATTATTATTAATTAATAGAGTTTATGACTCTCGATCACCTTATTATTATTGTTTATATGCATGTTTTTCTTTCAATTATTAGATAATTGTGCTTAATTTGCTTGTTTAATTAATTACCAGCATAAATTGTATCTTTGTTTATTATTACTTGATGCGTGGGAAGAAGCTACAAACTTCTATATATAGCGTCTTCTTTAATTGGATACAAAGTATATAGACAATATGCTCTTATTTAAATATTTCTATATTTAAAGCAATGTTATGTTATATATAATGTCTTGACTTTAAAGTTTAATAATTATTTAACATAATATACTTCAGTATATATTAATGGTTTTTTAGTTGGTATAGGGTTAGTATATGTGATAATCAGTAATGTTTGTTGTACAACATAAATACCTCAAACTAGTTAGTATCCAATATATATACTATACATAACATGTAATGTGTGCTATACATATGTGTACTATACATATGACATACATTATGTATTATGTAACAAGGAGTTTTAATTGAGTAATGTTATATATATGCACAAAATCAATTATTATTAGTTATCATATATAATAATTTAACTTTTAAAAATTATTAATTTAATTTTTAAAATATTGGATTAATGTATAATATTAAAAGTTAAATTGATAATTTTAAAAAGTTGAATTATTATATGATCGCAATTATTGCAAAATTTACATGATCTCATTTCAACCTAACAAAATTTACATGATCGCAATTAATTTAAGTGGATGAATTAGACTACTTCGGGTCGGGTTGAAACTCCTTTAGTCTATAAAATATGAGTTATATAATGTGTCTTGAAAAGTTGAATAAACAAGGCCCAACCCAACCAATTTTATTTTTGTCTTTAAAGGCTTAATGTTTTCATAGACAAAATAAAGGTTTAATAGTGAGTGGACCTAAAACTAAAATGTTTTATATGGTCATTTGATCTTATTCAAAAGTGTGCTTCTTTTATATCAAATTAAACTTGTACTCTTTTTTAACTACTAGCTAATAATTGGTCTGTTATTTGAATAATGCATAATACCGCACCAAAATTCTTCTACAGCTGAAAAAATATCAAGATTCAGAAAAGGCTTTTAATTCATAATCAATCAGTACAATAAGAAAAGACATCAATTCAAGAACCTACAAGAATGACATCATTCATAAATAAATATCATTTTGGTTCTTAAATTCTAAATGTGATTCACTTTACTCCCTAAAATTTTAAAATTAATTCTTTAATCTCTCAAATTGTATTTTAAAGATCACTTTAGTCCATGATCAAACTTTTGCTAGTTATCAATTGTTACCAATTTACTGACGTGGCAAGTTAAGTGACATGTGGTATATGCCACGTGTTGATGACATGTCATGTTACGTACATATGGCATGCCACGTCGACCGGCACATGAACCTAACATGACGTGTAATCAACCTGTGACATGTCACGTGTATCAAATAAGACATTTCTTCATTCATATATATATATATACAACTACTAAAGTGGGAAAAAGAAGTGCTAAGTCTTAAAAGAGTCAAAATACAACTTTAATTTCTCAATGAAGTACAATAATAATTAATTAAAGTTTTGATGACATTACCAAAATACATCGTCACTATATATATATGTCACAATTATTAGTTTTTACAAACTCTAGTAAGTGCATAAAAGAAAAGAAACTAATAATATTGATACAGTTAATTAATTGGGCTTACCCCTTATTTACTTCTATTTGCAATGGAGGGATTTTTGTTTTGAGATGATTAAAAATAAAAATCTCCTCCTAATTAATTAATTAGGAGGAGAAATACGCCTTAATCTTGTTTCAGGAAGGCCAATGAACAATTCAGTTTCAACATCAGAACTTGGACTACTACTTTCTGCATACACTTGTTGAGTACTAGTCTGCTTCTGCCTCTCTTCCTCTGCCTCTGGAATAGGGTTATTATTACCATACTGCACATAAATTCAGTTTTTCATATTAACTTTCATACTAATTCAATCATATATATAATTCTAGTGATATTTGTTATATAATAGAAATACATCTAATTAGTATCTTATGTGTGTTATACGTAAAAAAATATTACGTATGACACATAACACACATTAAATATTAGTTAGTTAAATGTATTTCTATTATATAACAAACATTACTGTATATAATTTATATCACCCATAATCTTAATTAATTAAGCTAATTTAATTTAATCTGTTGGACTTAAGAAAAATATATCGACTTTATATCTTAATTATTATTAGTAATTAATACACCCTTCATCCCCTCATTTTTAACTTGAAACACGAAGATTATACTTATTCTATTTAAAGAAATAGAGTAGATATGATCAAACTCTAGACACTAAAAGTCACAAATCTAGATTTATATTAAGAAAAAGGTAGTGAGGATTGAACTCTAGGCCTCACTACTTGGTTATAAAGACTTGTTAAAATCATGTTATAAATAATTCTTTGTATGAACTTAAGCTTAAATTGTTGGGTATATAATTAATGTGACTGATTTTATTTCTTAACATTAACACACGAGTATCCTAAAATATCTTGTTTCAAGATCTAGAGATTTAATTTCTATAAGGGAAGACTATATATAAGGAATAATCCAAATATCAGTAATGTTTGCTGTAAAACAGAAATACATTCAGCTAGTATTCAATTTATGCCATATGTCATATGTAATGTGTGTCATACGTAAGAAACATTACGTATGACACATAGCACACGTTAAATGTATTTCTGTTATACAATAAATATTATTAATCCAAATATGAGAAAAAGAAAAAAAAAATACATCAGATAGCATTAAAATGTGTGATTAACTTCACCTTTTCAGAGAGCCTAGCATTTTCAGCAACTAGGGCTTTTTCCTGAAAGAATTGTATTAAAAAAAAACACATTTATTAGCCACAACTTTTATATATATTAGAATGTATCATCATGAGCTAAGAATGATTTAGAAGGAATTCAAAGGGAAATATATTAACCAATGGTAAAATGCTATTTAATTTGTTGGCAATTGGTCAGAATTATATATAAAAAAAGGTGTCAAAATTTGACCAAAAGGGGTGAAACCAATTTTTATGATAATGCACACTCCTATATAGTTGTAGCCAGTTGTATACTGCAAGTGGCATCAAATTGAAAAAGGCAAAAATAAAAAAGTGTCATTTTTTCTTTATTTTGTGGAACTAAATTGTGCAAATTAGAATTCACTATGCTTAAATTGTTCATATAATAATAATATTTATATATATGAACACTACTGTGGACTATTATACAGCAGCTTAATTATATTACCTTTTTCTTTAGTTCTTCAATTTGTTCCTTGTAAACCTGAGCCTGCAGAATATAATCCAAAGTTGCATGCGATTCAAATTAAATAATGCCTATTAATTAATTTTAATTTGAATTTGCAAGTAAAATCATCATCAATCATATACATACGAAAATACATTCAACTAGTATTCAATGTGTATTATACATAATGTGTGACATACGTAATTAATGTGTTATACGTAACATGTTATACATATGACACACATTACGTATGACACACATCATGTATTACACACGTTAGATAGTTGTTGGATAATATTCATGTCATACAATAAACATTTGTTATGATAAATGCTTTTTATACACCACAAATTAAAATCAGTCACAATCATCCACCATATAGAATATATATATAATCCAATTTTTTAAAACTATTAATAATAGAATTTTTAATATTATATATTAATCCAATATTTTAAAAGCTGAATTAATAATTTTAAAAGATTGATTATTGTATATGGTGGTTGACAGGGGCGGATCTATGAAGAGGCGGATCTATGATGAGTCATAGGGGGCTTATGTCCCCACTGGTTTTTTACTTTTTCATTAATATATATATAAGTGTATATATATTGTCCTTATTATTGTATTATTAAATTTGCCCCCACACTATTAAAAATTTAAAAAACATCATCTTATATTTATATATATTAAAGATATAATATTTTTATCCCTATTATTAAAATTTTCTGGACATGCCACTGCTGGTTGATGATGACTGATTTTAATTATGATGTACATAATGTACTACTCATAATTAATTAATTACCTTTCTTGCTCTAACATTTCTTACACTCCTTTCCAACTGTTGTTCTATTTGTTGAAGTTCATCAATGGAGCATGACCCCAATCCTTCCCCCAATAGTTTCCTGAGATCATTCTTTCACTTTGTGAGTGAATTAAATTAAATTAAACATTGAGGGCTAATTCGGTTGAATAATACAACAATGAAAATCTACATTATATTTTTACTCTCTAACCAAACACGCTCTGAATGTAAAAAATATATTCAAGATAAATAAAAATTATTGTTCAAATTTTGCTAAAGAGATCATTTGTCAATGATATAACCTTTTTGAGGCTTCAAGAGTCTCAATCTTCTTCATCATGCTTGCTGCTTCTTGCTTCAGATTCTGTATCCCATATTTAAATAATTGACAATTTGCCATTCAATTAAACCTCAGGATTCTAATGAATGAATGTGTAATGTGTATGGATAATCACAAATTAAAATGCAATGAGAAAATAGGAAAAAAGAAATTATTAAATCTAAATTTTTAGATTCACAATGGAACTAGCTATATATTCACCAAAATAATAATAAGGCATTTCAAGGCCACAAAAATTGCACTCATTAATCTGATTGAAAATATTGGATTATATTGTTGGTTTCTGGTTATGCTTTGTGCAGAAAATTATAAAGCTTATATATATAATACTGATCTTATTAGTAGAGCTTTGAGTTGTAATAAGTTGTAACTTAGTTAAATATAAGTATGCTTAGTGTCTTATTATTCCTATGGGCTTAAATTCATGGAATAATCAAAACATGAATCTAGAAATTGATCATATGCATTAATTATTATCATATCATTCCTTAGGGCTGAGAAACTCATGCTTGCATTTTTCTAGATTATGATCCAAATTAAAGGAGATCAGGATAGTCCTCCTAGTAGTTAGTATTAAAATATAACACATCACACTTTTTTTTATAAGCAGACATTGTCAATTTTTTTATATTATCAGTGCATTATAATTATTTTATATATATATATATATGTTTTGCTCCATCAAATAGAAGACAGACACAAGCTAATAAGACACTCTTTAAATTGAGCTCATTAATTACTAAGCTTCAACAATTAAAATGCACTATACAAAAATTGCCAAATCATCAACACATACATAATAATCACAACATTTGATGAATTAAGTAGATAATGAGAAATTCAATAATGCTTATCGTACAACTGAAATACGTCCAACAAATGTCCAACGTGTGCTATACATGATATGAGATGTGTGTTATTTGTATAACATACGTACGTATAACACACATCTCATATCATGTATAACACACATTGGACGTATTTCTGTTGTACGACAAACATTAATGATTAGAAATTTGGTATACTAGCTACTAAGTACGAAAACAAGTTAAGTCATCAATTAATACCCAACTAATTAAGCAAAAAATGGTTACTGTTGTAAACTACATCTGCTATATATACACACACCATACCATACCCGGCCTAAATGTTTATGCATATTTGCCTTCCTCCAAAACTAGTAGAGTATATTTATGTAATCACATGCATCAAAGACCATTTAAGTATACTTGATAAAAAAAAATAAAAAAAATGCTTGTGAATTAAGGAAAATAAAAAGTTGATGAAGAGAGGTATAATAATATATAAATAATTAACTAACCTGCATATTATTTTCAACTATTTTGGGTGCAGTTGGAATATCCCTGGTATGCTTGCGATATCTTTCAATTGTCTCCTGCATGCTGCAACATTATATTTCTTACATTAAATGTTTAATTTTTCAAAGGTTATATGTTTCATCGATTATGCCTATCACTTATCTCAATTTTGAAACTCAATTACACACACATATATATGCTTCCTATATGCTAGACTTTGCTTGATTTAATTTTATCCCTAGTGGCACCAAATTAATACTAGAATATATAGCACAAATTAAAAGGGTATATTTACCATAATAAATAATTTACATATGATGCAATAATCACATATACTCTCTAGCTAAGTATTAATAAATGGACCCTATATCTTATGACACTTAATTTCTCCTCTGATCTAGCTCTAATTAAGTTACTCATGAACTTATTGAAGTACTTCTTCATGGAAGTTTCTAGTGCCACATCACATCCAAACCCTAGCCAATTAAGGCTAAGAATTAAAACCCTAAATTATATCTCATAAGAATGTCTTTAATTTAAATCAAGCCCCAAATGTGTCACAATTATCGTTTCAATTCAACTCAACTCTCACCCTACAATTTCAAGTTACCAGTTAAAATTAATTTAATGGTTTTACTAGTGCTGCACTATACAGATCATAGCACAAGGGGCCATAATTTTTTTGCAGCTTTAGAATTAGAATTCAATCTAATTAATTAATTGAAATGTAATCAAATAGAGCTGAGTAATATACATGCATGTACACCTACTATAGTATTAGTTGCAATACTATCACAAGTACTATTTGTGATATTGTTCTCTAAGCATCACTGTTCATAGGTAATGTTCATTTAGCACTATTTTTAGGTACTATTTATTGAGCACTATTTAATAGGTATGGTTCATCGAATACTATTCATAAGTGCTATTCACCTAGTAGCTGTTTTTCTAACCATAACCTATGACTATGAATTCTTTCAAAACTCCTAGACCAAATGTGTTAATTTGACTCGTTTTGTCAAGTATAATATTGTATTGAATTAAAGAGGTAAATCTCAACCATATAAGATAGAATCATACATTAACAGAACTAATGACCATATGATCACTTAACAAAAAAAAATTACACAATTTTATATTTTAATAGTGATCATTCATAAAGGAATCAAAGGGGATGAAGATTGACTCTCCTATAATAATGGCATAAGGCTAAGTTTCAAATTAGAATCTCCACTCCTCATTTTCCCACCAGCTAAAAAATGAAATATAGCTTGGCCTATATATATATCTATGCTAAAAAGGGGGAAATAATCTATTATCATTTCAAAAGGATGCTATTATGTAATATCAAAATATTGTCACTTAATGTAATGAAAAGACACATACACAACTCTCACACTTGAAATTACTGATCTGATGAATTTGACTACTAAGTAGTACTAGTTTAGATTTTGTCATAATTCATATCTTCTAAAAGTTTTAGTAGTTGAATAGAGGACACACATGAATAGTTTCAAACTAGCATTTTGTAGTTTAAAAAAACAATAACGTGGAAGTTCTAAGTATAAGAGGAAACAGCTCATCAAGTTAGATGCATGAATGGTTTACTCAAAGAGTAAAATGAGTTACCCTTGATTATTAGATTCTATGATTAAGATTAAAATATAAAGTCATATAATATTTTTAACCAATCAAAACATCATGTAAGAATCTTCTAACTTTGACCATCATAATAGCACCTCTCACTTCCACATTAAGTCATTCATTGATAAATCATCCTAAAAGTCGTGTTTGTTTTTACCCACTTCAATGGTAGAATTAAAAGGTAACTAAGAAAATGACTTTGTTAATTGTTTAGTACGAGATCATAGTAGACATAACATAAGAACAGAATCACAATGGCTTAATGAAAAAATTATCAATTTTTTAATCCACTCTAATTTTAAAGTCATTGTGTGTTATAATAAAGTCACAGAGATGTGAGAGTGTAGACTCTTGTGACATTGATTTCATGACTCCATTGACTCTGTTCTCGAAGTCAATAAAAACAAATACTACCTAATTATAGAATAATGCTAATATAATATATATATATATATATAGCATTGGAATGAGTTAAGTATGTGACCACTTGTTACTCTTAATTAACACATCACTATACACTGTGGTGATCACACAATGCACGTTATTTCATGGAAAATCACACACAAGCTCCTCACAGAAAAAGAGTGTACAATTTTTTCTCTCTTTTCTTTTGGCACATTATATTATTCTACTCGATCTCTGTCATAGTTTACTCACTTTGTGACCCCTACTTTCACACACCAAAAAATAACAATAATTTAATGATTAGAAGATTTTACAAGAAAGGCATCAAATTAAAGTAAACATCATCGTTATGTGGTGCATGTCATTATATAGGAAGGAGGAATATTATTACATTCAATATATATACAAATCATAAGATTTGTGTATGTATGTGCATGAAGAGTGATGCTTTGTTTCATATAAATTGTGTCCGGATACTTTAATTTTTTGCTTCGACTTTATATGACTCTATCTCGAAAAAATAATTAAAAAGAATTTAGTGTAACTCTATTATAATATTGATTGTTTCGTATACAATAATATTTGTTATAGAACAGAAATACGTTCAACTAGTATCCAACGTACATGTGCTATGTATGACATGGAATGCATGCTATATGTACAGCACACGTACGTATAGCACACATTCCATATCATGTATAACACACGTTGAATACTAGTTAAACGTATTTCTGTTGTACGATAAACATTATTATTTCGTATAACCGACTCCATTTAGAATTGGGACAATGTATTAATGATAAGGCATGAAGTATATAAAAATTTCACTAAAAAAATGATGTTGCATTTATTTTATTTTCGATTAATATGAATCCATGTGGTCATGAAATCAAAATGTTTTTCGTTGTAAAACAGAAATACGTCAAACTAGCTAGTATCCAACTTGTGCTATACATAACACGTAATGTGTGTCATATGTATGTGTATTATATATATAACACATATTACGTATAGTACATATTAGATACTAGTTTGACGTATTTCTGTTGTACAACACACATCAGTATTACGACTGGTCATGGAATATGTGAATTTTCACTCAATATAGTTGGTGAACATTTAAATGTCAGTGTTTAGTACACAAAACACAGCACCAACATGTGCTACCCCCTTTACCTTGCTCATTACTGAAGAAACCAAAAGCACTTTTCATCATTTTGTACTATTTTGGTAATAAGCTCAAGGTGGGGGCACTTGTTTGTGATTGATGAGTCTACAAATTAATCTTATTCACTAAGATAGATAGATAGATAATCTCATCTTATTAGATTCAATCATATATGAGTTAATTAGAAAACCACAGCTGAGAAGAAAGTGATTGAGGGGCATTAAAAAACCAAATGACCTTATAATACATCAGAGTTGTTATTAGATATAAAATCATTCGAATATATATCTTAATATAACAACTTAAAATTTTTAGAAGAGATCGATATAGTTTATATAATATATAACATTAAAGTTACTATGACTTGAGTGGTACTATCTTGATAAAATCATTCATTATGCTTTAAGTTTAAAGAGAAATTTATGTGAGAAAATATACATATATATTAAATATATATTAAGTCAAACTACACATTGATAATGTGTTTTTTATAAATATGCTTAGAGAGATAAAGGTGCTAACATAATATCTAAATTGCACATATTCAAGATCTAATAATAGCAAAAGATTTCTCAAATTCTATTAACTATCATTACATAGAAATTAATCTCATAAAATTAAAGAATTCCGTTTATAATATATTTGGGTTTCTGTTTGAAACTTCAAAACCAAATATATACACCATTAGAGTGTAGCATTAAATAAAGAACAAAGAGACATAGTGAAAATGCTGGACTATGTTTGACTCAACATATATAACTTCAAGAGAGTTATATGCATGAAAAAATTAAACTTAATCCCTTATTAGGTAGCAAACAAATTAATCAAAAAGAAAGAAACTATTGTATGAAGAAAATAAAAACATCAATACCGATGGTACAACAGAAATACGTCCAACTAGTATCCAATGTGTGTTATACATAACATAAAATGTGTGTTATACGTACATGTACTATACATATAGCACACATCTCATATTATGTATAGCACACACTGGATACTTGACGTATTTCTGATGTACTACAAGCATTATTGAAATAAAATTGGTGAAATTAATTAGCACATACACCCTAACAAATGCAATTAATTATTGAAGAATTAATTAAGTAATTAATAAAATAAATAATATACCTGGAGCTTGCAAATTCATAAAGTTTGCCCCTAGGAGAGAAGATGATAAGAGCAACTTGAGCATCACAAAGAACTGAGAGCTCAAACGCCTTTTTCAGCAAACCATTTCGCCTCTTTGAGAATGTTACTTGCCTGCTTGTCGCATTCTCTATTCTCTTCATCTCTGTTTTTCCTCTCACCATCTTCTTCAACTATTAATTATTTATTTAATTTCTTAATAATGATTCTGTCACAAAATAAAAATAAATAAATTCAACTATATATATGAAATTATAAAAGAAAAATGCTTGAATAGCTAGGAAATTGAAACAAGTGGAATGGTCTTTAATTTTCCTAATAGAATGGACAAAGAAAATTAAATTTGGAGCAAATCTTATATGAGCCTTCTTCTCTCCAAGAAAGACTTAAAATCCAAGGAAAAATAAAAATAAATAAAAATGCAAGATATATAGAGTCACTATCAAAGGGGTAACCATTAATAAACCAAGAAAAAAATATATATTAAAAAGTTAAAGATGTGATGGCATGAAGGAAGGATGAAGTTCACTATAGTGTATATACATAAGAAAATAAAATTGAAAAAAATGGGAAAAATAAAAATAAAAGCCAGATCAGTTCTTCCTATATATATTATACACAAAGATTTGAATGGGTAGAAGAAATTAATTAAGAGACCTAATAATTGTAAAAAAATAAAAAAAAGTAAATCTTCCACTCTTCTTCACAAAAAAGGATCTAAAGACCAATAATCATATAGATAAGGGGTTTCATCATCATGAGTTAATTTTATATATATATATATACTTACCGGATAGAAAAAGCAACTTCAAATTTGAAGTGGTTTTCTCAGTGAGATGAGGCAAAGGGAAGAGAAGAAGGGCTTTTAATTTTGCCTAAAGGAGGAAGATAAGCAGATTCACACCAAATATGAAACTATATAAAATAAAAAAAATGAAAAAAAATAAATAAATATATTTTTAGGCCAAGCTAGCTTCTATAGAAGGTAGAAGAGAGAGAGAGAGGGAGGGGAAAAATAAAGGGTTGTGCATATAGAAAAGG
The DNA here is from genome assembly GCA_013621005.1 of Aeschynomene evenia. Classification (NCBI taxonomy): domain Eukaryota; kingdom Viridiplantae; phylum Streptophyta; class Magnoliopsida; order Fabales; family Fabaceae; genus Aeschynomene; species Aeschynomene evenia. The sequence goes on along the minus strand of CM024264.1, from coordinate 2,751,819 downwards.
GAAAGGAAATAATAAATGAGTGAGGAATCAGAAGAAAGGAAGCACCCAAAAGAGAACACACACAGAGAAGAGGAACAGAAAAAGGAAACTATGGTTTTTCCATAATTGAGGTATCTATGTATTTATGTATCTATATATGTATACGTATATGATGTTGTATATATATATATTGTAATAATTAAGTCAGTTAAGAATGTGTGTGTTTTTGTTTTTGTTTATTTGTTGGATTATTATTTGACCCTATCTTTTGCTTAGAGGGAACCACTTTTACATACCCAACCTTTCCTTATTCGATCATCCACCTTCATCTCACACTTGTTCCCCTCAAGCCCCATCATGTATTAAGTAACACAACTAGCTGAATATTTTTATTTATTTTGGCTGAAATACCAAAAAAGAATATGAAAGGTTTTGTCGGTGATAAATTCAAGTATTAAAGATGTTTTTGATAAAATAACTACTCATGGAAGATTGTTTAAGGGTGACAAACTGCATTGGCGGTGAGATCGAGTCAAAGGATATTTAGTCACATGATGATGTATTTATCACAGTTAAACAATCTTTTGTAGTTTATTTTATCAAAAATATTTTTCGTGATTAAATATATCAGTAATAAATTCTTTCGTATTCTTTTTTGGTACTTCACCCATTTATTATATATATATATATATATATATATATATATATGATAATATTCTTTCTATTACTCTAGATATCTACTTTCGAATTAATCCCTATGAAATAATAGATCAAATTTTATAAGAGAGTAAATTTGTAATCATAATATAAAATAAGAGGAGAATATATGAAACCTCATTTCCTTGCTTGTTTTGGTAAAACTTAGAAGCCACATGACCCAATAAAGGAAATTTTCAGATGGAAGGGAGGGAAGATATATCATAAATGTGAAATTGATGGTACAGATTTTTTTTATTATTATTCAAATGATGCTGCAGAATTAATCAATGAAAAGACTAGTATGTATAAACAAATGAAATAAATGTGCAGAAAAGGACAAGAAGTTTCAATGAAACCTTTAATTAATTGATAGAATATAGTATTTTCTTTGCCAAGTCGATATTGGTTTTACATCAAATAGGGAGGTTAAGAAAGAATTAACTATAATAGAGTTTGATAACCATATATTTATTGAGATCAATGAATTAATAAATAATTAAATTGATAATGTTCTTACTATTATTACTACTATATGGTTAATTAGTTCTATTTATTATTTTTTTATATTAATCTTCTGTGGAAAGTAATTAAAAAGAGAAGATAGCTAATTAGGAAAGAAAGAGTGTGGGTTGGGTAGTAAATAATAATGGGGAAATTATTTTTTAACATCAGAAATAACAAAAAAAGAAGAATAAAAAATTTAATAAGGTACACATATTTTATGAATTAAATATTTAAAATTATAAAATATATAAAGATCATTATTACCTTATATATATATAAAGAGAAAGAAAGGGTGAAATGGAAAAAAACAGAGGGAAATGGTACAATGTTAGCAAAATGTTACATCATCCGTACAAGAAGGTACATGAACTCACCAATCACCACTCGAAAACTCTTCAACTCTGAAATGAACTGTCATCATCACCACAATTATGTCATTTCAAAAAATAAATGTTAAGAATATAATAAAAATGGTAAAATATTTATACAACCACTATATTAACTATTTGATTATATTAATTTGTAAATTCATATTACGATCTAATGAAAGATATGATTGATTGTAGGTATGGTAGGAAAAAGAATTTTTGTTTTTAGTTTCTACCCTTTTTTCATTTATTTTATTTATTTAAATTATATTATTAGTATAAATTTCTTTTAAATCTTTATATCAATAAATATTTTATTTATTATTAGATAAATTTATATAAAATCACACTTCGTTCAATAATAGAAAATATGTATTGACATGAATAAAATTAAAAAAAGAATAAAATTAAAAAATGCATCCCTAATTATATTCTTTAGATGAACCTATGTTCACTAATATATCTTTTCATGTGAATATTTATATTTTTACTAATTTAACAAGTGTTTTAAAAATACATATTAAAAAATCTTAATTTTTATGTTATTAAAAAAAATAATATATAAATTCTATTTAAATAAGTTAGTACACCATCAATAGTTTTAATTAAAAAAATTGTGCATAAAGCTTGCTTATCCCCTATAATTAATATCATCTATGAGTTGTATATATAGCTCATAATAAACATAGAATGCATCTAGAAAGGGAAAAAAAAGGAACATGTATACCTAGAGTTAGGAATTGGATTTGAACATAAAACCTCTTGTTAAAGGATTATTTAAACGGTTACAACTTTAACTAGTTCTAATAATAATCACAAATGCTTGAGTCTCAAAGAAAAAAAAAAAACCAGCAGTCAAACCAGCCAACAAAACCCATTTAACACTTTATGATCCAAATATCACTTTTAATCATGAGTATATTTTTAATGGGCTAGGTGATGATTGTGGCCCAAAAATTCCTATTTATTGGTTGTTTTGACTGGTTTTATATTGTGCCTCTAGCCATACTCAACAATAACACTACCTCGCTCCTAATACCAAGTAATTGTCTAGATTTGATTATGCTAATGGATTAAGAAAATAGTTAAAACCATCTTAATTTTTGGGATGAAGCTAAAAAATTTCCCACAATAGATATTGCTACCTACAGTAGCTAGATATATGATATGATATGAATTGCGTCTAGGTAAATTAATTTTTCAATGTATAAAAAAGTCAAAAATGATTATTATTTTGGAATGGAGATAGTACTTTATGTTTAGGTATATTAATTTTTCAATGTACCAGAAAAATCAAAACGACTATTATTTTGAAACGAATGGAGTACAATAATAATACTGTAACCCAGAATTGTGGGAGAATATATATATAGATGTGAAGGATTCACCATTGAATGTTGAGAACTAGCTAGCTAGTGGATTATTATTGTGTTCACAAATCACAATTGAGGCCACATATTGTGAAGAATAATCAAATCTCGTGACATCATCTCCAATACCTACCCTTCTATATTTTGAAAATTAAATCGATTTTTTCTTTTAAATTTAAATTTTTAAAGATCATAAAACTTTAATTGAAAAATAAAACAAAATATGACTCATTTTCTACAATGCAAATGTGAAATAAAAGTCTACCTAGGTGCTCAGGAACCAACCGTTATAGAAAAAAATATATGAAAAACTAGAAAAAAAAAGAATCATTACATTGGCTTTTTTAGTGCGAACACTTTGTATATCGAGAAAACAATTTTCAATTTTATTGTCAACTTTAATTTAGTTTATTTTCTATTTTGTTTGAATCTTGTGATGAAGGCAGATAATAATGATAATGAAAAAAAAAAATACTAAATTTGCTAAGTGTTAGGGTTTTGAATTTGTCATTATTTTGTTGCTTATTAGAAGAAACATAGAAGACATATGATTGGATGGTCAAACTTATTTCTCTAAAAAAAGAAATGAATAATAATGTGGGGTGTGAATTAGTGGTTGGCACATGTCAAAAAATTAGAGTATCAAGTGGGAATGGTATAGTAATAATTCATTCATGCCATTTATGTCAAACTTCTTAGGTTTCATCCAAAATTAAATAAATAAATAAACAAATTAAATTTAAGAGACAGAGAGCCATCAAACCAATGAGATTTCAGAATGTGAGGTGTTCGGTGCGGGGGGGACCACTCAGCGTGCTGTGGTCCTTCGATTCATTTGATGAGATCCAACGGTCACAATTTCATCACTGAGATCAGAGATATTTTGTTGTGTCCACCTCATTTCCCATAAACCCTCCCCTTTTGCTGCCGTCACCCCTTTTTTCAATTCTTAGATTTCTCTCCCTTAATAATAATAAATTCTTTTTTATTATGACATTTATTGTATAATTAATTATTACTATGATTTAATAAATTTAAAAAATATATATAATTTTTTATAATTATATAATAGATAATTGATATTGATACCATATTCATATATTTTATTAGCTAGGTACGAGGAAATTAATATTTCATTTTTTAATAGTTAGTTTTATTTGGCTTCAGAATATTATTCTTCCCCAATTTTTTTATTTATTTCTATTATCAGTCCTTTTTTTTTTTAGTATCAGTAATAAGTTGTACTATTTTGCTATGACCAAAATAATGTAGAAGCTTCTTGTTAGTTTATTGATTTAAATATAGGCTCTCTAATCTAGTTCATTATTCATTTAAATTTTTTTATATATTTTTTAAGTAGTTAAAAAATAAAACATAAAAAACAAGTATGAGAGCTAGAGAGATTATGGATCTAGCTAACAGTAGTTATTAACCAATGTACCAAAACATACAGAGGCATAATAATTGACTATAATTAGTTTAGGGTAAGATTATAGTAATTAATTAAGTAGCTTATATTTATTATTCGTAAAAGGAAAGTCTTGTTGTTTTTAATTAAACAACCTATATAGCTACACAAGGGAAGGAAGGAACCTAAACTTTTGCACTTCGTGATGATTAAAACATGTGCAACAAATTAAATTGATGCTACTATACTCTTTGCAATAACCTTATCTCAAATAGTTTCTCTAACAATTATTATTACTTGTGATATATATGTATATTAGTATATATATATATATTAATTTATAAATATATATATATAGGATTTAATTTTATCAACCGTAAAACTTTTTTTCACAACTATTTAATCATGTACTGTAATGTTAACTATGATTGTGTTTTTTCTCTCTCTCACTACCTGAAAAGTCATATACAAACAGAGTGTTTTAATTGGACGATAATGTAAAATATCTTTACACTGTCAGTGTATCAAAATTAAACTCATATATATATTTGTGAATATGTGTAACATTGATCTTTATTTATTATTGATTATGATGTGAATGTTATATGTGTTTTGTGGACCACAGCCATTATCACAATAGTTATGGTTTGTACTATTGGTTGGCAAAAACATTTAATTTGTGGAGAAATTCTTAGTCAACAGAAAGTAATAAATAATTAAATTTTGTTATGTTTTATTAAAAAATTTGATATATATTTATATATGTCAATTATAGTAATAATAATAAAAAAAGTTATATTTTAGTCATACATCTACCATAACTATTCTCTTTTACCAAAAAAAATGTATATATGCTCTTGAAGTAAGTTTTTTTCTCTTATTCTAAGTAATTTTAGTTATTAGATTTGTAAACAAAAAAAGGAGAGAGAACTTGAAATAAAAAATTTATCTAAGGTTTAAATATGATGTAAAATAAAAAATCACTTGCTATATATTCGAGAATTTCTCTTATTTTTTATTCTAAAATGTTCTTATAATACTAATATGTTAAAAGCCGAGTGGTCCAAATATATAAATCATGTGAAAGTTTTCTCAAATTTACGACCCAAAAACAAATTAAAGAATCAAAGTGTGACGTGTAATATATGAATCACGTTTTATATATGTTGAATTCGAATGAGAAATATTTGAGTAGTTGTGTTATTTATCATGTGGAGTGATATATATATCAATGATTATTATATTATGAATTTAATTATGATGCACTGTGTAAATACTGTGAATCAATTATATTTATTGATTTTGAGACTTTTTAATTATTGGATGATTGAATTAAAATTTTTTATTGATGTGTTAATTTATGATTGAATGTCTGTATAAAATAATTTTACACTAACAGGTTAAAATTAAACTCTTATATTATATGAGACACAAAAATAGTTTTCAATCCAAGCATTTATGTCCACATAATATTTGTCCAATTTCTTTTTTTTTTACAGTATTCGGAGTTTCGTCCCGACTAATTTGTAATTTGGGGTCACGCATCCGAGAATAGTAGGGTAGACTCCCGACATGAATTTTTTTCGTTCATAACATTCAAACTCAAGACCTTGCTTAAAAAACAACAAACTACTTATCACTTTTATCGAACCCCATTAATATATTATTTGTCCAATTTCTATTCCTATATATATATATATATATATATATATATATATATATATATATATATATATATATATATATATATATATATATATGTTATTTAGTGTTTATTTTAGACAAGGATTATACAATAATAGTACAGAACAGACTCCAATATTGTTCATCCAACAATTTTGATTGGCTACTGTATGTATATTTGTAGCAGAATTTCTGAAAGCATTCAATTGCTCAATGCATCAATTCTGAGGGGAAAGTTCGATGATAGTAACTTGTCATGAAAATAATATATATAGCAAAATCGGAAATTCTAACTGTACAACGTCAAATACTGACAACGTACGTACAACGTAATTTTGCATGTTGCTCATTTTGCGTAACTATGCGCTTTTCCTTTGGCTTCTCCTGGTTCTCTTCTTCTTTTCCTTTGATTTTTGTTGTTGTTCATCTTTTTATTTTTTCTTCCTATTCTTTTTATTCATTTTCACTTTCACTCAATATACTCACTTTTTTTACATTAAACTCTATTTCTTTTTCTTCATTACTACAAAGTCAATAACATTCTCTCCTTTTAGCTTCATTTCAACTTTTTTTTAGTCTATAATGAAAGAAAATTCATATTTTTTGTACTTCTTATTGTTTTATATTTTTTTTCCACAAATTCATTATATCTATGAGTTTATAAACAAATAGTAATATTCATACGTGAAAATAATTGTTTCTAAAATGAACACATATTTGTTCATCAAATGAACACATTGTATAATGTTAAATGAACACATACATACATAATTACAGAACACATTCATTACATAAATTTGTTTATTTTTGTTCAGATTCACAATATAAAGTGAATACATATTTATACTGTAACTGAACACATATTACAATGCAAAGTGAACACATACATATACAGTAACTGAATACATATACAGTAACTGAATACATAATACAAACTAAAGTGAACACATACTCATATTGTAACTGAACACATAATACAATATAAAATGAACACATGCATATACTCTAACTAAATACATAATACAATGCAAAATAATCAAATTTATGAGTTTGAGATATTTTTATAAATAAATGTGTTTACTTTTCATACTTAAATGTATACATTATAATGAATAAATGTGTTTATTTCTGATAATCAAATGTGTTCATTTGCTATTTAAATATGTGTTCATTTTATGTGTTGGAATGTGTTCGCTTACGCGTGTACTGTACACGCGTGCGTCCGTGAGAGTGGGTATATGAAATGCGCGCTTTTCAATCTTGTTGCCTAAATGCCGCATTATACGTTGTTTGTTACGTTGTACGTATTCTACGTTGTACACCTAGCAGGACTCATAGCAAAATATATAGTAGTATCAAACCTTTTAATCTTTTTTGGTTTAAAATTGTTAATAAATCTGGAGAAACTTGAAATGTCAATAATCATATTGATTTTCTGAAAAAAAAATTATTTGAGCATAAATTGCTAATATTATCAAGATGTTTGTTTTATTCTTTAGAATTATGTTAATTAATGTTTTTAAAATAACCTAATATGTCCTCTGTGAACTTTTCCTTTTAAAAAATGAGAATTTTTTATATTTATTATTTTTTCTTTGTGAATAAAAGCATTTAATGGAATGTACTAACGCTTCTTAATATGTATCATATATAAGTCTTATTTTTCTTTAGCAAATGTACCAAAAAAGTCCTATAATTCCTTTTTATTTTTTTCCCTCTTTTGTTAATAGTATCCTACAAACTAAAATTCTAACTCCTATATATTTTAGCTGTCTTTAGTTTTTAGTTGGTCTAGAATTAAAACCTACATAAATAGCTACAATCAAAAGTAAAACAGCTACATTTATATTAATTTCCATCAAAACACATAAATATATTGGTATTACTATTATTTATTAATATCAAGGGTACGGTTAAAAAGCCAACAAATTAGTTCATTTCGTCAACCTTTCACTCATGTTGTTATATAACTTAATTCAATACAAATTAGTTCATTTCGTCAACCTTTTACTCATGTTGTTAAAATACTTAATTCAATTCTCTCTCTTTTTTTTTTTATTGATGAGTAATCTATAAATGTTCGATAAGTCTACCCTGCATCTCGACTCAGACAAACTTTCTATTCAACAAGCTGATTCGTAATTCTCTTTCATTCCACGGCATAACTTGTATCCATGCGCTTCATATTCGCCTGGAGTTCGCTCCCAGAAATATAGTCCCCCCCCCCTCCCGTCAATCCCACGAGCCTCTTATCCATTCTCAATTCTCATTCGATCACGGCATCAAAATAAAAATCGAAAAACTCACATTGGGTTTAGGGATAATCTGCTTTAAAAAATAAACTTTTCATTTAACTCATTTTTGTTATTTAAAACCATTATTTATTCAATCTAAAGCAAGTTTGGCTATATGTACGTGTGCTATACATATAGCATACATTACGTCTTATTGTATAGCACACATTGGACGTATTTCTGTTGTACAACAAACATTATTGCATAATTAAAAGTTGAAAGATTAAAAAGCCATTAGGTATACAACAATATAGTGAATAAGCAATCTGACCCAATATTGCTCAATTGATCAAACCAGAAAGGGCCCAAACTAAAAAACATGACAAAGAAAAAAGAGACAAAACTAAATATTGACCCCAAAAAACCAGACCAATTAATTACATTACATTTTTTTAAATGTTCATATGGTTGAAAAATACACACAATATTTTTGTTACAAATGGAAGATCCACAAATTGGTTCAAACCTTACAATAATACATGAACTAAATTAAATTGACCCTTAGATGCCACTATGATCCCTGAAACCAAAACTCAGATGTTGGATCAGTTCTGTTTGATCACAACAACACATAAGACTAACCTGAAATTTATCTGTGCAATACTCACCTTGTTAAAATGAGGCAGGAAAATACACATCTTGACCAAAATAATTAAGGCTTTTTTGAGTTAATAAATCAGGGCAAGGCAAAAAAAAAGAGAAAAAATTAAGGAAAAAATGGGACTTATAATGCACCCTATACTTTTTGCTTTTTCTGTGATTATATTTCCCTAAAATAACAACACCCTATAAAGGCAAAGAGAAATTTAATTTAAGTCCATGAAAATCCACACATCACACTATTTCTACTACTTCATTGTCATCAAAGTCCTTGTGCTGATGTTGAGGTGCAAAAAATGCAATGAGAAGAGGGTTTCTTTTAAGGCATGAAAGAAAATCATCCTTGTTGATTCTCCCATCATTGTCATCATCATCAAATAATACAAAAAGTTCATGAACCTACAAGTAAACCAGTTAATATCAGCAAGGGTATGTTTGGATTAGCTATGAAATTGAAAATTTGTTTCAATATTCAAATATAAGTATAGCTGTTTTTCAAATCAATTTCATGTGTTGGTGTATAAGCTGAAAAATGATTTCAAGGTAGTGCATTTTGCATAAGAAATAGAAATACCTTTAGTATTAAAGAAAAAGTTAAAGATTATAAACAGTTCATCCATATTCAGCAAAAATACCAGATTACATTGAAAACAGCTTTTCTAGAAACAAGAAACACTCTAAAGTGATAGTAAATCAATGCGAGTTACCTCATCGTCGCTCCAGCTGGGGATAGCACGTTGCATGAAATCTAGCAACTGAAATTTAAAAGGAATTGCAAAGAACAAGAAGTTAAGAGTTAGGCCATATATATATATATATAGTAAAGGAAATAGATGTATGGAAGAGCATGGTACTTCTTGTTCTAGGATGTAGGGTTTCGATGCACCACCACATTCAGCAAAGGCTGCTTCACATGCTTGATGGAAGCCTCGGTGCTTCATGACGTGCGCGGACCCATACAAGAACTGAAAGCAACACACAAGCATGTGAATAAAGATGCGAGTGTCGTAACCAACAAAGAGATTTTGAAGTTAGTAGCTTTTTGCCAGAAAACTAGTGCAGATGTAATATGTAATGAATGAAATAATGAATCTACTACTAATTTTCTATAAAGCAAAGAAAAAGGGAAAATTTTATTGCAAGTATTCACCTGTCTAAATGTAATTGTACCACACTTCTCCACATCAATGAATGTAAATATCTGTAATATTCATAAAAGAAAAAAAGTTTAGGATTTAGAAACAAAGAGAAGACACAAATGGGAAAATTGAAGTTAGAATGAACCTTGTCAAAGAAATACATGATATTGTAGCATATTCTGATGATATATTACAGACACAAGGATCAAAACTCAAAACAGCAAATATTGAAGGATCTTGATCCGAAAATAATAAAAAGACATTGAAATGTTTGGTAACTAACCTTTTCAGATAAAGGACAGGCCTTAAGCCTTAAAACCCTCAAGAAGTCATGATATTGAACGCGGCCACTGTAAACAGGACATGGACTTCATTATTAACACAAATTGTAGCAATAAAGGTTTTCCTAGTTAGTTACGCGAGTGTGGTAACAGTACCTGGGATCAGGATTCATAGCCAAGAATTTATCTAGGAACTCCACAGCTTCCAAGCTTCGTATATGAAATAACTGGAACGAAAGGCAAAGTCTCTTTTAACTTTCCTCGCGATATTGTTAGCAGTATAATTTAATTAAAATGAGAATCCAAGATATAGTTAAATTGAAACGACATTACTTTTTTAGACGAAAATACAAGATATAGTTAAAGCTTGTTTGTTTATAAGGACTTACTGATTCCACCTTTGCCATTTCAACCATATAACTTGAAGGGTTCTCCTGCAAAAGTCAATACGCGAGAACAATTAAGTTGCACTAGAAGCATGTAATGCTTAACAATAACAAAATTTATGAAAAAAGCATAGGTTATAATAAAATAAGGATGGCTAGAAATTTTCAGCAGAGTACCACCATAACAGATTATAGATGAGGAAATATATAATACAATCTCGATATGCCTAATACAACCATATTTTGCAGTTGACTACTCCAATAAATAAAAAGCACACCTGTTTGGCTTCTTGTGCTTTCATATAAAGCATTGTGTCTCCATAAGTATGTCCAGTTTGAACAACATTCATTGTAGATGCAATAGCTCTGCTGGCCTGCATTTATCCATACCACACATTACAGATATAGAGAGACAAAGCTCAATAAATCATCCGATGTATTTATTTATTTATTTTCATAAACAAATATAGACAAATTGGATAGAAGAGAAAAGGCAAAAAAATGTAAAGAAAAAAGGTTAACAAACACATCATGTTTACAAAATCTTAGGCATGTCTAGGCCATGTTCCCTTTAATACATTGTTCCCAAGATTTTCTTGAATAAATTGTTTCTTAAACTGATCTATTATTGTTAAGTCCACTCATCCACCTCAGCATTGTCTTCTCAGTTAATCTCAGTTTTATCTGTTGTTGGCACTTCATTGGCCAAAATTCACTAGCATAGCTCTTCGAAATTCAGGGTGAAAAATCAAGGATGAGCTTTTCACACAAATTTTGTTATAAAGTTCATCTCTTAATTTTTCCCCCCACTTTTAAGGGAATACCAAAATTACAATTGAAGAGAAAGAAAGCATTTTCAAAATGGCTAGAGAGAAATCTTCTTCAACTCAATTCAAAGTTAACGTACATTTATGCATTGTATAGATGATTCAAGGATCAAGTTATTGAAAGCTGTTTCTGTGAACTTGTGCAGTCCAAAGTGAGAAATTTCAAGCGAAAGAGAAGCATAAATATAAAAATACCCTAATACAATGTATGAAATTTAGTAATTTACAAAACAAAATTAGAAGACTCACCCTTTCGCGAAAGTGAACAGCAGTTTCCTTATCATGCAGGGGTGAAATAACTGGAAGATATTCTACCTGTTCAATTCAATATTAAAGTTCAGAATTACTTCAAGAATAATAAGCTTCCATACAATGTGGCGAATTAAACAGTGTAAATACAAAAGAAACTATACCTCCAAGAAGTTGTGGAACTGAGTGAACATCCTGAACATAAGCTTTCCCAAAGAAACATTACCCCTAAACAAATTTTCATGCCAGACACAATGTCAGTGATAAGCTACCCCTAAAAATAACAAAATAAAGTGCTTGGATCTTCGTAGACATATTTCTTACCAAGATTGATCAAAGTGCACATGAGGATAGCGGACAATTACAGGCTGGATTGGGTACCCAGGGATGAATGCACCGAGTTGGAAAGAGATAAGATTCCTTCCGTTAGTCGTGGTTCCCTCAGGAAATAATAGTACTCGAGGAAATCTATTGCAAGAAGCCCTTCTCTGTTATTCAGATCCTTGAAAGCAGATTTCTGTATCAAATGGCTTATAAATTGATAACAAGATAAATTATATGAAGCAAACATCTATTGTTCGTCCTCTAACTTCTGTTAGTTCGAATTATTCTTGTATATTGCCTTTCATTGTTCATTTCCAAAACCCGAAGCTAATTTCATGTCACAGCAAGTTGAATACTCAGCTCTGAGGTTCTCTTCTGATATCTGGGCAACTAGACTTTTCATAATTATTTACAATCCCAATCATTAATGTTGCACACTTCGAGCCTAAGTCATATATTGCTTACATAACTCTTACTATACTTTCCTACATATGAACCGAAACTTCCATAATTTTTAGTCATACTCTTCCTAACTTATAGCCTAATAATATCCTTTGATAAACTTTGCAGATGTTCGGTGAAAATATAGGGGCACTAAATGCTCATATGAAGATGATGCGAAACTCCTTAACAAAGATAATATCGGAAAGATAGTGATGTCAGAAACATAACTGAGAATGGAAAAGCAGGTCTGAGTTACTTGAGCATCAATTGACAACCACATCAACAATCAAAGAACAAAGACTATTATGAGATACAGACCCAATAACAACAGTAAGCAAGCTAATAGAAATGTTTTACCTTTATTTCCTTGACAGCTCGTTTCCTTGATGATGGCGAGAACCTGTCCACATATATGACCTGAAAACATAAAAATTGAAAAAGTGAAAAAGAATAATGGCTGAATGGCATATACTGTTATATCTTTAACCAATCATACTCTAAATGTAACCGTGATCCGGGAAATAAAATTACCTGCATTGCTCTAATAATGGTGCCGACGAACGGTAAGGAGTCATGAGACTCGGATGCCACAATGGTGGGAAACAATTCATAGAAATAGAAGATTGGCTCAATGTAAGACACATGGTTAGATACAACAATTGGAGCGATTTCCCTTGGTGCAGGTCTTCCCTTCCGTTTTATCCACTGATAGCTGCAATGGCCAGAAGGAGACAACAATACAGAGTTCTTAATAGATCATAACCAAATTTAGATATTGATGTGTAGATTAACATAAGACAAAACTGAATTCAACCCAATAGAAGAATAACCCAACACTCATGCTTTATTTTATACATGGCAGACTCAATCCTTATATGCTCCCATCCATTCAGCAAACATCACAAGGAAGTGAAGAGTAGTAGGTAGAAGGAGAAAGAATGGAGTATAATCATAAAAATATAATATGACAAAAAAAAAAAAAAAGCCAAAAAATTCATTAAAATTTAGTGGCACAAATTAGTTAAGAACTTACTTTAGAAGTCAATCATTTTTAATGATATAATAATGCGCGATTAGATGACAATGTAATAAAATTTTACATTAAAAGTTTACCAAATTAAATCCAATGAACTATCCATGCATTGGAATAATGGGAAATTACATGTGTCCTTAATTGTGAGTTTAGCTTTGCCTTTTTCCTCACTCAACAACTAAAGTTTTGATCTTTACGCCATGCAAATCTTAGTTCTTATTATGGATTACGGATTCACATCACAACAAAACAAATTAAGTCAGAGAAATGATTGCATTTCATCCACTCTAATGGCACATCAACGTACTTAAACAGAACAAATCAAATCAAAACATTTACTTCATTCACTATAATGCCACATCAACATCCTCAATCATAAAACGCACACAAAAAAAGAGTTAATTATGATCCTATATGTACTTCCACCTAACCAAACCCAAATCAATGTACTCAACTATAAAAAAACAGAAGACACACAGAAAACCTAACTATGATCTTAATTCTTAAATAAAAAAAATAAATTGAATGAAGAAAAAGAACAAAAATTATGGATTACATCAGCAAACCTAAGCCAAAATGAACTCACAAAGTTGACTAAGATTTAAGATGAACGTCCCTTCATTCATAAACAAAAACAGAAAAGAAAAAAAAAAAAGAAGCGAGTTCATTTATGATGGCATGTACTATAACCTCACCTACCTTCAAAGGGACTTCAGTCAACCATTATTACACCCTCCCCCTCAAGAAAACACACACACACAGAAGTACAAACTTAGGTACATAACTAAGATCTTAAATCAATAAACCAAAAATTCAAAATATAGTCATGATATCCCTTTATCCGCCATATCAAGCTCAAAAAAGTAAGGAAACAGTTGACCAAGATCTTAGATCAGAAACAACAAAAACAATAACATTAAAAAAAATGGAAAAGGAATTGGGCATGTTAAGATTCAACTCGAATCAGATTAGTTCTCTGATCATCCAAAACCACCAATAAGATTAGAACCAGATTAGTAGAAATTCAATTGACTTAAGTCAAAAACATTTTTTTTTTTGAAAAAAATATCAAATCTTGTTTTAAATCAAAGCCAATTATGAAATCCACCAACCTGATTCAAACCAGATTAGTAGAGCTAGAAATCCAATTTGACTATTGCATACTTAATAAAGTAATCAAGTCAAAAACAATAAAAATCAAATTTTGAGCTGAACCCAAATCCAAAAATGAAAATCCAAGACATACCCAAAAGAGAATAGGATCAATCTAGCACAAATCCTGGTAACCCACATGAGCCTACACCTCCATTTGGGCATAGGGTTCTCCTTATCCTTCCACCCTTCCAACGCCAACCTCGTCGCGATGTACCCAACACCAATGCACACACCGAAAAGCACAAGCCTCAAAATCGCAATTGGCAAACACAGCAACATCTTCAGATACTCGTAAAACCCCTCAATCTCCGGCGTGTTGTTCTTGAATGGGTCAACGGTCAATGGAACCGGAACGGTCAACTCTTCGTCAGCATCGTCGTCGGGGCTCAGAAATCTGAACGGGTTGGCGGTGGCGGTATCGGCGGCGGCGGGATCGGCGGTGGTGGCGGGATCGACGGTGAGGATGAGGTGATCGGAGGGAAGAAGCGGGGTGGTGAGGTTGGTGTTGTTGTGATTGGACATTGGTGGTGGAGTAGGGATACGCAGGGTGTACGGTAGAGGAATAGTATGATGAGATGAGAGAAGAAAATGGGAAGAAAAAGGGAAACCACACACAAACAAAGAAAGGTTAATTTTTATGAGTTGATGTGTGTGGGAGCATCTTTTTTTCAGAGGATTCGTTGTTAATGGCTTTTATAGAGAAAGTGGAGGGTGAATGAATGAATTTATGTATGTGTGTGATGTTGATGTGTCCATGTGATACTCCATCTTATTCTCACCACTTTTTCTAATTAGGTTAATATTAATAGATTAATTTTGATGCACTGATAGTGTAAATATTGTCATCCAATCAAAATACTTTGTATGACTTTTCAGGTAGTGAGAGAGAAAATACAATCATAGCTCATGTGTCAGCACATGATCAAATGATCAAATGACGATGTAAAAAAGTTATACATTGTCAATTGATACGGATGAAAACTAAATCATAATATTATGCACAACATATATAATATAAAACACACAACGTATATCACATGTAGTGTACAATATATATCACCTACTATACACAACATATATCACATATTGCTGCATCATTTTTCTTTGCAACATGTGATACATGACGTACACAACATTGTAATATTTATTGTGCAATTTATATTATAAATATTGTACACAACTTGTTGGCTGTTTTGACTGATTTTTTATTGTATATATAGTAATGCTCTATTAATATGGTGAAATATTTCCTTAAAGTTGACACTAAATTAGACATTCAATTCAACTATAATACAATTTAACATTTACAATTATTCAATTTAAATATTATATTCAAATTTTTATAATAAGATATTGATAATTTTTATATTGACATAATTCAATATTTATACTTACTCATTCCAATTTTTTGTATTAGTAATTGATTTAGTGTCACTTTTAGTACGCATCACAAATAACATTGCTCATTAATATATTATTAATACAGACTAAGGATACATATATATTGTACAATTAGTTACTATTATCATCCCTATATGTAATCATTTAATTTTTTAAGACTATTAATCTAATTTTTAAAATATTAAATTAATATATAATATTAAAAATTTGATTAATAATGTTAAAAAGTTAAATTATTACGTATAATTACTAATTTTATGATGTAAAAGAACAATTCTATTAATAAATTATCATTATGCAACGGATTCTTGGCCAATAAAGATTACTTTATTGAGAACTAATTTTTGTATGAAACTCTATTTAGGACAAATGCTTGAATAGAGGCCATGATTTTTTTATAACTGTGGATGAATATTCTTGATATAGATGCTTAGAAAAGTTGTTTAGATAACATCAATTTTATGTACTAGAATGAACTTCTGTCTACGTATCATGATCATCACAATTTGAATCAGTTCATAAATTTACCTCCTAGGTTGAGATTTTTTTTGGTAGATATAATATGTTGAGATTAAATGAAAAAGTTGGGATAAATTGAATTTTTTTTTATTGCCGACTAAACAGGTTCAAATTTGTTTTTTGCTCTTGGCATTTTGCATTGAGACACAATAAGGATATGAAGATTTTCCGACATTATTTTCTTTTATTTTTCTATATAAATAATTGTTTTATATGGAGTCATTTTCGTGAAATGGCGTATAAACACATGAGACATATATTAATATTTAATTCGATAATATTTATTGTATAACAAAAATACATTCAATTAGTATCTAACGTGTGCTATATATAATACGAATTACGAAATGTGTGTTATACATATATGTGCTATGCATATAGCATATATTATGTATTATGTATAACACACGTTGGATATTAGTTGATATTTCTGATACGACAAACATTATTGTATTTAATTATACATGTTGGTGTTTCTTAACATAGTGATTTTCTCTCCTCCATTCATTATCCTAACCCTTCAATGATTGGTTATAAATGATTCTCATATTGTGACGACAATTATTTTGAATTCCATAACTTTGATGTTAACTCATTCAAAATAGAGGAATGATATTTGTATATACAACAATGTCATTTATATATTTTTCACTCATTTAAAAGTTGATAACTTTTAGTAAATGTTGACAAGTTGTCAACATATTCATAAAAGTTATCAACTTTTTGAATGTGTGGAAAATGAGTGGATGAGTATTATTGTATGTACAAGTAACATTTTCCTTCAAAATATTTGTAATCACACTTAATCAAAATTAGTTATCAAACAACTTGCATTAATTAATAAACTAAATTAACATTAAACAAAGTTAGTCATCATTTTATTCAATTGATTGTGATTTCATTTGTGAATTCGGATGATATATAAAAATAACAATAATTTTAGGTTTTTAAATTTTTAATTTGTATATGTTTGCCTTATTTGAATTATTGATGAACTTAATTTTCATTCAACTCGATTATGAGATTATAAAAGACCATTGACCTTTTATATGAGTTTATGGGTCATATGAGAAAAGAAAATAATTTATTTAAGTTCTTTAATTATTAAGTTCTTATATAAAAATTGTAACGTATCTAATAATAATAATAAGTGGTGGGGCCCACCCTCCTTTAAAAGAAAAAAAAAAGTAATAAACAAAATCACAACACAACACACAACACATACTCTCTCTTCTTCTTCCTTTTTCTTCTTCTCTCTCTCTCTCTCTATACTTTCTGTTCTTTTTTCTTCTTCTTTCATTCTTTTTCTCTTATTTCTCTCTTCTTTCAATCACAACACCTTCCTCCTTCCACACCACAAAAACTCATTCTTACTCCATTTGAGAACTCTCTTAACATCCAAATCTTGAGGTATGTCTCAATCCTTTTTATATATTGTTTTACTAGATTTTTGTTTTGTTGTCTCAAAAAATAGGGATTTGTAATAATAAAAGTAATGAGTAGATTTTTGGGATTATTAAGTATAGATTTAGTGAGTTAAAAGTTGTAATGTAACTAAATGAGTAGTGGGTAAGTTAATAATTTTGGTTCTCTTTAATCTTTAGAAACCCTAAGTTACCAATTTGGGGGTTTTACTTAATAGGCTCTCTAGATGATGAATTGTCTCTAAATACTTTATCTAAACATGCTCAAATGCTTACTATTGTTCAGATTCTGTTGGTGCGGAGCCGGTTACACCCTCCGGA
This sequence comes from Aeschynomene evenia, assembly GCA_013621005.1. NCBI lineage: Eukaryota > Viridiplantae > Streptophyta > Magnoliopsida > Fabales > Fabaceae > Aeschynomene > Aeschynomene evenia. The sequence continues at coordinate 2,733,411 of CM024264.1, read as the reverse complement.
GCTATTAGGGAGTAGCCCTTTTGACTTCCCTGTGTTGTGAGTGGTTATCTACTTAGTGGCAATGTTTTAAATTTATTTTTATGGGAGAAACTAAAATTTATTTATGCATATTAACCCCTAATTTGCATTATTGGAATTATTTGATTGTTTATTTAACTAAAGAATATTCTAAATTGTGACTTTACTCTATTGCATAATGATTTTGATGATGATATTATGAAATATGATACTTTGGAGAGAATAGAATTAAGTTTGAACTTTGATGATGAGTATGAAATATGATATTTTGTTATGATTTGATATAAGTTGTGGTTTTGGTAGTGATTATGAAGTATGGCATTTTAATTGTGATTTTTCTTAAATAATCGTTTTGATGATGATATTGGAGCATGATTAATATCTATATAATATCATAATGTTTTCAAGTATTGTTTTAGTAGTAAGAAGAAGATCTTGTTTGAAAAATGAAAGTAAGTGAAGTTGTAGAAATTGTTTGAATACATATATTGTTTGAAAAAAATCATAATGAGGCCTAAGTTATATACCGCTTGCCGAAGCGAAGAGAATTATCGGCTATACCGCTTGCCGAAGCGAAGAGAATTATCGGCTATATATATATATATATACCGCTTGCCGAAGCGAAGAGAATTATCGGTCTATGTGCACATAGAACTTATTGAGATAAAATGATTATAGGGCCCCAATGTGTGACACTTTGTTTGATTGTATCTCTTAGAGCATTCTCATGAAACATTTGGAAAAGATGAGTAATAGAGATATACGTACACATATACGAGATTTCATTTAAAGTTGAAGTATTCTTAAAGGATTATTTCTATGATTTGAACAATTGTAATAATTTGAAAATATATATTTACGTGTTAATTAGAGAATGTGATTGATTGTCAAATTTCTCCTTTTTGATCCAACACTCGTGCTTCATTTGTTTCTCCTTCATGTTCACTTTGTATTTGCCCTCATTGAGTCTGTGACTCACCCCCCACACTCTTCAGATTTTGCAGGTTCTGAGTAACAGGGTACTGGGATTTGCTGCCTACTTAGGAATATCTCTTTTTGGTATACCTCTATGTTAAAAGAGGCTTTTGGTATTGTAGACTTCAGTATTTTGCAGTCATAGGACATAGGTCTTATATTCTTGGAAGTAGATTTGTAGATATAGCCCATATTATTATGTCTTTTGTATATTGAGTACTAATGGTGTCAAAAATTTGAATTCTGGATATATGTGTGTTGTTATTGGATTGAATATTTTAATTAAACAGGTTTATGTTATGTACAATATATCCGAATTTTAGGGGAGGTTCTGCCAAATTTTCGGCAGCTATGATGTTTAAGTTATATGTCATATGTGAAACTATGCTTCTAGGCTTGCCGGGTTAAGTAGATTTGTTTAACCCGTGCGCCGGTCATGTCCTCGAGTTCGGGTCGTGACAAAAATAAAATTTGAAAAATAATTTATGAATGAATTATTTTATATTTAAATACATAACAATTAAAATTTTAAATATTTTAAAAGTTAATTTTGAAAAGTTAGACTTCTTAGAAATAATAAGGTATATTATTACATAAGAGATTATGACACTTAATCTTTAAAAAGTTAAAAATAATTATAAACACTATTATCTAAAATAACCCTAAAGTATATATAGGGTGTTAGTTTAGATGTCAATTAACCTACCAATGTTTGTTGTATAACATACGTACATAATATGTAATGTATGTTATATATACAATATATGTACATATGACACATATTACATTTTATGTATAATACACATTAGATACTATAGTTGGACGTATTTCTATGTTATACAACAAATATGATTTAACTACTCTTTCTATAAAATATTTTTCTTTAGGTTAAATTTATATCTTCCTTTAAGGAATTAAATAGTTTGCTATGTCTCAATTAACTTTTTCTTCATTAAAAATAATCATGGAATTATTATTATAAATTGTGCTATTGCAAAATGAACATGATAAGCCATGTGCTTTGTGCTTCCTTCAGGGTGCAATGGATGTGTGCTTCATGATCTGTTTTGACCACATATTTTTAAAATATAAATATTGAAAAATAACTTTATTCATGAGGAAAATATATAGTAATTAAGTTATTGTTCATGATAGTTCTCACGAAAATATCTTAAACATTATTGCATAAAGTTGTGGCTGACGATTTTCATTTATTTACTTTACATGCAGTATATAAAAAAATCACGATCCCTCTTTTCTATTTTGGGAGAATATTTCACTAAAAATAATTGTACTGATAACATAAAGTTTTAACTGTTAAGTGGGGCGATATTATTATTATTATTATTATTATTATTGTTATAATATATTAACAATAGTTATTTATTTTAATAAGTTAATTTTTTTTATTATATTGCTTTTCACTTTGACTTTCTTATGTGAATAGGAGAGTAACTTTTGAATTTATATTTTTGAATTGAATTATTATATTTTTCTGCACAATTTTAAATTAACTATTGCATCATAAGTAGATTTTTATTTTTTTTTTGAAAAATCAATGACCCCACATGTCGTTGATTTTCAAAAGAAATAGGATTGGCCTTGTCAAAAATCAACATATATACTTTTTCCACTTTTATGTTATGGGGCTAAGGAAAAGGTAGCTATAATTCTATCTAAGGTATATTAGTTAATATTACGTGTATAAAAAAAATAAGTCATCATTAGCTATCATTTGTAATAATTTAAATTTTTAAAATTATTAATCTAATTTAAAAAAATTTTAATTAATATATAATATTAAAAATTTGATAGTTTAAAAAAATTAAATTATTATATATATGATTATTGATTTTGTGGTGTATACAAATTAATTTTTATATCGGACACTAATCAAGCTGCCATACAAAAAATCTTGTTCCGCATATTCACATAAGATCCTTCTTCTCTAACAAGTAACAAAAAGTCTTATTACACATTTTAAAGAAGAGTGAAGTACCAAATTAACCCCTGAAAGATTTTGTCGCGGACAAAATCACCCCAAAAATATTTTAACGATAAAATAGCCTCCAATGATGTTTAACGTTTGACAAAAGACACCCACCGTGAACTTTCTTCAACAGACGTTAACTACAGTGATGAGATGGAACACACAATGTCACTGTGGATATTTCTATACAATCAAAATCCATAATTAGTGTCTCTTTCCCCAAATTTATAAATTGAAACTCTAATTAGTGTCTTTTTTAGGGAGAATGAGGGAGAGAGTAGAAGATGATTTAGGGTTTCAATTCATAAATTTGGGGAAAGAGACACTAATTAGGGATTTTGATTGTATAGAAATATCCAAGGTGACACTGTGTATTCCACCTCATCACTGTAGTTAACGTCCGTTGAAGAAAGTTCACGGTGTGTGTATTTTGTCAAACGTTAAACATCATTGGGGGGCTATTTTGTCATTAAAATGTTTTGGGGGTGATTTTGTCGGCGACAAAATCTTTCGGGGGTTAATTTGATACTTCACTCTTTAAAGAATTTTTTAATTAGAAAGTGTCCGAAAATATTGGATAATTTTATTCGTAGTAGTACAAGTTATTGAATTTTGAAGATGACAATTCGAATTTTGGTGGCTAGAAGTGTTAGACTGAACATTTATTTTATGGTTTCTAAATTAAGAGGTGTCTTTTGGGATAGAAACACTACTCTTTTGTGGCAAATCAACTTAATATTGAATTGTGAAAAATAACAGGTGGGAATTTATTTTCATGTTTTAGGATCTATTAGGGCAGTGTTTATTTTTATTGATTCTAATAGCAAAGTAAGAGAACAAAGTCATTATAATTGCAAACACATAGAGTTAGTATCAAAGAATTAGAGACACAATAATTTTAAATTGACTTCAAACATATTATTATATATCTGTCTCCTTGTCAACACGTGACTCAAAAATGAACAATTTAATTACTAAAATTCTATTCCTATGACCTCACTCTAAATATATTAACAGAATCATTTTTCATTAACTCAATCATTGAGTTAATGAAAACAAATACAACTTTAATAATAATATAATTGAATTAAATTAATTCTGTGAACCCAATATATTCAAACAAAATCAAAGCAATCAAATCAAATTAATTGGTCAAATAATCAACCATTCAATTTGTTTTTGTTTTTAATTTTTTTTATTAAGAAATTTTTTTTCGTTTGTCTTTTTCTCCATGGCTGTGCCCATTTCATTGGACCCAACTAGATCAAATCTATTTAGGAGTATAATTGGATTTATGACCCCAATGAAAATATAGATACCAATACCAAAAATAAAATAAAACAGAGAAGCCCAATCCAACTTTTAATGAAAAAAAAGGGAAAAGGAGACAAGATGGTGCATGTTTAAAGAAATTGTTGTTCTTCTTCGATGAGCTGCCACAAAGATACTAATTGTTAGATCAATAATTATATTTGTACATATTTTTTTCACATACTTCATCGTTTTTGATGTGATATTACTTCACTATTTAAACTTTTATTTTGCACTATTAGATGTAAACATATGTATATATTATACATATCAAATTATATGTACAAATATTACTAGTTAAATGCATGTTAAGATTTGAATAATGATATTTGTAGTGTCCATTTTGGCATATCTCTAGAAGATTTTTTTTTATTAAAAAAAAACTTCTATTTTCAAATTCTTTTATTAAAATGTCTTATATCCATTATATTGTCACTACTAATTATTTTTCAGTACTCATCATAGTTACTAGTTATTTTTTCAATAGTAGTTTATGATGTTTTGATTTGTGAGACGAGTTCAAGACCTAAACTCAATGAAGGTTGATTCACATATGCTTGATTCATATTATGTCATCATTGAATATTCTCCTCAATTTAAATCTTTTTATAGTGAAAAATAAATAGATTTCTTTCAAAAGAAGTAAAGAAATTTGTTTATACGAGGTTATGATGAGGACATGTCTAGGTTGGTACAAGAGTAAACATAAAATGTATAGGTTTTAAGCATTTCCTTAATTTTAATAAATCAATCGTAGCTTCTTATTATTTTATATTATATTAAAAACATGATTTAAATGGGACAATCACCATAGTTTAATCTTAACTTATGTCTTATTTAGGTTGAACTTCAAGCTAAGCCTCAAAGAAAAAAAGAAGATAAATAATCATGAATGCTACACATTGGTTAACATGCTTGAATTTGAATTCAAGGAATAGGGTATAGGGAGTTTCTTATGCTCTTTAATTTGTTTCTAAGCAATATCTCTATAGCATTTGATAGTGATATATTTATGTCTTGAACCCTCTAAAAATAACATAGCTATTAGATTTTCAAATGAGTCCATATATAGGTCTACTTTGTGACCTTCCTTGCTCAATTTTTTATAGTTTTTAAATATCATGAGAAATTAACCATCTTAGGAATAAAGACATAAATACAAAGATAAATAAAAATTTTATAGACATATATAGTTACAAATAAATTTTCGGTATTTCTTGTATTTTCAAAAAGTGAAGACAGTCGAGACAGATAATGAAAACAAAACATTGAAATAGAAATTTATTTCAATTTATCTTCATATGTCTCTGAATTTATATCTCAGTCTCTAGTATTTTCCTATATATATATATTTGTGTCTTTATCCCTATTGTCTCTGTAAATACTAATGAAAACATTATGAAAATGAGAATGTTAATATGAGTTTCTCTTGAAGCAATCCTAACTCATATAAGCTACACATATGTGGGATTGACTTCAGCCAAGGATGGAAAAAGAAAATTCAGTAATCTGTCTTACAAGTTTCCCCTTTACCAAAACCATGATTAGTAATTTGTATGGAAGAAGAATAAACTAATTCAAACCTTCTTTCTCATCTTTTTCTTCTGTGATTTCTCATGTTATATATATATATATATATAACCTTAATGTATGTCTTATAAGCCTTGAATAATGTCACTACTACTAAATATGTTTTCACAGAAATTTACCAACTTTTTTTCTCTTCTTTGGCTTCCATTGCTTATTATGATCCTTCTTATCAATGCTTCAGTTAATGGTGTTCAGAAAAAGGCAATGCATAATTTTTCTTTCTCTTTTTCTTTGTTCCTTATTATTGTATCAGCTTTGATCTATTTGATTAATTTTCTTTGCTAATAATTATACTAGTGTGTTTAATTTTTCTGCAGAACTTTTACATTGTTTTTCTGAGAGGTGATTCTGTGAATAGAGACATTGCAATTAAGGCTCATTTGAATGTTCTATCATCTGTTAAAAAAAGGTGTAGCCTCAATTTATCTTAAGAACACTTTTTCTCCATACTTCAAGAAAATTTGTGCATATGAATTGAATAAGCTTATTATTTTGAGTTCAAAACAGTTTATAATCCAAAGTTTCTTGAAAGAAAAAATGATTATATAATTTCAAAGCCATGTGAAATAAAATTCTTTAATTTTTTTGTTTGTATTTTCTGATTTGTGTTTACTTGGCAGCCACCTTGAAGCCAAAGAGTCCATGGTGTATAGCTACACAGAGAGCTTCAATGCATTTGCTGCTAAATTGTCTGAGGATGAAGCCAAAAAGTTATCTGGCATGTTCTAATTTTTCCCTTATTCGTTTATCTTTATATAAACAATTGGTACTAATTGATAGTCGGGACAAAGACGCAGAGACTAAACGACTGTAGAAACATAGATACAAATACACAGATAAGAAGACAATATTGGAAGATATTTATGTTTCATTATGTTCTTTCCATTGTTCCAACTTTTCGGAAGTACAGAAAATATATTTTGGGGTAGAAAAATTTATGTAGAAGGCAATATTGGAAGATATTTATGTTTCATTCTGTTTTTTCCATTGTTCCAACTTTTCGGAAGTACAGAAAATATGTTTCGGGGTAGAAAAATTTATGTCCAAGTACTTGTGTCTCTAAAACCAAATTTACGGCCTTTCTGTTTCTGTATTTGTGTCTCTGTCCCTACTATCAAACATTACCTTATATTTAGATAATAATTTTTTCCATTTTTTTTTTGTATGTATAGCCATGGATGAAGTGCTTTCAGTAATTCCAAATCAGTACCGGAAGCTACACACAACAAGATCATGGGACTTCATTGGATTACCTTTGACTGCTAAGAGAAAATTGGAGTCAGAAAGTGACACAATTGTTGCACTTTTAGATACAGGTTCATTAATTCTCTTACTTTACATTTTTCATTTTCCACTTCTGTTTTTTTGGCATTTTCCTGTTCTTGTTGCAGTTAAAATTTTATGAAAATTGTACTTCTAGCTCTATTTATTAATTATGAAACTGCATGTTCATATTGGTGAGATAGGGGTCACTCCTGAGTTTCAAAGCTTCAAGGGTAATGGACTTGGTCCTCCACCTGCTAAATGGAAAGGAACTTGTGATCACTTTGCTAATTTCTCTGGCTGCAATAAGTAACTCCTCCACCTGATTTTGATTATTTAGCTCTTATGTACAATGTGTATATATTACACATACGTGAAATACTTCATATACATTAAATTTAATATTATTTCAGCCACTCAATTCAACTCTGATATAATCCAACATTTACAGCTATTCAATCTAGCTTATATCATAACACAATCTAACATTATATTCAAACTTTTATTAGACAAGTGACAATTTTTATACTGATACAATCTAACATTTATACTTACTCAACCAAACTTTTTGTACTAATGACGGATTTAGTATCACTTTTAGTGTACACATAATATTGCTCAATATATATATATAGAGGAATGATCGGTTTACACTAGTATAAGATATACACTAAATGGCATATTTGTAAGTTTATATTTTGCAGAAGGGAAGGAAAGACTACTATTGTAAAAATTTTAAATCTTTAGGCTACAAATTCATTCCTTTCCCTCCAAAGTCCAAACTTACAAACATACTCTAAGAAGGTGTTATATGTAATTCATGAAGGTGGTTCTAAATATGATTATATCGATAAAAGAAGTTTCTAATTTAATATAAACTTTCATAAATTTTAGTATGGCTTAAGCTAAGTTTATGTATTTTTCTTTTTCTTGGCAATTCTCAATGGAAAAATTGAAGCAAGATTATAGGAGCAAAATACTTCAAGCTTGATAAAATGGTGGATCCAGCTGATATATTATCTCCAATAGATGTTGATGGCCATGGCACTCACACTGCTTCAACAGCAGCAGGGGACCTTGTCCCAAATGCAAGTTTGTTAGGCCTGGCCGATGGAACAGCGCGCGGCGCGGTTCCATCGGCCCGGCTAGCCATTTACAAGGTCTGCTGGGAAGGCAATGGATGTGCAGACATGGACATACTTGCTGCATTTGAAGCTGCTATACATGATGGAGTGGATGTCATATCCATTTCAATAGGTGGAGGGAGTGCAAGTTATGTGGAGGATTCCATAGCGATCGGCGCGTTTCATGCCATGAGGAAGGGGATAATCACGGTGGCCTCGGCCGGAAACGACGGTCCGGCTTTGGCTACTGTGACAAATAATGCTCCATGGATTGTGACAGTAGCAGCTAGTGGCATTGATAGGGATTTCAAAAGCACCATAGAGTTGGGAAGTGGAAAGAATATTTCTGTAAGTTCTATTCTTTTGGCAACCACATTTTCTTCATGTTACTAACTCTTAATTTCACAAACAAGGTTTTCCATATTTAGTTATAATTATCTTAAATGGGATATAGTAAGAATTGTTACAGAAAGCAATCATTTTTGGTGCATGATTGAAAACTATTTTATGTAGAGGGTGAGTCTTGGTGTAACAGTAAGGTTGTTGCTGTTCTGTGACCTGTAAGTCACGGATTAAAATCCTAGAAACAATCTCTTCGCAAATCCAGGATAAGACTGTGTACATCTATCTTCTCCGGACCCTACCTTCTGAAAGTTTCGTGCATTGTGCCGCCGTAATTGAAAACTATTTTATTTATGGATACAGTAAATAATACACTCTATTTCAATAGTTTAGACTATTTTCAATAGCATGTCTCATGCAAATCAACTGGTGGCATTATATCCAATACCAATTAATGTAATATGTAGGGATATAGAGTGAATTTCAGTAGTAATTAGGGTGGTCCTATGATTTTTTTTTGACTAAACCCCCAAATTAGTCCCTTCAAAATTTACGATCGGACATTATAGTCCCTCCAGAATGAGAAAGTAAAAATTAGTCCCTGCACATGTCAAACGTCGGACATATTAGTCCCTCTGTTAATATTCTCACATGGGGATGATGATCTAGCAGTAACGGTGATGATGTGGCACCGTTAAGTGACACATCATCATCACCATAAACTAAACGATGTCGTTTTGATGTTCCAAATTATCACTCACTTAAGATTTTAGAAGGGAAGTGAAGTGTTAGAGGAGAGAGGGGGTGAGGTGGGATTAAGTGAGTGATGATTTGGAACATCAAAATGATGTCGTTTAGTTTATGGTGATGATAATGTGTCATTTAACGGTGTCAGATCATCACCGTTACTGCCAGATCATCATCCATGTTTGAGAAGATTAACAGAGGGACTAATAAGTCCGATGTTTAACATGTGCAGGGACTAATTTTTACTTTCTCATTCTGGAAGGACTATAATGTCCGATTGCAAATTCTGGAAGGACTAATTTGGGGGTTTTGTCTTTTTTTAATAATCAATTTTATGTTGTGTGATTTGTTAAGAATTGTGATGAGAAAATCATTTGTGTAAGCCTAATTATGGAGAGATTATGCAGGGGGCAGGAATCAGCACTTTCAATCCAAAGCAAAAGCAGTACCCTCTTGTTAATGGGGTTGATGCAGCAAGAAACTCTGCAAGCAAGGAAAATGCTAAGTATTTTTCTTCTCTTCTTTGTTTGTTGATATTAACCCCAAGTTAATTTTTTTAATTTATTAACAAGGCTTTAATTTTCATTCACTGACAGTGTACCATTTTTTTACACAGTCATCCAATCATGTGCTGTCACGTAAGCCATGATTGTGTTTTCTTTCTTCTACTACATGAAAAGTCATACAAACGGAACATTTTGATTGGATGACAGTGTAAAATACCTTTACATTGTTAGTACATCAAAATTAAACTCTATTAACAAAAGGGCATCATTAACTTATTATAATGCATTGGCAGGTTCTGTATGGAAGACTCATTAGACCCAAATAAGGTGAAGGGAAAAGTTGTTTATTGTAAATTTGGATCATGGGGTACTGAAGCTATTGTTAAAGGAATTGGAGGAATTGGTGCTATACTTGAAAGTGAAGAATTTCCTGATGTTGCTCAAATTTTCATAGCTCCTGCAACCATTGTGAATAGCACAATAGGTCAAAACATTACCAGTTATATAAAATTAGCAAGGTAATAATAAAATGAACTTTGTTGCTTTAAATTGGTAGGATGATATATCATTACTTAATCAACAAGTTCATGAATGAAACTTTGCTACAACAATGTTTTCTCATAACATGAGTTTCTTGTTTAACTAAGGTCACCATCAGCAGTGATATATAAGAGTCATGGAGTGAAAAGACCAGCTCCATTTACGGCTTCATTTTCATCTAGGGGTCCAAATCCAGGGTCACAACATGTTCTCAAGGTATACAATTGCAAAAATTTAAGTTATTACATATTTTGAGGGTGAGCCTTGACACAACGATAAGGTTGCTGCCAGGTTCGAATCCTGAAAATAGCTTCTTCGCAAAGCGGGGGAAAGGTTGCGTGCATCTACCCTCCTAGACCCCACCTGGTGGGAGCCTCGTGCACTGGGCCGCCCTTTTTATATATTTTTGTGGCATTTTTCCTATTCTGCAAATATAAATTGATGGAATGAGTGTGTTTATCATGAATTTGGTGCAGCCTGATGTTGCTGCTCCTGGCCTTAACATCTTGGCATCTTATACACTTAGGAAATCAATCACTGGTTTGAAAGGGGATACAAGATTTTCTGAATTTAACCTATTGTCTGGAACTTCAATGTCATGTCCTCATGTTGCTGGAGTTGCAGCATATGTCAAGTCATTTCATCCAGATTGGACTCCTGCTGCTATCAGATCTGCTATAATTACCACAGGTAAAGCTTGAATCTTATTCCTACATTTTATTTTTTATTTTTTTCATCACATGAAACTTCGGCGTAACTGTAGAGTTATTGTCTTGTGATCTAAAGGCTATATATCACGAGTTGAAATCCTGGAATTAAGGGATAAGACTATGTACATTTACATTCTTCAGACTCATACCTTGGGTGCTCGTGTTGTTTGTTTCGTCATACTTGTAAACATGTATGGTAATAATAATGTGTTAAGAAAAAAATGATGGCGCTTCTTATAGAAGTTGTCACAAGAAACTTTCTGTAATAAACAATTTTGGAACTAAAATAAGCTAATCCAATCACACTAAAATCCTGAAGACTTACTTGTGACTCAAGCAATAACTTCACAACATTCGAGATGGATTAACTTGTAAACATTCTTTGATCTTTGTGAAGCTAAACCAATGAGCAAGAAAGTCGACAAGGATGCCGAATTCGCCTACGGAGCTGGCCAAGTAAAACCAACAAGAGCAGTTAGCCCTGGTTTAGTCTATGACATGGATGACTTTGCTTATATCCAATTCTTATGCCATGAGGGCTATAATGGTTCCAAATTATCAGTACTAATTGGTTCTCCTATAAACTGCACCTCTTTGATTCCTGCACTAGGCCATGATGCTATAAACTACCCTACAATTCAACTTAATGTGAAGAAGAACAAAGAAACAACATTAGGAGTTTTCAGGAGAAGAGTTACCAATGTTGGTCCTGCTCCAACAATTTACAATGCAACAATTGATTCTCCTAAAGGTGTGGAAATCATAGTGAAGCCTACTAGCCTCAATTTCACAAGGACTATGCAGAAGAGAAGCTTCAAGGTTGTGGTGAAAGCAAAAACTATGCCAAGTATGAAAATTGTGTCAGGTTCTCTGATTTGGAGAAACCCTAGGTACATTGTTAGAAGCCCTATTGTTGTCTATAGTCCTTAAAAGGTTGAAGTTAATTAGCAATTACCAAAATAATATGGCCTTGTATTTGTATTAGTATGCTAACATATTTATCAGTTCTTCTATTTAGTGTAGCATTTTGTTCATCACATGGTGTAAGATAAGGTTTCTTTGGTCCCCTATAGTGTTTATTGAGCCTAATGCAAGAATCAAATGAGAATTTTCATGATTAACTTTCTTCCATGAGAAAAAGTATAGATTAAGGGGAAACTTGTTACAGTTCAGGGTCAGGGCATGTCTTTGGGCTAATCTAGCTCTTAAAGTAATACTTATAGATCACTTATCATCAGAAAAAATCTGATAATCGAACTTAAGTCATGACAGGGTATAAATGGAATATCGACCGAATACAAGTGAATATGCTTAATTTAAAATTTGAATGGATAACATTGTAAAACTCTCATGCAGGATGATCAAAATAAAACTTTTAAGGTTTTTCCAATTAATCCCCCTTCTTTGGTAGTTATTTAACAGCAAAAAGTAGCAAAATACCATCTAACGTACAGAAACATAAACTTTTTTAGAGAGATGGATCAGATGAAAAAATAAAGTTAAAATATTTTGAGACTAAACATATGATTAAGCCTAATTTACTATGCAAAGTTGAAAAGGGCAGAGGAAAAAGTTTTATGTGCATGTGCACCTCAAGTTAAAAGTAGCATAATAATATTTTGCAGCTAATGAATGAAGAGTGCCTTAAATTGGACTCAAAGGAATGGCTGAGATCTCACCATGTATTGTAATGATCACTCACTAACATTTGGTCAACTAAAATCAATGATTGCAACAAGTCACCATACAAAAATTAAAACTATTATCAATGAGTATATAGCAGAATATAATTATTCATGAATACACAATGCTTATGCAACACTTAACTTATGGTCCCCTAAACATTATGGGCTTTGGTTATATCTTATAGCTGACAAGTGGTAACTCCCTTATTTAGAAAACTATAAAATTGGGGAGAATGATGAAAAGTTGCTCTGACAAATTTGTGAGCATGCTGAGGAGAAATCATAGGAGCTAAAGATAATAACTTGTATTAACTCCTAAAAGATGTTTGATTACCCTATGGGTATGACTCTCTTAACTTGGAATTAGTGACCCCCTTTTGTTTTTAGATCAAGTTCTATTAGTAACATTTAGTTAGTTCAAGTGATTTTACATTTAGTTTTCTTTAGTTGTCCAAATGATATTGATCTTGACATATAAATGTCCTGTCTAGGGAAGGTCAGTATAATAATTTTATAAACTTAGAAATCTTATAGTAAATATAATTTTGTGAATCGGGGGAGGTGGAGTGAACTTTACTCGATTTCAAAAGAAGAATGTTAGTATAATTTATCTTTTTCTTTAAATAAGGAGTTCGAATTTTACCATTATAATGAACTAATCATACTCTAGTAGATTAATTAGAGTCATGATAGAGCAAAACAAACTAGGTTTCATTAGTTGATGTGTGGTGGCAAAAAACATATGAGAGACTCAATGAATGTGCATATATTAATTTACATAATCTGTGTTATACGTAATGTGTGTTATACGTGACATGTGTTATACATATGACACACATTATGTATGAGACACACTATGTATAACACACGTTGGATAGTTGTTGAATGATATTTCTGATGTACAACAAACATTATTGGTTTAGTTTATGCATGGCTCTATGAATGAGTACATAAGGATATGGGGCATTTATGAACTCATTAGACAACATATAGTAATGTGGGGATGATAATATTTAGAACCACAGATTTTGAATCACAAACTATTACTAACATTTTCCTCAATTGGTGGAAACCTATTTAAGGATCATAAATGCTGTCCATAGCAAAAGGGTGGATATGGAAATTTAGATGAACCTCATGAAATAATGCAATATGTGTTGTCTTGTCTATGATTAGGTCACATGAGGTTAATAACTAAATATACAATAAGAGGGAGGCAATAGATTTAATGTTATATATAAAAAAAAATATCAAATGAGTCTATTTAATGTTATTTTTTCCCTTTTTAGTATTTTTTTTATATATAACATTTAATAGGTTGACTCTTTATTGATTAACTTTGATTGTACCAGTAGTATTACCGTAAATTTTCATGTACTTAAGTCTAGTTTACCATCCTATTTTGACAAAGCCCTGACATTATGTTTTGATGTTTTATCATTAATGGAACGAATCAGAACTGATAGGAATTGGAAGAATTATCATCAAAGCTGCAATACTTAAATGAACTTATGTAAATAAATTGCACATTTGCTAGTTGTTATAGTTTTTGGCTCACATGAAAATTGTCATAACATTGTCTCAAAGGTTACTTCAATTAAGAAATACTCTTATGATAACAAAAAGTTAAGAAAAGATTAGAAAGGTTCTACAAAGAGAGTAAAATAATGCCAAAAGTAAAAAATGGAAGCATAATTGTTTTGGTCAGTGATATAATGTTATGTAGCACAAAAATGGATCAGTGGTATAATTTGGCTCATAATGAAGAAATAAAAGGAAAAAGATATTTGTATCATTTGATATGAAATGGAACATTATTATTATTATGATACCTTTTGCTCTTTAGTAATATTTGTTGTGCAACATAAATACGTCTAACTAATATCCAACATGTGCTGTACATAATACGTAATATGTGTCATACGTACATGTGCTATACATATGACACACATTACGTATTATGTATAGCATACGGTGATACTAGTTGGACGTATTTCTGTTGTACAATAAACATTACTGTTTTGCCCTTCCACAATGTGTACATGAGGACTGAGGATTATTATCAATAAAACTCCAAAGTATGAATATCAGTCTTGAATTAGAAGATAAGAATAGAAAAGAGTGAACTCATTGCTGAATTTTGCAATGAGCATGTATCAAAAAGCTAAAGCATTTTCAAAACAATTTCAAGCCTAGCTTTTGTGCTTATATAAGATTCAATGTTAGGAGTTTATTATCACTCTTCATCTCAGACATCTTCTTTTCTCATGTTCTTGTGCTTAGGCCAGCATAAAGGTTTGGACTCTTACACTCTATTCTGTATCTTACTGCTTATTATTCAGTAACACTTTACTTGAAGCAAAGATTGATTTGTCACTTACCATTTACACATCTTTGCACAATTTGCCTAGTGTTGTTCACATGAACATAGGAAAGTGTGTGTTTTTATTTTTTTAGTTACCAATGTTCTTAGATTGCATAATATGTTACATAAGGAAAATTAGATATAAGTTGGCATTAGCAAGGATCATGTCTCTGTTAAATCTAGCTAAGCAAATCAAAATCTGATCCATGATAAAATTTTTACTTCATATATATATATATATATATATAGTTTTAGAACCTTAAAAAGGCATAAAAAAATTGAATTGTTTCCTCTCTTTGTTTCTTTTTTGCAGGCAACATGATCTTTAGAATACTGCTACTATGTCTGATCTTTATGGTGACAAATTCAAATGCTCTCATGGAAAAACAAACATACATAATACACATGGACAAGACCAAGATCAGTGCATCAATCCATTCCCAAGACAGCACCAAACCATGGTTTCAATCAGTCATTGATTTCATCTCTGAAGTTTCACTCGAAGATGAAGAGGAGGAAGAAGAAGAGATAGCCCCTCAGCTTCTTTATGTTTATGAAACCAACATGTTTGGTTTTGCTGCTCATCTTTCAAGTAAACAGCTTGAATATCTGAACCGAGTTGATGGCTTCCTTTCGGCCATACCTGATGAATTATTAACCTTACACACGACACACACCCCGCATTTTCTTGGCCTAGAGAATGGAAGAGGGCTTTGGAGTGCTCCTAACTTAGCCTCGGATGTGATCGTAGGTATCCTTGACACCGGTATATGGCCGGAACACATCAGTTTCAAGGACACAGGTTTGACCAAAGTACCTTCTAGATGGAAAGGTGCTTGTGAACAAGGCACCAACTTCACTACCTCAAATTGTAACAAGAAGCTTATTGGTGCAAGGGCATTTTTCAAAGGCTATGAAAAAGTTATTGGAAGAATCAACGAAACGCTGGATTATCGTTCAGCTAGAGATTCTCAAGGGCACGGAACACACACAGCCTCTACTGCAGCCGGTAACTTGGTGACTAATGCAAGCTTCTTGGGAATGGCTAGTGGTTCGGCCAGCGGAATGAGGTATACCTCAAGAATCGCAGCTTATAAAGTTTGTTGGCGATTTGGCTGCACCAATTCAGATATATTGGCAGCAATGGATCAAGCTGTTGCTGATGGGGTTGACATATTATCACTCTCTTTAGGTGGCCTTGCTAAGCCTTATTACAATGATAGTATTGCCATTGCTTCATTTGGGGCAACCCAAAATGGAGTTTTTGTTTCTTGTTCCTCAGGAAATTCAGGCCCTTTCAAATCAACTGTTGGAAATGTCGCGCCGTGGATCATGACTGTTGCTGCTAGCTACACTGACAGAAGCTTCCCAACAAAAGTAAAGCTCGGAAATGGACAAAGTTTCAGAGGCTCATCTCTGTATCATGGCAAGAAAACAAGCCAATTGCCTCTCGTGCACAGCAATTCTTCAGGAGCACAAAGGTCAGCACAGTTTTGCATCAGAGGCTCACTCGACCCAAAGCTAGTCCGTGGCAAGATAGTCGCCTGTGAGCGAGGAATAAACGGTAGAACCGAAAAGGGAGAGGCAGTGAAAATGGCTGGTGGGGCAGGAATGATACTACTCAACTCAGAAAACCAAGGTGAAGAGCTTGTCGCTGACTCTCACATACTGCCAGCCACTTCCTTAGGCGCCTTAGCAAGTAACACAATTAGAACCTATATTCACTCTACAAAATCACCAACAGCTTCAATTTCCTTTTTGGGGACAATGTATGGTGACCCTGCACCAGTAATGGCAGCATTTTCTTCTAGAGGGCCAAGTATAGTGGGGCCCGACGTTATTAAACCAGACATAACCGCACCTGGTGTGAACATCTTGGCTTCTTGGCCACCATTAACTAGCCCAAGCATGCTCAAGAGTGACAAAAGGAGAGTGATGTTCAACATAGTTTCGGGTACGTCGATGTCTTGTCCTCATGTTACCGGCTTAGCGGCACTGATTAAATCTGTGCACAAAGATTGGTCACCTGCAGCTATCAAATCTGCACTTATGACCACAGCATACACAAAGAACAACAGAGGTGCCCCTCTTTCAGACATTGGATCAAACAGTTCATCAGCATTTGCTAACCCTTTTGCATTTGGTTCAGGGCATGTTAACCCTGAAAGTGCATCTGATCCAGGGCTAATCTATGACATCACCACAAAAGATTTCATAAATTACTTGTGCAGCCTCAACTATACAACTTCCCAAATTGCTATAATCTCAAAGGGTCATTTCAAATGTTCCAAAAATTCAGTTGTTCTTCAACTTGGTGACTTGAACTACCCTTCATTTTCAGTCCTATTTGACATAAGTGACAAAAATCCTAGTGTTACACACAAGAGGGTAGTCACAAATGTTGGAATTCCTAATAGTTCTTATGATGTGAAAGTTGAAGAACCAAAAGGGGTATCAATTAAGGTTGAACCAAGGAATTTGAGGTTTGGAAAAATAGGTCAGAAATTGAGTTACAATGTCACTTTTGTTGCATATGGAGGAACAAAATTTAGTGGCATTTCATCATTTGGGTCAGTTATTTGGGTATCAGGTAAATATAATGTTAGAAGTCCTATAGCAGTAACATGGCAATAGTGAATTAAGGTCTTTTTTTTGTAAGGTTAATACTTTGAGAGAATCAAAGAACTTTATTTGATGACCACATCACACTATTGTTACAAGACATGTGTGATTGATTATATTTATGTCAAGGAAGTGATTCATCAATGTAATGTTTGAAGTATTGTTATCCATACAATAACTTTAAGAAGCCTTATGAACATATACTCTTATATTTTTGGTTGGATTTGTATTTTCTCAACTACCAGGATAATTAAGGGTAGAATGAGAAGAAAAAAAAAAAAAGACTATAGAAGGAGTTATCGAAGAAGATTTGAGAGTTAATAATCTAAATTCTAACATTATTCATGATAGAGTATAATAGCACTGTTTGATCTATGTAATCGACCTCATATAATGGGATAAAACTTGTTGTTGTTTGTATCTTCTCTTCTGGTTCATAGAAATTAATCTTTTTAAAAAGTATAAAATAATAATAATATTACAATTATGAAAAATGCAACCATATTAGAAACAAGAATCTATTATTCTGAGACAGAAATATTTGTGTATTGAAAAAGATGGTCAAATGGGACCATGCTGACGTGGCGTCTGTTAGTGAGTGAGAAAGAAAGAATTCATCTTTTAAATACCCTGAAACCATTTTCTTCTCATTCTTCTCTGTTTTCCAACCTTCTCTGAAGGTTCCAACTTTTCCGACATCTTCTTCAGAGGTAACATCTTTTTCATTAAAAATCTTAACTTTCAGCTATATTTCATAATTTCATTGAACACCCATCATTGATATCACGCCAATTTCATAAATTTTGCATGCTTTTTTTGTTATTTTTCAGCCTCATTTAACACCCTTTAATGAATGCAAATTTAATATCTTTCTATGTATTTTATCTTTAATTTGCTATTATATTACATTGTTCTTATTTTGTTAATAGGATTGAAAATCAAAATCCTGAATTTTTTTTTTTTGGTTGCATGATCAGAGGTTGGAGAACTAATTTGGGAAATTTGGGTATTCAAATTTTGTGTTTGTATTGAATAATGGTTAGAAAAGGATCACCACCACCATACCATGACCCAAACCCTAATTTCTACCCTGGAAATGGAAACCCTTCATCGCCATATCCACCACAAGTTCATCTTCATCATCCTTTAGGTGGTGGTGGTGGTGATCCATCACATTATGCAAATCCTTCTCAATATCCACCAAATCCATACCCTTATCCTTATCCTCCACAGCCATATGTCGCCAACTATTCACCATACCCTCCATCTCATCAATTACCTTCACCACGCTCACCTGCCTCTACTCCCTTAGGGTATTCATATCCACAACCTCCTCAATCACCTTCATCACCCTCCCCTTCTTCTGTTCCATTAGGGTATTCATACCCCCTAGAAATAAACCGGCCTCCGCCGCAGTTGAACTATGTGAGGCCTCAGCAGCCGTATGTTGCTCCACTTGCTTATTATCCTTCCCCTTACCAAAAAGGAATTGATAATTCCAACCCTCCTCAGAGTGCTGCTGCTTATCCTCCTGCTTTGGATGATCAAATGAACAATCTTCGGGTTTCGGATAGCAAGCTGGTTGCTTATACTCCTGCATCGCCCCCTGCACTGGCTGTGCAGACGTATGGACAGTCAGGCTCAGAAGGTTGGGGACATTCCGGATCTTTGGATCTTTCTAACCGTCCAGCTTATGCTGACATGAATGATGAGACATTGTCGATTGTTTCGGTATTGGGTAGGGTGTCTTTGAAAGTTCTGCTTCTGCATGGAAATTTAGATATATGGATTCACAAAGCCAAGAATCTTCCAAATTTGGACATGTTCCATAAAGCATTGGGGGATGTGTTTCGTGGTTTTTCTAGTAACTCGGGTGAAGGGGAGAAGAATACCAGTGATCCTTATGTATCAATTTCTGTGCTTGATGATGTTATTGGGAGGACTTTTGTGATTAACAATGAGGAGAACCCTGTTTGGGAGCAGCATTTTTATGTTCCTGTTGCGCATAGTGCTGCTGAAGTGCAATTTAATGTTAAGGACAATGATGTTGTGGGTTCGCAGGTCATTGGCACTGTGTCGATTCCGGTGGAACAAATATACTCAGGGGAAAGAGTAGAAGGGTCCTACCCCATTCTAGGTAGTAATGGGAAACCATGTAAACCAGGTGCTGTCTTGTGTCTATCCATACAGTACATTCCAATGGAGAGACTGAGCTTTTATCATCTAGGAGTTGGAGCAGGTCCTGAATATGTTGGGGTTCCTGGCACGTATTTTCCATTAAGGAAAGGTGGAACCGTTACTCTGTATCAAGATGCCCATGTTCCTGATGGTTGCCTCCCAAATGTGATGCTCGACAATGGGATGCGTTATGTTCATGGACAGTGTTGGGTTGACATATTTGATGCCATACGTCAAGCGCAACGTTTGATTTATATTACAGGGTGGTCAGTGTGGCACAAAGTTAAGCTGGTAAGGGATGCTGGTAAAGCATCAGATATCACCCTCGGCGATCTTCTGAGGTCCAAGTCACAGGAAGGAGTAAGAGTGCTTCTCCTTGTTTGGGATGACCCTACATCAAGAAGCATTCTCGGCTATAAAACAGTAAGTAATGCAAGTTTGTCTGCATTTCAGTGTTTAGTTTGCAATTATCAGCATGTGAGTAAAAGTTAGGAGAATGATTCTCAAACACATAGTTCTTTGTCACTAGTTCAATAATTGCTTCTGCTTTTATCCTTCCAATTGTTCAATGAATCTGAACTGTCTTCAAAACAAAACTTGTTTACATTTGGAATTGAGTCTTTCTTTTCTTATCGGCTAGTATTTTTCATTTCAAATTATGTGCTTATAATCTGTCTCAAAATTGTAACAATAACATTTAACTGGCTATTGCTCTTGTCTAACTAAATTCCTATGTTGATAATGTATGTGGCGCCCTAGAAAAAACCATTCTTTTATCCTTTGTCAATACTTTTCTTGTGTGACCTCTGAAGTTTACTTTATTTCAAGTAAGATTAATTAAGACCATTGAGCCTTTTAAAAAAAAATATATGCAAAACTCTCTGCTTTGTTTTCAGGATGGTGTCATGGCAACTCATGATGAAGAAACTCGACGATTTTTCAAAAACTCATCTGTGCAAGTGTTGCTTTGTCCTCGCATTGCGGGGAAAAGACATAGCTGGGCCAAGCAAAAGGTTGGTTTAAATGACTTTATTTACTAAAATATTTTACTATACTTCATTCAATCATTGCTTGATTCCTTACTATTAACATTTTAATTGGTTTGGCAATTCCATATATTTTATTATGCAAATATTTTTTTTTGTTGATAATGCAAATATAACACCTGACAGGGTGATCCCATTTGGTAAATTAGCTAGTTTTTATCATTAATTTTAGAATTTAAGACAATGTTCACTTTTGCTATCTAATTATATCTACATGTTTGCTCTGAGCCTATGTTTTCCCAAAAGTCTACTGTTTCGGTTCCTAAGTTCAACATTAAGTTTGTTTTTTCAATTATCAGGAAGTTGAAACAATATATACACATCATCAAAAAACTGTAATTGTGGATGCTGATGCTGGAAATAACAGAAGAAAAATTGTGGCATTTGTTGGTGGACTTGATATGTGTGACGGGCGATACGATACTCCATATCATCCTCTCTTTAGGACGCTGAATACATTGCATAAAAAGGACTATCACAACCCAAGTTTCACAGTAATCTCTTATTTTAAAACTCCATTAGCATCCTTATTTAAGTCTTAGAAATTCATAATCAAGCTATGCAAGTCACAAAGAAATTATGTAGCTAAGCACTAACTAGTTTTTTTCTTTTTTTCCAAAAGCTAGTTTGAAACAGAAAACCAATTTATTCATTTCTCCTATGTTGATTGTTTAACCGCAGGGTAATATTGGTGGTTGTCCACGAGAGCCATGGCATGACTTGCATTCTAAAATTGATGGTCCAGCAGCTTATGATGTTTTAACTAACTTTGAGGAGCGCTGGAGAAGAGCATGGAAACCTCATGGGATAAAAAAGTTGAAGAATTCTTCAGATGATGCATTGCTGAAGATAGAAAGAATTCCGAATATTAACGGCATTGACGATGCTCCCAGTGCTGGTGATGATGATCCTGAAGGTTGGCATGTTCAGGTATTTTTCCCACTAATACTCATTGGATATTTAGAATGTAAACACATTTTTTCTCTGTCTTGCTTCTCAAAGTAACTCTGCCTATGCTGAGTTTTATTGCAAAACTTAGTATAGCCGGTCCCAAGCCCGGAAAAAAGAGGAGGGTTGTGTTAGACCTTCGACAACCAACGTAAAACTTCGTTGAATCCTATGTCATTGATCAAATACGAAATTGTGCTAAAGCTAGGTCGTTGCCCGGAAGCAGGGCGCCGTATAGCTCGAGTACGATGTCAAATGAGCAAGAGCCACTGCATCGGTTTCATGATAGAGCACAATGACGTCATTTGATCCATGTAGCCGACCCCACATAGTGGGATAAGGCTTCTTCTTGTTGTTTGTTGTTGTCTTGCTTCTCAAAGTAAACTATTGATTCTATATACTTTGGAATGCAGGTATTTCGTTCAATTGATTCGAATTCTGTTAAGGGATTCCCAAAGGAGCCAAAAGATGCATCAGCCAAGGTAAATGAAAAATTTTGGTGTTTCATGTTTGATTTCAATTTTAGACTTGAGCTACCTTGTCTGTGACGACGAGCGCTAAACACTGCTTTTTTCAGCACCTGGTATGTGGGAAGAATGTGCTGATTGACATGAGCATACACACAGCATATGTGAAGGCGATTCGCGCTGCACAACATTACATTTACATTGAGAATCAATATTTCATTGGGTCTGCATTCAATTGGACTCATCATAGGGACCTTGGTATGGTTTTTCCTTATGCACAAGTGTTTCTTGTTGCTCAAGAATTCCATTGGTTAATATACTGAGGAATTTGAATAAAAATTATTAAAATTAACATGGTATATCAGCTTTTCTTAGGGTAAATCATCCAAAGCCGAACTTCATTATGGACAATTTATATTATAAACTCTGTAGGATGCTGCTATATTGGTATATATGAAGGATCTAGAAATCACATGAACACATTATAGGATGGATGAAGATGAATCATTAAAGAGGTCAATTACTTCTATTTTGAAGATCTTTCTTCAATGTTAGACTTACCATGTTTTGTTTTAATTTATTCTGTAGGTGCTAATAATTTAATTCCAATGGAAATCGCTCTAAAGATTGCACAAAAAATAAAAGCACATGAGAGATTTGCAGTGTACATCGTTATTCCAATGTGGCCAGAAGGTGTTCCAACAGGAGCTGCCACCCAAAGGATTCTATATTGGCAGGTATATATATGCTTCATTCACAATATGAAGGCCAAATTTTCAACTGAATCATACAGTAAAATCTTGTTGCTACATTTAGCTATTTCTTATTATCCTTTTTCTTAACAATTTTTCGGCAGAATAAGACAATGCAGATGATGTATGACACAATATACAAGGCTTTGGTTGAGGCTGGGCTTGAAGACGCATTCTCTCCTCAGGACTATTTGAACTTCTATTGTCTTGGCAACCGCGAGGCCATAGATGTGTATAATGATCTTACCTTGTCCGGAACTCCTCCACCGGCAAATAGTCCACAAGTATGAATCCTACGCTCCCCCTCCCTTGTTCTTCTGTTTGTAGACTTGTATTTTTCTGATGCCGAGATGAATAAGATTCCTAGTGTGAAAAAACAATAATGCTTTGTGTACATTACTTGGTTAGCCACCATCAACCACCACTTCCACAAATAAAAAAATCCAATCAAAGTAAATAAAAAAATCAATTTAATGACGGCTAAAAATTGACTAAATAATGCATTTTGTCAATTTTTAGTATTAGTGTGTTGTTTTAATGACAATTTAGTGATAAATGTGCTATCTTTCGGGAAAATAATGTATTTTATGCTATTTTTTTAATTCTCAACATACCTATAGTGAATTATTTAGTGGATTTTTAATTGTTATTAAGTTATTCTTTTCTATTATTTGTTTAGATTTTTTTATTTATTTGATTGAGTTTTTTTATTTGTTTGGTTGAATTTTTTTTACTGTAAAGTTGGTGACTGATGATAGCTTATTGTAGCGGTTACAAATATCATTATTGGTGAAAAAAATGAATGCACACCAAATTGACTGTTATATTCTCCATTCAAGTGTCATAACCTTTTCTTAACTTGATTTCCTAAAATGCATGGCTTAAATGAGTAGGACAAGTATTTTGTTACTACAATACAAAGATACATGGATAATCATTAATCAATTAGTGTGTGTTGGTGTTTTGTGTGCAGGCAATAAGCCGAAATAGTCGACGATTCATGGTTTATGTGCATTCGAAAGGGATGATAGTTGATGATGAATATGTGATAATTGGGTCTGCGAACATCAACCAGCGCTCCATGGAAGGAACAAGGGACACTGAGATTGCCATGGGAGCCTACCAACCTCATCACACATGGGCAAAAAAAGCAGATTATCCGCGCGGACAGGTAATCCCATATTTGCTTGAGAAGCCATTGTTTTTATAACCTCCTTTGCTTTTTTCTCATTTCTTGAACACAATGGAAATCGAATTCACAAAGTTTTCCTATCTTCCATTTCGGGTTTGTACTCGGAATTCAGTTTCTCTAACTCCTTAGAATACTAATATTCATGAGTGAATATAATTTCTAGGGACTAAAAAGTTCAGAATTCGCCTTCTTGTTTTAGTGAGAAATACTAGTACTCTTTTTGTTTTTCGATTCTAATTTAGAATATACGGTAACAATAGATACAATATCATTCCTTAACATGTATGCTAACTCAACTGCAATTATTTGTGAAATTTAATTGTGCAGATCCATGGATATAGGATGTCACTATGGGCAGAACACACAGGTACCATAGTTATTAAACTCTTGAGTTAACTTTTATGAGCTTACGGTCTTTTCATACGAAAACAAATTTATCTGAATTCTCGAGTCTTATAACCTTGCTAGACAATATAATTATCATACTCTCTTTTTAATCCATAAACTCTTACGAGTTTATGAATTTACACATTGCATAAGAACGAGTTTGTTTAAACTCTCGAGTTTGATAACCCTGATAGGTACCATTGAAGATTGCTTCTTTCAACCGGAGAGCCTTGAATGTGTAAGAAGGGTCAGAAAAATGGGTGAATTTAACTGGAGACAGTTTGCATCAAATGATGTAACAGAGATGAGAGGGCATCTACTCAAGTACCCTGTTGAAATTACTAGAAAGGGAAGGATTAAGCCTCTTCCTGGCTTTGAAGAGTTCCCTGATGTTGGAGGAAAGATAATTGGATCATTCATTGCCATTCAAGAGAATCTAACCATTTGATAACTTTGAATGTTAAATATTTCACATTGATTGCATTATTATTAGCATGTGATCAATGTAAATTGCAATTTTATACACTTTTGAAATGCCATTACAAATGAAAAAATACATACAATGTACAGTAATCATTTCTTCTTTTTTTCATTCTTTATTCTTTTGTATAAAACATAAATATTCTTTGTAACATTCTACCATATTCAATACAAAAAATATACACACAGAAAAAATTTCACATGACTTCTGTGAGTCTTTCTTTTTTCTTGTGAGTCTATATTGATTTTTGTATTTTGGTGAACAAGTCTATATTGAATTTATTTTATTTTTGGCACATGATGTGTTTATAAATTAACAAAGTTGGGTAACACTTGATTTTTGCGACAAGGGCCACAAAGACAAAACAAAACAATCACCAAGCCCAATATTAACAAGGTATCACTCTGGGTCCTTTTTGTGCTATGAATTCCATGATTTTTGCAACTTTTTATTTGTTCTAGATTACTAGAATTCAGTGTTGGCAAATCTAACTAATCTGATTCGAGGCATGTCAATTCATTGCAGCAATAAAGATCTCTCAGATTCAAGCCTTGTGAATGGAAAAAATTTCTGCTAGGAGTCTCATCTGTCTTTTCTAGATACGTTACTCTATAAATGTTATGTGAATCTAGAATTTTTTCCTTCTTTAATTTGAAATGTTATTCTCTTATCCTAAATTTTCATCCTCCAAAATTTAAGAAATAAAAATGTAAAAAACTTTTCATCTCCAAAATTTAAGAAATAAAAAAGTAAAAAACCAAATTATTGGCATCGAACTTTCAAGCATACATACATATTCTTTTGGAACCACATGAGCTATTGTACTACATTTTTTGTGAGTCCCAATTGTAGGATTAATCTTCAAATTCAAGAGTTGCAATAGTACTGTTCAACCCTTTAGCATATCCATTATCTTATCTTTTTATTAATATATATATATTAACTTTCCAAAATTGCAAGTACTGTTGAACAAAGTGAGCATCTCTGACCATAAAACTGAGTTATATTTGGTAAGAATTTTAATTTCTTGAGATAGTATATATACTTGATGGTCTCATAGTGTTATTCAAACCGTTATTGCAACCTATCAATGCTTGCTATAAAGAAGGTATCACAGTTAAACTTTATAGGCACATTTTGAGAGTGGAGACCCACCTTTTATTTATTATTTTATGGTCATATATATATATAAAGCATATTGAAAGGATAATTTTGTGTCTCCATTATTCCAATTATTTTATAAGGTAAATTACATGGAGTTTCCTTAAGAATAAGTAATGTTCTGATTTGAAGTTACGTTATGCTGATTTAATTTAATTATGTTCCTAATTAACACCTAATAATCTTAATGGAGGTGAGTCTGTAATTTTGCAAATTGATTAGTACTTCATGTTGATATTATATGCTATTGGTAACTAAAAGTTGTTCTAGGGCAAGATTATATACAATTATGTTAAAATTTGAGAGGGAGAATTTTATGATTTTAATGGTTTCATTGTATGTACTAGAATAAGATTGCTCTCTGGGAGGAAGATACATGTGATTTTTATTTAAAAAAATGATATCCTACTAATTAACTTAATAATTGTATATTATATTATGACTAATTTGTATGTTTTATTAGAAAAAAACATGTATTATGTCTATATAATGTATTTAGGTAAATGTGAAGATAGTAATTTTTATCACATTTTGCTCAATTTATCCTATTTATCTCTACTTTATAAGAATACAAAAATTACATAAAAACTCTATCTTAAAACTTAAATTTTATGCTTTGTACTTTTATGTTCCATCACCATATATATATATATATAAAAAGTTTATGATTAGTATTTATTCTTTTGTTGAATTTCAATTCTTTCTTTGGGCATTTGTACTCTGAACATTTCAGAGGCCTACATGCAAAATTGGTTCTGTCAAAGTACATTTCAGAGTGTATGTGCTCTCTACTGTTCATACCTCTTGGTGCCATAATCAGCAAATTAAAATATTATTTCTTTTTTCACTCTTACTCACTTATTATTTAACACTATCATTTTCTTTTTCTTTTTTCCAATTTTGCTTAAATTATGTTTTAAGACTTTATTTAATGAAAAAAAATAGGTAGATAAATACTGTTAAAAAGTGTAATTGTAAAAAAAAAAAGTGTTTTTAACATGTAATTGTCAAAAAATGTTGATAAATATTGTTAAAAGATGTTATATTGACATTTGTTGGATGTTGAAAATAGTTATAAATTATTATTTGAAAATTAATGATCATTGAAAATACTTAGGTTGCGTTTGTTTTTTTACTCTGGGGTCAGAGTCAGGGAATCAGTGAAAAAACTGATTCTTTCATATGTTTGGTGCGAGAGTCACAGTGACCCAGTGAACAAAATTGTCAATTTTTTGTTCAATCCAATTTTAGAGTCTCTGAGTATTGCAGGGAGTCACTATGTGCTGGTAGAGAGACACGATTATGTGAGGATGTGTTCGGAGTCATTTTTGGAGTCACTGTGATACTGACTCCCTTGACTCTGATTCCAGAGTCACTGAAAACAAACACTACTTATAAACAATAATAAATATTTTTAACGGTCATAAACTGTCAATAATATTTTTACTGATGCATTATTTAATATTTAAATGGTTGGAAATACTCATTTTTTTAGTAGTTATAGAATGTCAAAATAAAAAGCCCATTAATCCTTTACTAGCTGAGTTTCCTCACTTCAAATTTAAAGAACTAAAAGGGAATTGAAGGTATTAATGGGAGCCACCATCTAGCTAGCTTTGTTCTTGATTGTGCAACAATTGCATAACATCCACTCTCTGATAGAATACATTCCTAACTTCTCACAAGGTGGTCGCAATAAAAATGTTAATAATTTTCTGTTATTTTTCTTTGTTGATGAAAGTGTCTACCTGAGATCTATTATTAGAAATTCGATTAATCTGACTTGACCAAATTCAAATCTCAAAAAAAGATAGGAAAAACATTTTTTACTATTAACAACACTAAAATCTGATGTCTCTAATTAGGTATTTTGTTTGGATTTTATTTTCATTTTTTGTTTTTAATATTTTTTTCATAAAATTCTAAAAATAGAACAACAAATGACAAATATTACTCAAGTAACATCTTGTCATCTTGATCGAATCCGATATAAATAATAAAAATAATATTATATTACACTATAATATCAGTAACTATTTGTAATAATTTAACTTTTAAAATGTTAAATTAATGTATAATATTAAAAATTTGATAAATAATTTTAAAAAATAAAATTATTATATGTAATAATTGATAGGTTGATTTTATTGCGTATAAAAAAATATTTCTCAAATAATAATAAATTTTCACTGTTTGTTAGGGTTAGAAATGATCCAAGCCGTTCATTTTCTGCGGCTATCTTTATGTGAGGATGGCTGATGAGTGGTCCACCAATTTGTGTTAGGCTAATAGGCCCCACAAAGCAGATCACTGTGGTGAAGAAGCCTTTTTGAGATTTTGGGTCCCTCTAACATTACAGAATATATATTAAATAAATAAATGCATATTTTATTTTTCAACTTTATCAATGAAATAATAAATAATTGATAGTTTTTGTCAGCAAGGTGAATGCTGCAAAATAAGAGGGCCAGTACAACTAATCAAATTCATCAATGTTGATATATTTAATATATATGCATGTATCAATAAATAAATTAAAAGAAAGTAGGCTGATTCATATTTAACATGCTTATCTAATAAACTGTGTGAGCTAATGGGTTTGACACAAGTGGTAAGCGGTTTTTTGTCTTTTAAATAAGGTCTCGGGTTCGAGTTTTAGAAATAGAAAAAATTCTTGCTGAGAATCTTACTTGTCATTCCCAAATACACAACCCGAACGACTGATTAGTCAGAGTGAAATTCGAATACTGCGTACAACAAAAAAAATCTAATAAGCTGTGTATATACTTGTTTCCATTCTTCACCTTCGTTAGAGGATTAGCATAATTCTAAATGAATTAAAAGTTTTTTTTTTCAAATGAAAGCAAATATATGAAGGTTTATTTTTGATATAAAACTATGACATGCTATTAGGGTTCCAGTTATATTAGGTAGATTATTTATGCATTGTTTATTTTTAAATTTAAAAGAGCATTCACATTAAGTAACATATCAAATATAAAATATAAAATTATTAATATATCTCAACCAGACAATTTAACCTTTTAAAAGAGGTAATTATATGATAATATATGTCTTTAAGATTTTATTATTTGTTGCATCAAAATCCACAAAGGTAAGTGCTGATTCCTGCTTATCATTGCTTGATTATTCCTTGCCACTATACTGATTAATTACTATTTTTCTGTTGATATTGAAATGAAATCTATGCCTTTTTAAATAATAATATATATTTTTCAAAAAGTATTGTTAAAGGACATCTATCCTTTTTCTTACATAAGGGTTGATATTTGATTGGTAATTTGATATGCATGTGAATCCAAATATAGAATTTGCTTATCTATTTCGAGTATAAATGAATAAGATACACCATACATGTATATATATATATATACATGATATCAAATTAAATAATTGTGTTAAGGTATCAACAAAAAGCAATGAAAAAATGTTATAGTTTTTGAATCAAGGGGCGCAATTCCCACATTCTTAATTACCCAATTGTTTTTGGTTCTCATGAGTGTGTTTTCTTAGTGCATAAACCATCTTCCCCACTCATAAAAAGTCAAAAGTTAAATAAGTAAATATAAAAAATGGCACCTCAAAGAATTGGATAATCATGATTATTCTCCTAAGCCCAAAAAAAATCAAGAATATAAAAAGATTACTTTGTATCAATGTTTGTTATTACTTTGTTTGGTAACACTAATTTATGAGTGTTGATAGATGTATAATGGGAAACTAATCAAATCAGTCGATAAATGAGATTTTATGACACAATTATTTAGCTCATTAAAATTTCAATGTTTATCTGGACAAAAAACAAACCAAAATGAATAATTGACTGTATTAACTGGTTTATCATTGTACGTCAAATATTACTACAAATTTAAATAAGATTTCGAATTTTTATGTAAAAGATAACTGATATATAGAATAACTCATTTCTATGATAAGATGACTTTTATTTATTTATTTATTTATTTTTTGATATATAGAATAACTCATTTCTATGATAAAATGACGTTTATTATAATTCAAATAACATCAGTCAAAAATTAATAAATTGCATGTAGCAATGATTTATGAAAATGAAATTGGGAACATATGTATGTATAAATTCGCTATATACATGTATGTACATTTATCAAAGGCTTATACTACTATAGATATTATCTTTTATATTGAGAAACAAAACCATCAATCACCATGAGTATTGGTAGTTGTTACAATTGCGAATACAGTAATGTTTGTTATAGATAAAAAATACATTTATCAAATATCCAACGTGTATGTAATATGTTATACTAACAATAATGTTTGTCTTAGGTAAAAAATATGTTTATCAAGTATCTAACGTGTGCTATACATGATATGAGATGTGTGTTATTTTGTATAGTACATGTACGTATAACACACATCCATATAATGTATAGCACATGTCGGATATTTGATGGACATATTTCTGATGTACGATCAGCATTATTGGTTATACTTATAACACACATTACTTATGACATATAGTACACGTTGAATATTTGATAGATGTATTTTCGATGTACAATAAGCATTACCGTTGCGAATATATTCAAATGGTGAAAGGAAAAATTAAATTTAGATGCATGTTAATTAAATGCATAATATGTTGTCAAAAAATTAAATTGGATATGTCTTCATAATCCAATAAATGGCTCAAATTAGCTAAACAATATAATTAGGATAAAATTCTTGTTGTCTCTCTTTGTCTGTACCAAAAAGACATTGGAGATGGACTTATTATCCACTAGAGAGACCATGGCAATCTATGTTTGTTTTCTCTCAACATCACTAAAAATTAATCAACCAAAAATTAAAATCTAATACAATTGTTAACTAATTAATTATTTTGTAAGTATGAGTAATGCTATATGTACACCACAAATTAGTCACCATATATAATAATTTAATCTTTTAAAATTATTAATCAAAATTATTAATATTATACATTAGTATAACATTTTAAAAGTTTGATTAATAGTTTTAGAAAGTATATATGATTATTGTCTATGGTGACTGATGATGGCTGATTTTATGGTGTAAAATAAAAACATTTCTCTTTAAGTATTTAATCATACATTAAATCTTTATTTGATTTTCTTAGTGTATCTATGCCTCAAAGGGATTAGTTAATCCTCTTTTTAATTAGAGTAGGTATAGATACCTAGATTCAAAAAAAAAAAAAAAAAACATAAAAAGAGTCTAATCCTAATTCAACATATGCCCCCACAAGTTTTAGTGTGTAAGAGAAATGTGTCCTTAGACAAGGATATTTTCAATGGCTAATTAAGCACAATGACATTTGAACTTACAAATATATATTTTAAATTAATACAAGAAGTAACATCCATTCATGAAACACTAGAAATTCACATCACATCCCACCTTAGAACTCAAGATTTAAGAAAAGGGTGGACGAAATTCAATTTTTCTTTCATCACTATATAAATATACATATCATTGTCAAAACTAACCATTTTTTTCAAAAAGTTAACTGAAACAAATGGCATTAGACGTGTGTTCATTTATTGTGCAGGTGTATGGCACTCAGAGCCTCAAAAGATAACCGATAATGTTATATGTATGTTATGTCTATTCCATATATATTATCCATCATTTCAAAGAAAAAAAAAGTAACTCTAAAAATAAAAACCTTTAACATAATATTTTGTGCTTAATATTGAGCTCTGATGAATTCCAAGCTCTGATAAATATCGAGCTTCGAAAAATAACGAGCTCTGAGATAGGCGGAGCTTCGATGAATGCCAAGCTCCCATAAATATCGTTATCGGAACATATTTGAATATAGAAAATTTATTATTTGTCATCAATATTGATTATATCTAGGGATAAAAACTAACATATAATAGGACATATTTTAAGATGAACATAAATGTGACAATTTATCCTTACACTTACCTATAATAAAAATGTAATAGATCTCACAATCAAATTAAATAAATATATCATAAATAAAATTATTGAAACTCAAATTTTTTTATGAGTGTCTATAAATATTTAGTGTTAGAATTGTGTCTTTACAATAGTTCTCATATTGCTTATTACACTAAAAAATTGTTAATCAGATGAATAATAAACAACTTAATTTTTCATAAGAATAAAAACACAAATTCAAAACACAAAATCAATTCATTATAAATGAAAATAACCCTAAATACTTTGTCATGCATTTATTAAAGTAATTTCCCTATATATTATATGCTTAAATAGACTAAAGTGGTGTTTGTTTTCGGTAACTCTTGAGTCAGAATTAGGAGAATCATGATGTCAGCGTAAGTCAAGTCAAAATGATTTTAAATTTGACTCCAAACACACCTTCACATATTTGTGTCTCCCTTCAAGCACACAGTGACACCCTTCCAATATACAGTAACTCCAAAATTGAAGCGAATAAAAAATTGACAATTTTATTCAATGAATCACTTTTAACTCTATTCATTGAGTCACTATGACTCTTACGCCAAATACTTAATAGATAGAGTTAATATTTTACTAAATCCGTCCAAGAGTAACAAGTAGCTACTAGCTACTATTAAACTAGGGGTTAATTTCCATTGTGACCCAAAAAGGTCCAAAAAAAAAAATGGCACCTGATACCAATACATACACACCATTCTCATTCAATGATTCTATCTATCTTCATCTTCTTCTTCCCCTCACGTTTTCTTCTCCGTCCAAAAAACCAAACACACATAAACAAAAATTAAAGGTTGTTCTTGTCCTGCAAAGGTGGGACCCAACACCACAGGAACCCCCACGTGTCGTAGTGAAAAAGTGGTGCCCTACCTGCCCAACGATCCACGTCCCGACACGTGTCCTTCTCTTACAGCCTCACTTCACAGACCCCACCTCACCTAGTGGGGCCCACATCGGAAAAGCCCGGCTCCAGAACGGTCCCATTAGGCATTTTGTGGGTCCCACTGTGTTGGGTCCCTCACCCACCTCACATGACCACGAGCTTTCGTGGGCCCCACCACCCCCTCACCAACAAAGAAAAAGATACATACATTTATTTTCATTATTCAATTCTTAACTCTATAAAATAAATAGTTTTATGTTCAAACTAATTATCTAAAAGGAAGCTATATATAATTGATTGCAAATTTGCAATACCAAAAGTTATTATGATAAGAGTATTTGTTAAGTCTTTAGCTTGAACAGAATGCATAATACCAAGAGTTATTATATGAAATATCAATCATCCACACACATTATCATTTAGGTGAATACTTCCGGAGTAATATCATATGTATAATGAGAAATCAATTAAATAAGTTAATAAATAGGATTTTGAATCATACTTATTTAGTCCATTATAATTTTAATAATTATTTAGATAAAAAATAAAACTAAAATGAACTTATTGATTATATTAGCTGATTTACTATCGTAGACTAATGTTATTGATAGCATGTTAACTTCCACTACTTTTTGAGTGGCTAGCTAGAAAAAGAAACTACTTAAAAAACTACTACAACCATTATAACCCTTTTTTCTTATTTCAAAAGATAACTACTTATAAATAATACAATAATACTCCATCAAAATGAAAAAATATATATATATTATGATAATATACAAGTTAAATTTCATAAATAATTATTGAAATGATACATTGATTGATTCATTGTTTTGAGCCTTTGAAATTGAGCATCAATTTAATGAGATGGTTGCATCCAAATCCAATAACTCTCTAAAATGTGGCAAGAAGGAAGGATAAAGAAGAGTAGTGAGTTGTTGGTAGTGTAGTACCCCCTCTTGCACGGTCCACGGAGCATCCCCCCAAAAAGTGGGTCCCCCTCCACTTTTCGTGTTGACCCACGCACGTGGTCCCCTCCATCCTCAATCCCCACCCCTCACGTGCGCACGTGCCCCCACCACCACCACCCCTCCAATGGCGGACCAAAAACCCATAGACCACCATAACTCAGTTCTTCGAACTCGACCTCGACATGAACTGCAGCTCCTGCTTATCGTAAATCTCCAACGAAAAATCCCTCAGCATCTGCGTCGTCGTCGTCGCCGTCGTACACGGCGCCATAACCGTCGCACGTGGCGGCGATTTTGACGACGGAGCAGTAGCTCCCACCGCCTGTAACTGGACTGGCGCCATCACCGACGAAACAAACGCCGAGATCGGACGCGCTATGGTGAAAAACTGTGGCGCGTTTGACGGCCCCGCCGCCGCCGCCGCAACTGAAGGCACAACGAAGAACGCGTTCGACGGAATCGCCGCCCACATGGCAGGTACCGCGTTTTGATGAAACGGAATCGCGGCAGTTACGGAGTTAGTTACCGGTGCCGCGACGGTTACGGAGTTTGTTACAGAGTTCGTTGTAATCGTCAGTCCTGCCGAGACCGAAACAGAACCGTCGGTTACGTCCACGTAAGCACTGTTCGCGGGTCGCTTACGCTTCTTCTTACCCGGCGGGTCACCGGGTTCCGGGTCGGATCCAGATTTGGTGGTTGTGTTTGGGGAAGTGGTCGGAATTTTGAGTGTGCCGTTAACGGACATGGCAATTGCGGGGACGGTGCCGGTTCCGGTGGCGGCGATGATTGCGGGCTCGGCGTGTTCAAGGAGCCACCGGATTGTTTCGCCGTCTGACTTGTGACCGAGTTCTCGTGTCAGCTGGAAGATCCTGGCCGCACACGTGGCAGGCATTCGGATCCTCCGGCCCCTGCCCTCCACTTTCGTGTGACGGTCCTTCGTCGAGGCTCTCTTTTGAGTCGGCTGGGCTTGGGCCTGGGCCTGAGCAAGGGCCTTGTTGACTTGCATGGTCATGGACATGCCAGCTGGGACATGAACCGCTACCGGCATCACGCGTATACCCGATGGCGGGCTTTCATCCGTGTCGGGCTCTTGCTTGGGCCCTTTAGGGTCTCCTCCGAGTGTGAGATCAATGTTCGTTGAAGCTTCCGAAGCCATGAAACCGAAAGAAGATTAAAGCGTTAACAAAACAAGAACAAGAATAAGAAGGTACGAATTAGGAAGAGGAAAATTTGTGTTTGGTTTTGTTTTTTTTAGTTGGGTTAGAAAATGGGATATAGTGGTTAGTGTTGATATGTGTGAATATATATATATATATATAGCAATGAAGAAATGAGAGAGTGAGGGAAATTATAGGGGTAATTGGAGATGGGGCCCTTGGTGGACCGTTGATTTTTCTAACATGAGAAGAAAATCTACGGTGATGGATGGTTTTGGACCTATTGGTGGGGCTTAAGTACTATTGCACGTGATGGGTCCCATTATAAAATGGGGGTGAGTTTTGGTCAATACTTATTATTATTATTGTTATTATTTGCTTAATTAGAGAGAAAATAATATATAGATATGAAAATTGAGGGAGTGAGGAAGAGGATGATGAGGGGAGAAAAAGAGCATGGAAGTGAGAGAGCTCGATAAGATTCTTGGTTGCATGATGAGTTGATGATGATGGTGGTATGAAACTATTTGAGGGATAAAGGAAGAAACATTGTTATTATTGTTCTTTTTAATGTTCTTTGAGATTATTGTTCCATGATTTCTTTTATTTGGATAATTTTTTATTTTTTTTAATATATAGTATATAATAATAAGTAGACCTCATGCATAGGAGATGATCTCATGTGTTTAAAAGGTTAAAATGGCATAGGATTCTAGAATTCTTTTTTTGCATTATATATATGGATTATTTAGAGATATTAAGGGCAGAATAAGAGCTCTAGCATGATTGATAGTTAGTTGAGCTCTTTAAATATCTAATTAGGAATTTGATTTCTAGAGTGCATATGAAGAAGATCTCGTGATCAAAAGTTTATCTTTTTACAAGAGAGCTTATAACTCGAAGAGATTAGTCATTACTATCTATTACTAATAGCATAGACAATAAAAACGAGATATTATGAGCAAACTTATGCTAGAAGTGGTATTATTTTAAATTTTTATGTTCATTTTTATTTGTCATTAAGTCCAGAATTATGGACAAGTTGCATTGCCTGAAAATACATTTGTCTAATTTTTATAATGCGAAAATTTGAAGCTAGATAGAAACTTAAAATTGCAATGCTACACTAGAAATAATGATATATGTCCCTTAATATGGGGAATTATTTCGAACAAATAATATTTAATTTGCATACAAACAATAATAATTTTGTATATGAGCATGACTAATTTTAAAGGTTTTATGCTTTTCTCTGGAATGTACACGTACGCACTTTTTAAGAAAAGGAAAGCATTGCCCATACCCACTAATTTAAAGGCGTGAAAGAATTTAATTAATCTTATAATATGCAAATTTAATTATAATATATTAACAATATATATAAAAAAATTCCTAACAAAAAAATATATAAAAAAATTTATATTATCATTCCATTATATATTTTATATGAATTTTTATGTAGTTGTGTGAAATATAATCATATATACTTAGCTAACATTATATATATTGTATGATTAAATAACGGTATAAATTTTTTATACATCATTAATATATCATAATTAAACTCATAATATAATTTTAAACAACACAAGAGATTGATGAAATTAGGGGGAAATAGTTATTTGTCTAGAAAAAAGAATTGGAAGAATAATGATGTTAAAAGGAAGGGAATTTCAATTCACTTTGCCTTTAATTAGGAGATTAGTTAAGATAATAATATTAAGATAAGATGAAAGGAACAATATAAGCAGGAAATTATATTGGACTTGGAAATTTCGCGTCAAACAACAAATAATCAGTGAAAGGAAACAAACACAGTAGTAAGAATGATAAAGAAACCAAAATTAAAAGACAAACAAAAAAAAAAGGTTAGAAAAAAACAATCCAAAACTTCAAATCCAAAGTCAATACTACAAGCGTGTGCTATTTGCATGTGTTGTGTATTTCTCAAAGATAAATGTTTGGGGCACAAAAAAAAAAATGAGTCAAAACAGCTAACAAAGTTCATTTAATACTTTATGGTCCAAATAGCACTTTCAATCATGAGTATATTTTTAATGGGCTGGATGATTATGGTCCAAATTCCTATTTATTAGCTGTTTTGACTGTTTTTTTGTTGTGTCTCTAGCCATACTCTTTCTAAAAATATATATATATATATACATCAAATCACATCCAAAAATAGTGATGAATAAAATGTAAACAATTTAATTTTGAAGGGATTTTCAGAAATTTCATGTTTTTGTGATGCCCTACTTATCATTTATGTTATATACTTATATTCTAATTAAATCCAACATTATATTCAAACTTTTATGTTAAATGATATTTATACTCACTCAATTCAATTTTTATTCTAGTGACTGATTTAGTATTACTTTTAGTTTACACATGGCGCTCTTATTTTTTTCATAGTCTCGCCAACTTCTTACATTAATTTATCACCCATCCTTAAATTATAATAAATGTCAAAAAAATTTTAAATGTATAGATAACAATACTCTTGTTAATTTTTAATTAATTTATTTCCCCTCTTGTCTATGTCACTCAGAACTCACTCACTCATTTTCTCCGATCCAAGGAATCTTAATTCTCTTTTAATTACTTCTTGGTTGTGTTGTCTAAAGCTAAGTTATGATATCTTTTTGGAGAATACACCACGTACGTGTGTGTCTAACCACTAAAAT
Organism: Aeschynomene evenia; assembly: GCA_013621005.1. Taxonomy (NCBI): domain Eukaryota; kingdom Viridiplantae; phylum Streptophyta; class Magnoliopsida; order Fabales; family Fabaceae; genus Aeschynomene; species Aeschynomene evenia. The sequence goes on along the minus strand of CM024264.1, from coordinate 2,695,340 downwards.
TTCACCTACTTTTTTCTACTATCATATGAGAGTAACGACAAAACAATATACCTAAGCAACATATTTGCACAAACTTATCACAAATTTAATTTTGAAGGTAAATTCAAATTTTATAAAATTCTCATTACACCTTTTTTATTTGTCAATATAACACTAATCTTCCCTATATATATTGTTTATTATTAATTTTAAAATTTTCAAATAGAGAGATTGCATAATGAATTTTAACAAACTTAAATGAAAGCTATGGTGTAATTTATTATAATTATTTATTATATATTTATTAGTTTATCTATATTTTTCCCCTTCTTGTTGTTGATTCTTGTGAGATCTCTATATATACCTAACTTTTTTTCTACTTACTTATTTGGAATTTTCGAAAATTATATAGTCATGTAGAGACAATTAATGGTGGTAATTTAATTATTAACTTAATGAATTTTAAAAAATAGTTTGGTGAGATATATAATTTATTTATAATTACAAATCACTAAATAAGTTACAGAAATATTAATTGTTATAATTTAAATACAAATGACAACATATTAATATTAAAATTAAAATGAGTAAAATTACTGTGGGACATAAAAAAATTTAGAGTATATTAGTTCATGATAAACCTTATAATAATAACAATATACCAATCATTCAAGGTATAATAAATATTATAATTTTAATAATATTATAAAATTCTTAATTAATATATTGTTACATATGTATATTCAAATCTATATTATCATTTTAAAAAACTAATGTAATGTGATAAATTTACTGCTCTATGTTTTGTCTCATTGTAGATGCATATCCATCCATCCATGATGCAGAAAGTGATGGGTGGTGGGCCCACTTTTTGCCCTTAGGGGGACCCCACGGGCCAGCCAGTGTTCAAGAGGGTTGGGTCCATCTCTCTCTCACAAAGTATTGGTGGGCCCAACATTCACCGGTGCGCACGCTGAGATGCCAACCCACACTCTTTCATGGGCCCACACACAACACTCACATAGGAAATGTGAGGCCCACCTTTACCCCTTCCCCCAACTTGGTGTTCCGTACGGGCCCTGGTGGGCCCAGGCCCGGTCGTAAATCTAACGGCTGATTTTACACCAATCAAAATTGTTCCCACACATGTGGGCCCCACAAGGCAGAAAAATAATAGGGCCATGACCATGCTTGGTTTGGTTTTAGGGTTGGGTGGCTATGGCCTCTACTCTCATCACTTTGTAAGTGGACCACAAGCAACATTAAAAAAAAAAAAAGAATTGAAAATAGTGGTGGACCCTTAAGTTACTCTATTTCTTTTTTATGGATTTCTCCTATTCATTGATTAGTAATTAACTACTCATCTTTAATTTTGACTTTGACGTAGATCATATTTCGGTAGATAGAGAACTCATTACAATGTTTTTTCATACACATCACCCTAATAATTAAATTCGGAACATGATTCTTAAGCAGCTTAAGCAATATATATATATATATATATATATATATATATATATTACTTTGGTATTCTAGATTATAGTTATACATTAATATAATTAATAGTTATAATTTAATCATTGATTTAATGGTTTTAAAAGATTTGAGTTTATGAGATATATGACTCATTTATAATCATAAATCGGTAAAGATATCGCTATTGAGAATTTTATGGGGTATTGAAGAAATTTTCATTTATTTAACTTCTTTAAAATATGATAGAGTTTATTATTCTTCAACCAAGTACTTTTACCACGTGTAGATTTCATCATTTTTTCACACTAAAAAAATTTAACTTCAAACAAGGCATATTTTATTTAAATGATATAAGTTTAGAATTCATTTGTTCCTCCAAGAGTGAATAGAGCATCATACGATACTACAACTTATTAAATTAGTGGAGTTTCTAATTGTCTATATTATTTTACAAGTGCTTAGCCCTTATGGATTTATAACTTTGTTATAGATTGTGATGATCCTTCTCTTAAACCAAAATTATTGCATGGAAAGAAAAAATCACCATTTTTTTAAAGTAGAAGAGGCTCAAGTCCTTCAACTCCAAGTATATATAATTTTGAGTTTGATTACAAGATTCATGCATATTAAAAACACTATTGAAAAAGTGATCTGCTTAAATGTCTAATCTTACCACAATAATATGGTTTGAAAAATAAACCCAAAAAAATTAGGTAAAAAAAATATTGGTGGACCCTAAATGTGGGACCCACCATTATGACACTCTCACATCTATAGTTGGTCTTGGGTTTGGGATAGGGTCCACCTCCAATGGCAAAAATGGGTATTGACCCTAGACCCATTTTATCTCAATTGGTCCCTACTTGTTTTTATTTTTATTTTTTGAATTAAAAATAAATAAATATTTTTACTACCTCTATTCTACTAGCTTCTGGATGGATGGGGGGGACCTTTGCTTGTGGGTCCCCATTTTCATGCCCCTTATATAGTGTAGGGTATCACCCCCTCACTAAAAGTTTTTAATTTTTCTTTATAAAAATCAAATTATTTATTTATTGTTCTACCAACTTTTGCCTACTAGCTAATGATGCAAAATTTTCATTTTATTATCTAGAGTTTATGTTATACTAACTATTTTTTTAATATTTATTTCTATAAATATATCACTCATTATTAGATGATATATGAATTTTATTTAATTAATAATAAATAAGATATTTATTGATACGAAAATCATAAATAGAATGGTTGAAATACTGTTTTTTTTAATTTTCTTATATATATATATATATTATATATTGGTTGAATATATATATGGATAGGTTTTTATTTATTATGAATGGTGGATGGAACTATTCCATTGGATGAGAATGGTTATGATGATAGGTTTGAGAGAGGGAGGGCCCCTTTAATTTTAAGCTTTGATTCATGATGCTTGTTGGTGAATGGTTATTGGTTGAAGGGATTAATGGGGCATGAGATTGAGAAGAACCCTAGCTAGCTACTTCATTCTCTCTTCTTTCTTTCTTTTCTTTTTTCTACCCACTTCTTTGCCAACTTGAATTCTCTTTTGTTTGTTTCTATTTGTTCTCTCTTAATTTTGCTCTTTTGATATCCAATGAATGATAAATGAATTATATTATATATTCAATTCTATCATTTTGTCTCCTAAATGAAAAAAAAAAATATTAATTTTAGACATACACAATGTCATGTATTACATCATAAGTAAAAGTTTTTGACTCAAATATTTTTTTTTGTCTTAAAGGTCTAATAAATTAATTAAAGCATGCATACAACAAATAGTTGGAAATATGAAATTCTTTTATATTGATAATATATTAAAATTAGTAATCTCTCCATTGAGATTATTTCAGATTTCAAATTATTTTTAAGTAGATATATTTTTAAATATAATATCAATATAAAAATTTGTATGCTATTATCTAATTAAATTAAATTTCATAATAATCACTTCAAAGTTGTATACATGATAATACACATACAATTAGTTGATGATATAGAATACTAATAGGTACAACAAGAAGTAGTGGATTGTAATCTTAGGTAGAAGAGAAATGCACTACGAAAAACATTAGGGAGCATGGTTTGATAGGGTATATAAGATAAAAGTATAGAAATTTTAAGTATTTTCTATACTCTTGAAAATTAGAGACTAAAAAGACACGAAATTGAACATAATATGATAAAAACTATATTATCTTTACATTAATTTAAATATGATATAAAAATTTTATATTTTTATGTATCTGTTTCCACTATTTTTATATTACTGCTTTGTCATATCTTGTATATTACATAAAATGCAACCTTAGAGATTTGTAGGAACTATCATGTGATATATCATCCTTAAACTTATTAAATGCATAAGCAGAAACTGGAAGGTATAATCAATATATATATTGTTTGGTGAACGCAAGAGGTTTGTGAATAATTTCAGTGTGCCAAACATAGACATTTTGATCAAAACATCTAAGACATTAGACAAATATTAAATAGATAAATGAAATTTTAAATATAAATTGCATACCAAATCATGTTTAACTATAAGACAACTTAATTTTGGAGGCATCGATGGTCACAAAAACTCAAAATGAATATTCCTATTTGATAGAGAAATATACCGCAATTATTTGAGCAGAAAGTATAATAAGATTGTTTTTGTTTTATATTTTTTAGGCTAAAAATAAGTTTTTCCTACTGTTTTTACATGGTTCAATAAATTTTAAAAAATATTTCAAATTACAAAAATTAATTTTATGAAGAAACCAAAAGAAATACTTTTAATAAAAAAAAATTAGTTTTCAACCTTTTTATTATTTAACAAATTTAAGTAGTAGAATTCTTTTTTTTTTTAAATATATTGAAAAAATAACAAGTCTTATACTACTATATAGAGTCAACTAAGACGTCATTGTGCTCTAACGTGAATTATGTTAGAATTAAAACCTTTAACTTTTAAATCCTTCCTGATAATCCTTTTTATAGTCTTTTTAGGCTTCTCATTACCCCTATTCATCGTCGCATCTCTCATATGATCTACCCTCTTGATTGGATATTCTTCTGGCCTTCTTTTCATATGATCGCACCATAAGCTTAATATAATACAATTTTCTAAGTTCAAGGATCATATAGTAAATCACTAAATTGCAAATTGATGCTAAGAACCAGAAGTGTAATCCACTCACACCTTAGTGTGTATCTCTTTTGATCAGCTTATTTTGAGTTCAAAACCAACTTATAAAAGTAATAATCAAAAGCTGTGAAAAGAGAAAAAAAGATTCTATTCCCAAAATAATATACCTCCAAACATTGCCTAATGTGTAGAAGAAGAATAAAATCTATAACCAGTTGTTGAGAGTGGATTGCAGACAATTTGTCCCTACAACTTTGCATATTACATCATTCATTACACCTTCCATCTATATGGATTTGTTGTGCAAAAGAAATGTTCAACCTTGCTGTTTTTTTTTCCTTTTTGCTTTTACCTTTAACTCAAAATTGCTGCAGATTTAACATCTCTTTGGTCATTAAAGAAAATCTGCGACCGGAGATAGCGCGGTTGCGCATTGAAATATCTTCCAACAATCTAGGAGTTCATGAGTTCTTTTATCATGATCCTGACATGTAGGTGTATCTTGTTTGAGCACCAATCAGAAGCTCGACAATTTTCGCTGCGACGTATATATATTTTCGCAGATCAGATGCTAAAAATGATAAGAAGCAAAGGAAATAAAATAAGCACAAACCCTACATACCTGTAAGAAATCCTATGATAGGTATAGGTTCCAGAACTTTCTCAGTGCTTTCAAGTCTTTGCCTAAAATGTTAGAAACATGATTTTTCTTTTTAGTATCATTTTTTTAACCTACTTTGAAGAAGCAGATTGCAAAGTTTTTAAGAAGTGAAATCAAGAAGAAAAATTAAGAGAGCAAAATTCTAAATCATTGTTACCTAGTATACTTGCTGAAAAATGGATCTCTCATAAGGTAAAGTACAAATAACAGCTTCCGCCGTTTAACCTGAAGCGAAAGTATTTCAGCAGCAAATCTTTAACAGATTGAAATTGAAAAACTACTAGCAAATATCAGACGGTTGAAAAATGTAGCTAGAAACATAAACCTCATCCTTTTCTGGTGCCGAAAGATGAAACTTCTGCTCATTCCTATCAGCCCCTGATGTTGTAACTAGCGAAAGCATACTGTTCGCTACGCAGTCAATAGTCAGGGAAAGGAACCAAGGTGTCCATGACCGAATACCGTATTTTCGTATGCATAAAACATAAATAAGTGGTCTACTAATAAATAGAACTTCTCCAATCAAAAACAGAGCTCCATGAATACCCCTTTTGGACAGTATGGTGGAAAGTGTTGGCCTCTCTACTCTTGAAACTGTAAGAATGCAGAAGGCAATGAGTATTAGTCGAATTTCACATACATTATAATCAATAACCCTAATATATGCTGCACTTCAAAAATAGATTACCTGAAGGCTCCATAATTGCTTGTTGGTGTTGAACCCTACGCAACCATGTAGGATCCGACACCATCCTCGCCCTTTCTCCGAATTTACTTAAAGCAGACAATGCTCTTCCTTCGAGATTTGGACCACGGTTGTTGCTCATATAACTAGACCCATGATGCCCATCAGGCTCGAAGCCTTTTTGATGTTGTGAAGTATAACTACCCGAATTGGTCTCATCATTAGATGTCTCCCCTCCATGTAGCAACATCTTATATCCACTCTTCCAAAACAAAGATAACCGAACAAGTACCCTGAGTTGAAAATGGATCAATGACTATAGATATAGGTATAGACATACTAATAGCAGACAAAGGATAATGAGAAGGGGCACATGCTAAATTACATGATGCTGCTTACTTAGTTGCTTCGGTAACAGCAAGGAAATTCCATTTCTTATCGTCCCCATAGTAATGTTGTGCCACAACTTCAACTAACGTTTCCAAATCCTTCAATGCAGATAAGCATAATGTGTAAGGAAACGAATAAGGCTCAACAGAGCCTGTAATATTTTGGGTAGGAGTTGTATCAATTATATGCTCATTGATAGCAGTGATAATTCCTAGAGTAGTCGTCACTGCATAAAATCGGAGATTTTTCAATGAGGTATCAGTTTGTCAAATATAAATGGAAAAAAGGGAGAAGAAAATCAGACCATATGATAACATCAATGAAAATGAAGGTAACTAGAATCATGAAATGCGACTTTGGAAATTTAGAACAATTAATCTTGGAAGCTCTACAAGGCTTGGCCAAGTAAACTTCTTTTTACTTTCTAGTTAGCATATTCAAGATCAACATGAACAAATGGTTGGTGATAAAGAAATTATCAATTTTTTTCTCTTCCCATTTTGGTACCAACAAGAAAAAAACTGCCTAAAGTCTTATATAAGTTTTGAAACTAAAAAAAGTAGCCAAAAGTTACCAAAATTACACAAAACCTGCTTCAGGTCCAATCTCTGTCTCTGAGAACCGTTCTGGAAGAAGCCATGTCAATCCCTGTCCACATTTTCTCCAATAAGATAACAAGTAATGCATACAAATACTCAATAATGACAACCTATGCTTCAGGTTTCAACATAATGACCTCCATAATCTTGTACAAACAGAGAATAACATTCAATGCATAATTCGTTTGTTCGTTTTCAGTTGATATCTAATGCTAAATTATTTCTCTTTCCTGTTTGCAAGACTAGGTTAATAGTGAAAGAGAGCATCATAGGATAGCACTCAATACAACAATAGCTAAGAAGAGAAACGACAAAAAATTCATATCAAAATCACCATTTTTCCACAGATTTTTCGTGTACTTCTGTGTTGTTATAGATTTACAGACACTGAAACTATTAACAACATGAAATTATGTCACTGCAGAATGATTACATTTAATGTAACAAACAAATTGTTATGGGTTCCTTAAGCATCTAGACAGAGATTCGATTCCCAACAGTGTGTACGGAAAGAATCTTGTGGTTAGAGATTTACCCCCTCACGAGAGAGCTTCTAGCTCAAAGGGATTAATCACTACTTTAGGGGTCGATACCCTAACAATCATAAAGCAATTTCTCCCAAAAGTTTAAGTTGTGAAGGCGAATACTATAACACGTCCATTCAAGCAAGAATCCCTTTCAAATTAATGCATAGCCCCACCAACCTTAAACTTGAAAATTCAACTTATTTTTTATGTAGAATAATAAGGCAACAATTATAGCACTCTAGAAAATTCGATCATAAATATAACCATGTCATAAACTATCTCAAAGGTCAAAACAAAAGCTTCAAATAGAACACATGAATGAATATATTTATCTAATAATAATATTTCACAAAAAAATTATTAGAAAAATTGTGAAATTACTAATCCAAAACATAATCTTACATTTGCCAAAGACTCCAAGGAGTGCACATAGTCTCTGTTCTCCCTGACCCATCTCTTGTAAGCTTCCATAGCTCTTTCCACACACTCTACAAACTATATCGAAAAAATAGCAGTAACAAAATCACCAAATTCGAACCTTGTATGCATAATTTTCAGCTATTTGAAGCGACCCAAATGACCAAAGATTCAAACTTTGGACACAGATTTCGTGAATTGAAGATGGGGTCTCCAATCACAAAAAACAGGGAACACACAGCAATAGAGAGAGAGAGATGAATAAGTTGTTGATTTTGAGGAAATTGAGGATATGATCTTGACCGTTGTTTTGTACAACCTTTGTGATTTAAGCACCGTTCGATGTGAGTAATTTTACACTAGTAAAATGGACGGTCAAGATTAGGATTTTTATCTTGATCCTACGGTTGCAAGACTATGATATATATGGTGATGTAAGTGTTGCGTTGGAATAAAACAAAAGTCCTCTTTGTTCTCTCTCTCTATAGGGTTTTGGGGTTTCTGAGAAAACGCTGTTAAACATGCAGCTGACACTTGAATTCGGGTATTGCTTGCAATTTCTTCAATTGTTATGTTCTTGTTGGTGCATTTTGTTTATGCTTTTAAAAAGAATGGATTTTTGTGCTGTTTAATAATTTGGGGTGTGATGCCTTTCCTTTTCTAATTTGGTGCTTTGTGTTTTTTGGTCTTATAGCTAGGAATATGAGAATAGGATTTTGGTTTTGAAGTGCTAGCACTTGATTTTAGTTTAGATGTTTGTTTATCATGTTTAATCATTGGTTTCTAGTTTCGTTGTTCTGTGATTTTGTTTGTTATATGAGAAATAGATATTCTGATCACAGTTGTTAATACATAATTACATAACTAAGTTTCCAGGGAGCTATGCTTGGAAGCAATTTCGTATAATTAAAAAGGGAAAGAAAAGATAAACAAAAAGGGGTGTCTGTATTTGAGGTTCTCTCTGATATTTTCTGGTAGTTTTGGCAATCATTTGATTTATTTTGTCAGGCTTAATTGTGATTGTGTTGTGTTTTCCTTTGTAATTTGTAATTCTCCTCCCTAATGATAGTAATTATATCAATAGTATTAGAATATGTATATATATAAAGTAGCTGAACTTTATGGTAAAATATCCTTTCTTTGTCTCTGAATAACTGAATTTGTTATTGGGTTGCAAACTGCTACTATAGTAAAAGGGCAGCCCAGTGCACAAGCACAGGGTCTAGGGAAGAGCTGCACCCGCACGGCCGCACCCAAAGGGTGTATTGTACACAGTCTAACCTGATAAATACATTAGTGATTGTTTTTGCGGCTTGAACCGGTGACCTTGGGTGTATTGTATACAAACTGCTACTATAGTATTTAATTAAAATACCATGCTGCAGATCTAAGGCAAATTGAGACTTGTCATTTTGTATTTAGAACCATATACAATCACAAGCCCTGCCTTTGAAGCATATACATATCTACACATTACTGAGTTGTGTGAAATTTTTACATAAGATTCATTCATTGATGTGTTCTTATCTAGGTATCTTATATGAGGTTAGGACCTTTGATTTTTCTGTTTTATTAAAATGGATCTTCATGTTGCTTTCTTTACAGAGGGGGATTGGAGCTACTTTGTGACTCTAAGAAGATTCACAATGTCAATGTTGAACAACAGAATGGATCGGACAAGGTAGTGTATGGCTTCAAATATTGTTGAAATTTGATATTCATGGAAAATTCTTTATGTTTGTCATTCTTAAAAAAAAGAGAATTCTTTTCTTACTTCTCAGTTAACCATGAAAGATTTGCTGTCCTGGGTGCGGACCAACCTGATTAAGGAGAGGCCTGAAATGTTCATGAAAGGAGATACTGTGTAAGTTTAGTATCTGAACTGTGCATTGATAATAATTCATCATGTTCATCATTTATGCATGCCCATTAAACCCTTTTTTTCAATGGCAAAAGGAGAGATTGATGAGAAATTGTTTATGCTTAAGCTTATTAAGGTGTCATCTGCATGTAATGTGAAGTATTATCAATTTCTCATCAGATTTGTGCTGAACTTTTGCTGACTAATCCGGCTTAGAATCTTGCTTAAGGTGGTCTTGAGCACGTGCCGAAAAGGCCAATAGAAGCATTAGTAAGGAATCGATAGTCGAAACTGTTAAAAGCTCGACTTAAATTTTAATGGTTTAAATGAAAACACGAGTTGTGAATCATGATAAGATACTATGACATCGTGTGATCCATGTAGCCGGCCTTGCCCAGTGAGATAAAACTTAGTTGTTGTTTCTTGTTTGGTTAATATATCTCGGCATTATGGGGTTTGTGTTGCAGGAGACCCGGAGTTCTTGTCCTTGTGAATGATTGTGATTGGGAGCTAAGTGGTCAGCTGAATACATCACTAGAAGAGAAAGATGTGGTTGTTTTTATATCAACCTTGCATGGTGGTTAGTACAAGAATGGAGTTCATCATCTACTTGATGAAGTGATTATTATTGCTTGATATAGAAAGAGTTTCTGAAGTCATTATTGAATCATTACATGATGAGAAAAAAATTGGCAATCCAATGGAAGAATCCACTTTCATTACTGTGTGTGTAATATGCATAAATTGATTAGTATCTACTTCCACTGAGATTGAATTTTGGTATTACTTTATGGTTTTTGACAAGGGTGTGAAGAGTTGTGTGACATTAACAAAGTGAAATTTCCTTATTTAGTTTTAAATGCGTGGATCTAAGAGATTTTTGATCAGTTGAATAAAAAATCAATTTAACATATATGAAGTATAATAAGCTATGTTAATATGTTTGGAGTATAAGAAGCTACGATAACATATTGGATTTTACCAAATTTTTTAAACTAAGTAGAAATTGAAAGATATAGACATTAAAAAGTGAAAAATAGAATATCTAGTTTTCAATTTCTATTTTTTATAGTGTTTCTAGAAAAATAGTTAAATCTCACTTTTTAAAGTCTATACCCTTCAATTTTTACTTAGTTTAAAAAAATTATGTAATTCAAAATTTTAAAGACTATAATCTTTACTTTTATTGTTTTTGTAGATAAATAATAAAATATCACTTTTTAAAGTCTATAGCATTCAATTTCTACATTGTCTTAAAATTATGTATTTCAATATGGTAAAAACTATTATAGTCTTTACTTTTATAATATTTCTAGAAAAATAGTGAAACCTAACTTTTTAAAGTCTATAACCTTCAATTTTTACTTGGTTTAAAAAAATTATGTAATTCAATATTTTAAAGACTTTATAGTCTTTACTTTTATAATGTTTTTAGAAAAATAGCGAAACTTTACTTTTTAAAGTCTATAACCTTCAATTTCTACTTAGTAAAATAAATTATGTAATTCAATATTTTAAAGCCTATAATCTTTACTTTTATAGTGTTTTTAGAAAAACAGTGAAATCTCACTTTTTAAAGACTTTAGCCTTCAATTTCTACTTAGTTTTGAAAAATTAGGTTATTCAATATTTTAAGGCAATATTATAAAGCTTGTAGTCTTTATTTTATAACTAGCGACTTGATGGGCACGATCAAGTAGCATTTTTTTATTTTTTTAGTAATTAGTATAAGTTAGTATATTATTTATTTAAATTGCATTTATAAAATTATTAATATTTATCTACCAAAAAAGTTAATGATATTTTATAATTAAATTAAATATATTTAGAGGTGGTTTTTATATTATTTATTTATTTATTTTAAGCTTTTTAGTTTTATTTTTAGAATTCAAAAAATAACTATCTAAATAAGTGTGGATAATAAAAGATAGTTACTTTTTAGAATTTTTTATATATTAGTATAGATATAAAAACTATAGAATAAATGAACTTGCCTTTTTCAAGCCAGATGACCTTAATTTTTATTTAATAATCAATATGAAGAAGTTACATATATTATCTAATATAAAAACAGGGTTACTTAATTTTTGAAACAAAAATTTCAAAGATAACAGCTTAAGAACATTGTCTGATAAAAAAAGGGATTTTAGGACATTGGGAAGACCATAAACCCTATAAAAAAATAAGAAAGAGATAAAAATTTGAATATTGTTGAGAGTGGGATTTGAACCCACGCCCTTTCGGACCAGAACCTTAATCTGGCGCCTTAGACCAACTCGGCCATCTCAACTTTGTTAAATAAATTAATTCGATAACCAACTGCTAACTAACCAAGATGCATCAACAAATTAAATTTTATTTTTAACTATAATTATTTGTTTTTAAATGCAGAGCCCGTATGATATGTTTGGATGTTTAAATTATGGGAAATGAAATTAATTGGAGGGAAATGAAATGAATTTGATAGAAATAAAATGAATTCTTTCCAAATCCAATCAAAATTTGTAAGATTTAAAGATATAAATGAATAGAATTCCAAATGAAATCATTTCTATTTTCATTCATTTTAAAAAATAGAATTCATTATCAAATCAAATCGTTTCCCATAATTTAAGCTTCCAAACATACCCTATAGGTTAATTGAAGCAACTTATAAATAAATATGGAGAAATGATATGTATATACACTGGACTACCTTTAGATTTTAATAAAACTTCACTTTAACATCCAAATTTTTGTTCTTCACCATTAAATATCAAAATATATTTTATATATACAAATAACATTGTTCTAAATTTTAACATTACTCATGCTCGAATCTTTAATTTATTATTTTCCTCTATTGAATTTGAAAGAGTATCTTATACACTTTCCTTTTATTATATATAAATGGCACTATTCATAAAATTATAAAAAATATGTACACTTTATAGGTCATAAGAGCATCTATCAGTCTCATGAAAAATTGAAACATCTACTTCATTATCATTAGATGTGATAAACGAATGAAATAAGTGAAAACCACTATCACATTCAATAATAATAAAAATAAGTGTCCTAATTAAAAATATACTTTTAAATGTTAATATAATATTTTTATTTAAGCAAAAGCCTCACATGATTCAAGAATCAAGACATGTGAATGAAATTGTGAAACCAATAACAAGTAGAATATTTTCATGTGCACATTTTAACATGCAGCCTTTACTTCTAAAGTTTAAAATGAAACAAGGAAAGAATATTGATATGAAATAATCCATCCAACTCATAATCTTAGAGATACAAGTAAAGAATATTCATGAAACAAATTGGACTAACCTCACCATTTTTTTCCCTTTTTGGTTTACATGAGAAAGCAGAAAAGCTAATTGTAACATTAATCAAATAGAAGCAAAATCTAGAATTGACTTATATTGGCAAGCCAATTCAGAAGAGAATGCTTCAACAGATTGTTAAATCTTAAAGAATGTGAACCAAAAATGCCAACAATGGAATCATTCATGAATGGAGATCATATCAAGCCTTGTGCTTCCCCCTCCTAACTCTGTCCAACTCTTCTTCAGCCTCTCGTAGCTGCCGCCGTAGCGCCGTTACTCTACCCTCTAACCGTTCCATTTGGTCTCTACCAGACGAGCCTTGATATGGCGTCGTAAATTGTCTTGAAAATGCTCTCAGAGCATCAACCCCAGTAACCTATCAGTTTAGTGGAAAATTAGAGGCTGATACAAACAAATCACAAGGTATCAATGGTTTTCACAAAAGAAAACAAGGTTTTTCTTTCACCATCCCAAGTTCATATTTTTTTGTAATTTATGCATGTAATATATATGCATAGAATTAGATTATTAGCCTTAAATATTGTCATCAAGAATACAACAATTTACCTCTTCAGGGAGCAATGGAAGCTTGGTAATGTGAAAGTCATCATACAACATGTAAAACTGGTCCAGATATTTGTTTTGCATTTTCATTCTTGCTTTAAGCAACTTGGATTCAACATCTAATAAGACAAATCAATTAGCAGACGATATTCACGAAACAAGAAAGAAAATATCGTTATTAAGGACATGGCAAGCACGCTACCTTCATCGTCATAGATCACTTGATTAATGATGATATTGTGCGTGTCTATCTCGAACTTTGTGAGTTCTTGAACCAATCTCTCAGTTTCATAGAGCGAGAGGAATTCCGGAATACAAACACACACGAAGGTTGTCATGTCCTGAGTATTAAAGACAATACAAGAGTTCATAGATTGTCAGAATTAACTCAAAGATGGTAACTGACACATTTTAATTTTTAACTGATCAAACTAATTATCAAATGAAGGAAACTAAACAAGAAACCAAATCATTGCATATAATATGTCAAGATCCAATACAACCAGGTGAAAAACCTGATACCTTACATCTTAAGCATATATATATGAGAATTTAAAACAAAGAGTAAATGTGATCCATGAGGCTTAAAAGTTAAAAGAAATATAGAACATGACAGAGTGAAGACATAGGTACAAAATAACCGAAGGAAAGTGAGCCACTTCCTTTTATCAAAATTGTGGGGAGATTGTCCCCCTTTCATGCAGTGAAGGGATCATCCTTTCATGACCATGGCAGAATTAAAAAGAAAACAATAACATTCGAACCTCAGACGAAGCATCCTTTCAATTCATCATATTTTAGTACGGCCTTCTAATATTATTATTATTATTTTCAATGATTAATGCTACCTAAACCTAACAATTGAAAATATCATTTTTGGTTTAAATAAGAAGTGTCCTATCCAGCAATGTGTTGAGACTTGAGATATAGGATTCGGAACCAGCAATATGTCAGTTGACTCTGGGAAAACAAAATACGAAACAGTTTCTTTCACGAACATATGAAACATAATTTAATGAAAAAAAAAGGAAAATGATCACCTAAAACAAAAACTACAATTAAAGGATCTACGAGAACATAAGCCACAAATATAGTGAATGATAGACAAGAAAGAAACTATTATTTTTAAAACAATGTAAAATAGAAATGGAACTCATACCGGATCTTTAAACTGCCTATTAACTTGCTGAATTATGTCCTTCATGCCTTCCAGCCTCCCAAGAAGTGCATCATCAGCAAAATCATCACCCATGCCAAACATGCGAGTCATCTGTGGAGTAAGTTCAAAAAAGTTTCCTATTACACCATGGATGACGAAGCAAAAACACACAAACTCATGAATCAGCAATAAGGTTTCCCTGAGTTAGGTAATACAGCAGTTAAATCACTAGAATATTGCAAATGTAAAGAGATATCCAGAACGACCATGTTGAATTTGTAAAAAAATAAAAGAGCAGTGGTGGTGTAGGTGATAGAAATTCTTAGATTCAATGCTCGAAAGATATTGCAATCTATATATTGATACTTATAGACAGGAAGAAAGAAATAAAAGTTATTTTGACATGAACCAATAGTCAAGACTTATCCTATCATTCAGTTGCCAATATCTCTTATGAACGAAGATATTAACATTAAGCAATAAAATTGGATAATTAAAGTATAAACACTGGTGCAGAACCAAATCAACTTCAAACTAGCAAATAGAATACCATGTGATGCAAGAAAAGGAATCTTAATCTCCTACCTGATTAAGCAAACCACCAAATTTACTTTTCAAAGCCATCATTTTTGAGAGACCCTTTTCTAGAACCGTCGGGAATTGCAATAGTCTCAGTGTATGGCCGGTGGGAGCAGTATCAAATACTATTACAGAATAATCCATTGTCTGTACCAATCTGTAACAGTTTTTAAGGGTCAATAAATGCAGAATAAAAGAGAAAACTAAGTTGAAAAGCTACATCTATATAAAAATCCAGAAATAGGAGCATCACAGATTCGGTTAACTGTTTTTTTTTTTTTCCATGAATCAAACATGGTACACGAATTTCATTCATCAACTACTTGAATGAAAAACAATATCCACGCAGATCAACTTAAACAGTTGTTAAGGAGCAAAAGTACAAATAATGTTAAAAAGTCACAGTATTCTTACTTCAGCATCTCGGCAAAGCTCATGGCCTCATCAATTCCAGGAATTGCACCAGCTAGCTCTGAGAACAAATTATCCATCCCTTCAGCACCACCCACTTCCTCTTGTTCAACTGTAGGATCCACCTCCTACAAAGGATCATAACACATAATGAAACAAGAGAATTGGGGATAAAAAATTTAAACCAATTCCCACATTCTGGGGTTCTCATATTTCACTCCAAGAATCAAATTACATAGTTTTTTGTTACCATAAAGCACTAAAATTGACAACATGGACATGTTCAAATCCATCAAAGCCATGACTTTTAATCAATACAGGAATAGATAACCAATCATGTTCCTCTCAAAAGCTCAAGTTACATTGTTTTGGATCCTAAAGCAAGATAATTGACGACTCGGGCATGCTCAAATTCATCAAGGCATGACTTTTAGTAAAAGAAAAATTATATTCCTCTCAAAGCATCAAGTTACATCGTTTTAGATCATAAAGTAAGATAATTGACAACATGGGGCAACCTCAAATTGATCAAAGACATAACTTTTGATATAAAAATAATAATAATATTCCTCGCAAATCACCAAATTACATTGTTTTGAACCATAAAGAAAGACAATTAAAAACATAGGGCAAGCTCAACTTAATCAAGAGGCATATTTTTAAGTAACCCCCATTAAAATACACACACACACACACACATTTTTCTCCTCACAGAGAATTGAATTACACGGTTTAGGACCACAGAGCAGGACAATTAACATCATGGGGCATGCTCAAATTCATCAAAATGCGTAATCTTTAATAATAATAATAGCATTAAAATTCATATTACTCAGTCACAATGCACCAAATAACATGAACAAAAAAGAAAAACCATCAAATATATTGCATGGTTTAAGACCATAAAGCAAGACAATTAACAACTAAACTTGATCAAAATCTCATAATTTTCAATCAAAACAAAACACACACAAATCAAGGGAGGGATCAATATCAGTATTGCAATCATTATGAATGATACCATAGCATAGAGATTGGAGAAGCCATTGACAAGAGTAGGGGCCTTGGTGAATCGTTGCTGGAAAGCATCGCTGAGATTGTGGGCAGGGTCGGTAGAGATGATGAGAACGGAGGGTCTGACAGTTGAGAGAAGGATTGAGATGATAGAACTGCACGTTGTCTTGCCCACACCACCTTTGCCTCCGACGAAGACCCACTTCAGACTCTCTTGTTCTAGAATGTTCCTCAACGTTCCTTCTGGCATTTCTCCTTGATCTGTTGTTGCCGCCATCACAATTCACACTCTTCTATCTCTCTCTCCTGTCTTGTTTTGTGATTTGATGAATGAATGAGGAAGAAGCAAAATTCAAATGCAGAAGCACGAGTACTATAGAGAAAGGAAGAACATGATGAGGGGTGTTTGTGTTTTTGGATTCTTGATCGAACAAAAAATTTTGGGGTATTACAGGTTGAAAGCGAAATCTTGATTAGGTTAAATTGGTTTGAATTATAGTTGGTGAAATGTTTTTTTTTTTTATGGTAAATTGTTTTTCTTTCATTTATAATATATGATTTAAACATTTAATTATGATGTGTGAAAAGAGTTTTGTAGTGTCATTCGATTGAATTTATTTAATTTTTAATCAATCGACAGTTTAAAATTATTTTATATAATTATCCATGTATTATCATATCAGCTATGATTGTGTTTTCTCTTTTTTTATTGTCTAAAAAATTATATAAACAGAATATTTTGATTAAACAAAAATGTAAAAATATTTTACATTGTCAATACATCAAAATTTATTTGTATTTGTTAAGCGTGATATTTTATGATTAAATGAGTGTTTGAAAATCTTGCACATGTGTTAAGATTAAATGAAAATATTGAATTTATAAATGCATTATAAAAAATCTTTAAAATAAGTTATATTCTATACTAGAAAAAATCATTTTGAGTTCATTTTGAATTGAGTTTTAATACAAAAACTAAAATATTTTAACGCTGACATCATTATATTCAAGTGTGTGATGCTTAAAATTAAATTGTGATTAATCAAGTAAACTAGCACTTATTCAAGTCAAATATTATTTAATTTCAAACTATTTTCTATAAATTAATGATAATATTTGATTCTATATTAATTAATCATAATGTTAATTATAGATATCACCAACCTCTTAGATTCTAAAGTTTAAATCATAAATCAAGTTTTTATTAAAATAAAAACAAGTACGATTCGAAAATAATTAATTAAAACCAACAATCACGTTTCAGTAATATTTTTGGTCGAAAAGCTTTTGAAAAAATGAATGTGAAAGAATAAAAATGGTCTCGAAGTTGCATATAGACTATAGTCTTAATTGGTAATTATGGGCTGATGAATAGTCTCTTTTGGATTATAATGAGATGTCAAGATCAACATAAGAGAATTTGATTGAATTGGGCTAAAAAAAATAACACGGATTAATATTTCATATATTTTGGGATTAATTACAACATTATACACTAACAATATAATGTAAGTATATTTTAGTAAACTAACAAAAAAAAATATTGAAAGTATATTTTAGTAAACTAACAAAAAAAAATATTGAAAGTATATTTTAAATAAAGATTATAAATAATAAAATTTCAGTCAAAATAATTAACATTACAGTTGTGCACGTAACATTTAACATACACATTAATATGTGAAGAGAATAATAGAAATCATTTATTAAGAAAATGCATACTAGAAATCAATGCATATAAAATTCTATTTAAAAATGTACATTACGTGTATAATATACACGTCAATATAGAAAAATAGTACATATAATGAATCATATGAATGTATTTGCATATTAGTATATAACATACATGCATATATATTAATTTATTTAATTGCTATTGACCAGCTATTTTGACGGTAAACACCATGAGTGTTTTGGCACATTAATAACTTACATTATCAACCTATAAAAATTAAGAAATAATATTAAATTATGGTGGGTGATAGTTTTAGTGGTTAGCTTTTAGTGTTAGTGTATAGATAAATAATTAAATCCATAAAGTAAATAGATAAATAATAAACTTAATGGGGATTTTGCTACATGTCCTTACGGCACTCAGCTCGTGTAATGGATTATAAAAAATAATGCAAAAATATTTGAAATAAATAAATAAATAAATAAATATTTTTTCTATTATTACCTTAATATATAACTACTCACCCTAATAAAATTTTAAAAAAATAATAAAGATAGGCAAAAGAGGTAAGAGATTTAAAAAAAAAAAAAATTGAATCGAAGAGCATTCAATTGATACTTTTCATTCCATAGTAATGAAAATCGTTCCCTTGACAATGAAAGCTTTTTGGAAGCTTGTTCTTCTTCATCATTTACAACTGTGATGGTTTCACAGGTTTTAATTTATATATATATATTGTGACACAAATCCTATGAAAAAACATATATATATACATACATGTCTAATATAACCGACAATTTCCAGAATAAAAATCTTATCATTGATATATACGAAACTACACAAAGACAAAAGATTCAATTCATAATGTTATCATCAATTAGCAAAATGAAACTTCTTTCACCATAAAACTTCAAATACAACATTTTGTGCTTTAAATTGCCTTCTTCTTCTTCCACAAACAATACATAGCTTCTAGGCCAACACTATAAAAAATTAAATTAGAATTGAAAAAAATAACTTTACTATCTAGCTACTATTCATTAGACATAATAAATAGAATGATCTTGCTTCACTTATTATTTTTTTTAATGAAGTTTCAAGTTCAAGTCTCTTATAATAATAATTGAAAAAAATTATACTACAAGAGCTTTATCTATATAGAATTAGAGTTTAATTTTGATGCACCAACAGTGTAAATGTATTTTACACTGTTATCCAATCAAAATGTTTTGTGCATATGATTGGATAACTGTGTAAAAAATGATACATTTTTTAGTGTATATGAAAATTAAATTCATAGAATTAAATTAGTTGAAATTCATAATGAACTCGAATCTTATTATCTTAGTTCATCAAAACTACAACACAGGTGATTATGAGGAGAAAGATAAACAATTTAAAGTTGTAGCAGTGTATGTATGCTACAACTTACAAACAAGCAATAATAAAAAAACTCATAAATTAAACAAGAAGAAGTATATATATCATCATACATACATAAGATATTTGTTTTGTCTTTAATTCTAGGTAGCTAGGTATATGAATAATTAACTAGGTGTAATGATCTTGATAACAAGGCCAGGGAAAACATCATCAGGATCATGGATATGAGGGTTGTTCTCAACTATGAAAGGGTCACCACACTTATCACTTATTGTGTGAAGTGTCTCACCTTCTCCCACCACATAGATTTCCTCACAAGGTCTTC
This sequence comes from Aeschynomene evenia, assembly GCA_013621005.1. Taxonomy (NCBI): domain Eukaryota; kingdom Viridiplantae; phylum Streptophyta; class Magnoliopsida; order Fabales; family Fabaceae; genus Aeschynomene; species Aeschynomene evenia. The sequence goes on along the minus strand of CM024264.1, from coordinate 2,675,158 downwards.
TACTAATTGATGATCTCAACAAAACATTATTATTTTCTTCTTGGATTTTGTTGTTTCCTCCAAAATTAGAACAAGTGTCTGTGAAGATGGTAATAAGTAGCACAAATGCCACAAGGACAAGTGCACAATACCATGAAGCTTCATCACCTATGGATTTTGGACTCATCAATTCTATTCTTCTCTTTCTGCTGGAGGAGGAGGAATTGAAAGCCATCATCAATCAATTGACCAAACTAAAAGAGAGAATAAGAAAAGATATGATATAAGGGAGAAAGAAAAAAAGCTTGGAATGAAGTTTTTATAATACTATTATTTATGACAATAATAATAAAAGAAAAGATGAAGAGAGAAAAGAGTGAGGGCATGATATATGTATGTAGTGTGAGAGAGAGAGGGGGATGAGTGGGTCAGTTTTGGCGGTTATTTAGGAGAAAGAGGGGTTGAGGCATAGGATATATAGAAGCAAAGTGGTGTTACGTGACTCAATTATATACTTACTTGTTTTTATTTTTATTTTTATTATATTTTCTTATTTTGTTTTTTAGTCCAAATTAAACAACCTTTTTTTTGTACTTTTTGTTTTCGGAATAATAAAAAGGGTTTTATTAACTAATGCTTGGGATTAAGGATGCAACAATTAGAAATTTAAAGAGTTTTGAAATATTTATGAGTTTAATTGTGATGGATTAATTGACCGTGTAAATGTATTTTACATTATCAATCAATTAAAATACTTAATTTATATGACTTTTCAAGCCGTGTGAGAGAAATAATTAACACAATAACATGATAACACATACTTGAATGGTTGTATAAAAAGTTGTATATTGACCGTAAATAAAAATTAAATCTTATATTTATTGTAATAAAAATTATTTAAAAATTGATAAAAATAATCTTAATAAGTGTTCATATGACACTCTTTATTAGCAAAATTCTAATAAGAATGAGAATTTTTAAATACCAGGAAAAAAGAAAATTTCAATTATCTATTACTACTTATAAAAAGAATTCCCAAAAAATTAATTATTTTTTATCTCTAAAAATAAGTTTAAAAAATTTAAAAATAGATTGATAAATATTATACTCTTCTTAACCACTTTCATCTAAACCATTCATAAAAATTATTTTTTACTCTTTTTAATCGTCTTCATCTTGACCATTTATCATCTTCTTCTAACCCCTATAGTTATCTATTCTATACTACATATAAAGGGAATTGAAAAAATAATTACCTTTTGGTGTCCACACTCATTTGGGTAGTTATGTTTTCAATTCTAGAATTAAAAAATTACAAAAATAAATAAATATAAAAGATAACTACCTCTATTTACATATTATATTTTGACTATTTATTTTATTTTTTCTTCATTTTATACAAAAAATTAAAAAAATAAATAATATGACTCGACAATAAAAATGCGGCTTGGCGGGCACGAAGTGCCGAACAAGACGCTAGTCTCTAATTGAAAAAGTTCATCAAAATATTAGAAAATGCGACTAAACAGTTGAAATTGACGATTATATATATTTTAAAATGTGAGATATCACAATTTTTTTGTTTGTATTATAAAATAAAGGTTAGAGTCTTAGAAATATTGAATCACATGAATTTTTTACATATAACAGAAATTGAGGTTATATACTTTAAAATATGAAAATTCACAATTATTTTTGGATACACTATAAAATAAAGACTATATGATAGGATCAACAATATATGATTTTTTAATTTTAAGTAATATATGATAGAGTCCTCCAAATATATTATTTAATGTAAGTTTCATCAACCTTCATATTCATACTTTCTAAATTTTTATGTTATTTTAACTTAAAATTTATTATTATAAAAATTTATCAATCACATATTAAATGTTTTAGAACTATGTAAAAAAATTAAACTTAGTTGTGGGGACTCACCAAGGGAATCATGTATATATGTAGGTAGAGAGACACAAGTCCAAAATTGAAATGATGCACGTACTTTCTTGAATATATCAATGGCTTTAATTTGGATTGGTTATTAGTGTTATGTTGGGTTCATTCAAGGGCTTAAATGATTACTTAAGCGTGTGTTAAATGAAAGATAATTATCATATTTAAGACTAGAGTTGCCAAATGGTGGGTTTTGACTCACCTTGTGGTCACAATTTGAGTGTGCTCATTTATTTTTTTTTCCAAAGACAGAAATTGATTTATTGATTGAAATCATAGAATTGGTCGGAAGACAACAAGCATGAGGGAAAAAATGGGCTCTTCCAACATCACTACTAAATTGATTTATTAAGAAATTTTGAGTTATGCATATATCATCATTCATAGATACAGTTTAGGGCTTCTTAATAAATGATTATATTTTTTTATACATGATAGTATATTAAAGAGAATTTTCAAAACGTTAATTATTTTCTTTAAAAATAAAATTAACAAATAAAAATAAATTAATAAATATTACTCTCTCATACACTTACAATTCTTAGTCATCTTCTTCTTGATTATTCATTAAAAAAAAACTAATCATCTTAGCTTCTATTAATTCCTATAGTTTTTTTTTTAATTTAAAAAGTTTTTCAGAAGATTAAAAAATGCGATCAGATAGACATGTAAGTACCTTTCGATTCCCTAGTTTAAATATAATTGGAGTTCGAATATATTAATTTTTTTAATATATTAAAGAAACTAATGTGTTATTTATTATGAAAGTGTAATTAAACTGAAAATCCTAATATAAAAGCGAGACTTAATTACACACACTGACAAAAGTTCATAAAAAGTTAACTCCATTTTAGATTCACCAACCAAATGGAAAAAAATGGAAAAAGGGTAGGTTTTCAAGTTTTCACATTAGCGATACTTACTTAGATTTTTTTTTTTCTATTTTTAGTGGAAAATTTAGATGTGGACAAGTGTTCATGACTATTTGGATTGAGATAGAAAAAAATCCAAAACCTCTTCGAAGATTTTTGGGAATAATTACATTTAATATTACACTAATTAAGTCACTAATAATGATGTCTTCACAATATTCAACGAGATTTGGAACATATAGCCTTTTGTGATATGAGCTTCTCAACCATAAAATAATTTTTAGACCTAGGTGAAAACTTGTATGTGTACACTAAAATTGTACACAAATCAACTACCATATATATATATATATATTGTCGTAATAGTCTCATGCTAGAAAAGCTTTAACATATTTAGATGAAAAATTTTAGAGAATCATAAAGTTTATCATAATTGTATATCAAGAATGGTATATTATAAATGATTTAATTTTTTATACAGTTATCCAATCATGTGTTATCATGTTAGTTATGATAGTGTTTTCTCTCTCTCAATATATTAAAACTTAAAAGTCATACAAATGAAGAATTTTAATTAAATGTTAGTATAAAATATCTTTATAATATCAGTATATCAAAATTAAACTCTATTATAAATATTAGTGTTAGATAAACTAATACGCCATACAATTTGATTTCATTCAACAATTATGCTATGTATGTTGAAAAGAGCCCAAACTTTAAGCCCATCAATGTAATGGCTGGCCCAAAAATGTGAATTATTCATTTGCAAGAGTTATGCTATGTAGGTTGACCCTTATGACAAAAAAAATATTCTAGAAAAGAAAAAATGGGATAAACAATTGATTAGAAATATTTTCAATATTCTCAATTTATAAGCTTTATATAGAAAAGAAAAAAGTCTTATATTAAGCTTGTGAATTATCAACCAGAAAAGAAATTAAGTTTATGAACTCTTGAGATTAACTACAAAATGCTGATTTATTAACTTCTCTTTAGATACAATACAAGAGTTAAAATGGCATGAGTTATGCCTTCACCCTTGATATACATCATCACTGTCACCTAGATTATTACTACACCCCAAAGTCTAAGTCATTACAATTTACTAGAACTCATATCTGGTAAATATATAATCTATCATCGTTTTAACTAATCTGCTCAAATCAGGTCGACTAGTCATAAAAATGAAATATTTTTTTTCTCTTTATTCACACAACTTGAACCAAAAATCATGAATTTATACTTAAAGCTCCAAAAACCTCATCAACCAAACCATGCAATAATTCAATCTCAATCTCCAAAGCCAATTCTTGTTTCTCCTTCTCAAACCTTCTCCATTCACCTCTTCTTTCCATGTCTTTGATACAAGCATCCTTATTCACATTCTCCGTATCACAACCATGTGGCCCATTATTTAAAATCCAATTCTTTGCTATTCTCAATATCTCCCTTTCACACTCTTCATCATCATAATCATTCAAAGTTTTTTCTCTAATTCCAATTAGTTCTTCCCTGAAAAAATCCAACAAAAGTATATCCAAATAGTAGTCTTTGCAGCTCTTTATTGGCCCTATTTCTTTGACACAATAATGTAACAATTCCCTTGCCCTTTCCTCAACATAATATTCTTCTTCAATTTCTTGATCATCATCATCATAGCTAGGGTTTTCATCATTATTATCCAATAGGAGACATTGGTCAAATTTTGGAAGACCCTCTAATCTCTGAACGGATTGAATGAACTTTTGTTTTCTCCCTGTTCAATCAAAAGTAAGAAAATGTTTAATTAGTAATTAATTAATTAGTATAGTTTAATTGTAATCTTCTATAAGTGTAAGTGTAAATTTCTTTTACACATTTAATTAATAAACGCTTGACATATCGTCCACTTTAACTAATTCTTTTAAAATTTATATTTGATATAATGAGATGATGGACCATATGACATGTTTTTATTACATGACAATGCGTGCTAATTAAACCCTAATTAATTAGCATCATTCTTGTATAATAATAATAGTATAATTAAGCTAAGTTAATTACTAAAGAAGATTGAAAATTCAATGAAGAAATATTGCATTTGGTGTGAAATTGGAAGATTATTATTGTTTGGAAAAGAATATTGAAGGAACTTACTTTCAATATTGAAAAGGTTTTGATCAAAACAGGGTGAAAATTCATCTTCTCCAATCTGAAGAACTGAAACTGGACTATGTTGCTCATCTTCTTTGAAACTTGAAACTTCCTGTCAAAATTAATTACATAATTAACGATTGTAATTAGTGAAACAATAAAACCTCAATTAACAATTTGAAAGTAAACTAATTGTGATATAGAAGTGGAATAACTAGCCCCAATTATCATGTATAACTTGCAATTTTTTTAAAGAATTAGTAAGATAAATTTGCAATAAATTTTGAATAATTTAATAATAATTACTTATTATTAGTACTTATTATAAAAATGCTTGTGTTAGACGAATCAAGCATGTGTCAACAGCAAGATCAAGATTAAAATATGTGAATGATATAAACAAATTAAAAGATGAAAATATTATATTAAGCATAAACTATTGAGATCCGAATCAAACAGTACTCTTGCAATTGTCCCTACCGACAGAGAAGAAATTAAAACATTAAACTATAATTAACATGGTTTTAATTAATTTGCAAATTAATATTGTCCTTCAACTTTATTTCCTGGCAAACTCCTCTTCAAGAAATTAAACCAAAAATAATTCTTAACTAAGCAAAAGACAAAATAATACTTTAAACAAATACATCATACATATAAAGCTAAGGCCCTCAACTCCGACATTATAGCTAATTATATAAAAATTCTAGTATTATATTAATTTAATTATCATTACTTTGTTTGGTTTAAAATTTAGTAAATTTGTTTTTAAAATAGTTGAGATAAAAAATTAATTTGTATTTAAAAAAGACGTTTAAAATGTGAATTTAAAAGAGTTAATATAAAATAGTAAAAATAAAATCTAATATTTTCATTTTTATTAGAATCAATTACTAATGATATAGTACATACTTTTTTTTAGAAAAGTAAAATGGTAAACCAAAATAAATTCAATTATTTTCAACTTACTTTATTTCATCGCAACAAAAAAATTTTCCAAAATAAAGAGACACTTAATCTTTTATTTTGTTGTAAGTTATTTTTAATTGAATTTAATTTTGATGCTTATTCAATTGAAGGATTCCAATTGCATGATTTCCTAATTAACATGTGATTAAGGTAACTATTGTGATTGGTGTGATAATATATGAGCAGTTAAATGTGTAAAGAAATTTAAGATTATATTAAAACTAAATTCTTTTGAATTTATATTAAAGTAAAGTAATTAATAAGTTGATATTTATTAAAGAATTTTTCAATGTAATAGTTAAAATAATTGCTTACCTTATTATTAATCTCTGCCATTTTTGCCGTCGGTTCCACCAAATCCTTGCCGACAAAAACAAGCGGTGAAAGTGAGAAAACGTCGTCGTTTTGAGCTTCCCATGAAGACAAAGTAAAATCACTCTCACTCCAACTAGATCCAATACTACTACTACACGTGGTTGTAGTGGTAGTAGTTGTGGACCCCATCATGCACCGGTGAAGATCCAACGGTGGAGATGAAGATTCTGGTGGAAAATCCAACGGTTGAGACTGCTTATATTGCTCCTCCACATTATTAATGTCCCTGAACGATTTCCACCGTATGATGTCCTTGATCTTAACGGTGCTAGCTTCAATCTCAGTTCCTCCTTTGCAAAATAATGCTTGGTTCCTTGATTTTGATGGTGTGGATGATGATGATAGCTTGCGTGAGATGCTACGTGGCAAGATCATAGTGGCTGATTTTTTTACCAAGATGCTCCTAATTGTGTTGATAAGTGTTTGGAAGGTTGAGTTTGGGTTTTTTTGTCTAGATTTTTTTAGTTCTATTTCTATGAGGTTGTTCATACTACTTTTTGTGTGTGTTTTGTTTGGTTTGATTCTTGGAAGTGATTTGAACCCACTTGAGGAACAAGAATTTGAATGATTCTCACTCAAAAAATCCTTGAGTGTTCTAGGTCTTCTCTCCATTGAATTGAACCTTCTAATTTGTTTTACTTCCATACTCATTTTTTCAAAAAATAAAAAAAAAATAAATAGAGTGCAAGAAATTCTCACCTAATAATAATATGAAAGTAGTGAAGTGTTTAGTGAAATAAAAAGTACTAATTCACCAAGATTAAAAATGTTGATAGCTATAAGGAAAATTGGAGGGTAATGCCTTTGAAATTTGGACGATACTTTCTTCTTGCTCTCTAGAGTATTTGAATTTATCAAAGATGGGATACTACTAAAGGAGAAAGTGACCTAAGAAATGAAAGATGGATATGGAGATAATAATGGGTTTATAGAGGTTGGTGATGAAGAATTGAAGAGTTGTGTGTGATGTGTGAGTGTGGAATGAATATATATATAAAAGGATGGGAGAAGAAGAAGAAGAAGGAGGGTGGTAGCTTCTAGGTGGAGATCTCCATAATAAGTTAAATCAAAGATAGTAATAATAATATATATAGATATAGTTGTTGATTGCCCCCATAATAATGTAATGCATATATATAATAATAGGTTAAATATTGAATTGGATGTGAAGTGAGGGAAGTACTAACTAGTACTAGCTAGTGGTGGTTGTGCAAAAATATATTAGAATAATGTGACAATGTAGGGAGAAAAAGACAAAAAATGTAGAAGCACGGATGGTTCTTGAATTGATTTGCATTCTTAGCTATATTTTTATAGTTTTTATTATATCTTTTATTGATAATGTTTCTCATACAATATAATTACGCTCAATTGTATCCAATATGTACTGTATGGTAGTGTTTGTTTTCAGTTATTCTGGAGTCAGAGTCAAGGAAGTCATGGAGTCAGTATCATAGGAGTCAGAGTCATAGTGACTCCAAAATTGGCTCCGAACACATCCTCACATACATATTTGTGCCTCCTTTCCAGCACACAATGACTCTCTTACAACAGACAGTGACTCCAAAATTGGAGTGAACAAAAAATTGACAATTTTGTCCACTGAGTTACTGAGTCACTGTGACCCTCGTATCAAATACTTGACAGAGTCAATTTTTCACTGACTCCATAACTCTAACTCCGAAGTCAGAAAAAACAAACACAACCTATATTATATATAATGTGTGTTATACGTATAACATACATACATATGATACACATTATGTATTATGTATAATATACATTGAATACTAGTTGAATATATTTTTGTTGTACATCAAATATTACTGTATCTTTTATGTTTTAATTTATGAGTTATTAGTGAAGAGTGAAATAATGACAGTGAGGATCAGGTTGGAAATAGGTCTTGAAATTAGAAGCTTGTCGTTTAGTAGACGAATTGTGTTGACTCAAATCAATCTGCATGCTAGGGTCCATAAAAGATTATATAGTTGTGATAATTATTAATTTATTACTAATAATTAATATTAATTAGTGGTATTGTATGGTAGCTTCGTCTTCATCACATGGACCAATTTGGGGACATGTAACAAATTATGGATACTATTTGCTATGCCCTTGTCTTGCCGGTATATAGTATAGTGTAGAATAGGGACACTGAAAATTTTGTACCTTTTTGTCCTCATATACATATGACATATGTATTATATATTTTGCAAGAGGACCATGCATCTTTCTATGAAATAAACATGAAGTTGTCATTTTTCAAATGGTAACAATAATGTATATATACAATATGGGAAGAAGATGGAGGGAGAAGAGTGGCTACTTATATATTTCACTTGGATAAGTAAAATTAGGGTTTTATGAAGGAAAATACTAAATGTACATACCATTTTAATTTTCTACATATTTTCTACCACATTCAGATGTTAGCATTTTTTATAAATATGTTGACAACTTGTCAATAAATTTATCAAAGTTGTCAATATTTGAATGAGTAAAAAGTAGACAGATAGTATTGTTCTATGTACAAATAACAGTTCCCTTTTATGAATTTTGCTAGTGAGTGTCTGATGACACTTTTTAAGGAAGTAAGAAGGGAATGTTTATATAGGAAAATAAAATGTTGAAGTTAACAATGTATTGAATGTATTAAACATGTTAAAATATTTTCATTTTTTTATTCTAAAAGTGTTATAAGGATACTTATTAGGGTTTAGCAATTTATATGACTTTTAAGCGATTATTATGTGACAGTTGATCTTGACCAACCATATGATAGTGTTTGCTTTCACTTAATCTGGTATCGGAGTCAATGAGTAAATGAAGTAAAAAGATGACTATATTCGGTGTTTGGTGCGAGAGTCACAGTGTAGATGGTAACAGAATCCCAATAACTCAATGAACAAAATTGTCAATTTTTTGTTCATTCCAATTTTGGAGTCATGTACTGTATGTTGGAAGAGAGTGGTTGTGTGTTAGAAGAAAGACACAAATATGTGAGAGTGTGTTCAGAGCCAATTTTGAAGTCATTGTGACTTTGACTCGTGTAACACTGACTTCATGACTCTCTTGATTGTATGCTCAGAGTCATTGAAAACAAACAATACCGTAAAATGAAACAATGATCAACAAGCCCACGGATAGAAAAAGCCCAAAACCCACTAAAATGAAACTGGCTAGCATTCAACTTTAGGACATAAAAATTTATCATTAGATAACTTTATATTTGCTAATTAATTAAAAAAAAAAAGAGAGAACTTTATATCTTATGAGGAAATGCATTGAAATAAATTCTACAAAAAATATAGAGTGAAGGTATAAAAATGTTAAATTTTAATAAAAGGTAATTTAAAAATGATATGTGCCATTTTTTAAGAAAATCAAATTAATATATTGGGTGCTTTAAGTGATTCTAAATAGTTATAATTTATATATTTGGATTCAGTTTTATAAAAAATTAATTTTTACCTATTTCTGAAAAATACCAAAAAAACTGATTGTTTTATACTTTTACTTTTCGTTTATAACCTTTCCTAATAATATAGAATGAAAAATTGGTAATACTTCTTTTTAATACAAATGAAGAAAGTATATCCTAACTTTGTAAATATATAGGAATTATTATTAAAAGATTCCATTGGGATAAATCATATATTTAATTTTCTGGATTTGATACTCAAGATGTGATCAATAGTAATTATCAGATTAAACTAATATGGAGAGAGTTTTATTTTTTATTTTTATTTTTGGATTATCCATCTCAAATTATAATAATAAAAAATTAACAGAATCCTGAATATTAATTTATGAGAGAGAAAATAAATTGACTAGCAGTAACTTCTTTTTGAATTCAAAGGCATATTATTATTATTATTATTATTATTATTGAGTTTAGGAAAATGTTTTGTGTACATCACAAAATCAGTGTAATAATATAATATTTTAAAACCAGAAATCCAAAAATGTCGGATTAATGTATAATAATAAAAATTTGATTACTAATTTCAAAATGTTGGATTATTACACATGGTGACTTCAAACAATTTTATATAATTAATTTATTCTGATTATAGTTTAGAATATAATTTCAATTTCAATTAATTCATTCTTAGTGTAAAATAATTTTATACAGACATCTAATCATTGATTAACACATTAGCAAAAAAAATTAATTCAACCACCGACTAACTAAAAAGTCACATAAATTAATGAATATGATTGGATGACAATGTAAAATTTTTTACACTATCAGTGCGTCATAATTAAACTCTATCATTTATTAATATTATTATTAAAAAGCACTCTCTCTATTATTTAGAAATAAAAAACTGTCAATTATTTCTTTCTCATAATTAGCTGTCAATTAAAGCATTATTTTTTATATTTATCATCATATTTTCCAATCATATCCATTTTATTAAAGAATGAAAGAGATAGACCATTGAAAGAAAGATTAAAAATGGTAATAATAAAATAGTAAATATAATAATTGCTCACTTTTTAGCCAAAAACATTGTACTTTGAGTGAGTTTAATGCTCTATAAATACAGAACTTTTACTAATTTTTTACTAATTTACAACAATATTCTTTTTTTTCACACTCTCTTCAATGGGGCTTGACAAGAACACTACGGTTCCAATCCCTGGCATCAAGGTTTTGGTGGTGGATCGTGATGTGACAAGCCTAGCAATTATAACCAAAATGCTTCAGATCTTAGGATACGAAGGTATTTTTCTCTTAATTTTTTTTTGAGATAATTGGCTGTGAATAAATATTTATGAAATTTTCTGATGTTTAACATTAATTGATTGATTATGAATTGGTTTATGATCCTTAAACATTCATGTATATATCTTTTACCAAGAAGTTTGGATTTTTGATAATTAAGTTCAATCAAATGAGTTCAATCATTTTTACTTTGGTAGAGTTTAATTACAGAGACATAGATCCAAATACAGAGATATGGACGTAGTAGGGAAAAGATATAAATTCAAATAAATATTACATAGACATAATAGAGAAAATTTTGTATTTTGGAATAAAACAAATTATCTATCTATATATTTGTGTTTAAAATCAAACAAATTTTTTTTTGTGTCAATTCTGTGTATTTATTTGTATCTTTGTTGTTGCTACTAAACATTATTTTTTATTCTTTTAAACAAAAGTTAAATTTCAAAACAGGACTCTGATATAAAAAATCCAATACAAGATATGTGGATCTATTATTATTATTATTATCATTATTACGAAATGTGGATCTATAGGTGAAAGGTTATTTTGATATATGCACTTTTTTTCATGTAAATTCATATAATATATATAAATAATATATTTTAATGATATAAGTGGACACTTAAAATGAGTCATTGGAATATTGGTTTTGCTTGCTGAGGCTAAACCATTTTTCCCTGAATAATGTAAATTGTTTTGGATTTTGATTTTGTTCTCAGAATTTAATTTCCTTTCCCTTTCATGTTTTTTTGTTTACTCTGCTAGCTATGATGGCTTCATGCTCTTATGAAGCAATCACCATTATTGAGAAGACCAGGATTGACCTTGTGATCTTGGATTTTCACATGTCTAAGCAGGGATTTAATGATCTCATTGCCACGATTGATGACAAATATGAAATACCATCATTTGGTAAGTTCTATCTTATTACCTTCCCTTTTCATACATAAATGTTGCATTTGTTTTTACTACTCTGATGGCAGTTGGCAGAGTCGTTAGAGTCGTGGTAGTCATTGACACCGGAAGGAGAGACATTGGAGTTATAGTTACAATTTTATGTTTGATAAAATATTAGAGACATTGTCACAATTTTGGAGTGGGCAAAAATTTGAGTAAATTTGTTCACTCGCTCACTCCGTGTCTCTTCACGTTGTGACCTCAAAATCAAACAATGAACAAAGTCACTCTTTCACTGACTCCATGACTCTGCCACCGGTGAAAACAACCAAAATATTCTTATGTGTTTGGAGAGTAAGAAACAAAAATAATGGTTATCAAGTTAAAGATTGTCAAATATATTTGTACTGCATTTCGGACAGATAAAGTGTCATGCCAGAAGCATATAAGAATTTCTTGTATCAGAGGTTGAACTATTATTAACCAATAGTACTATGTGTTCATTGCATTTTGCAGCTATGAGTGCTGATGAAGACCACAGTTCAGTAGTAAAATCAATATGTTCAGGAGCAAAACTCTGTCTCAAAAAGCCACTTGTGTTTTCTGATATGAAGAACCTGTGGCAATCTGTATTGTGGAGGAGAAGAGATGGAAGATTACACTGTGACCATTTAGGCATAAAAGATGATCCAGAATGGCAAATAGCAAAAAACAAAAGGAAAGAGAATGGTCAGAGATGTTTGAAATGGAAAGGGAAAGAGGTTGATGGTGTTGAAGATCAAGGAGGAGAAGGAGAGAGAAAGAAAAGGATGGTTTGGACTGAAACTTTGCAGAATAAGTTCATAGAAGCTGTTAATGTAGAAGGGGTTGATGGTAAATTAAGACTGAACTTTTGTGTTTATTGTTTTGTTAATTTCATTGATTATATACAGTAATTATGATAATGGTTGGTGTTTTCTTTTTGTTATGAGTAGCTTCTCCAAAGAAAATACTTCAGTATATGAATGTTCCAGGACTCACAAAACAGCATGTTTCAAGCTACTTACAGGTTAATTTATTCTTTTATTTTTATTTTTTAAAAGTAATTTAATGTGCTTCTGTCTTGAGCAACTCTTGCTATTGTATGATTTGATGTCGTTCTGGTGAAGATTTGTTTCCACGACAAAAACCTGTGATCACCAAGTCACAAGACAGAAACTTTACTGTTGCACTCAGGCTCAGAGTCTCCGAATACTCGGTAGATGATTATGGCTGAGAGTAATTTCGAAGTTTTATGGTGTTGAATGCTATAGAATTTGGATTTCTGTTTTAATACTGCTAAATTCATCTATATTTTAGTCTTTCACTACTGATATTGTTTTCTGTATTAGCATTATCATCTTAGTGTATAGAAAATGTATATGAATCATGATAAATTTTGTATGTGTTTATTGATTTCAGAAATATCGCCAAAATTTGAAACGGAAAGCCGCTGAAATTGATTATCCTCAGGATACAAACTCATATCCTTCAAATTTGGGATCACTGACTCTGCCTCATAAGGGTTACCTAGGTCTGAATCGTTTTCAAGTTCATGGTAATCCTGCATATTTTCCTACCATGAAAACTCCAAGTACTGAGGGCTTAACTTTCGGCGCAAACCAGTTGATTCCACAAATGACACTGCAAGGAACTGCACAGGGCACACCTTCCAGCTCCAATGGATTTAAGACTTCATCGAGTGAGAGTATCGTGCACTGGACTAACAAGGAGGCACCTATAGAACTCAGCCCGGTCGAAAGTGCTACTTATGGAAATGCTTCACAGGAAGGGGCATTACTCACTGGTGTAAATCATAACACAACTCCTCCTCCTCCTATGCCTTATCTTGACACGAGGAATCAGCTACTTGAATCAAACAACGTTTCCTTCGTTGATCTTACCGTTGGCAAAAGCCAAACGCAATGCTCGACATTTTCAGCTCAACCATTTGAATCAAGCAACCCTTCCTCTGTGGATCATACCGCTGGCAAAGACGCAATGCCGTTCTCGGCATATCTGAATAAGCTATTTGAATTAGATGATACTTCCTCTGTGGATTATACAGCTAAAAAAAGCGAAATTCAGAGCTCGACATTCCCGGCCAATAATGACATGAGCCAACAATTTCCTCAACAACTTCCTGTTCAGCCAGCAGTAGCACCATCAAATGAAAAGAAACTTGAATTTCATGATGCTGAGTTTGTAGATATGGATGAGATTTTTAACATGTCAGAAGAATCTATGGAGGTCTATAAGGAGCTAGGTTCCTGGTTACCAAAAGTTTAATCCAGGTATAAAACTTCATATAAAACATTATACTTTAAGATTAGATTTTTTTATCCCTATTATTATTATTATTATTATTATTATTATTTAAGGCCATTCTCCTAATTTGTTTTTTGGTGACTTTTGTAGTTAAAAGGTTTCTGAAGGGACCACTCTGATATTGGAAGAATTACTCTGAGGCATGTTGCTGCTTTGAACTTTGAAGCAGAGGAAGGGTGGCAAGAGCATAGAAAGTTGAACATTATCTCATCAAATGTCAGCATTTTTTATTTCTAGTTCTTTTGATTTGACAAACTTGTCTTAGAAAAAGTGATTGCTGGTGGTTTTCATTTAGTTTTCTGCTTATAATGAAACTTGAGATGTTTTTTACATGAACTCCTAAATAGACAGATAAATGTTCTGTTCTTACATTGCTCCTTGTGTTTAAATGTTAGTTTTTCAATGAATGATGGGTGAAGTTTCACATTAGTTAGGAAAAAACTAGACCATAAGTATATGGTAGGATCTATAGATCGATTGCCTTAAGATTTTAGGTCAAGATACGGTATCTAACCTGCTTTTGTGGCTTTCTCACTTAGCCCGGTGTTTGAATCTGCCCTTGTTCGGCTCGTTCTTGTCCAAAACAAGTGGTTTCCGAGGTCCCAAATCGGCGTTAAGATGTGACGTCCGACCTGACCTGACCCTTGAATTCTAAATGAGTTTGCATTGGTGTAAACCACATCCTCATTTTCATCTTCATTGAGAAGTGAGAAAGGTAAATGAGAGTAGTGAAATCTACATGACAAGGGCTTCATTAAACCCTAAGCTCTTAAAGATGATAGATAATCATCAATTATAGACATTGCTGATGATCTGTATCCAGAACCAAAGAGATTGTAATGATTCAAGTAGTGATATAACATGTATAGGTCCCTCCTCTGCTCAAACCCTGGCTGTTTAGGCATCACCTATATAAATCATGTAGAATTTTTATCAACATCAGAAAAAAAAAATTTAGTGTATGAAACTTATGATATTTATAATGCTAACTCAAATAGCAATACATTTATAGTTAATAAAACAAGTTCATTAAGCATGTAATTAAGTCCAAACAAATAGTCACATTATTGGAGTAGTGTGTTTCCCAAAATGTTCATGAAAACTATATCTTTACATTTTGATAGATATCAATCTTAGTTAACACAATGCAAGTTGGTTATGGAAGTTGGAACCAGAAGATTTTGTTGGAAGCATTGTTCGGTTTCGCATGCTTCGATCTTATGTAAGTAAATAAGGGAATATATTGAGTGAGAAAAAGTGGTTAACTGTGAGAACCGATAAATTTTGTATGAATAGTCAAGATTAAAATATAAAATTAGTCGCACATTGTACTATAAATACTAAAATTTGAAACACACAGCAAAAGGAGAAAGGGATTCAAGAAAAGAGAAAATCTGGTATAAACTAGATATGAATACTCAGTAAATCTGTAAATGTCAGCTAATTAACAACATTACCTCAAAATAAGAATTATAGAATGATGCTCCGAATCCAGCACACCAAGACATTCCGAATTCTGCCTCGCTGTGTCCATCTACAGATACGAAAACAGAAAACATAACTGTCAATACAAATAATCCTTCAAAATTGAATAATTATCGCAGCCTCATATTTCTCGGTCGCCGCCATGACAACCGAAGTTAGATTACATGGTTTGCACCTATAGCTTCTCAGGCTGGAGGTCAATAACAACAAATTTTGAGCCATGGACACAGTGGGAAAATGGCTAAGAAAGCTAAAACAATAGACTTAACACATTTTGAAGTTCAAATCAAAACTTCACTACTAAGTACTAACACACAGATTTTAAAACAAAAAAATTCATTTTTTGGTTTATAAATGCTGACTTACAATAACATGCCGGGTCCAATATGACAGGCTCTCCATTTTTGTCAGAGCTTATGTTTCCACTCCAGAGATCTCCGTGTAGCAAGCATGGTTCTATCGCGACGTTCTCGAATAGATGCCCCATGCTTTTAACCAGTCTTTGCCCTATTGAACAAATCAATCAGATATAAAGAGCAGAACCATTTCAAGAATCACAGAACATTCAAAACATCATTAAACTAAGTAGTTCTGCAATAAGAATGTCAGTACTTAAAAAGAATCCAAATAGATAATGAGCAAAGATCTTGTGACTAAGCTGCATTACTTAGTTTCTTTCAGATTCTGAGATTAATAAAGTATTTAGAGTTTCATAAAAAGATTACTCCATAAAGGGTAGTACCTACTTGGCTATTTACTTGTTGTTCTGAGATCAAAATTACCTTTTTCGTAAATGGTTTTGTCGCCATATTCGTCTAATGCAAGCTTCAATTGGTAACCCAATCTCTGTTCTCCGAAAAATTGAACCCAATCTGATGACCATGTATTTATTTGCGGAGTGCTGCAGCATAATATACACAACATCATCATAAATAATCAACTAGAACAAAGCACCTCCTTCTTATACAATGCATTGTTTGGTTTTCCGTTTTTGAAAGTTCCAAACCATGGTTTTTCGAGTTTGAAACGGAAATCCAAACACGCTATTAAGTGTTTATAAACACTGACATGTGTTGTTATGCTGATAAATATATACAATAATGCTTGTAGTACAACTGAAATACGTCCAATGAGCACCCAACGTGTGCTATACATAAGACGTAATGCGTGCTATATGTATAGCACACGTACGTATAACACATATTACGTCTTACATATAGCACACGTTAGATACTCGTTGGATGTATTTCTGTTGTACGACAAACATTTTGTAAATCCATATATATCTTAGCATTTGGTACATGTCATAGTAAAATGGAAAGAAGCATGATAGAAGATATAACAATTAACAGTTGAAACAACAATGCTAACTTTTTCTATGAGGCTATGTATTTTACCTGCCAATGGTGTTATCAACATCGAAACCATAGCCTTTACTAGATTTTCCGGCTTTATGCATTTCAGCAAGCTTCCTCCCTAGACCAGACTGATAAGCAATAAATTACAATTAAAGACTGTTATGAAACCGTCTCTTCACGTGAATGCCTCTTTGATGGTTTATACTCTAATAAGGACCACAATTATTCCCGATTACCCGTAATTTCAGGGTAAATCACCTGATTGCCTCTAGATGCGCCGAATTCTATGAACTCCATAATGATGTAAGAACCCCCAGTAGGAAGTGGTCCAACCTAAAATTCATCCCAGAAATTTACCTCAATCATGCTATAGATGAAAAAGAAACTGCAGAATTCACAAGAATAATGTAGAATCTTCCAAGTTCCGACCTTGTATGGCTGAGGAACACGAATAGTCCTGGTTTCATACATGGCTCCTAAACCAAGAGCCTCTGCTTCAAACATTGAAGGTCCAATACTCCTGATATAGAGTTTCAACTTTTTCAACAGCATAAAACTTGTCATATATAAGGAGCATATGGAATGAACAAACAAAGAATTAAATCAAAGACGAAAAAAACAGTGCAACACAATCAACATGAAATTTTTAAACCCCAAAATCAAAGCTCAATCATCAAACCAATAAAGCGAAAAAGGCTGCATATGTTTTTACCTGTTTGTTTTAACAAAGAAGGAACCGGCATCGGTGTCGTAGCGACTAGCAAGGTTGATACAACCACCACCAACAGGACTGATTCTTGTTATCTTTGTAGCTTTCCCCTCTGAAAGAATCCACTCGCGAACCGGATCCTCGCTCATGCTCATGCTGGAAACTATCACAGAACAGAACCATAAGCTTACATTACAAACCTAGGTTTCTGTTTTAGCTAAATCTTTCTGAATAGTAAATAACCTTCAACAACTCAAAAAAGGGTAAAAATTTTGCACAAATTCACAGCACAAAGCTGCAAAAAAAGTCCATTAATATTAGCTAAACCCAGATTTCATTACCCTTCATACCCTTTTCACAAGAACCATGAATCTATCTTAGAAGTTAGAACTAAAACACTGCAAAAGTACAACTCAGTGAATTACCTCAATTGAAGCCCCAATTAGCCAAAAAACATCAAAGAAACTCACAAATGTGGAGACATTAAATAGCAAAAAACTCCATACAGAAACACAAATTAACCCAGATAAAAAAATCCATTTTTTTCCATGTAAAATATGAAGGATATAAATCATAATCGATGAGGCAACTAAATCATTGATGATGAGAAACATGTCAAACCTATGTGTTCCACTGAGGCACTAATCACTAGAACTAAGAGCATGAAACAATATGATATATATATTGAAATTAGAGCATATAATATAACAATATACTCTAAATTTTATAGTAATACTTACTTGGTGATAGTTTGGTTTTGCTTATGCTGAAAGGAATTTGAGGAACTCGAAGGAAGTGGCTAGAAGAGGATGATATGAATCCCACCATCATCCACCCAAAAACTAACTCTTTCTTCTTCCTCTTCTTCAATCTTGGTCTTGTAATTTTTTACTTTTTGTATTATATCATAGAGCAATACTATTTATACTTACCAATAGGTACATACATATGTTTTATGTTTTGATCCTATGGTGGAGAAAAGAATTGTAAGTGGTGGAGTGATGTCACATCAAAATCCAAAAGTGATGAAGTGGGTGGAGAATGTATGCAAGAGAAAGTGTATGTATAAATATCATTATTGTATATCATATTATCCTTAAATGTAAGAACAATGGTGAACATGAAAATGGAAAACTAATTAATAAAATATTTTTCAAAATTTTGCAAAAAAAAAAAGGATTCCATGTGGTGATTGGATTTTCAAGTTGGCAAAAATTTGATGGAAATAGATAAATTGGATATAAGATATATTTGGTTATTAAAATAATATTTTTAAGATGTACTATATTTTTAAAAGTTTCTATCAAAAGTATTCCTTTTTTTTGAAAATTTATGAAATTATCTTAATTTGTTTATATATGTTTTGTATTTTTTTTTTGAAAAAAGTTTCAAATAAATATCCTTAATTAAATTTCAGTTGAATCATGTGACTAAATTGATTTTTTTTTTGGTTACTTTAAATTTTTTTATAATTGAAAAGGTGGTATTTAATAAATTAGTCCATTAAATAAAATTTAATAACTCTTTCATCCCACAAATTTAACAAATTGCAATAAGTTTAGTCCTTCCATTAAGCATTATTTTCTCTTTTAAGAGTTTGTAAATGAGAATTGCTTCAATCATGATGCAAAATTTGAAAACTAAACTAATTATTAAATACAATGAGTATCTGAATGTTTAACTTTGTCTTTTAAGCATGTGTATTGGCCATTTTGTCCCACTTTCCAAACTCTCTAGATTCACTTCTCTTAGATCACTTAACATTTTGTAGAATTAGAAAAAGTTGCCACAGAAAAGTAATTAATAGACAAAAATCATTATATTGTCTAACCTAAAAATAAAATGCATATATAAATACTAGTGTGGTTGCTCAAGTAAGCTTCAATTCAATAAGGATTCCATGGTCAAAACTACTCCACTTGGCATTTGGTATCTAATAGATTTTGATGTTGAACTTTTGGTGTAGCATGATCCATATGCTACAAAAGTCAAATATGAAGGCTATAAAAAAAAAAAAAAAAATATGAATTCCAATCCAATTAAGCTTCATTCTTGTGAAAGAAACACAAGGTACTACAAATTGCAACACACCCCTTTTCCCTATGTATCATGGTCAATTGGTCATGGTTTAAAATTGTGGTATGTAATCTTATGGTTGACATAGCAATTACAATGGCATGAGCCATATTTTCTCACAATTTTTTACAATTATAGTATCTACATTACAATTACATCACAATAATGTAAGGGCAAAGTTACATTTTTTTTAAATTTGATGAAATTCACTTCATCTCCTTTCTATCTATTGTACATTGTTCGGTACATTTAAGAACATATTAAATGACATATGTACTCAACTTTTCTTTATATTTTTGTCGACAAACACTCTATACTCCATTAAATGAAATATATACGTGTAGAACTTGAATGAACTCCACATTCCATCTACTGGTCGGTTGATAGAGTGTTCATCGACTCGAAGATTGCAAAGTTAGTATAAATAACATAATCATTCCAAAAATATATGGATTTCATCCTAACAAATAGAATGTAATCTAAGTAAATTTCACCAAATCTTTTAAAACCATGATCATTGCCTTTGTTCTGGTTCTTGAGAACTTGATTGTGAGTTGTTATTACTAGACCCATCATGTAGCCTCACATCAATTGTATTACTATTCCTTTCTGAAGAAGTAGACTCATCACCATCATGATCAAGTGATGAAGAGTGGTTGATGGTGAATAATGTAAGTGTTGTGACATTATTGTTATTGTTATGATGATGTTTGGTTTGAAGAGCATTTTGCAGAGGCAAACGGCACACAGGACACGTGGACTGTTTCCTGAGCCACATATCAATGCAAGAGAGGTGGAAACTGTGTCCACATTTTGGTATTACTCTCAATATTTCTTGGTCTTTGTAATCTCCTAAGCATATCACACACCTGTGATACAAAAACAATCATAACTTCAATTATTTTATTTTATTTCATCAATACGCATCTTGTTAAGAAACCAAAAAACAATCTTAATTATTTGTATTTTTATCTTTAGATTAGAACTTCTAACCATTTGATTAGAGTTCTGAAGACTCTAATATAAGGAATCATCTCATCTAAAAACTCAAATTGTTCAAGTTGTCTATTAATAATTAATAATATTTATCGTACAACAGAAATACATCCAACTAGTATCTAACATGTGTTATATATACTGAATGTCATACGTAATGTGTATCATATATAACGTATATGACACATATTATATATGATACGTATTAGATACTAGTTGAATATATTTATATTATATAACAAACGTTACTGTTTAATAATTTTATATTTTGTAATATGTTGACCTTACATGTTATCATGAGCTTATTTTTGTCAAATTATGAAATGGCTTGTTTTGCATCAAATCTTATCCAAATGAAATGATAAATAGAGAACAATGTTGGTATTTATAAATCAATTTAATTTTCCTACACAATTGTATATAGACATGTCATTTCAAACAGTTTGATTCTTATTATGTTTGTGAGTTTCATTTTGAAGAAAAAAAAAGGATATAAAGGGTCAAAGTGGGTATGTAGACTTAACTGTGTATACTCAATGGAATTGAAGGCCTCTTGGTTGAACTTCAAAGTGGGGATTGCAGCAACAATAGCAGGTTCAGTGCCATTAACATGATGATGATGTTCTGGCTATCATTAAACAATAATAAAAAAATTAATTAATTAATTAAAACCTGAAAGCATCCCAACACAAAGCTAAAACTTCTAAATTAGGCAACTTCATGTGATAATTGATTAAACTTGTGATGGAGGATCACAAACTATTCACAACATAAAGTTCATTAACTAAAATAAAGTAATTATGAGTTTAAATTTGGTCCAACCTAATCATGTTAACTAACAATTATCTAAAAAAAATCATGTTCACTAGCAAAAACAACAACACATATAAATAAACTCGTGAAATTTTCACGAGTTTAAGTAAACTTGAATCATAAAGTCAAATTCTTGAACAAGTATGAATTTACTTATAAATTCGTTGACTCAATTAACTTTATAGACCCGTTATGAGTTAACTCGAAAATTCGCTCGTAAAAATAGTAAAAAAGAAAGAGGGATAAGAAAACTCACATATGAAATGGCCCTTTCTATATCAGCTCTTGAATCAAACTCATATATAGTTCTTGATGCAACATGTCTCTGTAATCTTCCACAAATTATTCTTGTGCAAACAAACACAATGAAAGTTGCACTTAGTCCAAAACCAATTACTGTAGTCACCAAGTTAGTATTTGAACCCCCCATCATATATATATATCTATCTATATATCTATGTGCTGTGTATCTATATACATCAAAAACCAGAACCTAAAACAGAGAATACAAGAAGAAACAGAGCATAACACCACAAAAGTGTCTGTATATATATATATATATATATATATGGAATTATGAGGACCCAATTCAGAACCCCACAAGTTGAAAGAGATAAAGAAGGTGATAAATAATAAAAACAGGGGAAATTATGAGGACCCAATTCAGAAAACAGCTGAAAAAATTGGAAAAAAATGAACTTTATTATTCAAAAAAAGAAAAAAGAAAATTGAGTGTATGGAATCGAAGTGGCTTAGGTGTGACTCAAAGTGAAAGGAATGGATGGTGAGGAAGAGATTCAGAGCGAGTTGTGGAAGAAGAACGTTAATTCTCTTACACCTTGGAATCCTATTCTTTGTGGGGTCCTTTGATAATGAACGAGGTTGTCTTGTCCATCATCAAACGGTTCATGGTTGTTCTCTAAATTTTGTTTCTTTTTCTTTTTGGCGGCAAATATATATATATATATATATATATATATATATATATATATATATATATATATATATTCATATATTAGTAATAAAACTATAAAAGAAAAAGAAAAATGGTAGTAGAGACTAGAGACAAATATTTTTCAGAGATAAGTTGTCACAATAAATGTTTGAATGGAATCTCTTATAATTTTTTTTAGTAAGTTATATATACATAAAAAAATCAGTCACTATCAGTCACCATATGCAATAATTCAACATTTTAAAATTATTAACCAATATTTAAAAATGTTAGATTAATGTATAATATTAATAGTTGGATTAATAATTTTAAAAAGTTAGATTATTATGTATAATGACTGATGATGATTGATTTTTTAGTGTATAATACATATACAAAATATATATGTATTAAAAAAATATTGGGATTGTTTTGATTTGAGATAAATTTATGTTATTGTTATATTTTAATTTAATTTAATTTTTTTCCTAAACTTTACTTAGGTCATCATGTTTAATTATTTTATTTGGAAGGGAGTAGTTTTTATTGTTATTTAGATTGTTTGGTAAGATCTAGTTTTCAGCTTACTTTCTTAATTAGTTATATAAATCTAATATGATTAGGTTATTTGAAAGTTTTGTTTGAGAAGATAGATTCATTTAAATACTTCAAACAGTTTGGTATATTATGTAATTTTCTTAAAAATGTATTATATTCTAAGTTGGAGAATCTCACTACTCTCAACTAGCTACTTTGTTATGATGGTGTGTGTCTCTCTCCCCCCTTGTCTGGCCACTTTAGGGCAAAGTCTACAAGTATTAAGGTTTTGCCTATTTTGTACAAAAATAATATAAAATTGATGTTTGAATATCCTAAAGCGAATATTTTAATTATATATATATATATTTAATTTTCATTCACCGATAGACAATGTACAATTTTTTTATACAATTATCAAATCATTTGTTGTTACGTTAGCTATGATAATATTTTTTCTCTCTCACAACCTAAAAAGTTATATAAACAAATTATTTTAGTTATTTAAAATATTTGTATATTGTCAGTAGTATTAAAACTAGACTATATATATATATATATATATATATATATATATATATATATATATATATATATATATATTCAATATTGAATATGGATGGTAATTTTCATTTTTGCACTTATCCACAGTATTCATATTATGAAATGGATATTTCATTCGAAACATTATGTTCAAATATCATAAACTAATACAGTAATAATAATAAAAAAAATAATAATAATAAAAGGTTATGTTTTCTGCAAAATTATTATAGTGACTAGTTGCAAGTTACAACAAAGACCCTATCTTGTTAACTAGTCAATAATGAGCATTGAATAGAACATCTTTAATTTATAATGTAGTTGTTGAGGTTTATTATTGCAGGAAGTTATTGCTTTGTCTTGTTAAATTTTTAATTGTCAAATTACTAGCAATCAAAAAAACAAGTTCATTACTCTAGTGTTTCACATTAGTATATTGAATACATAAATTCTCGGTGCACAATAAAAAATCAGTCAAAACAGATAATAAATAATGTATAACATTTAATATATAATATGTACACTATATATTAGATATTATACATAATGTATATTATATATTATGCACAACATATATATTACATATTGTGCACAACATATATTACATGTGATAATCATCTTTCTTTATAATATATAATGTATGTCGTGTACAATATGTAATATATATTGTGCATATTATATTAGTTGATTTTTCATTGTGTATATATCAATATTGTATTGAACATTGTGATATTTGTGAAGTGTTGTGTACCAGTTTGATTAGTTAAAAAAATGTAAATGGAATAATTAAATTCAACTAGTAATTCCATAGGTTTTTTTTTTCATTCCATTCCATCCACGCTCATGTTGACCAAACCAAACTCAAAATGTTTTTCTTATATATATGGTATATATATACCTAATTACAAATTAAAATCTAATAACATTAATTAGTAACTTGATAGCAACTAGAAAACAATATGTTGATAGCACTTTGCTCAATGAAAAAAAAATATAGGAGTTAAGAATGAAATAGGCACCAACCTAATAAGTAGTTAAAGGGAGTTCAAAAAAGGAAGAAAAAAAACATACAAATGAGGAAAATTGAAAAAGTCAACTCAAAAGTAGTTGGTCACATACAAAAAGAAAAACAATAATACTTGAAGTACATCACATCAGAAATATGTCCTACTAGTATTCAACGTGTGTTATACATAATATAGAATAACGTGTGTTATATGTATAACACACATACGTATAACACACATTCCATATTATGTATAACACACGTTAGATATTAGTTGAACGTATTTTTATTGTACGACCAACATTATTGGATCAATAATACCAACAGAAATACATCCAACTAGTATCCAGTGTGTGTTATATGTATAATACATTATGTATAACACACATTACGTATAATATATATAGTACACGTTGGATATTAGTGGGATGAATTTACATTATATAACAAATATTATTGATTTGAAATATAACAAACAATTAGGCATGGACAATTAAGTCATTTGCAATATAAACAGAACCATTAATTAACTGTATTAAACTTTGATGCTTTGCAAAAACTTGTCAGAAACAAGGACATGCTCACTTACATTAAAGCCAGGATTAGTTTAAGGCATGTTGAAGATTATTCAATTGATAACCACTTTTTTCCTTTTTATTAATTGAACTTAATTTCATATGAATTGCTGAGTCAATTTCTTCACGAATATGATAAGGGTATGTTTGGATGGAGGGTTTTTTTATAAGGAAAAGAAAGGGAATATAAGTCTTTTTATTTCAAGTATTTTACTTTTACAAACATAGAACAAAAGTCTCCCTTAATAAATTTTAATGGATTCATTATATATGATAACCAAAATTAGGTAGCCAGAGACACTAATTTTCAATATGATTGAAGTAATACTTAATAAGAAGATTAAGGTTTCATTTTCTTTCATTAAGGCTAGCTTGTTCAGATGACAGAGAAAAGAGATAACAATACCTTGAGCCTCAAGGACCAAACTGCAAATTCAATGAGAATATGGCTTCATCATGAAAAGCTTGTCCAAATGTCTGCTTAGTTGTTTCTTCTTTCAAGTTCTCTTATATACTTCCATTAAGTTCTCTCTATATAGTTTATGTGTTATGTTATTTGTACAATCTTTTCATGATGTATGTGTCAACAAACACTTATCTATCGTTGGATGAGGTATATAGAACCCCACGTATTATTCAACAGTGGATGAAGTGTTTCAATATAGAAGTAGAGAAAAATAATCATACGATTAGAAATTCTCTTTTAACTTTATGTATATCATCAAGAACAATCTATCTCCTCTTAGCATGATATTGATTCCAAATCATAGTACAGTTTCACCAATCAGTTCAGCTACATAGCTTCAGAATTTATCCAGAATAACCAGGTTTTTGCAGCTAATTAAGGGCTTAGAACATGTTATTAGAATTGTGAAATATGATTAAATAATGCAGCATCAAAGTTAAATATGAGTCCATCCAGTGATGTAATCAAATCCATTTTCTGCATAAGATTTTTTATGCTATTTGCAAATTTTGAAGATAAAGACAACAGAGAGAAACAGAGAACATAACAAATAAGGCCAATGCAGAAAACCTCAACACTCACCACAACAAGAAATACTTTACCAAATCAAAATAAAGACAATATCACAAAGCCTTAAGATCATTCCACAGCAGTGCTAAGAGGGACATGAATGTCCTTATAGAGACAAGCATAAGGCGCATCGCGGCCGTCATACTTCCCGGTCCACTTCCCACCGGCGATGTAGCTGGCGTCCCAAATCGAAGCATACAAGAACATAGGCTTCTGAGGGAACCCTTCACCATTTTCCTTCCTCTCTTCCTTCCTCACCAAATTCCCATCAATGAGCCATTCTATAACATCACAACCCCATTTGATCACATACCCATCAGAGGCATTGAAACTAAGATTGTGAATCTTCTCTTTGTTGCCTTTGCCATCATTGTAAAAGTTTGTCTGCACAATTGTCAAGTCCTTTCCCAAGAACTCAAAGTCTATCTCATCCTGTGATTTGTCACCTGCAACAAAATTAAATTGGAGACAATAATATCTTTACTAACATACATGATGACATAAAAAGATAAGAAAATTGGAAAAGCTTTTAACTTAAAATGATAATTTTCATTACCATTGTTCTGATCTTTTTACAACATGATTACATTTGCAAATGTTGAATACATAACAAGGTTATGATTTAACTTTTACAATAGCTTCTCCAAAAGCCACATACTTAAACCAATTTTAATATAATCAATCCTAACCTCTAAAAATTCTTAGATGCACCGAGAGGAAAAAAATTCATCTGTTCTTTATCATTCATTATATGACACATAATCAAATAGGTCAATTATAGTAGGAAATAGGTTAAATTTTAAATCTGGGTATAAAATAGTTAATATGTTAAAATAAGGATCCTTCAGAGCAAATGAATATGTTACTCTAAGTGTACTTAATTTCTCGCTAACCAGAATCAATTCTACAAAAACAGAACCACCAAACACACTACTACTATAAGAAAATTTACATATTCATTCAATCATGCAGCGTCACATCAGCAAATAAGAGGAAAAAAAAAAGATCCCCAAATCTAATGTGATGAATTTTCAGTTGTTATCAGTTATAAGAACTTGTCATTTTACAAATCTAATAAAAAAAATTAAAACAAATCATTTTATCACTGATCTTATTATATAAAGAGAGCACAGAGCACAAGAAGATCATCATCACCTTCTAAGGAAGAGAGGTAGAGATTGAAATTGAGGCCGCTAGTGTTACCCTTTGGGCACTGGATTCGAGCACTGAAGGTTCCATAGTGGAAGCGTGTCCTGGTGCGCCACCGTGCGCCGCCGCGGTGGTCGAAGGTGAGGGTGATGGCGTTTGATTGAGGGCAGTGTGAACAAGCTTCTGGGGTGTAATCAATGGCGATTTCTTTGAGTGGCTGTGTTTGGTGATAGTGAATGTTGTTGTTTGTATCTGGATCTGCCATTTTTATGTGATTCACCTGAATCAATGTTGCAAAGTGGCAACAATTGATATGATGATGATGGATTGGAGTGGGGCAGGCAGGGTTTTTGTTTAATGGATCTATCTGGAAATGATATTTGAGACTCTTACCATGAGCTTCTTATCTTATTACTATTTTTGTTGGTTACTTTTGTTTAAAGAGTTATGTTATTTCAACATTCAAATCGTTATTGTTATATTCACAAAATATAGGAGTCTCAAAATTTTTATTACTTATTTTTTCTTTGAATTCATTCTCTTCATGTCATTTTTTCTGATATTAATAGATGTCTACATCCATTTAAATGTCAAAACATCATTTCCTTTTCTAAAAACATGTTTTTGGTAAAAGAAATTCTTGATTCATAATGAAAAATTAGTTAAAACGGCTACTAAATAATGCACAATATATAATATGTAGTATACACATTGTATATTACATATTATGCACAACATATATGTTGCGTTTGGTTATGGAGACGGAGACAGAGGACGGAGTACAAATTTATTTGTATTATATTTGGTTTTTAGGGATGGAGACAATTTTTCAAAATTGTCTCTGTCTCCATTCGTATTTTCTGTATCTCCATATACCTGGGACGCAAAGACGGAGACGGAGACAGAAATTTTTTACAATAATATCCTTGTTTGGTGGTGGTTCAATGGTGGTCCGGTGGTGGCTTGCAGTGGTCCGGCGGGTATCCGCGGTGGCCTAGTGGTGGTCCGACGACAGTTATTGGTGGTTGGCGGTGGTCATTGATGGTTTGGTGAAGGTCAACAATGTCATTTTATTTTTATGTCCATTGTCTCCATCTATACAAACAAACACAATCCTGAGACAATTATTTTTTCTGTATTGTCTCTGTCTCTATGTCTCTGTCTCTCTGTCTCCGTCCACTTTTGAATCCATACGCAACTATATAATATGTTATACACAACATATATTATATGTGATGTCATTATCTTCCTTCACAATATGTGATATATGGTATGCATAACATGTAATATATACTATGCATATTATATAATATATGTTGTGCATATTAGACTGTTTTGACTATTTTTTCATTATATATATATATATAGCCGTTAGCAATGCTCTTTTAGTAAAATCATATTGCAGTGACTTAGGCCCAAATAACTTACCAATACACAAAATATGCTTCTGATATCATGTTATTGTGCAGAAAACAATGTAAAACCATAATGAAATGGTTTAGGCCCAAAAGACTTAAACTCAGTCCAACTACTTTATTTGGAAAGATGACAAGTCCCCCAAGAATATTCTAGTCATTATATAGCTTATTTGCATATTAGGGCTCTATTGTATAAAATGATCTAAGTCGTATTCAATTATACACTTTCTCTGACCTAAATGCTTGCGTTTAGCATCAGAATTGACCCAATAAAAATAAGAAGATATAGAACATTATTAGTTTTGCTAAGTTACACTAAAAATTGGACAAGAATTTGGAATATTTTGAATGGGTTAACCTTTAGGGAAATATAACATATAGTACCCATAAAATGATTGGCACCCCTACCCTCCAACCCTAAAACTTTGAATTTATAGCTTTGATTCCCTCCACTGAACCTCATAATTAAATTTTACATATATAATTTGTTGGTTTCAAGGTAATAAATATCAACTTTTCTCCATTTTTGTGTCGATAAATATTAATCCTATTTGAATAGAAATCACATTCAATTTTATGATAAATAGAATGTTCGTTAACACGAAAGTTAAATAAAAAATGTCGTTCCAATAACCTAATTCCAAATAAAACTCTCCTAAACTTCATTACCATAGGTTAGTAGCAACATTATATACACATTACCCAACCTCACATACATGCACGTGTCATTCTATATATGTCTTTATGCCATATTCCATCATATTAATGGACAAAATTATCTCCCCACAAATTCACAAGAATGAAATTAGTGGCATCTTAAGGCCGCATTTAATTAGGTGATTATTTAGTCCTAATTAAAATGGACCACATCTTCAACAATATACATGACAAAATACAATAATGATGATAGTCGTACAACAGAAATACGTCCAACGAGTATCCAACGTGTGTTATACATGACATAAAATGTGTGTTATACATATAACACACATTCCATGTTATGTATAACATACATTAGATACTCGTTGGACGTATTTCTATTATACGACTAATATTACTGTGACAAAATAGCCATCTTAATTCCACCCACTAAACGATCAACAAATTGCAACAAATTAAATTAATATTCCCTTAATTATATAACACACCAAAAAGTATGATGAAAGCAATTAGGGTAAATGGAAACAATAGAAAGGACAAGGGGTAATAAAGTAGTGGAGCCCTTAAATGAGTTAGATCATTCTATCAACAACTACTAATAAATTCCAATATGTCACTAAAAGCTATAACCAAATTTTTTATCAGTTTGGTTTTTCTAAATTTAATTTGAGTATTTTTATTATTATTTAATTTTGCAAGCCCATTTCTATTCATGTGTATGTGTAAGAGATGACAAAATTTGACCGTCCTTATTTTTGTATGATTCTATTTTGTATTGTCTTATTCTTTAGCCATTTCTCTCATGCTGGTTGCACTTAGCAATTATTCTCATACTATGGTTAAACTTTTAAGGAAGGGGCTTTTAATTTATCACATAGTGTGCAAATACTTAGATAAGGATCATAGATAAGTGACAAAGATCAACTTTTTTGAAGAGTATCTAATTTTCAATGTTTTATATAGTTTGAAAGTTACAAGAGTTAATCTTTAGGGCTATGACATAAATATTTGATTTTTTTAATATATAAATTTAGATTAAAGAAAAATATAGTTGTGTATGTATTCTAAAATATCTTTAACTCTCAAGGTAGACCAAATAATCACTACTGGAAAAGTATGTATTTTTAACATTAAATGTGTCAATAAAAGTATTGTTAATAAAATTAATATTGACAATTAGTAACCATCGAAAAATAGTTAAAATTAGTTTATGAATATTTTCAATGGTCATTAATTGTCAAAGAGTAGTTTATGACTATTTTCAACGGATAACAAATG
The DNA here is from genome assembly GCA_013621005.1 of Aeschynomene evenia. Lineage (NCBI taxonomy): Eukaryota > Viridiplantae > Streptophyta > Magnoliopsida > Fabales > Fabaceae > Aeschynomene > Aeschynomene evenia. The sequence goes on along the minus strand of CM024264.1, from coordinate 2,644,314 downwards.
TCAATATATCTTTTTTTGACAATATTTTTATCAACAATTTTTTATAATTATATGTTAAAAATAATTATTATTGTTATAGTGAAAGGTATATGTATTTTCAATTAGCATGTGTAAAACTCAAGTTCTACATAAGTAGATACTTTTTTTTTTAAAGAAATATAAATTCAATATACAGATAATATTTTTATTTGTTTTTATTTATGTGTTCATGGCATGTATAGCTTTGTCTAAAGTAAAGTATACTAGAGAAGTAGTAAAATGTCAAAGTATATGCAAATTTAAGTCAACAAGTTTCAAATGATGCAAAATTACAAAGACAAAAACTACAAATTAAAAGCAGAGTTACTCAAACTTGTTCAGATATATCTGTTTCCACATGCACACTGCAGGCATGCATGGTAAATAATTTTGTATGTTTGGATGATTTTATGGCAACTTGTGATTAGCAAGCTTCAATTTGGAGTTTAGCACAAATATATATGTATTGATCACCTTATACCATACCAATCATAACAAAGAAAATATTGCAAAATATATCCCTTTCAATGTTTGAAATTTTAGGAGATCTGTTCCAATATTTTGAAAAGATTGATCATCTTATATCCCTCTCAAATCTGATTATTGGAAAATTTTCCATTAGATTAGTTTTTTTTAGGCTAGAGAATTTTTTTATGAGGTTTGATTCTTGTGAATGTGGGTGTTCTGGACTCGAACTCCACTATTTATTTCCTATCAAAGGCATTTGAGTATTTATGAAAAAAAAAACATACTTACAAAATCTAATAAGAAGTATAATCACACATGGTTTACGTAAAAAAATCACCATCAACCTACTATTACAACAAAAATTGTATACAAATTCGTCCAATAAGGATGACAATTTTACAGTTACTTACAACTAGTAGGATTTTCACAGTCCAAAGTAATCCAAGTTGCAGGAAGAACAACTAGCAAGTACATATATATATATATATATATCATGCACAAGATTAAACTATATTATAAAATTCAGAAGCATCAAAGAAACTCACAAACTAATAATTTAGATGAAGTGTACTTACACAATCACTCACTCACTTCCAAAATCTCACACATATATATATATACACAAACACTACAATATCAGAATCATTTAACACACAACTTTGATTTTTTAAACCATCAATTTTCTCTATCCATCCAATAACTAATCCATTCTAGTTTCTTTCTAGCCTTCACTACCTCAAAGCTAATTAAGTCTCATTATATATTCAATTTTCTTCATTAAATTCTAGTACTAATAGTTATGGCAGGAACTGAATCTGCTAAATATTCTTCTGCTATAAAATCCACTAGAGTGTCAAAATCAAACAAACCAAATATGAAAAGGTTCATTGGGGTGAGGCAGAGACCATCAGGGAGATGGGTGGCAGAGATAAAAGACTCATCTCAGCATGTGAGGCTATGGCTTGGTACCTATGACACACCAGAAGAAGCAGCAAGAGCTTATGATGAAGCAGCAAGAGCACTTAGAGGGGAAAATGCAAGAACAAATTTTGCATTTGTGAACCAAATTAGTAGTACTATTAGTACTAATTTGAACCAACATGGTGGTTCTGTTTCTGAAGGGTCTGATTCAAGGAGTGGATTGAGTTTTGCTTCATTGAAGGCCAAATTGAGCAAGAATCTTCAGAACATTATGGCAAGATCAGGTGATTTTAGCAGAAACAAGAACTTTTCGCCGTCGTCATCGTCGAAGAAGAGCAGGGTGAGTGATCATTCTGCACTTGCTAGCATATTCAACAGAAGGAGTTCTTGTAATAATAATAATAATAATAATTATAATAATTATAACCAAATTCTGCCTCCAATGGATATGAAGAGCATTGAGAAAGTTGTGCAGCCTAGTATCATTGTCCCCCCTTTAATGGAAAATGATCAAAATCATTATTATCATGGTTCATGGGAAAATTGTTCTAGTGTATCTGAGTTGGTTGGGACAGAAATTGGGGAATTTTTTAGTGTTGGTGATAAAGGGTACTTGGAACAATTGATGGGGTGGATTGATAATAACAATAGTCCAAATAATATTTCTTGTGATGATGATGAGGGTTCAAGGAGTAAGAGGTTTAAGGTATCTTCTTCTGTTCTTGTTCCTCCAACTTTCATAGGGTCAACATATTTTAATGGTTATTGTGGATCACCTTGTAATAGTGGTTATGCCTCTCCATATAATTAGAGGATGAGGGTTGCTATTTACACAATGAAAAGTCAGTCAAAATCAGTCAATATAGGAATTATCACTCAACCCACTAAAAACTAGTTTCTTAAAAAGAGTTGTTTCTAGTAAAAAAATTGTCAAATAGGTTTATTAACTGATTTGACTGTTTTTTCTATTGTATTGTTGTAAGAGAATACTCTATCCTTCAAAAAAGATGTTTTTTCAATGTATTTGCACCTTATAGTGTCTAAATATATTGAAAAATGACACTTATTAAAAAATATGAAATAAGATAAAAATACGTTAGAATTGTTACAATAAAATTTTTATTAGTATCTTATCTTATGTCTAGAATATTCCTTAATATCTATATAAGGTCTATTTGCTTAGATTATATGTATTATTTAATATCATCTTTTAGTCAATATTAATTTTCAGTCTTTCTCTCAATTCTATATTTTTCTTTCCATTTTTTTGGGTTCTAATAATGTTTCCTATGAATAATAGGGTTGGAAAAGTCGAATTTATAAGAATAGTGTTTAGTGATAATCATGGAAATAAATGCATAGTTTATTTAGTTTGATCTAATTGAAGCCAAAAAATTGGTTAAGCTTAAGACTTAAGAGCATGTAAAATTCCATGTTGTTGTGAAGGTCAAGGTTTTCATAACATGTATGTAAATACAGAGGAAAACTTTGTTAAGTGGAAAAAAAAATGATGTTTTGATTTATGTTAAGGAAGTCAATGTCAATTATATAAATAAAGAGGAATAGAGATTAATTTTATCAAATTTTAAGAAAATTGGTGTAATTTATCATTATTTTATAAAGGATAATTAATGATTATAAACATTTGGAATGTAATTATAAAATGTATTATTTAGATGGAGTGTTGTCTCGAACTCTTAGCTAGCTAAAGGAATCAAATCATTTGAGCTAAGTGACCACCTTATTAAGATTTAATTTGAAAGTGAACTAAAAATGAGTGTACATAAAAGATGAGAAATTTGTCAGGGGATCAAGAGTTGTTTTGATTTATTCATGAATAATCTTTCGAGTTGATTTAATTTTATTTGCACTGTTTAAGGATGTAATAGATTTATAACTTTTGTTCATATTATGGTTTTAGAGTTCCAAAATGATATAAGAGACCATAACTAGTGAATGATGAGAAATTGAGAATATAAAATTAGGAGTGTTCAAATTTAAACTGAACAAACTAAAACAGACAAAAATTGGCCAAAAAATGAGAAAAAACTGAACAAATTTAGTTCACCTTGTAGCCAACTCTCTATATACTGAAAAATAATTTATGTCAAAGTTGGATATTAATAGTAAGATATTATCGATAAATACTTGAGGAAAAACCTATAAAAAAATATTTTGTTCACTTTGATTGGATGAGTTTTTCAAATTTTGTATCATCAAATTAATTTTTCCTTCAAAATTGAATCAAAACCGAAGACCAACACCCTAGTGAGAATTAAGAGTGTGTTTGCTGGATAGGATAATTTAAGGAAGAGACAATATAATTTTCTAGAAAATTTGAAATTCTTCATTATTAAATATTTTGTTTGAATATTTAATTGAAAGATAGTGTGAAACCTAATAAATTTTGAGAAGTAATTTCAGTTGGCTAAATGTGAGAATAAATATGAAGAATCCTTCATTTCTCATTTCTATTTATTATTTGATTTTCTTTTTTTTAATTAAAATTATCGTTATAATTATCTTATTCAAATAGAATATTTCATAACAAAACATAACAAAAAAATAACGAGATTTCTTCATTCAATAGAAAATTTTAAAATTAAAGGAAATTCAAATAATATATTTAGAATTCTTTATATTTTAAATTCTTAGAATTTCATAACTACTTCGTCCAAATACAACCTAAGAGAAATAAAAATTAAAATATAAAAGTATATCATATCATATATCATATATATTATTCTAAAATCGGGTTTTGGAGAGAGAAGAATGAGTGACGTGTCATTCACACAGTCATTTGATATCTCGTCTATTAAATGTCAATTAATACATCAATATAATGAAATCAAAACATAATCTCATATATATATTCTTATCATATATATTTCAATCAAATCATTTTAAATAAAATATATATCATATATATATATATGATATGATTTCAATTCTAATTTAATTTTAAAAAATAATGAGATTTCTTGAAAAAGATTTGTCTATCAAATCATACTTATATATACATATTTTATCGTAACATTTCTTTTCATTTTTTCAGATCCATTTTTTCTTTTCACCTTATCAACCCTCTGACTTTATTTTTTTTTCTTCTTTTTTCATTTTTCTTATTCTGCCATTTCTCTTTTTTATTCTTCCTCTATTTTCTTTTATTTTTTAATCTATTTTTTTTATCTACCTTCTTCCTCATCCTTCATATTTTTTTCTATTTTTTATCCTTTTTCTCATTCATTTTTTTTCTTTCATCCTTCTTTACATTTTTTTGTCTTTTGTCTTTTGATTTTTATCTTTTTCTTTTTTTCTTCTACCTCTTTTTCTCTTCTTTTTTTTTCTCACCTCATTCAACTTTCTTTTTCCTCCTCCATTTTTTCTTTTTTTTTTATTGTTTTTTATTCTTTCTTTTGTTTTCTTCTTTATCTTTCTCTTTTATTATCTTATTTTCTTCATTTTTTATGTATCTTATACATTTTGTTTAATATTTTTGTCCTTCTCATCTTTTATATTTTTATTTATTTTTATAATCAATTTCTATTTATCATTTTTTCTAATTCTTTTATTTTGTTCAAAAGGTTTAGTTTTTTTCTCTTCTTTGTTCTGGTGAGTGGTGACAACGGCTTGAACCTATGACTAACAATGAGTCTCTTTTACTTTTTCTTTTCCCTACTATTTTTATTGCTTTTTTTTAATTAAATATTTTTTCATTATAACATGAATGACTTTTTTTTAATGTTTTATTTGTTGAAAAGAATGAGAAAATTCAACCAATTTTTTATGGGTATTCATTTTTGTTTGTTTATTATTAAAGATAAAAATTTTCTATTTTTTTAAATGAAATAATCTTTTTAGATTCCAACTTGAATACTCTTTTTTTATTTTTAGTTATGTTGCAGAGAAAGAAAAAAGTGTCAACTTTCTTATAGATATATAATTTTTTATTTTTAATTAAAGATAGAAAAATTTTGTTTGCTAATAACTATTACATATATCAATTAGCATTTTTATTTTGAGTAAATTTAAATTTTTTATATTGTTTTAAAATAATCCAATTTATTTTTCTAAGCAACATGTTTATATTGGAACTATACATATTTTTTCATGAATGTGTTTTAATTTATTCTATTAATAAAAATGAGATAAGTATCTACATATTTAAAAAATTAAGATTATCTTTTAAAATTTTATTAAGGAAAGATTGTCTCATTCTATCCCAAGAATTTTAATTATTTTTTTCACTACATCTCGATTTTTTAAATTTGTATTTTTTTCCCTATATTTATTCAATAAAATCAATTTTTAGGTTGTAGCTTTGTTAGTTTTTATTTATACCTAATAATATTTAAAATGGTAATATTTGATAGAATTTAAAATATTATTGTGCTATATTTGTATAGAAAATATTGAATATTTTCATTTTTGCAATCTTATGATATCAGTATAAATTACTCTACATATTCCCACAACAATTTGATTTTCAGTTTATGGAAGTCAATCAATAAATCAGTATAATGAAATTCAAAAATATTATAATTATAAATATTCATATAATAATAATATATTTTTCAATTAAATCAATATAATAGGATATATGACTAAACCAATAGTAAAAAATACGTTTTTATTTATACAAAATAATATTTAAAATGGTAACATTTGATATAATTTAAAATATTATTGTACTATATTTGTATAGAAAATATTGAATATTTCCGCTTTTGCAATCTTATGAAATCAGTATAAATTACTCTACATATTCCCACAACAATTTGATTTCCAGTTTATGGAAGTAAATCAATAAATCAATATAATGCAATCCAAAGATATTCTAATTATATATATTCTTATAATAATTATATATTTTTCTATTAAATTAATATAATAGGATATATATGACTAAACCAATATAATAAGATATGATATGCCTAAATATATTTCTATTTTGAAATCAATATTCTAAACCCACTTAGTTACAAATTACAATTGATCTATTATATGGCTAAATCTACTTCAATATTGAAAACTATATCTAATCCATTGAGGCCAAATAATTAAAAACTAGATCTAATCTATAGAAAATGAATTTGCGTCTGATGTATAAATCAAAATAATATATATTTTGTTTAATTCTGATTGTTAATTATTCTCATGATATGATTTGAATATGATACAAAATGGATTTCTCTGAATTCGACTTTTATAATTATATATACTATGCAAGCATACATGAAAAAATTGCTTATTCCAAAATTGCTTAGAAAGAGAAAAAAGTGTCAACTTTCTTATAGGTATATATTTTTTAATTTTAATTAAAGATAAAAACTTTTTGTTTGCTAATAACTATTACATAAATCAATTAGCATTTTTGTTTTGAGTAAATTAAATTTTTTATATTGTTTTAAAATAATCCAATTTTTTTTCTAAGCAACATGATATATTTGTTGTATTTTAATTTATAACAAACATCGTATTATTTTCATGATTTATATGATATTTTTCAATAATATAATTTGCAAGGGTCGATAATCATGAAATTTATTTTAATAGAAAATATTTTTTATATTTTAATTTATAAAAAAAAATCTCATTTTTAACAACAATAGTAGTTGATATAATTAACTATGATTGTTTGAAATTGATTTTATTTTAATCAGTAGTTTTTTATAAGTTGTTTATTTAACCATAAAAATATTTTACATTCAAAATTTCTATTAAAGAAATATATTAATTATGATAATAAATATAATTTTATTGTAGTTGGTTCATATTTGATTATAAACAATCAATTATATTTTTTCAATTCATATATATTAATTTTCTTTTAAATTAGATTTAGTTTTAAGCAATAAAATTTGAACTAGAATTTGAAAATATATATATTTTATTTAAACAATTCAGTTTACATTTTATTTATATTATTTATTTAAAAATGCATATCATGATATATGATGAGTACAATTAGCATAATTTATTTATAATTTTGTTGTAACTTGATATATATAATTTTTATCATACTATATAATTAATCTAGAAATATGTTATTTTCATTCTTTTAAATAGTTTAAAATTCTATTTTTTCTAAATAAATTAAATATTTTCTTTATTATTAACGATTCCGTGCATCACACAGGTTATAGACTAGTATATATATATATATATATATATTAAAGGTTATAATTAGGCCAATTCTGCTTTTGATTTTGTATTTTTCATTTTTTGCATCAAATCTCCAATTACTTGTTATTTTTCCTTTAGGTATAAAACTCGTTTAGTCTTTATTATATACCATATCATGAACCCAAACACATTATTAAGACCAAATATATTTAAAAGAGAGAGAGCAAATTGAATTAAAGAGAGTTGAGACTCAAAATAATATTAAAACTTCTGTCTAAACGTATTTTATCCTAGGCTCTGTTTTTCTTTTTCCTTTTTCTTTTTCTCTTTTCCCTCACTTTCTCAACAATCAAGTCTTTTTTTTTCCCCTCATGAGATCAAAGGAGAATTGTATTGAAGAGGATTAAGGTTCAAAATTCATAACCATCTTCAACTTATCTTGCTTCATGATGCTATTGGACCTTTAATGCACTCTATGCCTCTATTTTTTTTCTTTCTTCTTTGGGCCTTTAGGCCCTCTATGTAAGCAAAAATAATTTATTTTATATCCTTTATTATCTTGTAATTCATGGATATATTTAATTAATTATCCTTGAATACAATGGAATTTTCATTTAAAAATTGTTTTATCATATTTTACATCCTTTAATTTAACGTGTATGTTTATAAATAGCAATATATTAACATGACAATATGTGTCGTGTCGCAATATTTACAACTCAATATCTTGATTTAAATTAAATTAAATTAAATTTTAAATTTAGAATCAGTTATATAGTGCATTATGGAATTATATTTAATTGTATGACAATATAAAAATATTTTACACAATCAGTACATAATAATTATAATTGCTAAAAATAATTTTAATTTATTTTTATTTAATCCTTTTTTCCAAAGCTGAAATCATGCTTCTATTTGGCAGTTTCACAATGAAATCATATTTGTGTGTTTGGTGGTGCAAATACAAAAAATGTCGAGGTGGACAAAACAAATGACTTTGGTAAATAATTGTAAACTAGAGAAAAATATAGTAACTAATTATTCTGACAGGGACACTTAGGTAGAAAAAAAACCTACATAATAAATGCCTAAAATATGACCTTTAGTTAAGTGCTCTTATAGAAAGTCTTAATTTATTAAATAAAGTTAGGTTACCATAAACTTATGATTAAATTAAAAGACTGGTTGAGATCTATTTTCACCCTTGATATTATATATTTCTTGTCACTTAGCTTAGGCGTTATTATTAAATCTCCAACTATATCTAATAATTCTCAATAAGACTAAAAAAATATATAATAAATAAATGTGACGCTGTCAACTTGTCAAGTGAGTCATTTCATATACATACATTTTTTTAATTACTTATAGTAATTGCAATAAAAATATATTTTCTAGATAGTACGTACGACAATAATTATGTATACATATATATATTAAGGCATATTTAATATAATTGTATATAATTTCCCATTGACGTATTAAACTTGTATATAATTTGACCGAGTTTAGCAACATCTAACCTTCTGAACTATATATTTCTTCTCCATGTACATGTAATTCTATTTATATTTAAATAGTTAATAAACATAATATTTTTTATTGATTAAATTATATTTATTGTAAAATTATATTTAGTACTATTTTAACAAATTTATTAAATTAGTTTTAGCTATACATAAATTAAAATAAAAAATTATCACAGGTAAAAAGTAATTTTTTTCCTAACATTTATCATTTATAAAAAGGTATTTTTTAAGTCTTCAAGTATAATTTAACCTTAAAAGTACTTTTATATCTATTCTATTCAAATATATTTTAACAAATTTTTATTCTAATAAAATATAATTTTATAATTTCATCCAAATGTATAATTGATAAATATTTTATTCTGCCTCTACTTCTACTTCTAAATAAGCATTTTTCTAAAATTTTTAAATAAATTAAATGAGCCCAAAATTTAATTTTAACAAATGTACATAATATATATTTACGAAAATTCTATAAAATATGGAAGAAAAAAAAAGAAACAAATATTAGGTTAAAACGACTTCAGAGTTTCAAATTAAGGTCATGTAAACAAGAATTATAGTATAGTAGGAAAGTTGCCTCACAATAATTGCAATGATGATCAAGTGGCATTAGTTGTTTTCAATTATTTGCAAACCAAGAAGATAAAAACAAAACTTTCTGTTGCTATATGTTAAAATAAGACTTTCATATCTAATTTTTTTCAAATGTCACATTATATGAAGAACTGAAGCAACCATTTTTGAAAATAAAGGAAGTTACATATTGATATAAATATTACTTTATACTATGAGTTTGGTAAAGTTTATTAAGCAAGTGTTCATCCTTTCAAAAAGCAACATAAACTCTCTTTTTATGTTTGGTAACTTAAAAAGCCAATGAGTTTTTGCTCCTAGCTTTTGAGAGTCAAGAGTGCTCCTATAAGTCATTAATAGTAACTTTTTGAGAGTCACAGTATTACCAAACCAAGCCTATATACAGTATAAAATATCTTTAATGTCGAAAAATGACACTAATCATGAGTAATTATTTCATATAAATTTTTTAGCTACTAGTACTCTCCCTTCATTTTTAAAATTTTAATTTTCCACAACTAATTACTCATTAGAAATTATAGACAACATTATTTCTATCTTTTTAGTTATGCCATTTATTTATGAACAATAGAGATTAAGTATAATGAAATAATAATTAAAGAAGAGATCTAATTAATTCTAATAATTTTCAATTTTAACAACAATATACAATTAAAAAACCAATCATTCATCTAGATCTCAATTTACAATGTACATAAATTTTAGACTGACCCTATCTACACATACTAAACATAAAGTGTTACACATTCAGCACAAAAAATTATACACATAAAAAATACAATTTTAATTTGTACATATCATTTATTATTACACATCAAGTATGCATTGTTGTGAGAGAAGAATATTCTCCATTGAAATTGTGTGGATTGAATTATTGAGCACATGTCATAGATTTGTGCGACGAATAATATAATGGACCTTAAGTTTAATATACATATAGTATTACCGTTAGTAAATATCACATATATTGAGAAGATGAAAGTATTTAAAAATTATTGTAAAAAGTAAAATATTTTTGACAAATTTACAAAACTAATACAATAGATTTTTAACAAATTTATCCATAAAAGATTGTAAAAATTTAATAAAATAAACCAACTGATATTTTTAATCAAACTCTACAAATACAATAGATTGTACATTTTGTCAAAATTGTATAATTAACAATAAAATTTTTCATGTTCTTTTTTGGTATTTCAACGTAAATTCTTTTTGTACCTCTTAGCTGCTATGCTATATATATATATATATAATTTTTTTATAAATAAAAGTTTAGATTAGGGGAGGCACACCCCATGCAGGGCAGGACATACTACTAACCTCAACGAGGATTTAAGATGAAATTTACAGATTGCTCACCAAAAAGGGTTCCCCAAGATTCGAATCCAAGCCACGCCTAGCGTGGACGGAAGATTGAATGATGTGTGCCAACCCTAATTGGCGTTGCTATGCTATATATAGAGCATAGCTTCAGAGCAAATTCAGTGGCCATTTGTTTCCTTTCCATTGCTTTCTCTCTCTGTCACTCACAAAACCTTCATTTTCATGAATCATATATTCATATATTCCTGTCCTCTCTCTCACACACAACTTAATTGATCCATCCTCTCTGAAAGTTGAGGTTTGTCTCTCTGTCTTAGTCTAATAATCATTTAATTTTGCTTATAATCATCAATACTAGTATAATTTTTAGTAATAGATATTATGTTACAAAATTATTTCACTCAAATCTTAAAGCAGATTAAGATTTATTAAAATGTTTTTATATTCTAATTTAATCATCATCATATATTAAATTTTAATTTCCAAAATATACAGAATGATACATTATTTTATTAGTGTGATTTTACATTTTTCCATATTATTTTTGCTTTGATAGATACAAATTATAAAAAAAAAGAAAAATTACAGTTGGGCACATCACTCATAGATATAAGAAATATTATATATACAATATAAAATCAATCATCATTAATCATTATATATAATAATTCAACTTTTTAAAATTATCAATTTAATTTTTAAAATATTAGATTAATATTTAATATTAAAAATTTAATTTGTAATTTTAAAAAGTTAAACATACAGTGACTGATTATGTAGAAATTTTTTTTTTCCATAGGTGATTTTCTCATTGGCAAGTTATTTGAATTATGAAGAAAGAATATATTGAATGTGTTTGGAAGTTACAAAAATAAGAAATGAAATGATTTGAGAATGTAATCTTATGTTTGAATCAATTAAAAAATAGAAATGAAATGATTTTTAATTCCATATAATTCTTTCCCTTCATATTTTAAAATGTTGTGATTTTGGAAAAAGATTTGTAGAGAAATAAAATGATTTAGAATCAATTCATTTCATTTCCATGCATTTCATTTCATTTCCTATTTTGGAACATCCAAACACACCCATTAAGTTTTTGTTTGACACAAGACTTAGGCGACTTTGGTAAATCTTTTTGTTGGGGTACTTCTCTTCTAAAAAAATTGGAACTACTTCTATTTTACGTTTGATAAATAAAAAAGTCAAACAACTTTTGCTCCTAGTTTGAGAACAAATGGTGCTTTTAGAAGCCATAAAAAATAACTCTTCAGAGTCAATTTTGACTTTTTGAAAATGAAAATACATAAATGACTCTCGTATATATAATATATATTAATATTATGTATACTATGGTCATTTTATACTTTAAGAGATACTTCTATACTATTAACAATATAATCATAACTCTTGCTTATTGAGAGTCACTTCTCCATTATTTTACCAAACGATACTGTTATTTATATGAAAAATTCTAAAATTCTACACAAATAAAATATATACATCACTTATAGATAATCGAATATGACTTACACTTTGTTCTATTCTACTATTTACACTATGTATCATATAGTAACTTTTGGTCATGAAACACTAGAGCAACTTTTTAAAAGTTCAAGGAGTTTAGTAGTTTTTTGAGAATCACAGTTTTATCAAACTTAGCCTTAGGGTGTGTTTATTTTAGGCTGTGTGTGTTTATTTTAGGCTGTGTATGTTTTAGCGTTGGAATTATTCAATGCCAATTGGAATGAATTGAAAGTTGTAAAATGTGTGTTAAGTAGTGATTGATTTATAGATAAGATTAATTAAAATTTTTTAAATTTATACAACAGGTAACTGTTAAACAAATAATCTTCAAAAATTTATTTAATTTATAAAAAAACTCAATCCATAACCTTCCACGAGAGAAACAACACGAAGGAGAGAGAAAGGAGAAGTACGATAAAAAAATAAGATACGTCTAAAACGACTGTGAATACAATTATACTCCATTAGTATCAAATTATATTTACTTTTAATAGGTATAACAAGTTAAAACAAGTTACCGATATCCAACAAAAATAAAATAAAATTCATAGATTACACGACTGATCACTTTTCCACTGTGCAGCCTCAATCACTACCTCACCAGTCACCACCACTAACCCAAAGCTTCACCTCTCAACCACTAGTGTATGTTCATGAAGCAAATCCCCAAATGGTTAGAGTAATCAATCCCCATATTCTGACAACCCTTGACCTTAAATCCTTCACAAAATGATTCATATAGAACCATGGTTTGATTCGCGAGCTTTGTGTATTGCCCATTCTCGTTTCCACCCATGCAGTTCAGCTTCCGCATTAGATTAGAGAGAACAATGGTTCCATCAGCCTCTGAGCGAAGATTGCTAGGGTTCGGTTCTTGGCCGGCGAGTGTGCCAGAGGCTTGGTCGAGGAGACGTAGGAGGGGAAGCTGTCGGTGGAGAGGACATAATAGTCAGTTTATATGATTTTAATTCTTTCAAAAGATTATTTCTGCATTTTAATTATTAATGGTTTAGGGGATTTTATGGTATTCCATAAGATTCAGAGTTACTTACTTACTGGTAATCTTTAGTTAATTTCTGAATAAAATTTGGTGTAATTCACAATTGTGGAAGAGAATGAATATATTATTTGAACTTTTTTGTCTCGAAATCACACTACATTTGTTGGCCAACAAAACAAAATAATATATCAACTTAGGTTGTTGTAATTTGCCCTTTTATACGGGTTATTATTATCGAGCTATCTGTATACTAAATCAGATACCAGTACAAAAATTTTGATTGAGTAAGCATAAACGTTGATTTATGTCATTATAAAAACTGTTCTTGTCTCAATATAAAAGTTTGAATATAATGTTGGATTGAGTTAGGATATAAGTTAAATTGAGTAGCTGAAAATGTTGGATTGTATCAGAGTTAAATTGAGTGGCTGATTTAGTGTCAAATTTAGTGTACATAAAATATTTCACATTATTAACTGTATGTATATGTACGTATGCAGAGAAGAATGATGAAGATGTAGCGGAACAAGATCAGCAATGAAGCATGGCTCTTCCTACAAATTCTCCTTTGCCAAGTTTGGTGATCAAATTGATTACTGCAGTGGTAAAGGATCAACTGAACTACCTGGTGAATTATGATAAGAAATTTGCCGAACTAGAAAGTGCTGCTGGCAACCTCCTGGCAGAGAAAGGCAAGGTGCTTGATAGAGTTAAGGAGGAGCAAGACAGGTACGGTAGAGTGGTGTATGATGATGTTACAGGATGGTTGGATGAGGTAGATAATGTACTCTCCGAATTTGAGAAGTTCACGAAAGATGAAGACCGCAAACATGCAGGGTGCTCCCTCAACAACTTCCCTCCTAATCTGGTGGTAAGGTATCGCTGCAGCAAAATAGCAGATGATATCAAAGCAAAAGTTGAGGGGCTAATGCATAGGGTAAAAAGTGATGACATATCTCGTTGGCAGGGCCCACCTTCCATGGTTGTTGCTTTTTCAAATGTTGATTATCAGCCATTCGAGTCCAGGATTAAGACCCTGGAAGACATTATGGCACAATTGAGGGACTCGAGCACCAGGATGATTGGTGTTCACGGGCCAACCGGTGTGGGGAAGACCACTTTGGTGATAAAAGCTGCTCTCATGGCTTGGAAGGAGGAGCAGTTGTTCAGTGAGGTGATCATGGCGAATGTGACGAAAAGCCCTGACATCAGGAAAATTCAAGGGCAGATTGCTGACATGCTGGGGATGAAACTAGAAGAGGAGAGTGAGCAAGCAAGAGCTATTCGCATACAAGAGAGGCTGAAGAAAGAGAAGGAGAACACCCTTATAATCATAGATGATATTCGGGCTAAAGTGGATCTGAACATGTTTGGGATTCCAACAGAGAATGGTGATGGCAGCCGTAGGAATCTCAAAGATGGAAAATCCACTGCCCCTGGGGCTCACAATATGATGGAGACAAAACAAACTACCGGACCTGGTGCTATGAAAACAGATAAAACCTCTGCTGCTCCGAGTAAACTGAAAATGAAAGAACATTACAAAGGATGCAAGGTGGTGCTGATTTCTGAGGTGAGACAAGTATTGAGCCAGATGGATGTGGAGAAAGACCTGATTTTCTCAGTGAGCATCTTAAAAGACAAGGAAGCAGAGAGCTTGTTCATGAAGATGGCTGGAATTGGTGACAAAAATTATGAATTTGGAAAACTAGCTGCTCAAATAGCCAGAAAGTGCAACGGGTTGCCCATGTCAATAGTCACAACTGCAAAGGCGTTGAAGAATCAGAATCGCTCGGTTTGGGAGGATACCCACCTGAAGCTTCACAGGCAAAAGTTAACAGGAACACCAGAGTATTCTACAAAGTTGAGTTATAAGCTTTTAGAAAACGATGAGCTCAAGATTATCTTCTTACTTTGTGCTCGTATGGGCCATGATGCATTAGTCACGGACTTGGTGAAGTACTGCATTGGTTTGGGTTTTCTTCAAGGCATATACACAGTAAGGGAAGCACGAGACAGAATACAAACATCGGTTGTGAAGCTGAAACAGTCAGGCTTGTTGTCTGACAGTTATTCAAGTGACCGTTTCACGATGCAAAATCTTGTCCGTGATGCAGCTTTGTCAATTGCAACCAAGGAGAGTCATGTGTTCACCTTGACAGAAGGAAAACTAGATGAATGGCCGGATGAGGATAAGCTTAAAAGGTACACTGCCATTTCCTTACGGTATTGTGATATCATTGAGAAGTTTCCTAAAAGCATAAATTGTCCTAGACTTAGATTCTTTCAGCTTGACAATAATGATCCAAGTTTGACAATACCTGACAACTTTTTCCAACAAATGAAAGAACTTAGAGTGTTGATTTTGACTGGCATCAATCTCTCACCACTGCCTTCATCTATTAGATGCCTAATAAAACTCAGAATGCTTTGTTTGGAGCAATGCACAATAGGCCAGCAATTATCCGTCATAGGAGAGTTGAAGAATTTAAGAATTCTTAGCTTTTCAGGATCAGATATTTTAAGCTTGTCTATTGAATTGATGCATTTATCTAAGCTACAAATTTTTGACATTAGTAATTGCTCCAAACTTGAAGTAATCCATCCCAATGTATTATCAAGCATGACTAGTTTGGAGGAGTTGTATATGAGAAATGTTTCGATATGGAGGGTTAATGGTGGACACGGAAGCCAAAGTGAAAATGCTAGTCTTTCAGAGTTGGGGTATTTGAATCAATTAACAACTCTTGACATACAAATCCCAAGTGTTGCCCATTTGCCGAAGAATTTGTTCTTCGACAAATTATATAGTTACAAGATTGTCATTGGTTCTTCAAATAGATACTCAGAGCTGGATTTCAAGATGCCAGAGAAGTTTGAATTATCAAGCTTTTTGGCAATACAGCAAAAAGATGGCTTTGATATTCATTCTCAAAAGGGAATCAAAATGTTGTTCGAAAAAGTTGAAAACCTGTGGTTGGAAAAACTCCATGGTGTCCAAGATATTTTTTATGAGTTGAATTTGAAAGGGTTTCCATATCTTAAACATTTGTCCATTGTAAGTAATTCTGACATTCAGGCTCTCATCAACCCTAAGGACAGAAAGCATGGTGAGCTGGCTTTTCCTAAATTGGAGTCCTTGATTCTCTATAAGCTTAAAAACATGATGGAAATATCTTCCTGTGAACTTTTAGAACCCTCCTTTGGTAAACTAAAAGTGATCAAGATCAAGCTCTGTGGTCAATTGAAGAATGTCTTCTTAAACTCTACTGTTGCTCTTCTAAATGTTCTTGAAACAATTCAAGTTTCTGAATGTAACTCTTTGAAGGAGATTGTCCATGTGCAGAATGCCGATGAAACTAAGCTGCTTAAGTTTCCTGAGTTACGCACTTTGGTGCTACAATCTTTGTCTGAGTTTATTGGATTCTGTCCCATTCCACCTGCTGAAGGAACCAAAATACTATTCCATGAAAAGGTGTGCCCAGAGCTATCTTGTAAATTTGTTTGTCTTCTACTTATTAAACTTGTTTTCAATTTTTCATTGTTTTCATATTTTATTAGATAATTAAATCTTAAAAAGGAAGGAGTTTATAAGCTGCTAAACTCAGGAAAAATAAAAGGGTTTATTTTCTCTAGAATAAATAACTTCAAAAACCACAACCAATTCTTCAGTTTCTAGATACACTAAATTGTTTATGTATGTTGCTTCACAGGTTGATGTTTCCAAATTAGAGAAATTGGAGTTATCATCAATCCAAATCCATGACATATGGATAGGCCATTGTCCTTATTTTCAAAATTTGGTTCACTTGGTCGTGAATGGTTGTCAGAATTTAAAGTATTTAATGCCATTCTCCATGGTCAGGAATTTGGAGAAACTTAAAAGCCTTTTCGTTAGTGAATGTGAGAAAATGGAACACATCTTTCCTGAAGAGCGGGGTAGCGATGTTCAAATCAAGGTATGTATGTTGGTGGCATTTGATTTGATTTGACTTTTATTTTTCTTAGTGGTTCACTGGCATAGTATTTTCAATATATAGTATTATTTTCATCCACATTTTTTTTGACATCATTTGAGCATCCAGGGAATCATGGATTAATCACTGTCGATTTTTTTTACATTATTGGTTGATCTACGTGTGGAAAATAATGTATAAAAATTTGGTAATTTCTGTTATCTTATTGGTTAATCTGCTAAAAATTAAAGACTTCAGACTGAGTATTGGTTATTTTAGCACATTCACCATATTCATCAGTAAGATAACACAAATCCGTATGTATTATTGCTATACATTCCCAAAAGTCCAAGTGAAGTCTAGAAACATGAGTTAAAATGATATTTGGCTAGCATTTTCTCTATGGCCTTTTTTTCACTAACAACTAAGCCTATTATGAGAGACTAGTACCAGGTTCTTAGTTCTTACACAGCTTTTGTCGTAGCAACTTTCTTTCCTCGTGTGCTTCCATATGGAACTAGTACACCATTATCTTGGATGTTAGATGATTGGAAATCTATGTTTGTTATGAGTTCGGTTATATTACCTACTAAAAAACATAGGATATGCAAAACTATGAGCGGCACCCTACATATCATGGTCAAATACTATGTCAGCATAGAAATGATCTTTTTAACTAGGTCTTACAGCATACTGAGAATGCCTTGATAAAGTTCATGTTTGGGTAAGTGGGAAGATTTTGTTTATTTCAATAATGATTTATTTGTATAATCTCTTATTTGAGAAATAGTTTATGTTTGAGTGTGAAAGATAGTTTTAAGCTAATTTGCACCTTTTGGATTGTTAAAATAGAATTATTTTTTTGGATAAATTATTAAAATGGGGTATGAAGTGATTTAATTATAATAAAGAAAGGGGTTACTTTTAATGAGGTTAAAATTTAGATACACAATGTTCAAAACTTCAAATTTATGGTTTAATTTTTTTTTATCTTAAGAACAACCTTTTTCACTTCCTTTAACAACTTAATTGTTAAACTTGCCCAAACACATTGGTACTTTTCAAAACAACTTTTTATTGTGAAGAAAGCTGTTTTTCTTTGTTCCCCAACATGCACATAATTTCTCTCCAATCTCATATTTTGGATTTACAATTGAAGCCTGCAGCCACTTTACTTTTATGTGTAATTAAGTTACATTAATTTCTGCTCTCTTCTACTCTATGCTGATTTGCTTTGTTTTACTTTTGGCATCTTTGTTAATTTGATTATCTTGCTATTATGAACCAAAGCAGAATAGGATCTTTCCGAAGTTGAAGAATATCAAGCTGAGTAAGATGAAGAATTTGATTGAGATATGCAACTTTGAAGTTCCTGTAGATGCCATTGGCAAACTGGATACTCTAGTCATTGAGGAATGTGATACATTGGTCAATGTTTTTACTTGTCACTTGGTGGGAATATTTCAAACTCTAAGCAGCTTGAAGGTTACTAATTGCAAGTCAATAAAATCTATATTTGACTTGGCTGATGTGAAACGAGATGCTCGGTATGAGACCAAATTGCAAGATGTTCATTTAGAAACACTCCCGAAATTGGAACATATATTGAAATGCAACGAAGATCAAGAAGGGGTTCTTAAATTAGACAATCTGCAAAAGATATGGGTTCAAGATTGTGACAGTTTGGAAAATATTTTTCCAGTTTCTATAGCTGAGCATCTTAAAAAGCTTGAATACTTTGTGGTATGGGATTGCTATGGATTGAGGGAAATTGTTGCCAAGGGAAAAGAAGTCAACAACAGAAATGATCCTATTCTGTTTGAGTTTTCAGCACTAACCACCATTAAGTTTTCTAAACTACCAAAACTCAGGAGTTTCTATCCAGGAGCTTATAAATTAAGTTTTGAAGTTTTGAATGATTTGTCTGTTGAACTTTGTGACAAGTTCGAACCATTTAGAGAAGAAACCACAACAGATGCACAAAGTTATAATATCCTCTTTCCTGAAGAGGTAATTAACAGCAAGCCTTTCCACTCTAGATAATCGTTTCTAATTCATAGGAAAACTATATTGAGCAAAAACTAAAGCAGAAGAAAAACAATTAACAACAAAATAGCCAATGAAATGGAATTGATTCATGAACATTTTCATACGTTTAACTTTTACTTGCATTTGCTGTTTTATTCTTCTTTTAATTTTTATTTTTTTATCATTTATTCCTTATAGGTAATCAATAAGTTGAAGTCCATGCAAGTTGAATTGCGGCATGCAAAGTTATCAAAGTGCTATCGAAGGGATAAATTAGAAGAGCTTCACTTATCAGGATTAAAGAATACTGATATTTTGTATTCTTTCCTTCATAGCAATCCTTATCTGAAGAGCCTTTGGCTGGACACTTGTTCTTTTGAAGTGTTGGTACCTGATGGAAGGCCTCCTGGAACCGAAATCTTAGGGGTTGTTCCAAAGCTGAAAACTTTGAAGTTAACCGACTTGCCTTGCCTTAAGAAGATCGGCTTTGAAATAGATGCAATTCTTCAAAGGATAGAGTTTTTGCTTTTAAAGAATTGCCCTAGCTTGGATACTATAGCACCTTCAAAGGATATAAATATAGTATCTCTTACTCACTTAACAAATCTGGAAGTGGTTGACTGTGATGGATTAAAATTTTTAATGCCACCATCAACTGCCAAAAGCTTGGTTCAGCTAAGCACCATGAAGGTCCTTAATTGTGAATCTCTGGAGGAAATCATATCAGATCAGCAAGAGGGTAAAAAAGAAGAAAATGCAGGCGAGATTAAGATCATTTTCAAACAACTGAAAGTCTTGGAACTTGTGTCTCTGAAGAACCTCAAAAGTTTCTGTAGCTCCAAGAGTTGTATTTTTGATTTCCTGGCATTGGAGAAATTTGTGGTGAGTGCATGTCCCAAAATGGAAAATTTCTCTAAAGTCATTGAAAGCCCACGAAGCCTGCAAAAAATATATGTTGATAAAGAGGAGAAAAGATGGTGGTGGAAAGGCAAATTAAATGCTACAATAGAAGACATGTTCTATGAGAAGGTAGACAGACTAATGTTGATAGACTATTTGCTGAATTTCATTTTCCTTTTTGCAGTGCACTATTACTTACCTCATTTAAAAGTTAAAGTTAGTTATTTTACTTAAATAAGAGTTTGTTTGAATTAGTGGTAAAGAATGAAAAAGAAAATCAAATAAAATTAAAACAGGCAATTATTTAATGTTTTAATACCAGATGAAATTGAGGGAATTCCATATCACTTAGAATAAGTGCATGTTTGGATGAGCTTAAAAATTATACTTATTTTAATGATCATTTATTTGTATAATCATTTTTTCTGTAATCGGATATACATTTTTAGGTGTAGGTTGGGAAAAACACATTTTACATATTTGGATAAAAAAACTTTTCACTAAAATGCCTAAGTTTTAGTTTAAGATTTTTGAATGAAACCAACTTCTCTTTTTCTTCTCAAAACAGCTGAAATTTTTTGTTGCTATTATCCAAACACATTTAAGTTGGGAAACAGCTTCTATTTATTTAAAAAAAACTGTTTCGATAGTTTCCCAAACATGCTCTGTAATTTTGATTTTTTTAATTTAATGATCTTTATAGTAATAGGAAAAGCTTTTTTATTGTGTTTATTTTCAAGTTTTATTGGGTTATAAGACATTCAATATAACTGATGATATAAACGCATTTGCAATGTTTATAGAAATATTTTGAAGGCATGGAGATGTTAAGTGTTTCCCATCACCCAATACTAGAAGAAGTCTGGGAAGGTAAAGAAGATCTGCGAAAAGATTGGTTTTACAGCTTGAAAACTTTGAAGCTGGAGAATTGTAAATTTGAATTATATGCAATTCCATGTTATGTTCTTCATTATTTGAAGAGCTTAAAAGAACTAGAAGTGAGGGAGTGCGAAAATGTGAAAGTCATTTTTGAAATGAATGACACCAAGTTCAGTGGAACATTCCAATTGATGACACTGACTTTAGATGAGCTACCAAATTTGACGCATGTTTGGCAGCGGGATAAACCGGGAATTCGAAGCTTTCAAAATCTGGAACAGGTGACAGTCACTGATTGTCATAAACTGAAAGCATTGTTTCCTGCAGCCCTAGCCACAGATCTTAATATGCTTGAGTATCTTGAAGTTGGATGGTGTGATGAGATACTAGAAATTATTGAAAAGGAGGAAGGAAGAAAAAAGTTTGAGTTTCCTCGCTTAGCCAATTTGTCACTTTATTACTTGCCACAGCTTACTCACTTTTATGCTGAAAGGTTCAGTGTCGAATGCCCCAAATTAAATTATTTATATGTGACCGATTGTGCTAAGTTGGAACTGTTTCAGAGTCAGCAAGAAGCACATCCCCAAGTTGAAGGTAGTACTTCAACTATCAGACATCCCTTTTTCTCGGATATAAAGGTAAGTAATATATATATATATATATATATATATATATATATATACATATACATATATATACAAAAAAATTGTATTGTGAAAATTAGTGATTGTTAAAAATATTTATTAGTTTTTTTTGACAATACAATAATTAATTGTCAAGATTATTTTTGTGGATAATATTTTTATTGATACTTTAATAGGGTATTTCCAAGCTGGAGTATATGGCCATCCAATGGAAAGATACCTCGGTGCTAAGGTTATGGTTGGCACAGTCCACAGATCAAGTATTACAAGATTTGAATGAACTCTGCCTGTACTTTGATGATGATGATGTGAACGAGGATTGTGCTTTGCCCTTTGAAATACTTGAGAAGGCACCCAATTTAGATACAGTGGTAGTATCCCATAGCCGAAGCCTTATGGAGATTTCCCCCTCTCACAGTTTCAGCATTATCGGTGATGAAAAGAGGGTGCTTGGACACTTAAAAAATTTGACCCTGTACAGATTGTATGAGCTGCATTCCATTGATGGGATAGAGCACTTATCTAATCTCCAGCAATTATTTGTTACTCTATGCCCACGTTTGACAAGATTAGGAGAATCTTGCTCCAATCTGAAAGAATTGCAAATAGGAGAATGTCATGGACTAAAGTGTTTGTTCACATCCTCAGCAGCAAATAAGTTAAAACACCTTGAGGAAATTTCTGTTTGGGATTGTGAATCGATGGAAAAGATAGTGGAAAATGAGGAAGTAGCTGAAACAGGTACAGTTATAGAAGAGATCAAATTCGAGCGGCTAGAGAGGATAGTTCTCGTATCGTTATCAAGCCTGGAATGCTTTTATTCGGGCAATGCTACTTTGAAGTTTCCCTCTCTGACTCGGGTGGAAATACGGCAGTGCTCCAAGATGAAAGTTTTCTCTCAAGGATTCATACACGTAGAATCATCTCAAGGGATTCAAGTTTCTTTTGACACAGGTGATGATTTGGCCCTACACCAAGATCTTAATGTTGCCTTAAAAGAGCGGTTCCTAAATCAGGTAATGACTTTTATTTGAATCAAGTTTTGCTGGCTTCAATTTTTTTTTTTATATATATTCACTTGCGGGCTTCATTTTTAATTTGTGTGAATCTGAATGTCTTCATCAAAGCTTATCCAATCATCTCTTACAATACGAAAAATAGCAAACAAAAGATATCTTTGACTTAAATATATTAAAATCATAAACTGCTTAAAAAATTGAATGGATTAGCAGAATTGAAGAAAATAGGTAGATTACGTAGTGAAAGCCATCTAAAATCCACAGAATTAAATGGTGATCGCCTTGTAGAATTTCAAACTCCTATGATTGTAGAGTCAATTGATATGTCAAATATTCTCACTATATTATGAAAGTACCCATTAATGATCATGGGCCTTTCTGTCAATAGAGCTGAAGAAACCTTCACTCCAAGGGTAGACAGAGTTACAGCTAGTCAAGTTTAGGGATTTGTGATTTCAATTTTGAAAATGAAAAGTTACCACGTATAATAATTTCACTAAACTTTAAAGACAAATTGTTAGTGAATTTACCATTTAATTCCCCAACTCTTTTAGCTAACATTGAGCCACACAAATTGTTCATGCATAATCGCATAGGGTATGTGATTATCATTCTCATCGCAAAAAAGAAAAGGACATCCTTATACATATTGTACAAGGATGTGTATTGTTGATAATATTGATTTTTATCATTTTAAATGGGTTAAAAAGCCACACAAATCGTGTACCTCCAAAGCTTGTCTCCGCTCTAACTTCTTATTAATATCCTCCCTCGGTTCATCTATAAGGACAATATCATCGGCAAAAAGCATAAACACGGCATTGGTACTTGGATATGTTTTGTAAGCACTTCCAGGACTTGAGTGAAGAGGTAGGGACTTAAAGATGACCCTTGGTGTAGTCCTACACCAATAGGAAAATCCTTTCATAGTCCACCATGAGTCCTCACACTAATCGTAACACCATCATATATGTCGTTAATTGCTCGGATATAGGCTATCCTTACACCTTTATTTTCCAAGACCTTCCATAGGACCTCCCTTGATACCCTATCACATGTCTTCTCCAGGTCAGTGAAAATCATATTTAATTCTCTTGGTTTGCTCAGGTACGTCTCCATCATTCTCCTTAACAAGTAAATAGCTTCCATTGTGGATCTGCCCGACATAAAACCAAATTGATTCACTGAAACCCAAGTCTCTTGTATCAACCTTCCTTTCTAACACCCTCTCTCGTAGCTTCATGGTATGATTCATGAGTTTAATCCCTCTATAGTTCCCACAGTTTTGTATATCCCCCTATTTTTGTATATAGAAACTAATGTACTATTTCTCCATTTATTGGGAATCTTGTTTGGCTATAGAATCTCATTAAAAATTTTGGTCAGCCAACTCACTCCCTTTTCTCCTCGGCATTTCCAAATTTCGATAGATATTTTAGCTGGACCTACTGCCCTTCCATTTTTCATTTGTTTAAGGATACCCTTCAATTCAAACTCTTGAATTCTTTTGTAGAAAGTAAAGTCTTGACCCTCCTCCTTCGTATGTAGTTGATCCAAGCACCCGAGATTGTAATGTCTCTCATTGGGATATTTTAAAATAGACAAATATCCAAGCACGGAAGACCTCTAATTAAAGGATATTTTACAACACCTATTACCTTCATCAATCCCACATTGAAATAACGTATCTATTAATGATTTTATGTATGATTTGAAAGCAATTAAACCATATCAGAATTTTCTCGCTCTTTCAATATATATATATATATATATATAAGACCACTTCTCTTGCTAAATACATCCCTATATATATATATATTATTGAAATTAAAAGTACCTTTTTTTCCCTAAAAGATTGACTATAAGGTAAAATAATTATCATTAATATTTTTTTTGAATTGTATTAAACAAGAAACATACAAATTATGGATTCATATGTAAATTTTCGGAGAAAGTTTGATCTGTTCTTTTGGCGAACTCTAAAAGTTTGATTCTGACTTAAAATATAGTATGATTATACACTTATATTTTTTATTCTAACAGTTCTCATAAATTTAGAGTGAGGTAATGATTTCGATTTTAGAATGCTTATGATCCCTTCTCTCTTAGTAATGTCTACAAGTATCTATTGAGTACTGAATGTTCCGTATTAATAGGTTTCCATGGTTTTTTCATTGTTTTTTTTATAAATATATCAGACAGAATTAAAGCTTGGTGATTATCCTGAACTAGAAGAGAGATGGCTAGGCTCAGTGCCGGTCCCAAGCAATTGGTCTTTTGGCAATTTGAAATCTTTGATAGTTAACGGGTGTGGTTTTTTATCAAATGCAATACTACCATCTCATTTACTTCGTTCCCTAAGTAATTTAGAAGAATTGGATGTGTGGAATTGTGATTCTGTTGAGGCAATATTTGATGTGAAAGGTACACCATCAAATGACTCAAACATGATCGTTATTCGTCTGAAGAAATTGAATTTGTATAAGCTGCCATCTCTGAGGCATGTTTGGAATGAGGATCCTAAAGGAAGACTTAGCCTTCCAGTTCTGGAAGAAGTTTTTGTTGATAAATGTGGAAGCATAGAAAGTTTGTTTCCAGCATCAGTTGCCATTGAAAGTAACCTGCAAACATTAGTGGTGAAAAAGTGTGTGAAGTTGGTGGAAATTGTTGCAAAAGATGAAGTGACCACAAAAGAAGTGAATAAAGCTAATAATATATTCCCAAGGATGAAAATATTAAGACTATGTTATTTGCAAAGTCTGAGGTGCATTTGTTCCAGAATGCACATTATAGACTGGCCTGTGTTAGAATCATTAGATGTTTATCAGTGTCGAATGTTGAAGATACTTGCAAAAGACTTTCAAAATTCTCCAGATGTTTATCCAGAGGGTCAAGATCGTATCGCAACAGACGAGCATTGCATCATTTCCACTGTAAAGGTATGAAAGCTCTTGTCTCAACTCTCAACAGTTTGCATTTTGTTATCATACACTTTTATTTAGATACACGACTTCCTCCTGTGTGGTTAACCTTATACTGTAATTATGTGTATGATGTTATGTTCTCCAGAGAGTAATTCTTGGATATAGACTTTTATTTATTATAAGCTGGTTACTCTATTTATAGCAATCCAAACAAAAAAAAATACCTATAGATATGCGATATTCTAAGATATTGTTAGTGTGAAGTAATAAGCCATTCATATTCAGTGAAATGGATGTGTTTGAGATAGGAGTTACTTTTTTCTTAACCAGATAAAAATGAAACTTGATCAATGGTTTTACTATAAAAATAAAAATCTTAGGGAAATAAATGATCAATTATTTTATTTCTTAGGGCCTCTTCGGTTTATGTTTTCATCTTGTGTTTTCTGTTTACTAGATTTTGTGCAGAATATAGTGAAAACAGGAAACGAAAACTAAAAACAAGATTTTATTGATGATACTGTTGTTAGCATTTCATTTACAAAATTCTGAAGATAGAAAACAGAGAAAATGAAAATAGCCAAACTGACGTTTAATACTCTCATTTTTTTCTTCTCATCTTTCTTGTTGATTTGGAATCCTAGGTTATCCCCCAGTTGCTGTATATCTCGCTCAATAAAGAAGATGTCATCAATATTGAGCAAGGGCTACTTCATTTGGATCTCCAAAAGGCATTAACACTCAGATTGGAGAGCTTTAATGATGAGTCAGATGCATTTCCAGATGTTTTCTTTTCAATGGTGTCACTACCCAAGATAGAATGGCTTGTGTTGCTCGATTGTGGCTTCAAGGAGATATTCCCGTCCCAGAGGCCTGACGTAGATTATACTAAAATCCTTCCACAACTTGATGGATTGGTGCTTCAGAGTATGCACAATCTTGATTCCTTAGTGTTAGAGCACACCTCTATGGCCTTCCTTCTTGAAAATCTGAAATACTTGGGAATTAAGGCATGCAGTTGTTTGACAAATTTGGCACCATCTACCATGTCTTTCATCCATCTGAATGAGCTTACTGTCAAGGATTGTGGTAGGTTGGAATATCTGTTCACATCCTCAACTGCCAAAAGTTTTGTTATACTGGACAGGTTGTTCATTACCAGGTGTGAATCATTAGAAACAGTAGTGGCCAAAGAGGTTGATGAATCAGATGAAGATGTGATATTCAGGAAGCTCACTACTTTGTCTCTCACTGACTTACCAAAACTTGGAAGCTTTTACATGGGGAATTCAACTTTGAATTTCCCACGCTTGAATTCCATTTCATTCACTCGGTGTGAAAGCATGAATACTTTCTCTCATGGTGACGTATTACCCAAGGTGTTGAATGGGAAAATTGATGAAGTCCGTTGGTATGGTGATTTGAATACTGCTGTCCAGCAACAGTTTGAGGAAGGAAGTAGCTCTGAGTCAGCATAATCACAATTCCCACCCACATGACTTGTATGTAAGTGTGTGTATATGTGTGTGATATGTGCTTATTCACCAACTTTAATTTTTTTTATCTGTTCAATTTTCTCTATTTTCTTGGTGCACTAAATGGAAGCTAATTAGCTAAACACCCAAGAAAAATTATGCAGGCCCTGTTTTGGAACATATTTGCTTTCTTCAACTTCTGTTATATTAATTCAGAAGGCTATTTTTTCATCATCTAAAACAATGGTCCTTTATGAAAAATTAGGAACGACTATTTGATGTATATTCTGCCTGAAAGGCTGAAATATTTTGGTCTTTTCTTTATCAACTCACTCTTGTTAGTAATTTGCTGTAGGAAGATTGTTGCCTGCTGAGAGAAGCTCACTCTCATTGTTTTCACTAGTGCTAGCCTCAAAATCTAGTAGTCTATTAAAGCAGCAACAGAGCAGAAACATGGATTGTTTAGTGAGTTCCTTAATTTCTTGTTTTAGTTCCCCCCTCCAGTTTTATGAAAACATGGACTTGTAATTTATCTGAACAAAGTATATGATAATATGAAAAGTTAATTTTGTGAAAAATAATGACAATTGATTCAATTTGGTATTTCATGAATATAATCTCATAATTGGAACAACTAGAATCATACAATTAGGACAGGTAATAAATTATTAGAACTCCAAAATAAGGTACAGTTACATCTCCTCTTGCTGTTTAAAATATGATGCACAGATTGTGAACTAATCAAAGCTTAGGTGGCAGTCACTCCCACTCCCTTCATGTTTGAAATTGTTTTAACTTTCAGCAAATGTCTAACATAACTGTTTGTGAAATTTACTTTCAAGGTTTGGTGGTACTAAAGAATGCAGTAAGAGAACAAGTGGATCAAATCATGGCAACAACTATTCACAAATAAGGGGATTTTTCTGTTCTGTTGGAGTGTGGTGTGCATGAATAAGTATCCTGATTTCTACAGGAAGTGTGAATGTTTTATGAATAAAGTTATCCTGTATTTTTTACAGGAGGTGTGCATGGTTTACAAATAATGTTTTATGAATAAGGTTGATATGTATTTCTAGGGTTTCTATTTTTCAACTTGCTGGGGTGATTTGTGAATAAATATGACTTGTACACTTACAAGAGATCTGTATGGTTTTAAAACTGCAGAAAGTGTGTTTCATGAATATAGTTTTCTTGTGTTTTCTCGACGAGTATTGTATACAATAAAAAGTCAGTCAAAACAGTCAACATGTTATGTACAACATATATTATGTAATGTGCTACACAATATATATCATATATTATGCACATCATGTATTAAATGTTATAAAAAAAATGATGTTACTATGTGATATATGTTTTGCAGAATTATAGGCCTTTAGAATGTACTTATAAAATGTATGAGTTAGATGGAGTGTTGTCTCGAACTCTTAGCTAGTTAAAGAGATACAAAGGAATCAAATCATTTGAGCTAAGTGACCAAACCTTATTAAGATTTGAAAGAGAACTAAAAATGAAATATAGAGTTTTAAAATTATTTAAATTAAATTGATTTTCATCCATGTAATTTGAGTATACAATTTGTTCCCTTTGGATTTGCTGCAAATATATATATATATATATATATTTCAATAGTAAGTCTTTCAACAACACAAACAGGATAAATAAATTTATTAAATATAAATAAGAATTTAATTTATCGCAAACTTTTAATTTTGAGTAATCAAGTATGATATTTCTTTCATTTTTTGTCAAGAAATGACATGGGTTATCATTTCATAAATATAAACAATTATTTTGCTCATTTTGTCACAAGAAAATAGTATTATATAAATTAAAAAAAAAACACTTTCTTAAACATGGAAAAACCAAAGGAAATTCATCAAATCTCACGAAAAATAAGATTAATTTGGCCACAAGTAGTAATAATAGTAGTAGCAAGTGGACAAGGTAAAGGGAATAGATATTTTAGCCAAAAGCCCAAAACGGTGACGTTTAGGTTTGTCCTTTTGTCGAAACCTGCACATGTTGATGTGATGTGAATGTGATTTACACACACTCCCTCTCTCACTCCCTCTCTCACTCTCTCTTACGTTTTTCAATTTTCCCCAAATTCTCCCTCCTAGGGTTCCACTTCCGAACACTCGATTCCTCCGACCAGGTACTAATCGTCCAATCCCTGATCTCCCTTTAATGGAGCATCGGATCTGAGCTTCAGATCTGCTCTCTTTCTTCCATTTCCAACTATTCATCCATTTTCAATTTTTCTAATTTGACCGTTTTCGTGTAATAGTGACGATCATCGTTTTCATTCATTGCATTGCATCTCAGGTTGTGTGAGCAGAAGGGAGATTTCGTAGCTTCGTTCAACTCAGCTGGAAAAAAAAAACAATGAAGCCTGTGTTTTGCGGAAACCTAGATTTCGACGCTCGACAATCCGATGTTGAGAGGCTCTTCAGAAGATACGGGAAGGTTGATAGAGTGGACATAAAATCTGGTATGCCATTTTTTTTAATTTAATTTTATTTTTTTAATCCTTGTCCTTATTACTTATTTTACTCAATTACTATTATTATTATTTTGAACTGTGGAATGTGTGTTGTGATTTTTCAGCTTTTAATATTAGATTAGTGTTGGGTGGCCAAGCAGTGTTTTTGGCTGTGATAATTGAGAGCGTGCTTTGTGGTGCTCTATTTTACTCGGTGTTGTTTGTGTAATTTGTTACATGGTAGTTTGTATAAAAATTATATGACCAGATTGGATGTTTCGGAGATGGGATCTTGTGTTGCAAGAACGCAGATTATCAGATTGGTGACCGGCATTCCTTGAACGGTGGAACGTTTTCTTTGGCGTGTTTGAGGATAAGGAAATCGTGATGAGAGTGTTATGTTGAGTCGCAGTGGGGTTTTTAGTATTGTTTAGGGAAGGAAAATGTTATGTACAACCATTGAAAAGCTGTCATTTTTCAAAGAACTTGTTGACCCTTTTCTGATATCAATTTAGATCGGACAGTGTTAGAGGAACTAAAACGATAGAACGCCAAAATCATACATTATTATGAAAGTGTTGAATATTTCAAATTAGTCACATTGATTATTTGCTGTAAATAATAAAAATATTCGTACTACTGTTTGCTCAGCTTCTTTCTGTTAAAGTGAAGTATAAGGGCTGGGAATTTGTGTTGCCTTTACCCTCTTAAAACTTTAGTGTTTTTATCTTGAATATGAATTGGAATTTGGAGCATGCTTAACAACCTGGAGTTCAGCATGGCTTCTTCAAGAAATTACCATCCAAGAACTGTTAACTACGATCTCGGTTCCTAAAATGATTCTTAAAAGGGTCAAGATGATGTTCTTTGACTAGTTACTTTTGAATGGATGTACATTTTCTTTTCCTCTTAAAAGAAGAGAACTGTCATTACGATATGAACCCCCATACTCAACAATTTCTTTGTGGCAGGATTACTTGGAAAGTTGGAATGCCCATGCTCTTCTTGGGTGGATGTGCTTCTCTGCATTTCTTTTCTAGAATGTGCCCCAGCTTCTCCTTCTTGTATTTTTCCAGAAGAAATAATCTGATCCGCCCTAGCCCTGCCATTCTGCATTCCCTGAGCATTCATTGCTTTTTCATTCCTCATGACTTTTCATCAGTGTTCAATTTCCGACATGTTTCAACATAGAAACCATGATGATTTCGCAACTGTGGCAGGTGTTGTGGTACTTCTTGACAGTTTTATATTTTTGGGTTTTATGTTGAGTTTTTCTCTCGTAATTGAAATGTTGATGCTGCCTTCCTCTATCAATCATCTTCCTGAAAGGAGTCTTTAAGTGTTCCAACTGAAATGGTTTCTGTGCTGCTTTATGTTTAACATTATTGTTTTGTAGGTTTTGCTTTTGTTTACATGGAAGATGAACGTGATGCTGAGTATGCCATCAGAAGACTTGATAGAACAGAATTTGGTAGAAAGGGGCGTCGTATACGTGTTGAGTGGTCAAAGGTATGTTTGTGGTAGTAAACTACAGTAGTGATTGCTAAATGGTTATATTATTATTATGCCATATTGTGTTCTTTTTTAAAAGCATGATACCTGAGAGTCAAAGTCCGGCAAGTTGCATATGATATTCCTTTTTATAAATCATTTGGGGGAACCAGATTTTGTTTGATTTTGATGATAGTGCGTGATTTCTCATGAGAATAACTATACTTGATGTGAATGTTCTTATTTGTGGCACTAGCACGTGCATTCAAATGGACTTTTCCTTGTTGCTGCTGTTTATTTTCGTTGATTTTGATGGTAGGAAGTATTAAAGCAATTCTAGGTAATTGTTCAGATCTTAACATTCACAGTGTAACTATTATGGTTTGTAGCAAGAACGGGACAATAGAAGGTCAGGGGGGGATTCAAGAAAATCCTCAACTAATTCAAGACCATCGAAGACTTTATTTATCATAAATTTTGATCCAGTTCACACAAGGTCGAGGGATCTGGAGAAACACTTTGATTCCTATGGGAAAATATCAAACATAAGGATCAGAAGGAATTTTGCTTTTATCCAGTATGAAACCCAGGAGGATGCTACTAGAGCTTTGGAAGCAACAAACTTGAGGTTTGTAATTAGCTTTCCAATGTTTTATTAGTTATTTTTTCGATAGAAGAAGCAACAAAATGTGCCAGATTCCATTGCTTCAATGAAGAAGGTAGGATGACGGCACAGAGATAAATATGCTAATGGGTCATTTGTTTAAACATCTAACATTTTTCTTTACATTTTGTCGATATGCAGCAAGTTTATGGATCGTGTTATCACAGTGGAGTATGCTATAAGAGATGATGATGATGACAGAAGGAATGGACGCAGTCCTGATAGAAGAGGCCATGACTCGCCTGATGGGAGATATGGTCGTGGCAGATCCCCGAGTCCGTATCGCAGAGGTAGGGGCAGCCCAGATTATGGTCATGGATCAAATCCAGCTTCTAGACCAGAACCAAGAGGAAGCCCCAAGTATGAACGAGATGAAAGCCCAGTAAATGGAAGATATGACAGGTTTGATCTGATTAGGCTACCGGTTTTATTTGTTCATTATTTTCTTGATGGTTTATCTTGACATGGTTCTTTTTTTACTACTTTACTGTTTTTGCAGCCGGTCTCCCCCACCACGGGATAGGTCACGATCGCGATCCCAAGGCGAAATTTGAGTAAAACTGTCTGTGAAATTGTTAGAGACCATTTTGATTTGATTCTAGCATTCCTTAGTTTGGCATCTGAAAACATGAAGCTTGTTGATTGTATCTACTGTTGTGTTGGTTAGAATTTGCAGAGACAATGTACTAAGATTCTTTTATGTCGTTCTTCTAGTTTTAATGTTTTATGTAATGTTGTGAACCTTGTTTATCCAATTGAATCAATTCTATTTATAATCAATTTTATAAATGCAGAATCAATGAGACTAAACATGCACTTCTTGGTAGCAGTAGTGATAATGAAGTCAAGTATGAATATGGCAAATGGGTTTTGTGACAAATTAGTGAGAGTATTAATATTAATTTGTGCAGTTTATCTTTTTTCTTTATATATTTACTTAATTTCCTAATTATTGTTAACAATAGTAAGGGCTTTCATTTTTATTATCTGGAAAGGTATAACATTCTTTGGGGTTAATCATTCTCCCACGAGGTGCCTCTAAAAGATAAGTGAATTGCTCTATTAAATATATTAACTATGTCATCATTCTATTTTGTTTTGACATGAAAGGATTAGGTGCATAATTATGATTTATTTTAGTTTCTAAATATAAAACCAAATATTTTTTTTCCTTTTCAAATTGAATTAGGTTAACCTAACCAGCATATGCTTACAACAGCACAACCATTCAAAAAAATAAATCTAATAATAATGCTGGTGATTTATTGATTATCCTCAACCTAATTAATTTGGGGTGGATTTTTCTTGACTATAGACTAGGTCAAAACAAAATGAGGAAATTTGTGTAAATGATTAGTTCAATCATTTTGTAAGAATTTGTTATTTCTCCGATTTTCATCCAAATTTCATTACTCAAACTCATGACTCCAAATTTTTCTAATAATATTCAAATTTCTTCTAAATAACTATTGCAATATGTTCCTCACATCTAATTGCCAAAAAGAAAATGGTTAATGGATACCGTAGCTTATTACTATTACTTACTTTTCTTTAAAAAAATAGTGAGAATTTGAAGTATGAAAAATGTAATTTTTTCATTACATGCTATGCTTTAAACTTGATCAAGAATGAGTGGCATTTTCGCAATATAATCACAAGACCAATGTCAAAAGTACACAAATTCAAAAACTACTCTAAACTCAGAACAATGAACTGAGCACAGTTCTTCACAAATACAGATCCACTTCACACGTGGGATTTTAGCCATTTTTGAAAAGTAGTTGCTGACCCCACATTACACGTGGCACTGCCACAACATGTCACCACCTTGGAAACATAAAACAGCACAAAAATATCGAAATAATTATAAAAAAATAATGATAATTGTACTACTTTTTTC
This sequence comes from Aeschynomene evenia, assembly GCA_013621005.1. Lineage (NCBI taxonomy): Eukaryota > Viridiplantae > Streptophyta > Magnoliopsida > Fabales > Fabaceae > Aeschynomene > Aeschynomene evenia. The sequence continues at coordinate 2,610,437 of CM024264.1, read as the reverse complement.
TTACTTACCTTATTCATATACTCTATTATATTTTTAAATTTTAATATAAGTATATAACAACATTTAATATCAAAACTTTTATTTTCTATTGGATCATAAAATAAGTACAATATACATACAATTTTATTGAGTAATATTTATTATATAACAGAAATACGTTCAACTAATAATCAATATATGTTATATATAATACTTAATGTGTGTCATATTTATAATATATATATATATATATTACACATTACATATTACATATTATGTATAATATATATTGAATACTAATTCGAGCATATTATATATAACACATTTTTTAATACTAATTCTACAAATTTCTATTATATAAGAAGGATTAGTCAATTTTATATGTAGCTATAACACTACTTAAAAAAACGACAAACCTTAGCATTTTCAAATATCAATCAATCCCAACGGTAAGCTTACCTGTCATCAACACAATCTCAACCGTTAGATCATTGAACATGCTCGACCTTTAAGCCCTTCACTAGCTTTGATAACTGATAAGCACACACACCCATCACTGAAAACAGCTTCTATTTTAGAGAGAGAGAGAGTGTGTGAATGATAAAGTTTGATTTTTGAATTGTGGGGTTTTGTGAAAACGTTTTGTTTTGTAATATAATGTGCTTGTGTCTTCTTGTGGGGTTAAAAAAAAGATTTTTTTTAATTTTTTTAGTACTTTTATAAGCAACCCCATCACTGAAATTAGCTTCTATTTTAGTGAGAGAGCGTGTGTGAGTGATCAAGTTTGATTTTTGAATTGTGGGGTTAAGAAAAAAAAAAGTTTTAGTACTTTGTATTACTATATATTTGGTTGGTTTTTGCTTCAATGTTTTGAAAAGTTTTGATCACTTATCACGTTGGAGCGTTTTCTTTGTGTGTCTTCCACAATTATTGACACATAATCAGTTTCTGAGGTTCTGAGGAACTTGATTCCAAAGTTTTGTCTTTGATTGGTGATTTTGGAAGCATTTAGCAGAGTTGAATTCTGTGCATAGTTTTAAAAAACCAGAGGTGTTTTTGAATGGTTGGTGCTCTCTAGAGGCATTTTCTGTGTTCTGTTTTTTCTGTGTGTGACACAGAGAGAGTGAAGTTTGAAGATTAAGCTAAAGAAACTTGCTTTCTTAGTTACTCATTCTTAAAGGTTGGTCCTTCAAGGTTTTTCTTTTTTTCTTGTTTTTTTTTGGGTTGCTTCTTTGCTTTTGATCTTCTACTTCAGGGGAAAAAAACTAATGTTCTGTGCTTTTCCTTCCTTTTCTCTTTTTCTCTTTAAATATATTTTTGATGAAGTTAAGGTTTTTCTCTTTTTTCTTGTAGCTACATGTTTATGATTATGGAGTCTAACGAATTTCCTTCTTGTCTTTTGAGCTAACAGAAACAGTGGAGAACAAGAGTATTAATCAGTTACAGCTATTGACAGCTTAAAATTCTTTGAATACTGAGGTATTGTATTTTATTCAACTTCATTATTTTGAATTCTAATCAATGTCATTGTTATTATTTAATACTTATTTAATAATAATAATAATAATAAATAATAATAATAAGTGATCATTGATGAGATATGCTTGTATTGTGTTTGTGTATACAAGTTGTAGATAGAGACTTGTGTCTTTCTCTTCCCTTCAAAGTTAAGCCTCTCACTTTCTTATACCATTATCCTCTCTTTATTATGAGGACAAGGATGGAAAATCACAGCTAAGGAATTTCTATTCTACTTTTTTTTTCTTTTCAGAAGCCTCTCTTTAGAAACTTGAATCCTTGACTATTTGATATCATATGAGTTGGAATAATCAACCTCACAAGTCACAAAACTCTCTCTGCACTTAACTATATTTCTCTTTCTTCTACCAACCCCTTGTTCAAAGAAATTATTAGGAGTATTAATTTGGATTATATTTTGATCATTTAGATTGTGACATTTTAAATACCTACCTTGATGATAGTGAATATTCTCCATGTTCAAAGTTAGGATTTCACTCTAAGGATAAATTTTCTTAATTGAGTTTTATTACTCCTTAATTTACTTCCAATATCTTCAAAACTTCATTTTCCTATAATTTTTTTATGACTCGGTTCCATATATATAAAAATACTCATGAAACTCAATTTTAAAAAAAATTACTTCATTTTTAGCTTCCAATCAAATATATAATATTCTCATATCATAGTCCAATTTGATGCTTTATAAGCATCTAATATAGATTATTTTTTTTTCCTTTCCTTTCCTTGTGACCAATATACCCCAAGAGAGGACCCCTTATTACATTTGTGCCACGTGTCACAAGTGGATATTTTAGCCATAATGCATTATATTTTGTAACACTAAAATAGCAATATCCACCGACTCCTTCTTAATTGGACAGCATATTGTAGCCGTTACAAGCCCTATTCCTTCATTTTCATCAACCAACAACCATATAATATTATATATATATAATCTCAACCATTTTATTTATTATAACATATCAAAATCTAATCCTAAAGCTACGTGTATAAAATTTCCAGAGGGTACATTTAATGATCAATTGCTAAAGTAAGAAGAGTCGTGGGGCATCTTTAGGTACTTCTTATTTGATTGCAGAGTCATGCTTTTTGTAAACAACCTTTGTTTGTCATCATAAGATTCTTGATCCTATTGATGTTGCCCTACTCTTCTTCTTCTTTTTTCTTCCTAAAATTACATTAAACTCCCCTTAAATTCGATAAAATTCGGCTCGACTTCTCTGTTCAGGAAAGGTCGTGTAATTTTTAGGAGAGTTTAGTGTAATAATTTTACAATCGCAGAGACTTCTTAATAAATTTCATTAAACCTCAAGGAGTTTAAGGTAATTTACCCTATATTTTTGTGTGTTTAAGAACTTTCTATTTTTCTATTGGAGACTTAATTTATACTTTACAAATTTTTATGATTGCAACAGCTTCACTTTCCTTTTTATTTTTTTCTATCTTAGTATCATTGCCTTTTTTCTTTTCTCTATACAAATTTGGCTTCTTGGTACATTTCTTTGAGCTTGGTTTTTCTTCTGTGTTCTTTTTCAGCTTTTTGTGATCATCAATTGTAGTCTCACACTATTAGAAGTCTCAACAACAATGGTGGTGGAAGATTGTGGTGATGCTGCATCAATTGATGCTCTTTCAACAGAAGAATGGTTGTTACATGCACAAGAACTTGTTCCTTCTGCAATTTCTAAGGCAAAAGAGGTTAAGATTTTCCTTGGAAGATGGAAGATGATCTTATCAAAATTGGATCAGATCCCTTTAAAGCTATCAGATTTATCTAGCCACCCCTGCTTCTCCAAGAATGCTCTCTGCAAGGAGCAATTGCAGGCCGTGTCCAAGTCTCTCAGAGAGGCGATCGAATTGGCTGAGCTTTGCTTGAAGGACAAGTATGAAGGTAAGCTTAGGATGCAGAGTGATCTCGACGCCTTAACCGGTAAACTCGACTTGAATTTGAAGGATTGCAGCCTCTTGATCAAGACTGGTGTGCTTGGTGAGGCTACTCTGCCACTGAATTTGTCTAGTTCTGTCGCCGAGTCGGATTTGGCAGCTCATAGCAGCATAAAGGAGTTGCTAGCAAGGCTTCAAATTGGTCACTTGGAAGCCAAGCAACGAGCTCTTGATAGGCTCTATGATGTGATGAAAGAGGATGAAAAATGTGTTTTGGCTGTTCTTGGTAGGAGCAATATTGCTGCTTTGGTTCAATTGCTTACAGCTACTTCTCCAAGGATTAGGGAGAAAGCTGTGACAGTTATATGTACTCTTGTAGAATCCAGTAGCTGCGAAAATTTGCTTGTTTCTGAAGGTGTTCTGCCACCTCTTATTCGGCTCGTCGAGTCTGGCAATGCTGTAGGGAAAGAAAAGGCAACTGTTTCTCTTCAGAGGCTGTCTATGTCGGCCGAAACAACCCGAGCAATCGTTGGACACGGCGGGGTTCGGCCTTTGGTTGAGCTCTGTGAAACAGGGGACTCTGTTTCACAGGCTGCAGCAGCTTGTACTTTGAAGAATGTATCATCTGTTCCTGAAGTGAGACAGGTTTTGGCTGAAGAAGGGATTGTTAAGGTTATGATCAATCTCTTAAGCTGTGGAATTTTGCTCGGATCGAAAGAATATGCGGCCGAGTGCTTGCAGAATCTTACTGCAAGCAATGAGAATCTGAGAAGATCTGTCATATCAGAAGGTGGATTCAAGAGTCTTTTGGCTTATCTTGATGGTCCACTTCCTCAAGAATCAGCAGTTGGAGCAATTAGGAATCTTGTTGGTTCCATTTCTGAGGATGTGATCGATTCGCTCGGTTTGATTCCCCGATTAGTCCATGTCCTTAAGTCTGGATCATTGGGAGCTCAGCAGGCTGCAGCATCAGTTATCTGCAAAATTTGCGGCTCGGTTGAGATGAAGAAATCGATCGGCGAAGCCAGCTGCATACCTCTTCTTATCAAGATGCTTGAGGCTAAAGCAAACAATGCTAGAGAGGTTGCTGCACAAGCAATTTCAAGCTTGATGATTCTGTCAATGAACCGAAGAGAGGTTAAGAAAGATGATAAAAGTGTGCCGAATCTGGTTCAGTTGCTTGATCCAAGTCCACAGAACACTGCTAAGAAATATGCAATTTCATGTCTTGGATCACTGTCTTCATGTAAGAAATGCAAGAAGTTGATGATTTCTTATGGAGCAATAGGGTATTTGAAGAAGCTTTCTGAGATGGATATTCCAGGAGCTAAGAAGCTACTTGAGAGATTGGAAAGAGGGAAATTGAGAAGCTTGTTTAGCAGAAAATAGAAAGGTAAAATTTGCAGCTATTGTCTCTTTTTTTTTTGTATCATGATGTTTTTCTTTTTCTTTTGCTACTTTTGGTCTTGTCAATGTTGTTTCATTGTCTTGTATGAAACATGTAGTAGCTTAGAGTGTAGACTGTGGAATTTCAAAAGAACTTGGTATAATATGTGTAATCATCAATGTTTAGATTATATAATATTTAATCTTTCTGTATGTGAAATTTAACTATTTAATATTTTTTTAATTAATAAAAGTTTAGATTAGGAGAGACATATCTCTATGCAGGTTTAGAGTAAACCACCAATCCCAATGAGAATTTAGGGTGGAATTTATAAATCGTCCTCCAAAGAGGATTTCTCTAGTTTCAACCAAAATACGTCTAGTATGGACGAAAGAGTGGACCGGATGTGTCATCCTTATTGACTATTTAATGTTTTGTGTTTGATAGTATTTTGATGAATGTCTTGTTTAGAGAACTACTTAGAGTGTATTGAATCTTTCATTTCAAAGTATGGCTCTTGATGAAGTTATGATTAGAGAGCAATTTTGTAGTGTATTGAATTTAAGTAATGGCTATCTTCATACTTTATTTTTCCTATTCACAAGATTCAAAAAATGGATCTATGAAAATAAGTGTTAATGAGATATTTATGAAGTCATCAATTTAGCAAATAGTTTAAGGAATTTCACCACCATACAGCACTTATGTATTTTGTTTATAATTATTTTATGTTTGTTCAATTCAAATACCTTCAAATCCAAGAAATTACCTAACTGCAAGATTTCCTGAAAGGGTACGATCTCTTACAAACTTCAACAAATGAGATTAAATTTGTCTTTTCAGACACTAAAAGTTAAATACCTTCACATGTTAATCTCATTACAAGTTTTAGAGTAATGCTTTTATGGATACTTAAACAAGTACTTCCAGATTATTCACTATTTAAAAACTTAAAATACTTTGTGTACACTAAATTTAATATTAAATCAACTATTTAATTCAACTTTGATATAATTCAACATTTACAACTACACAATTTAAGTTATATCCTAACGTAATCCAACATTATATTCAAGCTTTAATATTGAGACGATGATAATTGTATTACTAACATAATCCAACATTTATACTTACTCAATAAAACTTTTTGTACTGGTAACTGATTTAGTTTCACTTTTAGTGTACACGTAATATTGTTCTGAAATATTATGTAGATCATATAAATTAATCATGTTAGTTGAAGTAATCTCTTTATTCGAATTTATTGTGATGATATCATTAGAAGGTGCTTGTTAATTACCTTTTCTCCCCTCTTCCACTCTTCAATAATGCAATATATGAAGTCTCATGCAAATCTAAACATGTCATTCTTTTTATGGTCAACAACTTTTAAGTTTAAACTAATCAAATGTTTTCAAAGTGCTATTAAAAAGTTTATCCTTTTGCACCTACTTTTATGTCTTAGTCAATTTTCCTTTCCTCTTAAAATTAAAATTATCATAGTGGTGCTTAATATCACTAGTAAAATAGTGAATCAATCAGAAAGCCATGTGATATTTATATATAAATACTAATGCATGCACAATGTCCAATTCCAACCCCACAATGACTTCACCAATCACTTTCGCAACATTTTTGTACTGTAGCCATTTGCACCACACCAACATCACAATGTTGAGCCAAAGTTTCTGAGCATTATAGGTAACTAGTTGGTTTAACTTATCGTTAAACATTTAAAAATTAATTATATTATAATGTATTAGTGAATAGGTACAGTTTGATATTTTAAAAAACTTATTTTTCTTCTAATATCTCACAAATTGCATTAAAACAATGTTATTTGAAAAAGGAAAATGACATTAGACTCGTGTTTACAGTGAACTCTATACGTGACAATTTATCAACCAAAGATTTCATAATATTATTATAATTATAATTTTTAATTATATTTTGAATGGTTGATATGTTGTCACGTTTAGGATTCACAATGAACCTGAGTCTATATTAACCTTACTTTGAGTGTGGACACAAAATACAAAAAAAATTGTATAAATACAATCTATCTTATATGAGCAATGCTAGAGGCCTAGAATATTTGTTAAAATTAAGTAGTTAGGATTGGATTTTATTTTACCTAGTTTCTAGAATAGTGTATGACCTCTATATATAGAGGTATCTATTTCATCACTATTATATCACATCTTTTATCATCAATACTAAATCTTCTTTTGATTTCACTCTGAATAATCCCTATTTTCCATTGCTCTACCATGAATTTCAACATATATATCAATACTAAATAAATATATTATTTTCTATTTTATATTATATTATATTTTGTGTCTCCTATATGATAAATAAATGCCGTCCACCATTAGATGATGCATATGAGTCATGCTTAATTTGTAGTTTATGTTTCATCCGATAATTATTAAGATATTCATCCACCCAAAAACTAAAAAAAAAAATTATATAAATAAACTAAAAAATTATTCATTATGCACTTGGATCAAATCAAGGAACCACAAATTGGGGTTCAAATATAAGACATCGGAATCACCGAACCGTAGAAGATCCTCCAAAAACGTGAGGAATTCCTCCTCTGCTGAAAAAGAACACATTTTTATTTGTATGAACAAAAAAGGCCAAAATATAAGAGAACCAAACAAGCCCTTAAGCACACTACTATATATCACATAAAAGCGCCTCTTTTGGTGTCTCTTTCTATTCTCTCTCTCTGTGATCCTTTGGATTTGTTTGGTTGAGGTACACAAAAAGTTCCTGTCTTCATTTCATGTTATGATTTTCAATACCCAAATTCTGATTCTGTTATGTGATTCATGTGATTTTACCTTTTGTTTTCTATATGTATATTTCATTGGAATCTGCAATTTCAATGATTGATTGGTGTCTTTTATTTTTATCTTTTTGTTTCTTGATGATTGAGAAACATATTGGTTTGAATTCATTACATGTTATGATCCACATTATTAGTCGATTAAGTGTTTGAAGATATTCCCCTGTGAGGTGAATTTATTTTGGTTGAAAGGTGCTCTTTTTTTTTTTCGGACAAGGTGAATGCTGAATGAATAGAGGTTAGATGAATTGTGAAACTTGGACGATGATTTTGATTCTCTTAGGTTTTGATCATTGGATTCAGAAGTTTGACATAGAGAAAACAAACCCTTTTCAGAATCTCTGGAATTTAGACTTTCTCTTAGGAATTAGGATTGATTTAAGCACTGAAATACACCCTCTATGTGGAGAGGAAAAAAAGGATTAGAAGACAAACCATAACTATCACTTCCTCCGTTTCAAAATAATAATCGTTTTTTACCTTTTTGGGTACACTGGAAAACTAATGTACCTACGTGCATTTTGTGTCTAGATACATTAGTTTTCCAATGTACCAAAAAAGCAAAAGCGACTATTATTTTGAAACGGAGGAAGTATTAATTTTGATATAAAAATCGTTGCCTTCTTCAGTGACCATTTTAATGTGTGAATATCTCCTTTTGCTTTCTGCTTCTTGTTCTTCTAATTTCCTAGGGATGAATTTGCTGTGATTTTGTTATGCAGGCTGCAATTAGCATAGAAAATGAGTACCTTGGATGCAACTAGGGCAGAACTGGCTCTGCTTGTTTTGTATTTGGGCAAGGCTGAAACTAGGGACAAGATATGCAGGGCTATACAATATGGTTCCAAGTTTTTGAGTGATGGAAAACCTGGAACTGCACAGAATGTAGACAAAACAACCAGCTTGGCACGGAAAGTTTTTCGTCTATTAAAGGTTATGATATTTCCATGTTTGATTTCAGAGTCGATTGCGGTTTCACCCATTCCTTTCCGGTCTGCGATTTGTTGCTTGCTAAGTTGCTATTTGTAATGGAATTTATTTCTTTAATGTGATTTTTTGTTGTGTATATCCCTGTTGACTCACTTTTTGAGGACAAAAGTTGGAAAATTGTCGATGAAAGAAAGTCTCAATCATTTTTCTGTTTAGTAATAGGCTAGCCCCTATCTAAAAGAAATTCTGGCATAGAAAGGATGTTCCCAAGTAGTTAGTTCATGGATGTTCCTAATTTTCAGCACTTGTATCCTTTTTTTTCTTGTTTGGGTTTTAACCTCTTATACTTTCCGCCCTTTAATGCGCAGTTTGTCAATGGTCTGCATTCTCTGATCAGTCCCACCCCACCGGAGACTCCCCTCCCCTTGACTCTATTAGGAAAGGTATGATGAGTTTTTAAGTGATCCCATTTTTTTGATTCAGTCTTTCTTTAATTCACTGTTTCAAATATCTTATTGAACACATTTTTTCAGTCCAAGGATGCATTAGTCGCGATGTTCTTGTTTCTTGATCAATTTGTTTGGCTTGGAAGAACGGGGATCTACGAGGTAGGAAGTACAACTCTTCTTAATCATTCTGTTGTTTGTTCAATTTGTTATCACGTGAGAATGCCATCTAGCGGCATATGACGAACTCTGATGCTCAACTTCAGAATAAAGAACGAGCAGAGCTGATCGGCCGGATATCTGTTTACTGTTGGCTTGGTTCCTCAATTTGCACTACCTTAGTTGAGGTTTGTTTGCAGCCTTCCCATCTTTAATGCTGCTAATACATGCATGCATGCATTCATGATTTTCCCTTAACTTTTAAGTCTTTAACCCTTTATCATCTGACATGTTTTTAACTCTTCTTATTAGGTTGGAGAGCTTGGAAGACTTTCTGCATCAATGAAGCAGTTAGAGCAAGAACTCAGGAACCAGAACAAATGTGAAGTATGTTGTACAGGCTTGTGAATATGTTCTTTCAAGTTTCCATCCATCTCTTGATTTAGGTATTGACATTTTCCTTCCTTAATATAATCATATATTTACGTAAATTCGTTATCTGTGGATGAAGAGTGAGAAATACCGCGCCAAACTTAAAAAGTCGAATGAGAGGACGATAGCACTTGTGAAGGCAGGACTGGATCTAGTGGTAGGAGTTGGATTGCTTCAATTGGCACCAAACAAAGTCACTCCAAGAGTTACTGGGGCCTTTGGATTTGCTTCATCTCTAATATCTTGCTATCAGGTGCTTCCTAGTAACCATTATATTTTATTTTCATGTTTTATTTTTGTGTCTTGAAAATTCCCTGAACACATGTGTTGATCATATGGTACATGAACAATCAACAAACAAAGACAACAAATTAGTGAGGTGCAAGGAGCTTCATTAAGGGTGCGTTTGTTTCGGACTTTTCTGATAGAAAAGTGATTTTTTTTAATCTAGAAGAATCACTTTTCATAAAAGCTATTCATATCAGCTTTTTATGTCAAAATACTCTGAAACAAACACACCCTAAGTCATTAAATATGTTTATGAAATCAATTCAGATTGCACAGGAAAGTGACAGTTTGGCAATAGTAATTGAAAATCAAATTAATATGATATAAAATATAACTTATTATGTTGAACTATAAGAATAAACTACTTTGTACTTAATAGTGTTTGGTTCTAAACTAATTCAAAAACCAGTTTAATAGTTGTTAGGACAGAATTAGGTAGTAGATAGAGAGGGGGAAGGTTAGAATTTAGATTAAACTAACTTCACCGCAGTTTCATTTCAGAACTAGTTCTAATCTGTATTTAATTCGGATAAAAACTAATTTTACTTACCTATCTATTTATTCAATTTTTCCAAACACTAAAAAAAAAAGGTAGAATCCATGTCAAAGTAGACCATTGGCGGGACTATGAGCCAGTTTGAATAATGGTGTTTTAAATTTTCTGAAAATCAAAAGTCATAATTTTTTTATTAACAATATAATTTGTCACTTTTCAATAAGTTATTTTGTTTGACTTCTAAAAAAGTACTTTTCAAAATACTCAATAAATATTTTTATCATTATGTTTATGTGTGTAAAATCTAAATTAACTTATTCATAAGTTATTTTTTTTTTAAAGTTATTTTTAGCTAAGTATTTAAGTAAGTTATTTATCTAAATTTCCCTATATATGTCTTCTTTTTTTATTTTTTTTATTTTTTTTTTATTTTTATTTTTTAAAATGAGCACCCTTCATTGTGTACAAGACACAAAATACAGTACAATTAGAAAATAACATGTTTGTTCAGTGTAGACAAATACAAGATAGACTGTATTTGTACAAGTTTTTTCTGTATTTTGTATCCACATTCAGAGTAGATACAAAAAATACAGGTGCTGATACAAGAATTCTAATGAAAATTTTGCTCCAAGCTTACCCTATTATATTTTCATAATTCTACCATTTGCCCTTCTCATTTTTTTACTAAAGTCTCAAAACAAAATTTTGAATAAATATAGGTACACATTATTCTGTACACACTAAGGATTGGTTTGGTAATGTTGTGGCTCTCAAAAAGCTGTTGAGCTCTTTGAGCACTCAAAAAGCTACTCCTAATGGCTCCTAGGAGCACCCTTGACTCTCATAAGCTAGGAGCAAAAGCTCCTTGGCTTTTTGAGTTACCAAACACAAAAAAAGAGCTTATGCTTTTTGAGAGGAGGAGCACTTGCTCAATAAGCTTTACCAAACTCACACTAAAACAAACACAAAACAAAATACACAAATTTCACTGTATTGTACCTGTAATTCTGTACTGTATTGTATCAACTCTGAAACAAACGCTACCTTATTGGTTGTGTAATGCAGTTGCTTCCTCCCCCGGTGAAGTCCAAAACATCGTGAAGATAGAAGAACAATTCATCTCTTTCACCATGTTAATTTCATTGTTGTTAAATAATAATAATCATATGAAATTTGTCACAAAGATGATGTTGATGGTAGCATTTAGCAATTTGCAAACAAACCAGTAACATGGTTTTTTTGAAATGTCATCATAATTCCAATGTTGTCACAGTAAACAATAGTATTTGATATCGTATTATGTCTACCATGAAATGCTTATGTGGTTAATACCTATTAGTTTATCACTACACTCTTATGTCTATTGTCATGCACGAGAATATATCATCTCATGTTTATTTTTCATTTGACTTTGTCATGTGCAATCTATCACAATTGATTTTAAAAGTGAGATCCATACATGGCATAAGATATGAGACAATCAATGGTGATAAATTGCACATAATTTTGTCATGTGAAAAAAATTAAGATGAGATGATTCATTTTCTATCATGCACACCCTTTTAATAGTATTCTTTTCTTCGATGTGTTATAAAGTATATAAAGTGCTTGTCTGATCTCATCTATCTCCGTAGTTTGATCTTTAATATCCCCATTACCTAAATAAAATAATAATTAAATTTTAGCAAAGATTAGATGAGTTATATTGTTCACGTTTCAAACCTAAAATAGGTACTCCATAATGATGTATGTTAGATTTCAAATCACTCATATTCCTTAGAAATGAATGAGAGTTAGTAAAAATAAATATGAAGGGATATTTTGTATTTGTTGGTGACCAATTACTTGGCAAAGAAGATTAGAGATAACTCCTCCAAACATTTTTTTATATATAAAAAAAGTTCTTCCCTATGTCAATGATTAGAATGTGGCTGCATTTTAGTGAACAATGCAGTATTAAGAGACTGAAAACTACAGGTTTGGATTTGTTTAAGGACTTCAGTGTTTTGATTCTCTATCTTGAAAATGACAGACACATTGACTTGCTCACCTCATGTTGCTACAAGCAGCACTAGTAATTGAACACTTGGCACAATACATATAAATATATAGGAGATAAAAGACCTTATCTAAGCATAATTCAGTAGTTTGGGGTTTGGTTCCTAATACATACATAACACTTGCAATTTTCCATTTTCCCTTTTAAATGTGTTACTGTTAAATTTTGTAGTTTAAGATTAAAAGATATTTAATTTTTTATTTTTTAACATCAACATGATTTATAACACTATAACATTGTTGTTTGATTCATTCAACTTAACTTGTTTGTTATATGCTGCATATATGCTAGTGTTGAGATGTTTTATTTAGAATAGACTTGAATCCCTTTGGTAGTATTTGTCTTCAGTGATTCTGGAGTAAGAGTTAAAGGAGTCATGGAGTTAGTGTCACAGTGACCCTAAAATTGACTCCGAACACACCCTCACATATTTGTGTTTCCCTTCCAGCACACAATGACTCTCTTCCAATACACAGTGACTCCAAAATTGGAGTGAACAAAAAACTTGACAATTTTATTCACTGAGTCACTGTGACACTTGCACCAAACACTTAACAGAATCAATTTTTCACTGACTTAGACCAAACAGTCAGAAAAACAAACGCAACACATAAGTACCAATAATCATGCATAGGTGCTACCTCTTCACCAGAATCAACAAGCAGAGTCTTTGTATCATTTTCATAGAAGAAAATTCACAATAAGGCCATGTTTGGCTAGAGGGTGAAAATGGGGTTGAAATTTTTATGGTAAACTCCATGTGTAAAATTACAAATGAAGCTCATATATGAAAATTTCCATCTCATTTTTACCTCCTACCAAATTAAATACACCCTAATAAAAGGTAAACTATCCATATGGATAACACTTGAAATTTAAACACAAGAACAACTAAAAATCTCTGAGAAAACACAGCAATCAATTCCCAATATCAACAAAGAGGGAAGGGGGGAAAATATGTGCAACATTGTCCTATCAAAGAAACAAAACATCTAAAGGGAATCTCAAATTTAGAGGAATGTTTAGAAGCATCACCTCTACTTAATCCCCTCTTCAACTCAAAAGTCCAAAACTGAAAAACTCAAATGCCTCAACTCATTCCTACACATTTATACAGATATATTTCCTACCTGCAAAAACAATCTACACTCTTTCCTACACCACTATTGCAAATGAACACAGAATCTACACACAAACCACCTTTGATGTGTGTGCAATCAATTTGAGTCAATGAGAATTTGATCTTCATCAAATCATACGGGTCCTTCGAAATAAAGGTTCCCACATGGTAGAGGATCCATTGCCCTGGAGTATCCAAATGGCACTGAGACACGGCGTGTTGACCATCAGAAGTTGTAAGCTGAAATTTCACAGGTTTTATGTCCCAACCGTGGATGTGCTCAGCGTTACAAACCCGACGACCGAGCCTCTTGGATGATCTGCCGAGCTGGAGCCGGAAGAACACGTTGTATGTCCCCGGTGGAAATTGGAATTCAAGATCTCCTTCCACTTCAAGCCACCAAATTTGTTGAAGATAAGCAACTGTATGGAATCTATTTGAACAAAGAAAATATATTATTCTAGAAGAACTAATGAATACAATGAAACAAAATCAAGAGTAAAGAAACAAAGTTTTACTTACAATATCTTCTCACCTTGACTCTTCTGTTGAAATGTGATTCCAATATCTCCTATCATCTATTCCTGTGATCCTCAACGCTTTCGAAGAAATCGCCAAACAAACCCCACCAGTCTTCTTATCTAGCCAAATTTCCTACACCAAAGGATCATAATTTAGACCAATAAACACCAATCACTTAAAAAAGAATGAAGGAATGGATGAACACAATAACAGCTAATGACATGTTTGGCACCAAAGAGGATTTGGCAATTGGAAGCATAGACTTGCTTTTGGTCACTCATTAAAAGCAATTATACTTGAACAGCAAGGTTTCGTCCAAACCAAAGCAAAAAGCTATTCTCTTTGACACTCCATACCATTTTTCAACAACATTAATTTTGTTGAAATAACTTTTCAAATAAAATTACCAAATATAAATAATAACTTTACTTTAGAAAATAATTTCTGCTAAATCAAAATAATCCAAAACCAAAACCAATTCTACAAACACATAACCAAATACAATAATCCATAATCAATTCTATAAACACAGACCCAAATACAAACACATAACCAACTACACACCAAGTCTTCTCTCACAGAATCAATTCTACAAACACATAACCAACAACGCACAAAAGTCTTCTTCCACAGACTACATGGATCAAACGACATCAGCGCACACACGCTGCCGAGATTAAAAGAGCTAACCTTTGTGCCATTGTCAAACAAACTAGGCCTGCAGAGCCTAACATACACATCCCTCAAGCCCAACTCAGCAACAGAGGAATCATCCTCCAAAGCCTTCTCAATGATGAACCTATAATTCAAAGGCAACTTGGATTCCCATATGAAATCAGCCATAGAAGCACCACGAAATGCTCTGTTCAACCTTGCAAGCTTGCATATATCAGGAGGGTCCAAGTACATTAGCACCAATGCAACACAACTCTCTGGTATGTCACCAAGCCTTGGCCTCAAAGAAGCACCATCCCCATCACAAACACATGTTGAAAAACTAGCACCCATATCAAAAAACACACAAACCAAAACCCAAAAAATAAAAAAATAAAAAAACTTGATCCTTCAAAAAATTTAAATGCAAAAGGCAGTCTTGGGTAGATCGCAGAGACCCCAGAAGCTGAAATGGGGTCAAAATTTGAACTTGAACCTGAATTTGTGAATTTTGAGAGAAAGGGCTAGAGAGAGTAGTGTGAAAAGAACATAGGCTTCATCATGATAAGTCAAATACATGGGATTTTGATCAAAGCAAGAAAGCCTATAAAAACCCAATTGAAATAATAATAATAATAATGATAATCAGAGAAGATTTTCAAAGGGTCAAGGTTATTCCATTTTTATTATTTTTATATAACAGCTTGTGGATTAAAGAATTGAAGGATAACATAACAAATTGAGAAGTGAATAAGAGAGTCGGGGAATTGGTGAATGAATAAGGAAAGGACACGAAAGGGAATGAGAAGTAGAGCTGAACTCGGAACTTTGAGATCTAACAATGGGAAATGAGAATGAATATGAAACTATGAATGTTCTTATCCAAATCCAAACACACAGACAAAGTAGCTGGAATCGAAGGATAGTTCGCGACTGTTAAGGAGCTGTGTCTGCTATGATGTCGCTGTCAATGTCATCCATCCTTTTAATACTTTAAAAATAATATTACAATGCTTTATGTATACTGTTTATCAGTCACTTTCGGTGACCAATATATTTTTAAGTGAGACCCATAAAAATATTAGTGATAAACTATATACATTTATTATGGGTGGCTGATAATAACAGTAATTTGATGTACAATAAGTATTGCTGCTTTTACAATAATGTTTGACGTACAACAGAAATACGTCCAACTTTTATCCAACGTGTGCTATCCATTTTACATGATATGACGTATATGTGCTATACATATAGCACACATCCTGTAACATGAATAGCACACGTTGGATATAAGTTGAACGTATTTCTATTGTACGTCAAGCATTATTATTGATTCTTTTATTATCAAATCATCTTTCTTCTTCTTTATCATTACAAAATCAATAATATCTCTTTTTAACATCAGTCCAACTTTATTTTAGTCTATAATAGAAGAAAATTCATATTTTCAGTAATTCATATTGTTTTTTATTTTTTTATTCATAAATTTATTATATCTATGAGTTTATAAATAAGGGTTTTGCTTAGAGCGCTTGTTAAGGATACTTAAAATGATAAGTTTAAAAATACTTTTAAATATAGTAATAAATCTATTACATAGAAAATATCAAAATACATGTTTTCAAGATAAATATTTTTTTTTTTTGCTATTTTAACAACTACTCTGAGTACATTTGTCAGTAAAACTCGTATATATTATGATGGCATGATGGTACCCTAGAAAATAAGAAAGAAACAGTAAGTATTCAGTGTACACATATCAAATAATATTCACCTTACAACCTTACGGCTACGGATGGTAATGGATTAAACTATATATATATATATATATATTATGATGGCGAATCAAGATTATCATTATTATATTATATAATCTTACTAAATTATTAATGAAAAATACTATTATATTAAAATAAAATTAGTCAAAACAGTTAATATATTATGTATAATATCTATAATATAAAATATATCATGTATATCATCTGTTATACACAATATATATCACATGTTATAACATTATTTTTTTTGTAACATGTGATATATGTTGTGTTCGTCATGTGATATATAGAGTGCACAACATATAATATTCGTTATGTATTTTATATTATTATATATGTGGTGCATTTATTGGTTGTTTTAACTGATTTTTTATTATAACGTAGAAATAATCATTATTAATTATTAATGATTTCAAAAACTGAATGGCACCAATAATTAACCACCACTTCAGGTATAAATGGTGTCGTGTAAAATATTAGTAATCATATATGCTGGCAATTCACCAAATTAAATATATACTAGTCCTAATGAAATAGATATTGAAGGCATTAAATGTCACGAATATGATGGTGTTTGATTTTGAATTTTTCTTTTGATGTGTGACATTTGGTAGGCTAAGAGATATTTCCTTATTTGGAACTTCCGTTAGATAATAATTCCTTGCTCAAAGAGCTAGATAATAATATAATAATAATATAAAGTTGGCAATAAGATGGAATGAATTATATATTATATATAGAATGACGATATATTTATACTATAAAATCAATAAGAATCAGTCATCTTTTATAATAATTTAACTTTTTAAAATTATTAATTCAATTTTTAATATATTAGATTAATATATAATATTAAAAGTTAGACTAATAATTTAAAAGAATTTAATTATTATATACAATAGTTTATAGTGACTAATTTTAAAATTTATATAAATATTATTTTCTGTATTATACAGTGATGTTCAATAATGTTATTGTGACTTGTCAAGGCTAATTCAAACACAATTTATACTTTGTTTTCTAAGGCTAAATTTCATTCTTATCCATTAGAATGAATAAATAAATGAAGTTCTTATCCAAATACTAGGTTTTGTTGACCTTTTCTAGATTTCCATCCTAATGTAGACATCAATCATAGAGCATAGTATAGCTTATTCAAGTAAATATATTGTTCTTTATATTGTAAGAAAACAATGCTTTCAGTTATTATAATTAATTTGAAAAAAAAGGATACTTTTTGGTTCCCCTCTATCTAACAAACATGTGTCACTCATAAAAATAATTTCTATTTCAACAACAATCAAAGATTAAACAATGAGGAAAAAGTACCAGTTTGGATTAAAATATAATGAGACTGAAGTTACTAGATTGGAATCTTAATATATTATATATAATTTTAATATAAGAGCTTAATTTTAATAGATTAATAATATAAATATTTTATATGAAATAATCAAAATATTTTATTTATATAATTTTCTAAATATATAATTAATAATTAAATCAACTATCATAACTAATATGTCAATGCATAATTAAATTATTTATATATTATTTCAGTAAATAAAAATTAAATTCTAATTTTAATAGCTCTCCACTTGCATTGTGTGCGCAACTACTTGGTGCTGAGGTGTCATAATTAGTCTTTTAATCATGAAATTATGGTTAGTCATTTTTTTAATACTTAGCTGAGTCAGATACACATATTGATAGCAACTGCATTTGAGATATATAATTTTCTTTTTAATATTTATAATATAATACTAGATTTGTGATTCTTCCACTTTACATCAAAAAGTGAACCCATACAAATAATTTGAGTTTGTTAGGAAGAAAGTAAAATAATTTAAAATGAGAAGCTTAGGAATTAAGAAGATTTATTTCAGAGATCCTTAGAAAAAATATACCTTAAAAGTTAGTTATTAAAGTTGAAGAACCCATTGTAAAGACTTTCTTTCAAGGAGATCTCTCCTATGTGACACTTATTACATGTTGTGAAGCATTGAAATTTAATGTTTTTTTTTTTTTTTAAGTTTGAAGTTTAAATGTGTTTATATTGTGAATTTATCTTTGTGAAAAATGTGCTTTTCTTTTTTAAGAAATAATGTGCTTGTTTTTTTTTTGTATAATCGGGAGATGTCCATTGCCGACAATAATGCCTAGTTCCCCTTGCCCCGGGAGCTCGCACTAAGCGGTAAAGGGCTGGCCTACCTAGTTCAATGATGAGCTTTTCTAGCATATACCTACTTCATGTTTATGGGCGAGCTAGGCCGGTTAATTATTATGTGCCTAAAACTATTATTTATGGTTATATCAAAGAAATGATTATGTAGAAGAGAGAGATACAGAGAGAGAGAAAAGTGTGGTTGCATAAAAATAAGAGAGTTATTATATGATTTTAATACATAACTTAAAAATCTTCTTGATTTAAGATCTTATAACGACAAATTATGATTTAATGACTATTATTTAATAGATGTGATTGAGATATTGAATTAGAAAACCTTTTACCAATACCATTGTCATCTTAATAATGTTATTTTAACGTAGACTTTATTGTACATACATATCTTATTTTGGGTAGACATCACTCGAGCTCAGTCAAGCTCAAGCTCAATAGAATCTTGGCTCGATTCAAACTTGACTGGTTAATAAACGAGCTAAAATCTGAGCTCGAGCTTACTCCCGAAAAGCTTACGAGCTGGTCGAGCCAGCTCAATTAGGTACAACCAAAAAATTGTGGAATCTCATATTTTAAAGTATATAACACTCAATTTCCAAAATATGTGAAAAAATCATATGATTCTATTTTTTAAAGGCTATAGTTTTCAATTTATGAAACAACCAAAAAATTGTGAAATCTTACATTTTCAAGTATATAGCCTTCAATTTCTAAAATATGTGAAAAATTCATATGATTCTATTTTTTAAAAGCTATATAGTCTTCAATTAATGAAACAACCAAAAAATTGTGACATCTCACATTTTAAAGTATATAGCCTTCAATTTCTAAAATATGTGAAAAATTCATATGATTCTATTTTTTAAAGGCTATAGTCTTCATTTTATGAAACAACAAAAAATTTGTGAAATCTCACATTTTAAAGTATATAGCCTTCAATTTCTAAAATATGTGAAAAATTCATATGATTCTATTTTTTAAAGGCTATAGTCTTCATTTTATGAAACAACCAAAAAATTGTGAAAAATCTCACATTTTAAAGTATATAGCCTTCAATTTCTAAAATATGTGAAAAATTCATATGATTCTATTTTTTAAAGGCTATAGTCTTCATTTTATGAAACAACCAAAAATTTGTGAAATCTCACATTTTAAAAGTATATAGCCTTCAATTTCAAAAATATGTGAAAAATTCATATGATTCTATTTTTTAAAGGCTATAGTATTCAATTTATGAAATAACCAAAAAATTCTAAAATCTCACATTTTAAAGTATATAGCCTTCAATTTCTAAAATATGTGAAAAATTCATATGATTCTATTTTTTAAAGGCTATAGTCTTCAATTTATGAAAAAACAAAAAAAATTCGAAAATCTCAAATTTTAAAGTATATAGCCTTCAATTTCTAAAATATGTGAAAAAATAATATGATTCTATTTTTTAAAGGCTTTAGTCTTTATTTTATGAAACAAACAAAAATTTGTGAAATCTCACATTTTAAAGTATATAGCCTTCTATTTCTAAAATATGTGAAAAATTCATATGATTCTATTTTTAAAAGGCTATAGTCTTCATTTTATGAAACAACCAAAAATTTGTGAAATCTAACATTTTAAAGTATATAGCCTTCAAATTCTAAAATATGTGAAAATTTCATATGATTCTATTTTTTAAAGGTTATAGTCTTCAAAATATTGAATTTCATAATTTTCAAAATTTAGTAAAAATTGAAGGTTATAGGCCTTAAAAAGTGAGATTTCACTATTTTTCAAGAAACACTAAAAAAGTAAAGACTATAGTCTTCTAAAAATTGAATTTCATAATTTTTAAAACTTGGAAGAAATTGAAGGCTATAGGCTTTAAAAAGTGAGATTTCATTATATTTTTAGAAACACTAAAAAAGTAAAGACTATAGTCTTCTAAAAATTGAATTCCATAATTTTCAAGATTTTGTAAAAATTGAAGGCTATAGGCTTTTAAAAGTGAGATTTCACTATTTTTCTAGAAACACTAAAAAGGTAAAGACTATAGTCTTCAAAATATTGAATATCATAATTTTTGAAACTTCGTAGAAATTGAAGGCTATAGGCTTTAAAAAGTGAGATTTCACTATTTTTTTAGAAACACTAAGAAAGTAAGGACTATAGGCTTCTAAAAATTGAATTTCATAATTTTCAAGATTTAGTAAAAATTGAAGGTTATAGGCTTTAAAAAATGAGATTTCACTATTTTTCTAGAAACACTAAAAAGGTAAAGACTATAGTCTTCAAATATTGAATTTTATAATTTTTAAAATTTAGTAAAATTTGAAGACTATAGGCTATAAAAAGTGAGATTTCACTATTTTTTTAGAAAAACTAAAAAAGTAAAGACTATAGTCTTCAAAATATTGAATTTCATAATTTTTAAAACTTGGTAAAAATTGAAGGCTATAGGTCTTAAAAAGTGAGATTTCATTATTTTTGTAGAAACACTAAAAAAGTAAAGACTATAGTCTTCAAAATATTGAATTTCATAATTTTCAAAATTTATTGAAAATTGAAGGCTATAGTCTTTATAAAGTGAGATTTCACTATTTTTCTAGAAATACTAAAAATGTAAAGACTATATTATATAGTCTTCAAAATATTGAATTTCATAATTTTCAGAATTTAGTGAAAATTGAAGACTATAGGCTTTAAAAAACGAGATTTCTTTATTTTTCTAGATACACTTAAAAAGTAAAGACTATAGTCTTCAAAATATTGAATTTCATAATTTTTGAAATTTTGTAAAAATTGAACGCTATAGCCTTTAAAAAATGAGATTTCACTATTTTATTAGAAACACTAAAAAATTAAAGATTATAATCTTCAAAATATTGAATTTCATAATTTTCAAAATATAGTAAAAATTGAAGGCTATAGGCCTTAAAAATTGAGATTTCACTATTATTCTGAAAACACTAAAAAAGTAAAGACTATAGTCTTCTAAAAATTGAATTTCATAATTTTCAAAATTTAGTGAAAATTGAAGGCTATAGGCTTTATAAAGTGAGATTTCACTATTTTTCTAGAAATATTAAAAAAGTAAAGAATATATAGTCTTCAAAATATTGAATTTCATAATTTTCAAAATTTAGTGAAAATTGAAGGCTATAGGTCTTAAAAAGTGAGATTTCACTATTTTTGTAGAAACACTAAAAAAGTAAAGATTATAGTCTTCAAAATGTTAAATTTCATAATTTTTTAAACTTGGTAAAAATTGAAGGCTATAGGCCTTAAAAAGTGAGATTTCACTATTTTTGTAGAAACACTAAAAAAATAAAGACTATAGTCTTCAAAATATTGAATTTCATAATTTTCAAAATTTAGTGAAAATTGAAGGCTAGGCTTTATAAAGTGAGATTTCACTATTTTTCTAAAAATACTAAAAATGTAAAGAATATATAGTCTTCAAAATATTGAATTTCATAATTTTTAAAATTTAGTGAAAATTTAAGGTTATAGGCTTTAAAAAGTGAGATTTGTCTATTTTTCTAGATACACTTAAAAAGTAAAGACTATAGTCTTCAAAATATTGAATTTCATTATTTTTGAAACTTGGTAAAAATTGAAGGCTATAGCCTTTAAAAAGTGAGATTTCACTATTTTTTTAGAAACACTAAAAAAGTAAAGATTATAGTCTTCAAAATATTGAATTTCATAATTTTCAAACTATATAGTAAAAATTAAAGGTTATAGGCCTTAAAAATTGAGATTTCACTATTTTTCTAGAAACACTAAAAAAGTAAAGACTATAATCTTCAAAAAAATTGAATTACATAATTTTCAAGATTTAGTAAAAATTGAAGGCTATAGGTTTTAAAAAGTGAGATTTCACTATTTTTCTAGAAACACTAAAAAGGTAAAGACTATTGTAATACCTCGGGTATTTTGAGTTAATTTGAGTAAGAGATCACGGTACAACCCGGGGAGATAGGACACCTAGTGGGCCCCACCTCCCTTTTTCTCTTTCTTTCCCTCCCCTTTTTTCTCTTCTTCTCCCGTAACCCCACCCTCCCCCTCATTCCACATTTCTTCTTCTTCTTCTTCCCCATTTCTCTCTTCTCCAATCTCTCACCCAAATCCCATAACTCATCAAGATCAATTTATCAATCATCATCTAGTATATTGTGGGTAAGTGTAGTGTATTTCGTTTTCTCTCTTGATGTCTATTTCTATATATTTTCGGATTTGGGGTTTTAGGGTTTAAGATTGAGGTTTTTGATTTTGTTGTGAGATTGAGGTTTGTGATGTGTTCTCTAGGGTCTCAACCAACTAGAGAAGCTCAGGGTACCTCATCCTAGCTCCGGGTGGTGTCTTGGAGCTCATTGGAGTAATTTGTGAGTAATGGGATATTTATGGTTTATGTTTGATTTTGAATGATATTGTGAATTACTTGCTATGATAGTTGATAGGGACTGAGATTGGGTGATATATAATTGATATTGTATGTTGGTCGTGTTTAATTTGGATGAGTTGTGGTGAAAATGTGGATTTGGAGATGAATTTCGTGATTTTCTGTAGAATTTCGTTTCTGACCCAGGCTGTAATCGATTACAGCGAATTGGTAATCGATTACTGTAATCGATTACTGCGGGATTGTAATCGATTACAGACTGCCAATTTTTACAAAAATTTTCTTCAGAACGAAATTTGAAGCAAGTAATCGATTACAGATGTCTGTAATCGATTACAACTGCACTAAAACACCATTTTTAAGACTTTAACTCAAAATCTTTATACATTTATGTTATGTTTTCAAATCCATATGTTCACCACTACCCCTAACCTGATAATGGGCTGTTTATGATGTTGTTATGACGATGATGCGGATATGACGCGACGTACGATTACGAAATGATGTTAATTAAAAGAATGATTAAATGTTGGTTTGCTCGGCCTGAGGAGGGGCATAGCTCCCGGGGTCGAGTTTGATAAAGTCTGAGGAGGGGCTGGGCTCCCGGGATCTATAATAATGAATACACTTATAACAACAATACATAAGACGAATTGCGGAACGTGTGGTATGGTGATTATTCACTGAGCGTATGACTCACCCATTCATACAAACCATTTTCAGATTCAGGTGCAGATCAGGAGGCGAGTCCTTCCGTTCCTCCAAACTCTTAGCTTTGGTGAGCCTCGATGTCTAGAGGTGTTATGTTATTATCTATTATGTCAGTAATGTGCTCCATAGGCTTACAAACAGGGTTGTCTAAGTTATGTATGTGTTGTAAGTCTAATTAAGACTTGTTACATTTCTGTTGGATTTATGTTAGCATATGGATTGAGCAGGATATTATGACCATGTTATACGTATTATGGGTTTATGGGTGATACTTTGAGAACCCTATATATGTATGGATTTTATGTATGAATGCATGTTTAAGTAGTTGTGGCTGTTGTTGTTTAGCTGGATTGTGTATGTTAATCAATGGTTAAGGCTGACATGGGACTCGGTGTCCCATGTGCCGGTCACGATCCGAGTTGGGTCGTGACAAAGTTGGTATCAGAGCCTAGGTTGAGTTTTGTAACTTATGGAGCAATTGTTCTTCAATAGGATGACAATAGTGTAAATGGTTGCCGGCCCATTTTCACAAATTGTGATTCTAGTGAAGACAGTTTAGGGTGTTGTTGTCTAAGTTAATTCCTTGATTGCTAATCCCTTTTTGACTCGGGGATGTTTCATCTGTTATGTCTCTAAACGATTGGTTGTTTGTGTAGCTGCTCTTGGTTGACCATGCCGCCTAAGCAGGGTACCCGAAGACGGTGAAGGCCTCGTACCACCAGGGACCCCCCTCCTGTGCAGGGGGATGATGCGCCCGTTGGAGGTGGTGCAGAGCCTAATTATGGTGATTCAGATGATGCAGAATCAGAATCAAAACCAAAATCAGATTCAGAATCCGGATCAGAACCAGAGGAGGGAAGAGGTTCCTCCGAACATGGACTACGAGCCACCTAGGCCGGGACCTCAGGTTTTTGGTACTCATGAGGTGACGCTGGAGGCTTATCTGAGGCTGAACCTGCCGACTTTTTCGGGGGAGTCCATGGAGGAAGACCCGGAGGATTTCTTGGACCGGGCCACTAGAGCTCTGCGTGCCCTTCGATGCCATGATGTGAGGGCCGTGGATCTGGTGACCTACACCCTTCAAGGGGCTGCTGTTCACTGGTATGATACTTGGTTGATGGAAAGGGCTCATATGAGGAGGCCGCCACCAGTATGAGAGGAGTTCACGGAAGCCTTCAGGGCAAGATTCTTTTTTGAGAACCAAAGAGAGCTCTTGGTGGAGCAATTTCTCAAGCTGAAGCAGACTCCGGGCATGTCTGTAGTCGAGTATGCCACACAATTTACTCGATTATGTCGATATGCGCCGCATGAGATCATTACTGAGGATAGGAAGGTGAGAAGGTTTGTGAAGGGGCTCAGGGAACCGATGCGTTCCATTCTGCATAACGAGATTGGGAGGAAGACTTTCTCTCAGGTCATGGATACAGCTGTGGGCAATGAAAGCTCAAGGGAAGAAGACAAGCAGAATAGGGGATTTGAGAAGAAAAAGAAGACTACAGGGCAGTTCTCCGGGGGATCCAGTTCTGGAGGGTCCCAAGGTTATCAGCAGCAGAGGTTTGCTCCGGGGAGTGGCTCTAACTCCTCAAGATCCACCTCTAGGGCCATGTCTGGGATGAGGCCCCAAGCTAGCAGTGCTTCCCAGTCGAACACCCAGTGGTCTGGACCCCAAGGTGCTCAGCGTCCTCATTGCAAGCATTGTGGGAGATTCCATCATGGGGCGTGTCGCCCGAATCAGAATGTATGTTATGGGTGTGGACAGGCAGGGCATTTTATCAGGGAGTGTCCCCGCCTTGCTGGGGGAGCTACTGGACATCAGGCACCCGCCTTTCCTGCACCATCTCATTCAGCTATGTCTCCGGGTAGTTCTTCCGGACAAGGAGGTCGGGGTGCAACCAGGGGAAACAGAGGTAGAGGTCAAGGTGGAGGAGGGAGAGCTCAGCCGAGGGTCTTTGCTTTGACTCGCCAGGATGCTCAGGCGTCTAACACAGTTGTGACAGGTATATTAAAAGTTGGCTCTTTTGAAGCTTATGTGTTGTTTGATCCGGGCTCTACACATTCATATGTGTCCCCGTTCTTTGCTTCTCGTTTTGACGAGCAACCCACAGTGTTGGAGGATCCTTTTTGGGTTAGTACTTCGGTGGGAGAACCCCTGATGGTTCGGTTGGTCTGTAAGTCGTGTGTAGTGTCGGTGAGCGGGATGGACATTGCACCAATGTTGTTTGGATATTCTACTTTCAAAAATTTTCACCATGATTTTATATTTTCAACCTAAGTTCGGTGGAAGCAACTTCAAGTTGCTTTTGGATTAAGATTTCTCCGTTCATTGTTGCAAAAGTCCATACTGTCCACTGCTTCTATCATTATTCATACTAAAACATACTTCTATCATTATTCATACTAAAACAAAAGTCAAGTATTAAATTGATGGGAAAAAAATTTTAGCTGATCCCATTTGAGTAATATTGAAGAAATAAAAAATTTTATTTGGTAGGTATACTTTTGAATTTAATAATATTAATATAGTTTTATAAATACATTATGTTTTATTTTTAATAGAAATATAATATTTTAAATAATATATATATATATATATATTTTTAATAATAACAGTAATATATTTTATTCAATTATAAAAAAGTAAAAATATGATAAATAAATATTAAAAGTATAATATCAAACTCATATATTTTTAAGTAACTTTTACATTTTAATTATTTTTCATATACCCTCTTTAGTAATTTCACCATAAAAGGTGATTTTAATCTATGGTATCCAAACAATATTCATTTTATCAAACTCACTTTTGAACAAAATTTTCCAAACATAAATCACGTTAGTATCAACTCACGTTTACTCAAAATCAATTCTGCAAAATCAAGTACATCCAAACTCCAATTTACAAACGACAATCCAAACACACACTATAGTCTTCAAAATATTGAATTTCATAATTTTTAAAAATTGGTATAAATTGAAGGCTACAGGCTTTAAAAAATGAGATTTCACTATTTTTATAAAAACACTAAAGAAGTAAAGACTATAGTCTTCTAAAAATTGAATTTCATAATTTTCAAGATTTAGTAAAAATTGAAGGCTATATGCTTTAAAAAGTGAGAAATCACTATTTTTCTAGAAACACTAAAAAGATAAAAACTATAGTTTTCAAAATATTGAATTTTATAATTTTTAAAATCTAGTAAAAATTTAAACTATAGGCTTTAAAAAGTGAGATTTCACTATTTTTTAGAAACACTAAAAAAGTAAAGACTATAGTCTTCAAAATATTAAATTTCATAATTTTCAAAATTTAGTAAAAATTGAAGGTTATAGTCTCTAAAAGGTGAGATTTCACTATTTTTTTAGAAACACTAAAAAAGTAAAGACTATAGTTTTCAAAATATTGAATTTCATAATTTTTGAAACTTTGTAGAAATTGAAGCATTTGGCTTTAAAAAGTGATATTTCACTATTTTTAAGAAACACTAAAAAATTAAAGACTACAGTCTTAAAAATTATGAATTTCCTATTTTTCAAAATTTATTAAAAATTGAAGGCTATAGGCTTTAAAAAGTGAGATTTCCTCATTTTTCTAGAAACACTAAAAAAGTAAAGACTATAATCTTCAAAATATTGAATTTCATAATTTTTTAAACTTGGTAGAAATTGAAGGCTATAGGTTTTAAAAATTGAGATTTCACTATTTTTTTTAGAAACACTAAAAAAGTAAATACTACAGTCTTCAAAATATTGAATTTGATAATTTTCAAAATTTAGTAAAAATTTAAGGCTATAGGCTTTATAAAGTGAGATTTCACTATTTTTCTAGAAATACTAAAAAAGTAAAGACTATAGTCTTCAAAATATTGAATTTCATAATTTTTTAAACCTGTTAAAAATTGAAGACTATAGGCATTAAAAAGTGAGATTTCACTATTTTTTTAGAAATACTAAAAAAGTAAAGACTACAGTCTTCAAAATATTGCATTTCCTATTTTTCAAAATTTCATAAAAATTGAAGGCTATAGACTTTAAAAAGTGAGATTTCACTATTTTTCTAGAAACATTAAAAAAGTAAAGAATATAGTCTTGAAAATATTGATTTTAAAAATTTTTGAAACTTGATAAAAATTTAGGGCTATAAGCTTTAATAGATGAGATTTCACTATTTATTCACGAAACACAAAAAAAGTAAAGACTATAGTCTTAAAAATTACGAATTTCATAATTTTCAAAATTTAGTTAAAATTGAAGGCAATATTAGACTTTAAAAAGTGAGATTTCATTATTTTTCTAGAAACACTAAAAGAGTAAAGACTATAGTTTTCAAAATATTGAATTTCAAAATTTAGTTAAATTGAAGGCTATATTAGGCTTTAAAAAATGAGATTTCGTTAATTTTCTAGAAACACTAAAAGAGTAAAGACTTTAGTCTTCAAAATACATAATTTCATAATTTTTGAAACTTGGTAAAAATTGAAGGCTATAGGCTATAAAAAGTGAGACTTCACTATTTTTCTAGAAACACTAAAAAAGTAAAGACTATAGTCTTCAAAATATTGAATTTCATAATTTTTAAAACTTGGTAGAAATTTAAGGTTATAGACTTTAAAAAGTGATATTTCACTATGTTTCTAGAAACACTAAAAAATTAAAGACTATAGTCTTGAAAAAATTAATTTTCAAAATTTGGTAAAAATTTAGGGCTATAGGCTTTAAAAGGAATAGATTTCACTATTTATTCACGAAACACTAAAAAAGTAAAGACTATAGTCTTCAAAATATTGAATTTCATAATTTTTGAAACTTGGTAAAAATTGAAGGCTATAGGCTTAAAAAAGTGAGATTTCACTATTTTTTTAGAAATACTAAAAAAGTAAAGACTATAGTCTTCAGAATATTGAATTTCATAATTTTCAAAATTTAGTAAAAATTGAAGGCTATAGGCTTTAAAAGGTGAGATTTCACTATTTTTTTAGAAACACTAAAAAAGTAAATACTATAGTATTCAAAATATTGAATTTCAAAATTTTTGAAACTTGATAAAAATTGAAGCCTATAGGCTTTAAAAAGTGAGATTTCACTATTTTTTTAGAAATACTTAAAAAGTAAAGACTACAGTCCTCATAATATTAAATTTCATAATTTTCAAAATTTAGTAAAAATTGAAGGCTATAGGCTTTAAAAGGTGAGATTTCACTATTTTTCTAGAAACACTAAAAAACTAAATACTATAGTATTCAAAATATTGAATTTCAAAATTTTTGAAACTTGGTAAAAATTGTAGCCTATAGGCTTTAAAAAGTGAGATTTCACTATTTTTTTAGAATCACTAAAAAACAAAAGACTATAGTCTTCAGAATATGGAATTTCATAATTTTTCAAACTTTGTAGAAATTGAAGGCTATAGGCTTAAAAAACTGAGATTTCACTATTTTTTAGAAACACTAAAAGAGTAAATACTATAGTCTTCAAAATATTGAATTTCATAATTTTCAAAATTTAGTTAAAATTGAAGGCTATTTTAGGCTTTAAAAAGTGAGATTTCGTTATTTTTCTAGAAACACTAAAAGAGTAAAGACTATAGTCTTCAAAATATTGAATTTCATAATTTTCAAAATTTAGTTAAAATTGAAGGCTATATTAGGCTTTAAAAAATGAGATTTCGTTAATTTTCTAGAAACACTAAAAGAGTAAAGATTTTAGTCTTCAAAATACATAATTTCATAATTTTTGAAACTTGGTAAAAATTGAAGGCTATAGGCTATAAAAAGTGAGACTTTACTATTTTTCTAGAAACACTAAAAAAGTAAAGACTATAGTCTTCAAAATATTGAATTTCATAATTTTTAAAACTTGGTAGAAATTTAAGGTTATAGGCTTTAAAAAGTGAGATTTCGCTATGTTTCTAGAAACACTAAAAAATTAAAGACTATAGTCTTGAAAATATTAATTTTCAAAATTTGGTAAAAATTTAGGGTTATAGGCTTTAAAAGGAATAGATTTCACTATTTATTCACGAAACACTAAAAAAGTAAAGACTATAGTCTTCAAAATATTGAATTTCATAATTTTTGAAACTTGGTAAAAATTGAAGGCTATAGACTTAAAAAAGTGAGATTTCACTATTTTTTTAGAAATACTAAAAAAGTAAAGACTACAGTCTTCAGAATATTGAATTTCATAATTTTCAAAATTTAGTAAAAATTGAAGGCTATAGGCTTTAAAAGGTGAGATTTCACTATTTTTTTAGAAACACTAAAAAAGTAAATACTATAGTATTCAAAATATTGAATTTCAAAATTTTTGAAACTTGATAAAAATTGAAGCCTATAGGCTTTAAAAAGTGAGATTTCACTATTTTTTTAGAAATACTTAAAAAGTAAAGACTACCGTCCTCATAATATTAAATTTCATAATTTTCAAAATTTAGTAAAAATTGAAGGCTATAGGCTTTAAAAGGTGAGATTTCACTATTTTTCTAGAAACACTAAAAAAGTAAATACTATAGTATTCAAAATATTGAATTTCAAAATTTTTGAAACTTGGTAAAAATTGTAGCCTATAGGCTTTAAAAAGTGAGATTTCACTATTTTTTAGAATCACTAAAAAACAAAAGACTATAGTCTTCAGAATATGGAATTTCATAATTTTTCAAACTTTGTAGAAATTGAAGGCTATAGGCTTAAAAAAGTGAGATTTCACTATTTTTCTAGAAACACTAAAAGAGTAAATACTATAGTATTCAAAATATTGAATTTCAAAATTTTTGAAACTTGGTAAAAATTGAAGCCTATAGGCTTTAAAAAGTGAGATTTCACTATTTTTTTAGAAATACTTAAAAAGTAAAGACTACATTCTTCATAATATTAAATTTCATGATTTTCAAAATTTTGTAAAAATTGAAGGCTATAGGCTTTAAAAGGTGAGATTTCACTATTTTTCTAGAAACACTAAAAAAGTAAATACTATAGTATTCAAAATATTGAATTTCAAAATTTTTGAAACTTGGTAAAAATTGTAGCCTATATATAGGCTTTAAAAAGTGAGATTTCACTATTTTTTTAGAGACACTAAAAAACAAAAGACTATAGTCTTCAGAATATGGAATTTCATAATTTTTCAAACTTTGTAGAAATTGAAGGCTACAGGCTTAAAAAAGTGAGATTTCACTATTTTTCTAGAAACACTAAAAGGGTAAAGATTATAGTCTTCAAAATTACGAATTTCATAATTTTCAAAATTTAGTTAAAATTGAAGGCAATATTAGGCTTTAAAAAGTGATATTTCGTTATTTTTCTAGAAACACTAAAAGAGTAAAGACTTTAGTCTTCAAAATACATAATTTCATAATTTTTGAAACTTGGTAAAAATTGAAGGCTATAGGCTTTAAAAAGTGAGACTTCACTATTTTTCTAGAAATACTAATAACGTAAAGACTATAGTCTTCAAAATATTGAATTTCGTAATTTTTGAAACTTGGTAAAAATTGAAGGCTATAGGCTTAAAAAAGTGAGATTTCACTATTTTTTTAGAAATACTAAAAAAGTAAAGACTACAGTCTTCAGAATATTGAATTTCATAATTTTCAAAATTTAGTAAAAATTGAAGGCTATAGGCTTTAAAAGGTGAGATTTTACTATTTTTTTAGAAACACTAAAAAAGTAAATACTATAGTATTCAAAATATTGAATTTCAAAATTTTTGAAACTTGATAAAAATTGAAGCCTATAGGCTTTAAAAAGTGAGATTTCACTATTTTTTTAGAAATACTTAAAAAATAAAGACTACAGTCCTCATAATATTAAATTTCATAATTTCAAAATTTAGTAAAAATTGAAGGCTATAGGCTTTAAAAGGTGAGATTTCACTATTTTTCTAGAAACACTAAAAAAGTAAATATTATAGTATTCAAAATATTGAATTTCAAAATTTTTGAAACTTGGTAAAAATTGTAGCCTATAGGCTTTAAAAAGTGAGATTTCACTAATTTTTTAGAATCACTAAAAACAAAAGACTATAGTCTTCAAAATATGGAATTTCATAATTTTTCAAACTTTGTAGAAATGAAGGCTATAGGCTTAAAAAAGTGAGATTTCACTATTTTTCTAGAAACAATAAAAGAGTAAATACTATAGTATTCAAAATATTGAATTTCAAAATTTTTGAAACTTGGTATAAATTGAAGCCTATAGGCTTTAAAAAGTGAGATTTCACTATTTTTTAGAAATACTTAAAAAGTAAAGACTACATTCTTCATAATATTAAATTTCATGATTTTCAAAATTTAGTAAAAATTTAAGGCTATAGTCTTTAAAAGGTGAGATTTCACTTTTTTCTAGAAACACTAAAAAAATAAATACTATAGTATTCAAAATATTGAATTTCAAAATTTTTGAAACTTAGTAAAAATTGTAGCCTATATAGGCTTTAAAAAGTGAGATTTCACTATTTTTTTAGAGACACTAAAAAACAAAAGACTATAGTCTTCAGAATATAGAATTTCATAATTTTTCAAACTTTGTAGAAATTGAAGGCTATAGGCTTAAAAAAGTGAGATTTCACTATTTTTCTAGAAACACTAAAAGAGTAAATACTATAGTATTCAAAATATTGAATTTCAAAATTTTTGAAACTTGGTAAAAATTGAAGCCTATAGGCTTTAAAAAGTGAGATTTCACTATTTTTTTAGAAATACTTAAAAAGTAAAGCCTACATTCTTCATAATATTAAATTTCATGATTTTCAAAATTTTGTAAAAATTGAAGGCTATAGGCTTTAAAAGGTGAGATTTCACTATTTTTCTAGAAACACTAAAAAAGTAAATACTATAGTATTCAAAATATTGAATTTCAAAATTTTTGAAACTTGGTAAAAATTGTAGCCTATATATAGGCTTTAAAAAGTGAGATTTCACTATTTTTTTAGAGACACTAAAAAACAAAAGACTATAGTCTTCAGAATATGGAATTTCATAATTTTTCAAACTTTGTAGAAATTGAAGGCTACAGGCTTAAAAAAGTGAGATTTCACTATTTTTCTAGAAACACTAAAAGGGTAAAGATTATAGTCTTCAAAATTACGAATTTCATAATTTTCAAAATTTAGTTAAAATTGAAGGCAATATTAGGCTTTAAAAAGTGATATTTCGTTATTTTTCTAGAAACACTAAAAGAGTAAAGACTTTAGTCTTCAAAATACATAATTTCATAATTTTTGAAACTTGGTAAAAATTGAAGGCTATAGGCTTTAAAAAGTGAGACTTCACTATTTTTCTAGAAATACTAATAACGTAAAGACTATAGTCTTCAAAATATTGAATTTCGTAATTTTTGAAACTTGGTAAAAATTGAAGGCTATAGGCTTAAAAAAGTGAGATTTCACTATTTTTTTAGAAATACTAAAAAAGTAAAGACTACAGTCTTCAGAATATTGAATTTCATAATTTTCAAAATTTAGTAAAAATTGAAGGCTATAGGCTTTAAAAGGTGAGATTTTACTATTTTTTTAGAAACACTAAAAAAGTAAATACTATAGTATTCAAAATATTGAATTTCAAAATTTTTGAAACTTGATAAAAATTGAAGCCTATAGGCTTTAAAAAGTGAGATTTCACTATTTTTTTAGAAATACTTAAAAAATAAAGACTACAGTCCTCATAATATTAAATTTCATAATTTTCAAAATTTAGTAAAAATTGAAGGCTATAGGCTTTAAAAGGTGAGATTTCACTATTTTTCTAGAAACACTAAAAAAGTAAATATTATAGTATTCAAAATATTGAATTTCAAAATTTTTGAAACTTGGTAAAAATTGTAGCCTATAGGCTTTAAAAAGTGAGATTTCACTAATTTTTTAGAATCACTAAAAAACAAAAGACTATAGTCTTCAAAATATGGAATTTCATAATTTTTCAAACTTTGTAGAAATTGAAGGCTATAGGCTTAAAAAAGTGAGATTTCACTATTTTTCTAGAAACAATAAAAGAGTAAATACTATAGTATTCAAAATATTGAATTTCAAAATTTTTGAAACTTGGTATAAATTGAAGCCTATAGGCTTTAAAAAGTGAGATTTCACTATTTTTTTAGAAATACTTAAAAAGTAAAGACTACATTCTTCATAATATTAAATTTCATGATTTTCAAAATTTAGTAAAAATTTAAGGCTATAGTCTTTAAAAGGTGAGATTTCACTTTTTTCTAGAAACACTAAAAAAATAAATACTATAGTATTCAAAATATTGAATTTCAAAATTTTTGAAACTTAGTAAAAATTGTAGCCTATATAGGCTTTAAAAAGTGAGATTTCACTATTTTTTTAGAGACACTAAAAAACAAAAGACTATAGTCTTCAGAATATAGAATTTCATAATTTTTCAAACTTTGTAGAAATTGAAGGCTATAGGCTTAAAAAAGTGAGATTTCACTATTTTTCTAGAAACACTAAAAGGGTAAAGATTATTGTCTTCAAAATTACGAATTTCATAATTTTCAAAATTTAGTTAAAATTGAAGGCAATATTAGGCTTTAAAAAGTGATATTTCGTTATTTTTCTAGAAACACTAAAAGAGTAAAGACTTTAGTCTTCAAAATACATAATTTCATAATTTTTGAAACTTGGTAAAAATTGAAGGTTATAGGCTTTAAAAAGTGAGACTTCACTATTTTTCTAGAAATACTAATAACGTAAAGACTATAGTCTTCAAAATATTGAATTTCATA
Source organism: Aeschynomene evenia (assembly GCA_013621005.1). Taxonomy (NCBI): domain Eukaryota; kingdom Viridiplantae; phylum Streptophyta; class Magnoliopsida; order Fabales; family Fabaceae; genus Aeschynomene; species Aeschynomene evenia. The sequence continues at coordinate 2,575,903 of CM024264.1, read as the reverse complement.
ATTTTTTAAACTTGGTAAAAATTGAAGGCTACAGACTTTAAAAAGTGAGATTTCACTATTTTTCTAGAAAAACTAAAAAATTAAAGACTATCGTCTTGAAAATATTGATTTTCAAAATTTTTGAAACTTGGTAAAAATTTAGGGCTATAGGCTTTAAAAGGTGAGATTTCACTATTTATTCACGAAACACTAAAAAAGTAAAGACTATAGTCTTCAAAATATTGAATTTCATAATTTTTGAAACTTGGTAAAAATAGAAGGCTATAGGCTTAAAAAAATGAGATTTCACTATTTTTTTAGAAATACTAAAAAAGTAAAGACTACAGTCTTCAAAATATTGAATTTCATAATTTCCAAAATTTAGTAAAAATTGAAGGCTATAGGTTTTAAAAAGTGAGATTTCACTATTTTTTTAGAAACACTAAAAAGGTAAAGACTATAGTTTTCAGAATATGGAATTTCATATTTTTTTAAACTTTGTAGAAATTGAAGGCTATAAGCTTTAAAAAGTGAGATTTCACTATTTTTCTAGAAACACTAAAAGAGTAAAGACTATAGTCTCCAAAATATTGAATTTCAAAATTTTCAAAATTTAGTTAAAATTGAAGGCTATTTTAGGCTTTAAAAAGTGAGATTTCGTTATTTTTCTAGAAACACTAAAAGAGTAAAGACTATAGATTTCAAAATATTGAATTTCATAATTTTCAAAATTTAGTTAAAATTGAAGGCTATATTAGGCTTTAAAAAATGAGATTTCGTTAATTTTCTAGAAACACTAAAAGAGTAAAGACTTTAGTCTTCAAAATACATAATTTCATAATTTTTGAAACTTGGTAAAAATTGAAGGCTATAGGCTATAAAAAGTGAGACTTCACTATTTTTCTAGAAACACTAAAAAAGTAAAGACTATAGTCTTCAAAATATTGAATTTCATAATTTTTAAAACTTGGTAGAAATTTAAGGTTATAGGCTTTAAAAAGTGAGATTTCACTATGTTTCTAGAAACACTAAAAAATTAAAGACTATAGTCTTGAAAATATTAATTTTCAAAATTTTTGAAACTTGGTAAAAATTTAGGGCTATAGGCTTTTAAAGGAATAGATTTCACTATTTATTCACGAAACACTAAAAAAGTAAATACTATAATCTTCAAAATATTGAATTTCATAATTTTTGAAACTTGGTAAAAATTTGAGGCTATAGGCTTAAAAAAGTGAGATTTCACTATTTTTTTAGAAATACTAAAAAAGTAAAGACTACAGTCTTCAGAATATTGAATTTCATAATTTTCAAAATTTAGTAAAAATTGAAGGCTATATAGGCTTTAAAAAGTGAGATTTCACTATTTTTTTAGAAACACTAAAAAAGTAAAGACTATAGTCTTCAGAATATGGAATTTCATAATTTTTTAAACTTTGTAGAAATTGAAGACTATAAGCTTTAAAAAGTGAAATTTCACTATTTTTCTAGAAACACTAAAAGAGTAAAGACTATAGTCTTCAAAATATTGAATTTCATAATTTTCAAAATTTAGTTAAAATTGAAGGCTATTTTATGCTTTAAAAAGTGAGATTTCGTTATTTTTCTAGAAACACTAAAAGAGTAAAGACTATAGTCTTCAAAATACATAATTTCATAATTTTTGAAACTTGGTAAAAATTGAAGGTTATAGGCTTTAAAAAGTGAGACTTCACTATTTATCTAGAAACACTAAAAGAGTAAAGACTATAGTCTTCTAAAAATTGAATTTCATAATTTTTAAAACTTGGTAGAAATTGAAGGCTATAGGCTTTAAAAAGTGAGATTTCACTATTTTTTCCAAAAATAATGTAAAAGTAAAGACTATCATTTTTAAAATATGAGTTTAATTTTGATGCACTGACAGTGTAAAAGTCTTCCAAGCAAAATGCTTCGTTTGGTCTTTAGTTATGTGTAGCTTCATATTTTAAAAATGTTTAATTTTAAGTTAGTGTAAAAAATATTTGTATCTCATATCTTAAATTCGATGGTCTTTAGTTTTGTAAACTAATATTAAAAAATCATGTATTATGTATTAGGAAGAGTTCTCATCATCATTGCAAGTCATCATTGCAAGGTTGTGTGTATTATGTGTGAGATGAACCCAGAAACAAATATCACATTTGTTGTTGCATTATCCTATAACCTACTTATTGTGGAATACTTTGTTTAGTGTGTTTGTTGGATGTCTAGCATCCTTAGATTAACTTATGTTGACTAAGTTATCTAGTTTTGGAAGTAAAGAACATGGTATATCTCTTTAGCGGTGTGCAATACAAGTCATCTTTTAGACCATATGGATGAAGTGTAATTTATGAATTTTTAATGATAATTTTTCAGATAATCAGGTTTTATAGGATAGAATTAGGCCTTTAACTTCTATTAGGTGCAAAGCTTATAATCTTTTTCAAAAGCCTTTCACTCTCAAACGGTTGAGAGATTAAAAATTTAATATTAATTGAGTATTTGTACTTTTGTTGAGGAGGATCACTGACCCACCAACCATCTTGTAACATTCTCTCTTCAAAACTAATTTACAATATATAACAATTAGTTCTATATTATATAGTCTTATATCTCAAAGTAAGTGTTGAGTTTTACAATGCATACAAAAAGTGTGTAGCTTGATATATTTTAAAATACAGTCTTTAATTTATGTTGTTTAACAAAAGACTTGTATTTCATATTTGAAATTATATGTCTTTAGTTTTTTAATCTACATGATAAAAAATCATGTAATCTCATATTGTAAAATATATATAACCATGCATCTCATATTTAAAAGTATAGAAGAAGAAGAAGAATGACACAAACCTAACGTTACGAGAGGAGGAGAATTCAAGGCAAAGTTGGATCATTGTCTGGTGTCTTGGTAGGAACATTTATCATTACTATTGTGTTGTGTATATCACTTAGAGGATCATTTGCAATAATAAATATCACCTACATAAAAGAATATGACATTAAGTATTAATGAGTCCAAAAGATCTCCATTTGTGGTGCCTCCTCCTTCTAATAAATAATTTCAAGAATAGATGAGACTTTTTTTGTTTACAACTAAAAAGTTTTAACTCAGACTAATAACTAATTTATCTAATATTGCTTTGATATGATGTTTGCTTCTTTATTTCATTTTGATGCAACAAAGATAACATTCACCATTAATGCTTTTTCATTTTACCACATTATGTATGAATATGAGGACACAAACTAACTAACCGGGAGGCAGAAGTTTGTTAGAGAAGAGCTTTTTCTTGACGAGTTTCCTCTTCCATTCAAAGAGCTGATAGATAATGCCACCACAACCACCTTGTTTCTGTGGCTTCCTCTATATGATGGTCAAACATGAGGAATTCTTCACCGTAGATTCATTCATTTCAGCAACCACTTCCCTAACACACCCTCATCAACAAACCCAAAACAAAAAATAAAAATCCAATTTTTCAGCTCTCAATACCTTTTTACCAATGAGAAATTTCACAAACATCCCCAAATGAAAAATTCAATTTTTCAACTCTTAAAATATCTATCTTCACAAAGAGAAACTCCACATTCACTAACCAACAAACCCAAAATAAAATAAAAATAACTTTTTCCGTTTTTCCCAACTCCTAACAGGAACTTCACATTCCCTCAATAAGCAAACCCCAACAAAAAAAATCCCTTAGAGAAAGAAACAAGGTAAAATAATGTCACAAAAGACATGGAGGGGACGGAACAAACCCTGCAAAGGTCACTGTAATTTTTTTTATCACACATAGCAACAATAGCGAATCAGAAAGCAACCACACTGATGGCGCAAACCGACGACATACCCACCAACCCAATACAGCACACGAAATAAGAAACGTTAGAACAGAATAATCATAAGGATCATACAAAAAACAACACTTAAGAAAAACAATGCTGATATTATATACTCTAGTTAATCATAGCATGCTATTCTTCTTCCGCATTCTGTGACTAAAAGGTATAAGTCTTTTACTCAAAATATTACATCTATAAAATATGCAAAGAAATCCATTCATCAACATAAACACCTGTACTGTATAGTGGGTTGATCCAAGAAAGTATTAAGGTTAGACAAAAGAAAACTGCACCAGAAATACCATAGCAAAGTACGTGGCTCTGTAAGTCCAATAAGAAATTGAAAATGAAAATCACGATTCATGACTTAAAATGCACAGAGCCCCTTTGAATTTTAAAACTATTTCAACAGAGTTAGAAGTAAAAACTACAATGTAAGCAACATAAAAATGAAGACGTGTCACCTGCTACATAATTGGCACTTTGAAGAATTTGAACATTAAAACAAAGATAAAGAGATTATCTATCGAAATCTAAAACAAAGTGAACAAAGGACAGAGTTCATCATCCAACCAAAGGCTATCCCTGTAACAAGTAACATTCTTTATGCCATGCTAAAGGCTAAAACCATGCACGTTTCAATCTTAACAATTGCAATCACCCTATCATTACTATTCAAGAGTCTCAGTCTCTAATCATCCAAAACCTAGAATATCTCAGTGACAATAATAATATATGTACTAGAGATGATTTTGCCATAAAGAAAATACTCTCATGATTTTGAGGCAAACATCTTTGAAAGAGGAAATTTGTATAAACATGAAGCAATTAACAGAAAGAGTAGTATAAACGGCAATAAAACTTCTTTATTTTGAATTTGAAGCTAACTTTTCAACCCCAATATTGTTTTAGTCAAATAGTAAATAAGGATGAAAATGGAAAGAAAATTTGAACCCCAAAAGTCTTTTCTCAAGGTATCCTTTTACTATATCGTGTAGATTATGAGTCCGAAACAAAATAAAACACTCTTGTGAAAGAGAAACTTAATATTCATTCAAATACCAATACAATTTGAGAGATTCAAAACATGTATGAGTATTTAGTTGCAATGATACACAACAAAAACAAAAGCAAAATGCGCCTTAACATGTAGTTGACCTGCTTGTAATATCTAATATTCTCCAACACAATTATAGGCCATTAAACCAGTATGTCATTATTTTTATAAAAAGCCAGCATATGTCATTAAACAAGTATATATTGTAATTAAAGCTACCGAGATACATGACCATAATATTAATTAGTGTTAGGAAAAGATCGGGTTAGTGAAAATTAGGGGGGAAAGGAAGTAATGTAAGCATTATATCGCTTACTTTTATAATAAAACATGACATAATACTTGTAATTTGACTGTATAAGCAAAATAAAACAGAAAAGAATAATTAAGAGACCATCATTGTTCCTAATTGAGATTATGAATCCTCCAAATTTTACATCTAAAAAATGTTCTGCAGACAAAATCATGCAGAATAGAGTATGATTAGCTTTTCAAAATGCATAAACATTACTTTTACATCTCAAATATGTTCTAGATATACCCAAGTAGAATAGTAATATAAAGGGACATAAAAAAATTAGCAAGACATTCTATCAAGTATAATTATGATTGCAAAATTCATAAACACTACTTTTGCAAACACTCTTAACCATAAGAACTAATATCATCAGCAATAATTGGCATTGATAATCATACCTGTAACAGCTGAAGACTATATTGCCTTTTATATTAGTAGTGAATATATCTGCTAGGAGCATAGAAAAGACCTTATACATTGCAAAGTCAGCACTAGTTACTACTTAGTAGAATTCTATACACACAAAAGATGGAACCAACCTGGAAAGGATACTAGAAATTTCTAGGAGAAGCAACTAGTAACCATTGAAAATAAATAACTAGAGTAAACTCGAATAAGGGACAGAACGGAAGTGGTTCTGCAGGATTATTATTGAAAGAAAATAAGAACAAGGGTGCCAATCTCCTAATTCAAATTCCTAGTTGAAATTCCTGATAATCAATGAATGAATAAAACTCTACTCCTTTTTTATGTAAAATACTCCTAATAGAAATCCTTTAATTACTCAAAATATAATTCCTAACTAACTGAAAAGAATTTTAATTCCCAAACTATTGACCTTAAAATCATACATTATTTTAGTTTTTTTTTAATTTATTTAAAAATATTTGTTTGCAAAAAATAGAAAATGCAGTGGAGGGAATTGAAGCTTTTGAGCCTGTCAATGATCAGCTTTATGAGTCGTATGATGCTGCTATTTCCCTTTTGCTATGTCCACCCACCATCATGGACTCATCTAATACTATGTTATGCTATATATATATATATATATATGCTGAGACTCATCATAATCATTCATTATTTATTTATTTCCATCAAAATGATTAGCTTTCACCAAAAAAAAAGTTTTAAAATATATTATATTATATATATATATATATACACACACACTAATGTAGAAGAGGGTAGAGGGGAGTGGAATCAGTCATCAATCATAGCAAAAGCAATATTTTATTTAATTTAATTTAATCAGTGAAATAAATAAATAAGTAAATAATAGGATTGAAGGGGTTGGAAGGTGAGAAGGAGATAGATGATGCATTGCATTGGATCTTGATGGCAGCTTTGTGGGTGCAGAGTTTACAGAGCAGAGCTCAGAGAGAGAAAGAGTGGCCAATTAAGTGAGGTGCAGCAAGAGAGAAAATAAAGGGAGTATATATGATCCTAGTACACAAGTGAGTTACGTGTAATTGTGCTTGAGTGTGAGAGACAACAAGAGTACATGAACATGATGTAGATGGATAGATATTGTGCAGAATTATGTTTAGTGGAATGATGAAGACATAGGAAGGACCAGTATAGCAGAATTTTGTATAGAGTACAGGAAATTCCAAATGGTTTGAGCATGAATCAGAATGTCAAAAGACACAGGAAGAACCGGTATAGCAAAATCCTTTGTAGCAGAAATATATACAAGAATGATGCTCTTTTATAGCAGAAACATTCACAAAAGAGCTTTGTTGTCATCAGCAATAAAAGACAGAGCTTCTGAGATGAATTGTTATGTAACCACAATACAACAGCCACCAAAAAGAGCAAGCATAGCCATTATGACAGATAATCCAACTGCAACACAGCAGCAGAAATTTTATCCTATTTGTCTTGATGACAATATCAAGAACACGAGATACGGTAGCAAATCCTATTTGTAACACAGACACACTAGAGGAATACAACCATTCAACTGTAAAAGACCAGATAAAACACATATACACACAATACAGCTATAAAAGACAGATAAAACACACAAACAAACACAAACATGAAGGCAAACAAACCAAAAGGAATTCTTTGTTTACTTTTAGTTCAAGTAGAATTAATGCGTTCCCAGCACTCAAAGTATGGAGGGAAGCTCGAGCTATTGACCGTGAGCCCAACCCCCACATCAATAGCCGTTGCACAAGGAATCAAAGCTCTTGACCGTGAGCCCAACCCCCACATCAAGAACCCAATTCCTCCCCTATGTTCCCATACCCGGGCTAGTACTAGCATCTTCCCCTTCACATGTACGGGCAGTACAAACTCGGAGGCTCGAGCTATTGGCCGTGAGCCCAACCCCCACACCAATAGCCGTTGCACAAGGAATCGAAGCTCTTGACCGTGAGCCCAACCCCCACATCAAGACACTTGTTCCCTCCTCATCCATACACATTCCAGGCATACATGCTCAGGAGGCGCATATTAATTTAAGTGATCAACCAAACAAACAAACACCCTCTTATTAAAACACAACCAAAACAATCAAAGAGATACATCAATCAAACATAAACAGCAAACACAGATAGACACACTAGAGGAATACAACAATTCTTTGTTCATTTTTAGTCTAAGTTGAAGTAGGGCGTTCCTAGCACTCAAAGTATGGAGGGAGGCTCGAGCTCTTGATAGTAGGCCCAACCACCACATCAAGAACCCAATTCCCTCCCCATGTTCCCATACCCGGGCTAGTACTAGCATCTTCCCCTTCACATGGACGGGCAGTATAAACTCGGAGGCTCGAGCTATTGGCCGTAGGCCCAACCCCCACACCAATAGCCGTTGCACTAGGAATCAAAGCTCTTGACCGTAGGCCCAACCCCCACATCAAGACATTTGTTCCCTCCTCATCCATACACGTTCCAGGCATACATGCTCAGGGGGCACATATTAATTTAAGTGATCAACCAAACAAACAACACTCTCTTATTAAAACAACCAAAACAATCAAAGAGATACATCAATCAAACTTAAACAGCAAACACAGATAGACACACTAGAGGAATACAACAATTTCATTTTTAGTCTAAGTTGAAGTAAGGCGTTCCTAGCACTCTAAAGTATGGAGGGAGGCTCGAGCTCTTGATAGTAGGCCCAACCACCACATCAAGAACCCAATTCCCTCCCCATGTTCCCATACCCGGGCTAGTACTAGCATCTTCCCCTTCACATGGACGGGCAGTATAAACTCGGAGGCTCGAGCTATTGGCCGTAGGCCCAACCCCCACACCAATAGCCGTTGCACAAGGAATCAAAGCTCTTGACCGTAGGCCCAACCCCCACATCAAGACACTTGTTCCCTCCTCATCCATACACATTCCAGGCATACATGCTCAGGGGGCACATATTAATTTAAGTGATCAACCAAACAAACAAACACTCTCTTATTAAAACACAACCAAAACAATCAAAGAGATACATCAACACATAAAACATAACACAAAGTAAATCAGCAAAGACAGAATCACACGCAGAAATACAAACATGATGCAAAGTCTTGACACTGTTTATATGATACATATTTTATGACCGAAAAAGGAAAACAATAAAATAGGAGAGGGGGCATGATCTATTTGATCCAGAACACAGAGCCTAATAATAATTCTTACAGAGTTCTCTCATTCTTGAGAGAGAGAGAGAGAACAGAGAAGAAGAGAAAAGCGAAAGAGGATCTTGAGAGAGAGAGAACGAAGAAGAAGAGAAAAGGGAAAGAAGCGTTTGGGAACAGAGAAAAGATTCTTGGTCTAACATCTTTCAAGTAGTGAAAAGAGATTACAAGAATCCATTTATTACAGGAATCAACAAAATCTAAAAAACTTGCAGAGATAATAAAGAAATATGGTTACCTTCAAGCCTAAATCTTGGTGTAAGACAAGCACTGGAGGATAACCATGAGAAGCCATCAAACAGAGTCTCTGAAGCATTTTGGTCTACAAAGCCAAAAGTTCGCTCCTTTCGTGCCTCGGTCACAACCCCATCTACTTGATCTCACCCTCTACCTCAAATCCCCCAAGATTTTCCACAAGTTCCGCTTTTGCATGAGAGAGAGAGAGAGAAGAAAGACTCTGTTTCTTGTAGTGTTTTTGGGGTCGTCTCTTCATTTACCTAAAGTCCTTTTTTTCTTCCACAACAATGTTTCTTTTATTTATAATAATTATATTTTTCATATAAATATATTTTGGTACAGTATATATGAAAGGAAAAATAAAATAAGATAAAGAGTGTGGAAATTTCCTTAGAAAATACTTTTCCAGGCGAAATGAAATGGAAATATTCACAAATAAGAAATAAATAAATATCAAAAGTAAGAAATGATATTTTTTTATTATTACATATCAAGATATATTATTATTGTTATTAAGAGAATCTTTTTTTATTATTATTAAAACATAAAAGATTAAAACAAATCAATAAATAATAAAAAAATATCCTTCATCTTCACCATCATCAGCACCCTAAATTCAGGTATCATCATGATTCATGACCAAAAATCAACAAAAAATAATATAACAAACAACACAATCAAAGAAACAGAGAACAGTGAAATTGGGTAATAGTTACCACCGCCGGCGTAGCTACAGTCGCGGCACAACCGTCCTTAGCGGCGAGCTCCAGATCCGGTGGCTGTCTCTCTCTCCTCTCCGCAGCCAAGGAAGCTACGGCCGTCGCGGACTCTGCTACTCCTCCCTTGCCTCTCTCTTTCCCCCTCCGCCTTGGACTCTCTCTCTCTCGACTTCTCTCTTCCATGGCGGTCATCGGAGCACTCCGCCTCGGAGCACTCCGCCTCGGAGCTCTCTCTCTCCACCCGATCTCATCTCTCACATCTCATCTCTAGCCACAACCTAACCCTAATCACATTTGTGCATTTTATGACTGTTTTTGTGTTATGTATTGGAAATTCATTTTTGTTTCATTCTTTTGCCTTCCAAAATGGGCCTTTTATTTTTTGGGCTTTGATTATTCATCGCAAACATATAATCCCAGAAGCAAAAACCCAAACCCGATTCAAATTATTAAGGAAGAAAAAATTAAATCGAAAAAAAAAGGAAGAAAAAATTAAATCAGATATATAGTAGTTAATATCACCAACCATTCATATGATTCTATTTTTTAAAGTATATAGTCTTCATTTTATGAAACAACCAAAAAGTTGTAAAATCTCACATTTTAAAGTGTATAGCCTTTAATTTTTAAAATATGTGAAATATTCATGTGAGTCTATTTTTTAAAGGCTATAGTCTTCAATTTTATAAAATAACCAAAAAATTCTAAAATCTCATATTTTAAATAGCCTTCAATTTCTAAAATATGTGAAAAATTCATATGATTCTATTTTTTAAAGGTTATATAGTCTTCATTTTATGAAACAACCAAAAAATTGTGAAATCTCACATTTTAAAGTATATAGCCTTCAATTTCTAAAATATGTGAAAAATTCATATGATTCTATTTTTTTAAAGGCTATAGTCTTCATTTTATGAAACAACCAAAAAATTGTGAAATCTCACATTTTAAAGTATATAGCCTTCAATTTCTAAAATATGTGAAAATCTCATATGATTCTATTTTTTAAAGGCTATAGTCTTCAATTTATGAAATAACCAAAAAATTCTAAAATATCACATTTTAAAGTATATAGCTTTCAATTTCTAAAATATGTGAAAAATTCATATAATTCTATTTTTTAAATGCTATAGTCTTTATTTTATAAAACAACCAAAAAATTATAAAATCTCACATTTTAAAGTATATAATCTTCAATTTCTACTATATTGTAAAATTTATATGATTCAATATTTTAAAAGTTATTATTATTAATTTATTATGTATAAATAATAAAATTTTACATTTTAAAATATATATAATATTTAATATCTATTATATATAAAAAATTTATGTGATTCAAAATCTTCTCGTCAACTCAAACTCCATCCACGAACATTATTAACACAAAGCCCTATTCACTAGTTGTCCTTGCTACATTATGAAATTCAGAACACATTAACTAAAAGAAGTGTTATAGATTATTATTACAAGTTCAATAAGGTGAATAGGACAAGTGAATGGTCAAGCAAGTAGATCGAGGACATGTTAACTAACGTGAACTCCAAATAAATTTAAATTATTATAATATATCAAAGTGTATACCTTTTAAGGCAAGGAATTATTTCTGTAATATATATATATATATGCACTTGTATGTATGTATGTGCCTATCAAAGCAGCTAGCTAGGAACTTAGCTTCTATACTATGTACTTGATTGATCATCATGTGAGTGTGATTCAATATTTTCTCTTTTAATTAATTAATTAATAAATTTGTATTTGGATTCACAAGAGTTCCATGTGCACTTCAATTTATTGGGTTCATAGTGTCTATGTAGGTATGTGTAGCCACCATTTATTTATTTATTTATTCAAGAATATATGTCCTTGCCAACTTTAGTTATATATATATAAGGAATAAGTTTTAATATATTTATTATAATTTTATTGAGTAATAAACATATAGGTGATTATTAAGAGTCTCACTTATAGATAATTTTATTGGGTTCGAATTTCATAACATGTGAAAAAATATTTATTAAGAGTCTCACTTATGATTCTCATTAAAGTCAGAGTTTTGAAAATTATAGGAAAAACATGTAAAAGAATTAAGTTAAAATATTTTTTTATTTCATTACTAGTGTGTTGAGACTTGTGAAGTCAACTATATATGTTTGTAGGCTGTAGCTTGTGGGCACAGCAAAATTTTATCTAATTCGGTCTCATAAAGGACAGAAGATTGTGTAGTTAGTAAGCTAAATTCAATATGTAGTATGTACTTTTTTTTAAACAATAACTAATTAATAATAATCACCTTTTCAAAAAAAGATATATATATCTGTAGAGGAAACAAATAGCCTTTTAAAGAAAACCTTTCTTTTATTTTTTGAAAAAAAATACTAATTTCAATTAGTAATTAATACATAATACACAACTCATCGCCAAATAGTATTTTGTTTTGTTTTTCTTGTCAAGAGAACACTTTCATTATTATTGTTTTTGTCTCCTTAACAAAATTTAAAAGGAGCTAGTAAAGATTGATATATTCCGAAATAAGGAGAACTTCAATTTTGAATTAAATACTTAATCAACTTTTTTTCTTTTTATTTACCATGAGATCTAGTTACTACTAATTTTTAACATGTACTAGGTTCTTTGCTTTTTGCACAAGGACAAGTAGATACCAATACTAATTTGTTCTATTGCAAGATTTTTATACACACACAAAAACAAAAAGACAAAAACAATTAAAAGGATAGGTGGAAAAAGAAGAGTGAAAAAGATTAAAAGAGAACGTGATGAAGAGACATAATACTTTTCCATATCAATTCATCACCATACAATTATTTCCCCCAAAAAAACACAACAACAACCAAATTTCTATCATCATCATTATTATATTATATACAAACTTCACTTCAATTCCTCAATAATATGGTAAATAATATTTATCATACAACATAAATATATCCAACAAGTATTTAACGTGTGCTATAAATAATATAGAATATGTGTTATTTGTATAGCACATATACGTATAGCACACATCTCATATCATATGTAGCACATATTGAATACTTGTTAGACGTATTTCTGTTATACGAACAAATATTATTGATAATATAATCCACTAGTATGTATACCCTGTGAGTTGTGACCACTGCATCACCAAAACTCCACTACATTTTTATCATCATTTCAACTTCAAAGTTCAAACCTCAACTTCCACAACAAAAATATCTCACACTCTCTTAATTCACTATCTCTTATCTAATCTTACACACCATGATGAAGTAGTACTTAAGGAAACAAAGAAGAAGAATACTACTACTAACAATGGCTAACAACACTAACTTCAAATCCTTATTCCACAAATTCACTTCCAAAAAACACAACAAAAATTTATTACTACCCACCAACTTATACTTCATTGCTTTCACCACCATCCTATGCTCCATCTTCTACCTCTTTGGCCTCTGGCGCCACCCTCCCTCCACCACCACCACCACCACCACCGTCGACGCTGCAAGCTCCACATTATGCATCCATCCCACCACCATAAACACCACCACCAACCAACTAACCCCACAATCCACACTCCACTTTGACGCGACCCACCAGCTCCAAGACCCACCGCCCACGATGGCGCGTGGGTCCCACGCGCCACCTTGCGATCCAAAATTCTCCGAGTACACTCCATGTGAGGATCCGAAACGGTCACTAAAATATTCCCGTGCAAGGCATATGTACCGTGAGAGGCACTGCCCCACATCAGAGCAGATACTCCGATGTAGGATACCTGCCCCTCACGGGTACAAGTGGCCATTACGATGGCCAGAGAGCCGTGACGCGGTGTGGTACGCAAACGTACCACACAAGGAATTGACGGTGGAGAAGAGGAATCAGAATTGGGTAAGGTTCGAAGGGGAGAGGTTCATGTTCCCGGGTGGAGGAACTATGTTCCCGCGTGGAGCACACGCGTACATTGATGAGATTGGGAAACTTATTGAGCTAAAAGACGGGTTCGTTAGAACCGCCATTGATACCGGTTGTGGGGTACGTATGTATGTGTAGTGTACGTTGTTCTTTCTCCTTTGAACCTGTTCCATGTTGTTGTGCTTTTCCTTTTTTACATTTTTCTCTTTTTTTCCATTCATATAAATATTGATTTAAGTTTTGATGATTCTGGAACTCCCTGTAATTCTGTTCAGTTTTTAATCACTAATGTTTATTGTACAACAGAAATATGTCTAACTAGTATTCAATGTGTGTTATACATAATATATGTTATACGGACGTGTGCTATATATATATATATATATATTACACATTATATATTATGTATATCACATGTTAAATACTAATTGGACGTATTTTTATTGTACAACAAACATTACAAGCTTTTAATTAGATTATAATCAATCTCTATAGTCCATACTATTCAAAAAGTTTCAATTAAGTCCATGTAATTTTAAATTTTGTGGTTGAGTTTGAGTCCCTTTACGTAAAATAAAATATTTTCTATCAAACTTTTTTATAGTACAAACTTTTTTGGTTAAATCATTGTACTGTACAAAACTATATATAGGAACTTTGATTAGAGAATTTGTAAGTTACAGGGAATTAATTAAATTTTTTGTATAGTAGAGGTACATGTACTTGATTATAAATTGTTAAATCATAAGTATTTGATTGAAAATTTTTATATGATATATAGTCTAGATTATGAATTTTGGATAATTTGAATTGTGTAATTCAAACTAGAATATTGTAGGTAGGATGAGGCTTTAATTTCTGGTTACTTTTGTTTCCTTATATTTATATACTTTATGACAATTAATAAGAACATGTAATGTTTTGTGGTCCTTGGGTAGTATCCTATAAGCTTAACGAAATTTCCTAGAGAATTATTATATGTTCTAAAAGGAATAGTGCTTTTTATTTTTCTTGATAAATCTACAAGGAATACTAGTACTATGATATGATGAATATGGATACTGTATCAAGTAGTAATGTTTATTGTACGACAGAAATATATCCAACTAGTATTCAACGTGTGTTATACAGTCATACGTAACGTGTGTTATACATATGACACACATTACGTATGGTACACATTATGTATAACACACATTGGATATTAGTTTAATGTATTTCTATTTTACAATAAACATTATTGTTTATAAAGTATTGTTTAAGATGAGGTTACATTATTGATCCCAAATAAAGGAGTGAAAGGAATAAGAGAATATAGGCAAAAACAGAATAATCTAGCTTGTGGGGTGGGTTTTTTTTTTCAATTTTTTCTAAGAAATTGGTTTTGAAAAAAGAAAGAAAGATAGAGTATATAGTTGTCATAATTATTCATAAGAAACATCACTCTGATGAGGCTCCTTGAATTTAATTTAGGCATGGCCTCTGGTTATTACATTAATTCCTGCTTGATTCACTGAACCAAATCCATGTGAGTGTGTGAAGAGTTCAGTGAGTTCTTTAAATGAATTATTAAATACTATGAGAATATGAACTTTATTACTCCATCAGGTCTAAAATAATAGTCGCTTTAACTTTTTTGGTACATTCGAAAACTAATGTACCTAGATATAAATTATATCTCGGTACATTAGTTTTTCAATGTATCAAAAAAGTTAAAAACGACTATTGTTTTGGAATGAAAGTAGTAGAAAAAACTTAGGTAAAAAGAACGATAAAAACCATAGACACAAATCATTATATTGTATGTGCTTAATATCTTTAATACAGGTTGTATCGATTCACATCTTATCTATTATCAGAGAGGGATTCAAACTCTAAATAATGTGTGAGCCGATACAATGTTCTGACATTAGGTAGCATGACATGTATGTGTGTTGCTATTGAAAGATACTAAGAAGCAAAATCCAATTATTGTGTATAAGATTTTTTTTTTTTTTTTTTTAACTTTGGCTCTGAAAAATTGCAATGTTACAACATAGGTAGCAAGTTTTGGAGCTTATCTTCTATCAAGGGACATAATAACAATGTCATTTGCACCAAGAGATACACATGAAGCACAAGTTCAATTTGCACTTGAAAGAGGAGTCCCTGCATTGATTGGAATTCTTGCCTCAATTAGGCTTCCATACCCTTCAAGAGCCTTTGATTTGGCTCACTGCTCACGTTGCCTCATTCCTTGGGGCCAGTATGGTACATACATATACTCATTCTTCTCTAAGGACATGTTTGCTTCGAAAGTAAGACTAAGGGTAAAAATTATCTGAATAAGTTTTGTCAGATATTTTATCAATAATATTTATCGTACAACAGAAATATATTCAACCAGTATCCAATGTGTGTTATACATATAGTACACATTATGTAATATGTATAACACAAGTTGGACGTATTTTTGTTGTACAACAAGCATTATTGTTATTTTATACGTATATATGTATCATGTTAATTTTATCTCTACTTTTATCTCTCAACTGAACAAGTTATAACATGTTTGATAGTTTCGGTTTACATGTCACCAAATTATGGTTTAAAGAGTGAAAATTGAGTTTAGGCTTTTAATAAATATTCATACCATTTTATTTCATTAAACAATCAGGTTGATTTCTGTCAAAGTTTCTGTGCATATTTTCTTGGCAAAGTAGCATTACTTTTGACCAAAATCATGTTCAATTCCATTTCAGCATAATTTTTAGCCTCAAACTGGTGCTCAATCATGTTCACATTTTTAAGCAGCCATTGAGTTTGTATGAATGTGGCACTAAGACTTTGTTTAGGAGTTTGGAGGGTAGAGGAGAGGAAGTTCTTGGAGGGGAAGGTAGGGAGAGGAAAGCGAGGGATTTAGAAAAGACAATTTCTTTTTGTTTGTGAGTTTTAAAATCTCAAATTGAGGGAACTTGAAAATAAAGAATTTGAAGATTTTAGGAGGTTTTAAAAAACTTTCAAACACCTCTCCTTCCCATCAATACAACTCACAAACACAATCAAACCCCTCAAAGTCTTTCCCTCGCCTCTCTTCTAAAACTCAACTTACCAACACACCCTAAATAGTTTTCTTGATTGGCAATGGTGTTATGGCAGATGGAATTTACTTGACTGAAGTTGATAGAGTGTTAAGGCCTGGTGGATATTGGATCCTATCAGGTCCACCAATAAACTATCAGAAACATTGGAGAGGTTGGGAAAGGACACGACAGAGCCTCAAAGATGAGCAAGATACAATTGAAAATGTTGCAAAAAGTCTTTGCTGGAAAAAATTGGTGCAAAAAGATGATCTTGCTATTTGGCAGAAGCCAACCAATCATGTACATTGCAAAATCAAGAGAAAGGTGTTCAAGGATAGACCCTTCTGTGAGGCACAGAATCCAGACACAGCATGGTAATAATAATCCATTTTTCTTTTATTATTATGAATATATTTAAATATGACGTATCAGACTCACATAATTTTGTGTTTAATTTAATTTATTTTTTTATTTTTATGAAAATGAGGGTTTGAATCTTCGACCACTTGGTCTAAGGCTTCGATACCATGTTAGAAAACTATTTAACCTAAAAGCTTTAACTGATAAATTATGGCCCATTAATGATTTTTAGACTCTAAATCAGATTTATATCTAAGCAGAGACTTCATTTTTTATGGAGTAAAGGTTGATTTTGTTTCCTGAAATTGTATGCATGTTCTCTTTAGTGCCTGATCTTAATAAAGTATCAATTTAGTCTCTGATATTGCAAAAGGTGATATAAACTAAATTTCAGGTACACTAAATTGGATACATGCTTGACCCCATTACCTGAAGTAAATGACATCAAAGAAATTTCAGGTGGGAAATTACCAAAATGGCCAGAGAGGCTAACCTCAGTTCCCCCAAGAATTAGCAGTGGAAATTTGAATGGAATAACATCTGAGATGTTCAATGAAGATACTGAATTGTGGAAAAAGAGAGTGGCATATTACAAGACCCTTGATCATCAACTAGCAGAGAGAGGCAAGTATAGGAATCTGCTTGATATGAACTCTTACTTGGGTGGATTTGCAGCTGCATTGGTTAATGATCCAGTTTGGGTTATGAACATTGTTCCTGTTGAGGCTGAAATCAACACTCTTGGAGCTATATATGAAAGAGGATTGATTGGAACTTATCAGAATTGGTATCCCTTTCTTCACTTATCTTAATTGGTAGTTGAAGTTTGTGTTTGATTCTGCTTTTCTAGAATTGATTTCGAAGTAACGTGATTAAAGTTTGTTGATTCTTCCAAAAGTAACTCTAATAAAAAGTAAGAAATTTTCACTTCTACTTGAATCAATTATAGAGGGTTTATTGCATATTATATCAGATTTTCTGCTAAATCCAGCTCCATCGAACTTTGTCCTTTACTGTAATCAGGAAAATGTTTCACAGATATACTTGTTTCCAATTTAGCAGTATTAAAAGTAAAATATAAATCAATTTATTTGTTACTATACATTATTGAAATTCATTACTTACTTGTTTTGTCTTGTATCAGGTGTGAAGCAATGTCCACCTATCCACGAACTTATGACTTCATACATGGTGATTCAGTTTTCAGCCTCTACCAAAACAGGTAAATGTCATTTTGATTTTGATATAAAAAAAGCTACAATATATAGCAGCATTAAAAAATCCTACTTAGCACAGATACATGTAGGATTATCGGTATAATACGAGTACGATAAAATGATTCGAAATAAATCAAATTAAAAACATGTATTCAAGTATCTAATATGATATGTATTCAGTACATGTATGCATACTATTTTGAAGTATTCGTGCATCGTAGTTTCTGACTCATCAAATTAATGTGTCACAGATGTAACATGGAGGACATTCTGCTAGAGATGGATAGGATTTTGAGGCCACAAGGAAGTGTCATTTTGAGAGATGATGTTGATGTGTTGACAAAGGTGAAGAGCTTTGCTGATTCAATGCAATGGGACACAAGAATCACAAACCATGAAGATGGACCTTTCCAAAGACAAAAGATACTTGTTGCAGTCAAGGAATATTGGACAGCACCACCACCAGACCAAAACAAACAAACCAATCCCTAGTTTTAATATCACACCCCTTTTCTTCTGTTAAAATTTTCTAGGGAATTTAATTCTTCATAACCCCAATATTTAATTAGAGTAACAAATAGTGTTTACTTTGATAACAGTTCCCCTCAATATTTTAGGCCTATGCCCTAATGGTTCTTCAAATTTTAGCATAAAGGGAAAGCCTGTAAGCTGTAAATTGATGGAACAAAAATTGGTATAATATCAACTGTAATGTTTTTTATTTGAAACTATGGATTAAAACTAGAAAATTGTGAAAATACCAAAACCATGTTTGATGGAATCAGGAGCTGCAATAGTCACAACATGTTTGGTTTCACTTTTAAATCCCAAAACCATGGTTTTGGGGCTAAAGCTACTAGAGAAAAGTTTTTGTTCAAACCATGGTTTCAGGTTCTGCAAAAGCAAAACCAAACATTAATATTTCACAGACAGAACCTGTAAGATCCCAAACAGTAATTCAACTAATTACCCAACATGCAGATAACAGAAACACAACAGAGAAGGTAAGAACAGAGGAGTGTAGAAGAGAAGGGTAGAATAGAGAGTAAATGCAGAGGAAGGAGTATCAGAGTGATAATCCCTCAAATCTGCATGAGGTGTATATTTCTGTGTATAAATTGGCTTTGAGAGGCCAAACTCTCCCCAAATTCACACTTCACTATTTTCCTACCTCCCTAAACATTTTCTTTACTATTTATATTTTTCATTCCCCACTAACTACTGACTTCCTAAAATCGCAGTCTCCACTCCCCTATTCTGTTATTTTCTTCCCTCTTCTCTGATACGTATACTGAAAAGGGATGATTTTCCCTTGCTGCTCATGGGTTGTGTGACAGAACCCTAGTATAACCAAAGGGACTGGATTGTGGTATTCATAACAGACACAGGCTGAAAATTCTGCAAGGCATACTTAGCTCACAAAACTCAAAAGTGATAATGTCAACAAATTCTACAAAGAAAAATTGATCAAATGAAGGGGTACAAAAGCCTGTGTTTCCAGTAATAATCAAAACTGGTCATATGGATTTTTGTTGCCAAATCGCTAAAATATCTCATAGGATTAACAATTTAAAACTAGTTCAAATTCAAGAAATATGCTATAAACCAGATACAGAAGTTAGCGGCGATGCTGTTTTTCCTGCTGAACTTTTGTTGTCTAACGCCCATGATACTCTGATTCTATGAGGGCAAGATATCAATAAAGCTCGAAACCATGCTAGCCGGAACCCTCATTAATAAAACCTTCCTTGCGACCTTCAAAGCCAGGCCTCATAAGCTTCTTCTCTCTCTTTGCAATCCTGCGCATTTTCTTCTGTTGAATCCTCTCAGATATATTCTCTGATCTCTTTTGCTGCTTCTCCGCCTTCAATTGGTCACGCGTCTGAACTCTTTCCTTCCATTTCTCAGAATTCTTCTGTTGCTTCTTCTTTTCTTTCTTTATGCTTTTCTCCAACAGTTTGGGATCATCATGGACCTTAATCCCTGAAGCTCTATCCATTGCGGCTCTCCATGATTGCTTCTTAGCAAGGGCCTCACCCTTCTCTGGATCTTTCTTTGCTTCCTCCAACTTCTTAGCCCTTTCAAGCTCCTTAGATTTTGAAACTTTCCTCTTCTTCTTACTTTGCATTTCTTCATTTGTAAGTTTGACATGGCCAAACACAAGCTCTTTGGAAGCCTCAGCAGCATCCTTCTTCACTCTCTCTCTATCCTCTTTGGGTGCAGGTTTATTTTCCTCCTTCTCACTGTCCCTCTTACGCTTCTTGTCCCCATATCCTCTCCTCACATTTCTCTCCTCCCTCTTCCTTGCTCTCTCCGAACTTCCACAGTTACGGCTCGACCTGAACTCTTCAAGCTTGCGATGAAGCCTTTGCCGAAGATCCTCATAAGTCACGGACCTATCATCCCCTTCAACCATGATAGGTTTACGCTCACCCTGCTCTTCATTATCATCATCACTGTCAGCTTTTTCTTGACCGATGCTTTGCTTGAGCAGGTCAAGCGTTGTGGCAACGGGTTTGTCAGGATCCAAACGTTCCCTTCGAGACTTCTTAATGTTCTCCTTGGTTTCTCTCTTTGCCTCAGCTTTCGCAGCCTTGCTGAGACCCTGAAACCATGGCTTCTCTTTATCATCAGTTGAAAGGTAAAACTTGGCAGGGATGAGCTCAATCAACTTGTCAAAGAAAAGGGCATGCTCATGAATCAAAGACTCCAAATCTTGGCCTGCATCGACCTCTACAACAGACTTTTGCTTCTTCTTCTTCATATCCTTCCCTGTAACAAGAATAAAAAATTTCCATTTCTACATTAGCAAAAGTGTTCTTTACTCAACCACACATTACTCGGAAAATCTTGCAAACAGATACATTTGAACAATAGTACAAAAGTCTTTTAAGACAAACAGTGCAATCCATTCAACCAGCAAACTTTTTTTGTTCAAATTTCTATACTGAATAATAATCAGTAACCCTAATTTAATTTATCTTCGAAAATAAAATCAGAAGCAAAATGCATGTGTAATAAAATCCTTCAATTTATAAAAATACTGGTAGCAACAAAATACCAACAACGAACATTCGTAAAAGCCGCGAAAAGTAAAAGATGGAACATGGAATCATTGAAATGAAGGAGAAACTAAATCGATGCGATTTTAAAAAAAATAAGAAAGAGTGAAGAACACGTTGAAAGTAGTAACAGAGAAATTGAAAAGTAGAAAAAGAAAAAGATAACGAACACCACCTGAGAGGAGGTGGCGGCCGGTGGTTACGGAGGAACAGATGAATTGTGTGTGAGAGAGAGAGAAGAAGAAGAAGCAACCTTGCTAGGGATTGGAATGAGTATTGAGTTTTTTTTTTATTTTTGTGAAATTAGTATTTTTTTTCATTTTATTGGGTTGTAAAATGGGCTTTGGTTATGGGTTGGCCTTAATAAAAGCCCATGACTGTTATCCCAAACAAGTTTTGGAACAAAAGCAACCAATTTTTATGGAAAAAAATTGGCAATTTATTTTGAACGCGATAAAATTCATGGATACCGATACTTATTAGCTATTATGTCGGTATTAAAAAATCACATGTTCATTTTGTAAGATTCATGGAGTCGGTCATCAAATCACAATCCTTGAATGTACAATATGTATCAACAACCATGGGTACCAAGGAAAAAATCACAAAAAATATATTTTATGAGTTTGATTGCAATACATTAAGAGTTTAATTATGATGAGTCAATCACATCTATTAATTTATGTAATTTTTTAGTTAGTAATTAGTTGAGTTAAAAAGTTTTGCTTACTTGTCAAACTATGATTAGATGTCAATATAAAATTACTTTACACTAACGATAGATTGAAATTAAACTCATATTAATAATATAAAATATTTTATACAATCTTTAATATCATATAAACAAATATGATTAGCTTGCAACACTTAAAAAAAGTTATGCAAATGTTGAAAGATTTTCTGATTTTTAATTGCATCTCACTTTGTATGGTGTTTTGGTGAGCATAATCTGTTGAAAGTTATGCTAAAGTTCAATGAATGCATAATCTGTCTCAAACCTTAGTTTCATCTCTACAATTCAAAGTGATGAGCATGTTCTTCTTGTCCTAATCTATATATACAAAATTACACGTCACGATGCTTACAAAGGAAACCAAGTAAAACACAAAACTAAATCAACTCCAGAAACAAAGCCTCATTCTTGCTGTTAAGGCCTACTTCATTCAATGTTAAGGAGCCATCGTTAACGCTGTAAGCGCGTCGCGGATACGACTTTACCTGTTCAAATATCCAAAGCATAGATATATAGTTGATCATTCATGCAAATACTAAGTTACACAATGCTCAGAAATCATGCCATATTAAACTAAGATGAAAGTTCAATCAAGAATTGAAGTGGATAGGTAAAGAAACACTCACCACTCTATAGGTTCCAGGCTTCACTGCTCCTTGGATGTCTATGAAATCAAATAGAAGCTACAAGGTAGAAAAAATGACATTAAGTTAGTTCCCAAGATTCCACAGTAGTGCAAAATAGGCATATTGCTCTCCAAAGTTTTTATCTCGTGCTCCGCAAACCCTACTTCATGTTTATACTATCAAAATCAAGTACATATGGGCAATTTTGAAATCAACATCGAATAATGATGTAGATTACTTTAAATGCGGAATGCTATCAGTAAGAGTTTGATCTTGCCTACTGTTAAAAATGAATTGGACTGCAGGGAACAACATCAGAACTATCTACGACCTTCATATTCTAACAAAACCTTTACCTGAAGCTGGTCAGTCTTGAGAAAGCGATGCTCACTGCGATTGCCATCTGGCATCCGAACTACTATAGTAATAGCATTTTCATCATCTAATGGTGGTTCCTTGGAAAGCCTAACTTTTTTCTCTTCAAGCATTTTCTCCAATACCTTGAGCCACAAGGAATACACAATTCAGTAGTGTTTCAAATTCAATATCAAAGGACAAAAAATTCTCCCTCTGAACATACATGAAATATTGGATTTGTATTTATTTAATTTGCAGCAACCATTTCTTCTAGAGTCAGCACCACGTAAGAACACAGAAAACCCAAGCAAACTCAACAAGTCACTAATTCAGAAAATGTCTTACAGTTCTTTCAAGCATCTTTTCCCATGGCTCTTCATCCTTCGAGCAATGGGTTTCAGCTTCCTTGAAAGAATTCAATTCCTTCTTTTTATCAGCCTGTAGAGATGCTAGATAAGCGGCATCCTGCATAAAAATGTTGATACATCATGCTATCCTGTCATGAAAATTGATCACACAACCAATGCAGGCAAGAATCTAAAACCTGTTGTTGTCTCAGCAGCCGAGTGTCGCTTAATAATTGTGATGTTGGACTGGACAAATGCTGCGTCTTGGGATCCACATTTTTTTCTGGACGATGTTGCAGATCAGGCAAAGATGAAACTTTCTGAGAACTGTGATTGGGAATTTCACCAAAAATTGCGCTTTCAAGCATCAATGCCTCCTTAAGCTCATCAGAAGAAATGCCAGCCCACTACATTGCAAAAAAAAGACAAAAGGAATTAGCATAGCAACAATCAATTTCAGGCATAGAGCAAATTAAGCTTCACAATGCATTAAATGCTCTTGGGTCTCCAATGGTACCTTGTCAGAATTAAACACATCTTCATTTGCTTGAAGTTGACCACCAGCACTATGGTTCGATGGATGACCAATGACCGATTGTGAAACATCTCGAGCTACACTTTGATTAGAAGATGCTCCTAACTATAATAAGAAAAAAAATATTTGTAAGAAATCGCCCTACAAACTGCCTCCTACAGTGCTTGCATTTAAATGTGTGATATGATATATACAGCAAATATCTAGTTCCATTTCAGATTTAGAAAGAAAAATAAAATCCATCTGACTATGAGTCTATAGAAACCATAACAGAAATGATTCAGTAGAATTTTCAATGCATTGTAATAAAACACTGGTTATGTTTGGATAGGGCAAAACTAGGAATAGAATACTGGAGGAGCCAGAACATATAAACTTGAGTCTGGAGGGATTTTAAGCAAAACATGAGGGTTGAAGAAACATCTTATAATATAAGGACCATGTTCCCCTGAAGATTTGCTTGTATATGTGAAAATATAGCATTGATCTTGTAACATACGCACCTCCATTGTGCTTCTGCTGCTGTTGGTTTTCTCTTCCTTGCTTTTCTCTATAACTAGATGATCACGAATCACATTCTCTTCCTCTGCCGTCTACATTCAATGCAATTGGAAGTGAAACTAAGTATAGGAAAGATCTAAATACTAAATAGAACAAACTGAACAGTACCAAACAAAAAAGAAGATTCCAGAACCTTCAAGGACAATGAAAGTGCATGAGCTAAATCATCATCTTCCTGTTGAAGATGACTATGAGGAATCCCATCATCAGATGAACCCTGAAATAGCAGTGTCTCATCAAGGGGTTGAACTTCGGAAAGCACAAACAAATAAAAAGCGAAAATAAAAAATGTAACTTTAATGCTATGCTGCATACATTATGGTCACCAAATTGGTTCCATGTAGACCCTTCTCTTGTCTCATTCTTTGAGGCCTCAATTGCAGCCTGGATCATCGCCTCCTCAGCATCAATATCAGCAACATGTCGTGAGGTGCTGGACTGTGCCAAACTATAGTCATTGTGATAATCACGTGCCTCCCCATACGAATTTCCAGTCATATTTTCACCTATAGAAGAATTATGTGGTGAATGCCCACTAGCACCAACTCCGTTAAATAAATCTCGGAGTTCTCTCCTATAGTTTGGATCAAGTAGTAGTGAAGGTCTAAACTTTCTAGCAGCAGAAAGGAAAGGCATAATCCCACGTGACCCAGCATTGTCCTGATTATTGGCATTTACATTAGGGTAACTATATTGTGGAGGAGGAGGAGCAGCAGCAGCAACACCAATGTTTTGCCTCTGACTATATAATTTAGCCAAAATCGCAAGAAAATAAAACAAATAAATGCAAATTAAGTATAAGATTAAGATAATTAACATTATATTTAAATTGATGGAATGAAGTAGAATACAATTATTTATTATAAATTTGTACCCTCCAATTTTGGGAGAATTAGATCGAAAAAATGGGGATTAATAAGAACATTATTATACATTTATACTAGAAATGTTACCATTATTTATCTTTTCATTATATTTCCTTCCCTTACTATTCTTTCAAAGAAAGACTCATTTTGGTTCCTGAAATCGTACATATATTTCACTTTAATACATGAAAATCAGTTGCAAAACATGATGTAATTCAAATTAGTTCCTAAGTGACTCAATTTAGTTCTTGGGCCTCAGAAACAAATGCAAAATCACAACATTTTACAACTTCAGAACAAAATCAACAACAACATTTTCTGCGAGTTTCTTAATTCTCATTCAATTTCATTTCCACTCACAATGAAATATCCAAATAATAATTATAACCTAAACCTCCAAACAAACAAAAAATATTATGATACATACACTTGCATAGTACTAGTATCCACTTCAAGGAAATGAGCATTAATAGCTTCATTGAGGTTCCCTCCATATTCCTAATAACAAAAAAATATCCAAAATTAAAAATAGTAAAAGGCAATGTGATTCGAACGAAGTAAAATAAAATGAAATAAAACTAATAATAATGATGAAAAATGAAAAATGGAGGTGAGAGGAAGTGACCTCGAGTTTTTGGACGGCGACGAATTGGGGTGCGCCGGTGATTCGCATGAAGGAAGCGACATCGTTTGGTGATGGAGTCGCCATTTCTCAGAGTAACAAACTTCGGTTAGAAGGAAGGAATGTGATGATTGAGAGTGCGATCGAGATCCAGAGTGAGTGTGGGGCGCGTGGTGTCTTCTGTAGTGTATTAGTGTCAATTGTGGGAATTCGCGCCATCTTTGGTTTTTTTTTTCAATTTTTTTACCATAATGATATTTGAACGTCAGAAATACGTCCAAAATATATCCAACATGTGTTATATGTATGTTATACGTACGTATGTTATATAAATAACACAAGTCTCATATTATATATAGCACACGTTGGATACTTATTGGATGTATTTTTATTATACAGTCAACATTATTGATTTTTTTTATGAGTATACCCAAAACTCATCATTACAATTTTAGCATTAGATAAGGTGTCATTGATGATCGGAAATACTCTAACCGACCGTAACAATATTAAAAAGTCAGGTAACATAAGCTCCCTAGATAGAAAAATTAATTATGGATCTTATAATGTCCGATTTTTTATATTATTAGAGACGGGATAAGATATTTTTTATTGTGAATGGCCACTACTGAAACTATCGAGAATCACTTTGAGGATTTACTATTTTTTATTTATTTTCATAAATTCTTGTTCGACAATAAAATACTGGCCGAAACAATCAATAGAATAACAGATTATGCATAACACATAATATATAATATGCATGTCGTATATAAATATTATACATACCATATATGATATATTGTACATATTATATATCATATGTTGCAATATCATATTTCTTTACACCATATGATATATAATATGTATAATACGTGATATATGATGTGTATAGCATGTAATATATGATATGCATATTATATAATATATGTTGTGCATAACATATTGATTGTTTTGATTATTTTTTATTATATACTATATGTCTATCAAGTCGCATTTTTTATATTTTTAAAAAGTTACTATAGTTGATAATATTTATTGGTATTTGTAAAATTAATAATATTTAATACTTAAAATTAATTCTAATATCTAATATATTAAAAAAAATGAGTAATGCTACATGGACACTAAAAAATTAGCCATCATCGGTCATCATATCCAACAATCCAACTATTTAAAATTATTGATCTAACTTTTAAAATATTGAATTAGTGTATAATATTAAAAGTTTTATTAATAATTTTAAAATGTTTGATACCAGTAATTGAAGGTTATATACTTTAAAATGTGAGATTTCTCTATTTTTATAGAAACACTATAAAACAAAGACTATAGACTTTAAATTATGAAATTACATTATTTTTTTACATATAGTGGTATTGAAGGCTATATATTTTAAAATGTAACATTTCTCTATATTTCTATAAACACAATAAAACAAAGACAATAAACTTTAAATTATGAAATTACATAATTTTTTACATATAGTAGCAATTGAAGACTATATATTTTAAAATGTGAGATTTCCATATATTTCTAAAAACACAATAAAACAAATACAATAATAGACTTTAAATTATGAAATTGCATCATTTTTTTACATATACTACAAATGGAAGACTATAGACTCTAAAATATGAGATTTCTATGTTTTTCTAGAAATACTATAAAACAAATATTATAGACTTCAAATTATGAAATTACATGAATTTTTTACATATAATAGAAATTGAATGCTATAGACTTTAAAATGTGAGATTTCCCTATTTTTCTAGAAACACTATAAAACAAAGACTATAGACTTCAAATTATGAAATTACATTATTTTTTACATATAGTAGAAATGGAAGGTTATATACTTTAAAATGTGAGATTTTTATATTTTTCTAAAAACACTATAAAATGAAGACTATAGACTTTAAATTATGAGATTACATGATTTTTTCACATGTACTAGAATTTGAAGACTATAGACCGTAAAATGTGAGATTTCAAATTAAATCCTTAAAAATTAAATCCTTAAAAATATTTCAAATTTTCATATATCATTTGAATTGAAATTTAAGAATGACAAAAATAATAAATTAATTTCAGTTAAAATAATTAAAAATAATAATACAAAAAATATCCTAAAAAAAAAGAGAGCAGAGAGTAGAGAAGGATACCACACCGCACTCAGTGAACCACACCACACTGAAACAAACCCCACTCTCTCTCTCACACAGTACTGAAACCCTAAACCCTAACCCTAATTCCCAAATCCATCGTCGACATGGACGCCGACGATGATACCTCAATTCCTATCACCGACGAAAACCATGCTAACGGCGGCAACAACCAGCCCGTCCGGCGGCCGATAATCAGCGGCGACCAGCTCGACATCGAGGCGTTCGCGAGCCTCTACTCGGGTCGAACGAAGGTAATGCGGCTCCTCTTCATCGCTGACCACTTCTCCAACACCAACCCAACGATGCAGCTCGAGGCGCTGCGAATGGCGTACGACGAGATCAAGAAGGGGGAGAACACGCAGCTCCTCAGGGAGGTGACGCAGAAGATCGACGGCAGGTTAGGGCTGAGTTACGAGCTCGACACGGCGTGGTGCGCAGGAGTGGATCGCAGGGCGGAGCAGAAGAAGGAGAAGCTCGAGAACGAGCTCAATGCGTATAGGGTATAAATGATTTCGGGGGTTTTGATGAATTGATGCAATTTTTTTAATTGTGTTGTGTTTGGTTTTGATTCAATTTTTTTGGGTGGAAAAACGATGTTAGGGTATATAATTGAGATTAGATTAGGAATTAGTTAGAGTTTGTTGAATTGGTTAAAATCAGCTTCGTGGACAAGAAAAAATTGCTTTTTGAGTTTTGATTTTCTTTACAAATGCTATCTTGGGGTCTTTTGATTGTTTATGCTGGTTTGAAATTGAACTCAGTAACTTAATTCAAGCACATGGATGCTTATTGATGTTGGTACTTGATAGTAGGTAGAGTTTGTTAACTGTGGATTTTTTTTTTTTTACCCTTTTGCTACTTTTCACCCAATATATTCATTCATCTTGCATTTTGTTTTTGCAGACAAACTTGATCAAAGAAAGTATAAGAATGGGATACAATGATTTTGGGGACTTCTACTATGCTCATGGTCAATTGGGGGAAGCTTTCAAAAGTTACGTTCGAACCCGAGATTATTGCACAACATCAAAGCACATAATTCATATGTGCTTGAATGTGATTCTGGTCAGCATTGAGATGGGTCAATTTTCTCATGTTACAAGCTATGTTAACAAGGCAGAACAGGTACTGGAGGCCCTTGATTCGGTAACTGCTGCAAAGCTACGTTGTGCTGCCGGATTGGCAAATCTAGAAGCCAAAAAGTACAAGCTTGCTGCCCGAAAGGTTTGTTCCTTATCACTCGTTTCCGCATCTGCTCAGTATCAGCCTATAGCTATATAGAACTATTACGTATCTATGAAATAAATCACTATTTAGGCGGTTGAGGGTTCAACAATTTTCGTTCTTATTTATTATTTTTCTGTTTGATGAGTGATAATAGCCTTATTGCTTATAACTTTGGCAACCCCATTTGTGTTGTGTAATGCAGTTCTTAGAAACAGGCCCAGAAGTGGGGAGTCACTATAATGAAGTGATTGCACCTCAAGATGTTGCAACATATGGAGCACTTTGTGCACTTGCAACATTTGATCGGGCAGAGCTAAAGGCAAGTACTCTTTCTATTGTTATGATGATTCTTATTCTAATGACGACTGGTAGACATTGTTGATACTGTTGTCATAATCATATTTTGATGTACTTTTTAATATTTGGCAGAACAAAGTTATAGATAATATCAACTTCCGGAATTTCTTGGAGTTGGTACCTGAAGTAAGGGAAATTATAAATGATTTTTACTCGAGGTAAGTTGATGCTCTAGTTGTACTCTCTCTCTTGTTCACTTATGTCATCCATATGAGGTTGGTCACTATATATCACTTCCTTTTTTCCCTGCAAATTAAAGCATTTCAAAACAGTATTTTCAATGGGATCTTATTCTTACTGATACGGATTTGTCGCCATCTCATGTTTATCTTAATCAATAGTTTGTGTTTACTCACCCTCTTTTACATAGTGTGTGTATTGGTTAATTTTGATCTCGTTTCTTCCGTTTTGCAGCCACTATGCTTCATGTCTAGAATACCTTGGGAACCTCAAAGCAAACCTATTACTTGACATTCATTTGCATGACCATGTTGAGACACTCTATGATCAAATTCGTCACAAAGCCCTAATCCAGTATACACTCCCATTTGTTTCTGTTGACTTGAACATGATGGCTAATGCATTCAAGACAACCGTTGCTGGACTTGTGAAAGAACTTGAAGCTTTGATTACTGATAATCAGATACAGGTCTGGTTAGAGATACTTTGTCTTGTTCAAATAGGTGGTATTTACAATGTGAAAAATCTACTAATATTTGCATGGTTTTAAATTGTGGTTTGCGACTACAAAATTGCTGTCATGGTGGTCTCTTTAACTGCTTTGTGGTGGCAATTGCGACCCCATTAATGACATTTTTCTCGCAATTTTCAGCAATCGCAGCGCAGCAAACAAAGTTTAAAACCATGAATCTTAGTATTGCATGCTTCTCATGCCTTTATTTATAAATAATTTCTGAAGATGAATTTAAGTTTGTTAATGCATCATTTCCAAGATAATTAGTCTGTGTGAGTTCTAAACAGCTTATAATTGGTGTAACCTATTTCGCTCATGCAGGCTCGAATTGATTCACACAACAAAATCTTGTATGCGCGGCATGCTGATCAAAGAAACACCACATTTCAGAGGGTTCTAGAAACTGGAAGGGAGTTCGATCGCGATGTTCGATCCATGTTGCTGAGATCAAATCTCAGCAAGTATGAATACCATCTTAGGGCATCGAGGAAACTTTGATTATGGATTTGTTGATGACTTAACATATATTTGACTGGCATTTGGTCAACTTCTACAATGGATCAGGGTTTTATACTCAAGAAGAGATTGCCTTATGTTGAGTTTCAATTTTTCTGCAATTACCTTCCTTTGACATTTATTTAACAGAGTATTATGGCTTCTCTTGTATATATATAATCTTCCTTAGTTTCAACTTTCAACTAATTCGTCCAAGAAGGTCATTTCCTTCGTTTTTGGATTATTTTGATTATTTACTGCTATGCTTATATAGAACACACCTTCTTCTTCCTCCTCCTTTTATTTTATTTATTTATTTATTTTGGAACGATAGAGCGCAATGACATCGTTTGATTCATGTAGCCGACCCTATATAGTGGAATAAGACTTGTTGTCATTGTTGTTATATTTTGGAACTCCTTTTATTGATGGTTCCAAATCAATCTGTCAATTTATTGTGCCATAACCATAAAATCAAAATTGAGATAGCTCCGAATATTCCTGGTCACATTTACTACAATTTGATTTTTTTAATTCATGTGTGAAAAAATCTAAATTAGAAATATCATAGTATCAAATTAAAGAACATAGGACAAGAATAAAATCATTACCTATCGACATAAAATTTGGTAAATGAAAACTAAAACCTTGAACTTTTTTTCTCATTGCTCTTCAGAACCATCTCTTTTTGGCAACACGGATATTAAATCCATAGTTTAAAAAAATGAGTAGACTAAACAAAATGCATTTTAATTTACATGTACTTCTACAAGTGTGTCATAATTTATCTTAAGCACTATAATTATCTTGAGATTGTAACAAGTTGAAATATTGTAAGCTTTTTTTGACTAATCTAGTTGCCGTCTATAAATTTCAACAGTTTTTCATTTTTGTTTAAAAGAATATGACCACTAGCTTTTATTCTTGTTAGTCTTATGTCTTCCCCAGAATTGCTCCTGAAACAGAGCACATGCTGTTCCAATTTTCAAAGCATTTAATTTAACTAAGCCTTAAACTTTAAGGGATTATCTTGCTTCCTAATCCTACTAAATCAATATTCTTTATTTTCACCACAATTATATAACTTTTTAACAAATATCTAAAGAACATATCTTAAACAAATAATATTTGGCTTGAATAATCCATTGTAACCAATCACTGCCTTGTAGAAAACACAGTGACTCAACTCAAAGTCCTCACACACACAAAACTGTGTTCCCATGCAACCAAAAGCCCCACCGACAACAAATCTCAGATCCTTCCTCTTCAGGTAGAAACTCCATATCCACAATCTCAATCTCAAAACCTTCACTTACCTCAATTCTCATACCAAAAACAAAGTAACTAGGAAAAAGAAAACACTTCACAAGAACCAAAAAACTTCATTTTTCAGCTGTCACAGGGGAAAAAGAAAAGGACCCACCAAACAAATTCTAACGATTCTACCAAAAAGCACAGATTTTTACCTTCAAACAGCATCAAAACCCGAAACCCAGATGCCAATTTGATCAGATCCGACGTAGCTTCAAATGGGTCACGTGAACCTCCCTGCTTCAAAGCGAGTGAATTCCACGCGCCAATGGCGGCTACTGGACCTTGTCTCCGCGGTATTCTTTGGGCTCGTGTTCCTCTTCTTCGTGCTCGTCTACACTCCTCTTGGTGACTCACTTGCCGCCTCCGGCCGCCAGACGCTGCTCCGGTCGGGATCCGATCCGAGGCAGCGCCACCGTCTAGTGGCAGCAATCGAGGCGGGGCAGTCGATGAGCGTGGAGGCATGCCCTGCCGAAGCGGTGGACCACATGCCATGTGAGGACCCCAGGCTCAACAGCCAATTGAGCAGGGAGATGAATTACTACAGGGAGAGGCACTGCCCTCCGCCGGAGGACACGCCCCTCTGCCTTGTGCCGCCACCTGGTGGGTACCGGATTCCGGTGCACTGGCCTGAGAGCTTGTACAAGGTATATATATATATATATACATGGTGGTGGCCCTGTATTTTCAGTTCAGTTCTGTTTTAGCAGCACTTTTCAATTTCTAGTACAATTTTAGAAATTCAAGAAAATGCCTAGTTATTGTGGATAGTTAGTATAATGGCTAGTTTTGTAGCATGATTTGGATGTGTGTTGAAAGAGTTTAGTTCAGATTCATTTACAGTACTATTATCCAATTCAAATCCTTTCATTTTCTTCTTCTGATTTGCATGACTTTTCAAGTAATGCGCCATGAAACTCGGTATAAAATTGTTTTAGACCGATGAATGATGCATTGAAATATCGTGTTGTAGATGAGGTTGCTTTGGTGGTCTGTATTTGATGATCAAGATTTGCAACCATTAGTATTTAGTACAAAGTGTTAAGTTCCATTGTTGTAATGTTTTCTCTATTTCCATTTCCATAGCTATTGTTGGTATTTGTAATCCATTGATCCATCTATCTGAATGCACTAATATGTCTCTGTAGATATGGCACAACAACATGCCACACAATAAGATTGCTGACAGGAAAGGTCACCAGGGATGGATGAAATTAGAAGGCTCACACTTCATATTCCCCGGAGGTGGCACGATGTTTCCAGATGGAGCAGTGCAGTATATCGAGAAACTCGGTCAGTATATTCCAATAAACAGCGGTGTTCTGAGGACTGCTCTTGACATGGGTTGTGGGGTACGAGTTTTTTTCTTTCTTTTTCTTTTTTTGGGTTTCCTTTCGAGCCATCGCTAGAATTTACTATTGTTTAACATGTAAATGTATCTCATGTTTTACAGGTTGCCAGTTTTGGGGGATACTTGCTAGCTCAGAACATTCTAACCATGTCTTTTGCTCCAAGAGATTCACATAAATCACAGATACAATTTGCTCTTGAAAGAGGAATACCAGCTTTTGTTGCCATGCTTGGAACACGCAGACTCCCATTTCCTGCTTTTGGGTTCGACTTGATTCATTGTTCTCGGTGTTTGATCCCCTTTACCGCCTACAGTAAGCTCTCCCTTGCAGCTCAGCTTTGCATATCTTTCAATCTCATAAATACTTGTTACTCCCATAACGCAGAAAATCTGCCGTGCAGATGCGACTTATTTCATTGAAGTGGATAGACTACTTCGTCCCGGTGGATATTTAGTCATCTCCGGCCCCCCTGTTCAATGGCCTAAACAAGATAAAGAATGGTCCGATCTTCAGGCTGTGGCCAGAGCTTTGTGTTATGAACTTATTGTTGTAGATGGTAACACTGTAATCTGGAAAAAGCCAGCGGGGGATTCGTGTTTCCCCAACCAAAATGAATTTGGACTCGAGTTGTGTGATGATTCAGATGACCCAAATTATGCTTGGTAATTTCCAGCAGACTATTGCTACTATGAGTTAATTTTTCCTCTTACTTTTCGTTGCTTTTCTTTCTGCCATCTCCAACATTGATGGTGTACTACTACTACTACCACCTATCCTCAATGTTTTTACACATTTCTATATTACATGTCATGGTTTTTACTTTTTACTTGGAATTGTAAAATTGAGATTTTATTTTGCAGGTACTTCAAATTGAAGAAATGTGTTACTAAGGCATCTTTAATCAAAGGAGACTATGCCATTGGGGTGATTCCCAAGTGGCCAGAGAGGCTAACTGCTCCACTTCCTAGGTCCACAATCATAAAAAACGTTGCCGATGTCTACGAGGCTGACACCAGACGGTGGGTGAGGAGAGTTGCGCACTACAAAAATTCTCTAAGCATAAAGTTGGGGACTTCAGCAATAC
This sequence comes from Aeschynomene evenia, assembly GCA_013621005.1. Classification (NCBI taxonomy): domain Eukaryota; kingdom Viridiplantae; phylum Streptophyta; class Magnoliopsida; order Fabales; family Fabaceae; genus Aeschynomene; species Aeschynomene evenia. The sequence continues at coordinate 2,541,170 of CM024264.1, read as the reverse complement.
GAAATGTCATGGACATGAATGCATTGTTTGGGGGTTTTGCAGCAGCATTAAAATCTGATCCTGTGTGGGTTATGAATGTAGTTCCGGATCGCAAGCCATCCACTCTCGACGTGATATTTGACAGAGGTCTTATTGGAGTCTATCATGATTGGTGAGTTTTCCAACGAGAACGGAATCAGGGTTGTGCTTTCTGGCAAAACTTCTGGATTATCTTCTAGTACAATTATTTGCGATGATGAATAATTGTTCGGGACCTAATTTGATTTGATACTGTTCTCAGGTGTGAACCTTTCTCGACGTATCCTCGTACTTATGACCTCATCCACGTGGCCAGCATTGAATCACTTACAAAAGATCCAGCTTCTGGCAAGAGCAGGTATTCTCATCCACAAATGCTAATTTTCTGTCATAGCTCTGGTTTAAGAATATTAATTTCATGTTTTAATTTGCATCAATGCACACACAGATATGATTGTTTCACTTGATAAGCTTACCCCGATTGCTTCATGGCTTCATTGCAGATGTAACCTTGTGGATTTGATGGTTGAAATGGATCGAATATTGCGCCCAGAAGGAACAGTCGTGGTGAGGGATACCCCCGAAGCAATCGACAGAGTAGCTCGCATCGCTCGTGCAGTGAGGTGGAGGCCTACCATATACGATAAAGAACCCGAATCACAAGGCAGAGAGAAAATCCTCGTAGCAACCAAGACCTTCTGGAAGCTCTAATTCTCATCTCACTGACATACATAGGCTCTGTAATTTAGGTAAAACTTACCATTTCTCACTGTTTTGAAGCTTAGTGTTTCAAAGTTATCTTAGGTATGCGGTTTTTATTGTTCTTGTTCAATGCCTTACAAAAAGGGGAAAGTAAGGTTAGGATCTGAGAAAACAAAAGGAAGTGAAGACTTTTTTTTGTGCAGTTTTATATGGAAAGCACAATTTAGTGTTAACTATATTTTCTCTTAGCTACAAAGATCATTGTAATTCAGATATTCAAATGTTTGTATTTATCATTACCTATATATTGAAAAAACAATCTTTACTGTCACTTGAGTGAACCCCCAAAAGCTAATACCTTAGGAAAGGAACTGAAAATTTGTGAAGTTAATAACTAAATATTTTTGTTTTCATTCTGTTATTATTGCAATGAATTTTCATTATGTTCCAAGGGGCTCTTCATTCTCTTTCTAATCCATTCTTACTATCTTTTTTTTTTGTTAGGATTCTTACTCATTCTGAATTGCTATATGGTAATAAAAAAGAATAATGATATTTGTACATACATTTCTTTTTACTATCTTTTTCATCTACTTCATCACTCTTAGATTTTGATATGACATCACTGCAACACTTAGGCTGTGATTGTTTTTTTTTTACTCTGGGATCAGAGTCAGGGAGTCAGTGAAAAATTGACTATGTCAAGTGTTTAGTACGAGGGTCACAATGACTCAGTGAACAGAATTGTCAATTTTTTATTCACTCCAATTTTGTAGTCACTTTGTATTGAAGGGAGACACAAATATGTTAGGATGGGTTCGGAGTCAATTTTGGAGTCACTGTGACTCTGACTTCTGTGACACTGACTTTATGACTCTCTTGACTCTAACTTTAGAATCACCGAAAACAAACACTACCTTAAACTTGTATCATTCACTCTTTGATGTGACATCCAAATAATGGGCCCATGTAGTAAAGATTATATTTTGTGGGCTTTTATCTTTTTCTCTTTTGGGGTTCCAACAGTTGTTGGGCTTTGTATCTAACTTCATAGGTCACAACCACCACAATTGATGCAGCAACCCTATATCATGGAATAGGACTTAGGCAAGTATAATGATTTAGGGTCTATTCTATTTTAGTCATTACAATTTACATACAAATAACTTTTGGGAAGTGAGATTTTGTATTTAGATATATAATAATAAAAGTATTTATTTTAAGTGTTTTGAAAAATGTTTTTATGTATTAAAATAACTTTTTGAGAAGTAGGAAATTATATGTCCAAGTATAATAAATATGACTTTTAACTTTCAAGAAAGTCATAAAACATCATAAACACTTTTGTCGAATAGAATATAAAATTATTGATGAGTTCTAATCTAATAGTTTAACGTGTTGAAAGAGATAGTTTATTGATATTATATCAGAGTCTTCTTGATCTGTCAGTTCGTGGTTAGTTTAGGTTATAAGACCTAATGAGATTAAAAATAAACTACACACTTGTTATATATCACTCAATACGAAGGCATCAAAAAGTGTGATATCCAAGAAATAATGTTGGCATGTGATATTCAAAACCTTTTTGTTAATAATCCTAACAAGCATGTGATATTCACAATACCTTTTGTTAATAAATGTATCACAATTAATTCATCAAAAGAAAAATCTTACAATATCTATTAGAAAGTATATATGTTGACAGTATCTATCATCATGTATCATAAGTCACTCAATAATGTATCAATTTTATCTAAAAGTGTCCCAAATTGCATGACAAAGGGAAATGGGAGAAAGGACATGCCACAATTTTTTGTCATCATATTGACTCATATATTATATATATATATAAAATTAAGTGCATATGTGTCAATTATATATATCTTGGAGAAACATGATCCTAAAACTCAGATGGATACTTGAATTGAAAGTTACATATGAATTAGTGTAGGAGCAGGTTTCAGATGATGCCTCATAATTTGTGAATATACCACTTATTTATTTATATTATATATATATATATATATATATATAGAAAAAAAATCTAAAAAGGATGAATTGAGAATTGAGAGCACATACACTACATATATATAACTAGTGCAGCAAATTATGCAGAGCAAGTGCCAAGTAGGGATAATTAAGCGTACTACAGCAGGCAGAGCCCGTGTTCGGAGCCTGTAATAATTAATCCTATACATATACATGTACATATGATTTTATTTTATATAAAAGTAAGAACTAATAAAATAGTACCGGTCAAAATTAAACTATAAAGTCATGTAATTTTTTAAATTGTTAAATAATATTTTAAAACTTTTTAGTCCTGATAATTATTATTCATATATAATTATACGATCCAAATTTGCTCATCTCATTTATTACGTCTCTTCTTATAAGATCGACCATATATATGAATGAGTGCTATATATATATATATATATATATATATATATATATATGCAATAATATTGGTCGTACAACAGAAATACGTTCAATAAGTATTCAATGTGTGCTATACATGTTATGAGATGTGTGCTATACAAATTGCACACATCCCATAACATATAAAACACATGTTAAATATTTATTAGACGTATTTCTGTTGTACGATAAATATCAATAATATATATGTGTATGGTACAATTACATAATTCAAACAATGCATTGAATAGTGAGAGAGTAGTGGGGACTTAGATGTACAAAGTTCATTCAGATGGAGCCTTTTTACTCTTTTTCAGTTACTTATAAACTAATATTTATTTATAAGAATTTCTTATGACTGCATTCATTGTCATCACTTCACACACTCACCCATTTTGATCTACCTACACATTTTATGTAAATATACATAATCATTGCAAACTACATATACAAGTGGTAAACATTTTATTGTCTCTTAATAAATAAGATTTTGGATTCGAGCTTTATAGATAAAAAATTTTCATTGGGAGTTTTACCTGTCATTTCTATATATGTGATATAAGATGACGAATTAGTCAGGGCGAAACTCCGGATACCGTGAACTATCAATATATATATATAATTTTATTAACGAGTGCCCTTAAGACACTTATTAAGGAAGTAAAATAGAAAAGTTTTATCTCTCACTCTATATATATATATATATATATATTCACAATTATGCTGAAAATTAACATGTATTGGTTCATTTGATTGATAAAATGTTTCAGGGGCTCATTATTGAATTAATTATTTCTTATTATTAGTCACTCAGACTCAATTACTCATACCATTAAGAAGAAATAAATAAATTAATAAATAACCTACTCAGAAATTGAGTAAGTGCAATTATTGCATGAGAAAATAATGGAGAGGAATATTAATTATATCTAAACCCATATGATATGATTGTAAGGTCGTTGGAATAGTGTGTTGTTTTGACTTTAGAATTCAATGAATTCACACTATATATATATATATATAGGTTATGGTTTAAAATTATTTCCAAGTTAGGCCATTCAATATTAATGTACACATCACGGCAGATTTGACTTTGTTAAAAGTTAAAACCTTAGCTACTTTATATAAATGACCGAGGAATATTACGTGTACAATGAAAATTATATAATATTTATATAATAATCTTATCTATATCATTGAATTGCATTAGTTTATAAATTTATATTACAATTTAACGATAGATATAATTATTGTATAAACATTATACAATTTTCATTATATACGTATTACTAATATAAATGAAATGAATCAACATGCATCTATGTATGTTATGTCCAAGATCGTTGGAGCGCTTTCATTGACATATATGTATCTTTCCTCCATTTTATTTGTCTTTTTATTTTATTTTTCAATATCATTTGTCATTTTAAAATTTTTAAAAGATATTTGTTATTATTTTTTAATTTTATCTGCATATTTTCTCTTATCTCTTACTTCTTTCATTTTAAAATAACGGTCATGTTAGGAAAAGAAAAACTTTATTATAATGATTATTTTTTCAAATTTCAATGCAAATTTTTTTTTTTACCTATTACATACATCCTCTCCTTTTTTTAATAGTGTATTAGTAAAAAATAATTTAATGAGGATGGTTTTAACCATTTTAATATGTTTATTTAGAAAATTAAAAAAATTTGTCGAGTTTCTTAATATACGTGAAAAATCTTAAATGACTATTATTTTAAAATGGATATGGAGTACTATAATTATTATACAGAAAACTATAGTGACAATTTTATCATCGTATTTATTTATATATTAATTTGTGTGTTTTAATTGTATTTTTAATACACTTAGTGTTTGTATAATTATCTAAAATGTCAATTATTATTGGATGGATGGAGTATATATATATTTATCATGATTATTGACACTCATCATTAGAGAGAGAGAAAGAGAGAAAATTTAAAATGAGAGAGACACATACAAAGTTATTATGAATCTTCACTCATTATATTGTATGTGAAACAAGAGCTATTAAATTAAATAATGATTTGTACATTCAAATTTATGGATTTAGCTACTCTAATTAATTATAGTCATAGTCTCGAATATGCGTTTAAATTTGTCCACTAGCAATTAAAAAGTTTTTTCCTAGACATATATAGTTGAAGACTTTTTCAAAAGAGAAATTAAGGAATCTTTTCTGCGTAATTTATTTGGACTAAAGACAAAATAAAAGAATTTCGTTGACTCGTGTGCTTCCAACACTTTAATTTTGTTGTGAGATAATTAAGTTTATATTGTTATATTTATTTATTTTTTTAATTTTACACAAGAATAAGCATTAATTAAAAGTTGTCTATATATACAGGCTTGCACTATGGCAATTCTTTTTTTCTATTTTTATTTTTTTATGAAAAGCTGATTTTGATTTAATTTATTCTTTTTCTGTTTTGTTTTCTCTTACCCAACCACGATTTTGTGTCTTCACTACCAAACAAGAAAAAAAAACGACACAAATATAAATTAATTAGAAGAATATCTATGCATTGTTATATATATACATGCACATGCACAAGATGAAGCATATACGTGTAATAATTAATAATATGATCAAATGAAAAAATTAAATATTTTTGTTAATACTAGTTTGATATATTTCTGTTGTACAACAATATTACTGATTTATTATAGGGCTATATGTGTTTATTAAAAGCATTCTATTTTTTCTATTTTTCACTTAGTATAGCTGGCATAGAGAATTAATTAATTTGATCATTATAATTACAAGAGAAGAAGGTGAAAAACATGATAAGGGTTGGATATTATTCTTCGGGTGGGTTTGCTAGGTTTACTAGAAATACCGAGTAAAGTGTTTGTTGATAGGAACAATTTGATAAGATAAAAAAATCAAATTTTTTTTTATACTTCTGAAAATTTGAGGTAAACGAAATATATGTTTTTTTTATTATATATGTTTTTTTTTGTTTTTTTTTTTACCTTAAAATTCACCAAACACGGACTTATAGAGAGTGAAGGGTTAAACATCAGAAATAATACTCGTATATAAGTTTTAAGTTATATATTCATTTAAATGTTGTCAGGTTTGATAAATTTATTGATAATTTACTGTCTTACCAACAAATTAATCTAATCTGTCAACATTTAAATGAATAGAGAAATAAATATAAACCTAAAATATATATACGAATAACATAACCCGGTTAAACATACACATATGCATACACAAACAAAGCCTAGAATAAGTGTGGTTGTGACTTGTGATAGAACACGTTATTGCCACACATACATACATAACATAAATGCAAACATACATAAAATTAAAATTGAGTGGTCCTCTCTCTGCCATTCTATATGGTGAACAAATTAAGGCATAACTTTCTCTTTGATTTCTCTCTCTTCACAATAGTCAAAACTATTTGAGGAAATTGAGATACTTTCATGCTAAGCTTTTCCTTATTGACAATATAATAATTTGACATAACCGTGTCATGAAAAGAGATAGATATATAGGCGCATAAGTAGTGTTTGCAAAATTTGGTACATCAAAAGACTTCAATTTATTGTATGGTCTATATTTCTGTACATTTCATATGATATGTTTATGTAAGTAAGTAAAAAAAAATCATTTTCTCAAATCTAAAATAGTTAATTAAAATATTGTCAATATTTAATTTGTCAACATTAGTTGCCATATATAATAATTAAATCTTTTAAAACTATTAATCTAACTTTTAAAATATTGGATTAGTATATAAATATTAAAAATTGAATTAATAATTTTGAAAAGTTGAATTATTATATATATATATATATATGATGATTAATAATAGCTAATTTTATAATGTACAAAAAATATTTCTCAATGATGAGAAGATAAAAAAATAAAAATCAACAAGAGCTATCTATTTTCCCTTTCATTGAATATCAAATGAGCTAATTGTATGAAAAGGTCATGTGGGATTGAATGGGAAACTTATCTCCCTTTGAACAATTATATACAAATAGGTTCCTATTTATGTGTCACCATGACTATGACCATTCTTAGGGTTTGAATTTTCCAATAGCAACAATAGTTGTGATGATATATATATATATATGATGAGCACATTATTATTATTATTCCATCGAATTTGTAATTCTTAGCTTAGGTCAACTTGTTCATATTTCATGCCAATTTTGAAGTCATACGATGTGAAATATCTATGTATCTCCCACCCTTTAGAGTAAGATATCTAATGTATGTACTAATAATGTGTTGTATGTACTATTTTTCTGCCTTTTGCAGCTTTAATTTCCTTCTTTCATGTGATTATTCAAGTAGCTATATAGTCCTTCCATGTTAGCCAACAATATCACAAAGGCATTATTCGATTTATTTATTTATTATATTGGATCTTATTAGAAAATGAAGTGTATATATATATATATAGCTATAAAAATAGTACTAGATTATTATTATTGCACTATTTTTCTAGCATATGGTTTTTATTGATTGAATGAACAACTATTACATAAGTTTTTCAAGCAAAAACAATCCACTGAATAGGTAAAATGAAGGCAAATATGTAACTAATAACTACTAAAAGTAATTAAAAAACTTTCAAATACAAACATTCAAATTTTTTTTAAAAAAAACTCACTTGAAAATATAGATAGATTAAAAGTTAGAGAAAAGAGAAACTTAATTAGGTGATGTTTAGTTTATTTTCTATTTTTATTTTTAAATGAAAAAAATTAAATATTTTCACTTATATTTTTTATTTACGATGAAAATAAAATTAAAAATAAGAAAATATCAAATTCTTATTTTTTTTATGTTTTCAAAGTTAAAAGTGTAAACATATAAATTGAGTTTGATGAAAATGTCATAACTAATACCCACTAAAATAAGTAAACAAGTTCGATATCTATATAAAAACAAAAAATAAAAATAAAAAACATTTTCATATAAAATAAACATCATCTTAGTCCTACCAATATCTATGTATAATAAAGGGACAAACAAGTATATTTCAATTTAATTTTAATACACTTCTAATTTCAAAATATTTTTACACTGTTTTTATTAAAAATATTTTTATTAATATATATAGTTGAGTGTATTGAAATGATAAATCCTAAAACTCAAGCGTCTCAACTAATATTTTAATTAAGAAAAAAGAAAGTGATGGCATATATATGTAAGTCTCATGGTCCATACCGTTAGAAATTAAAGAATGCATGCTTGGTGAGTATTAAATATTGATGATATCAAGATCATAAAAATTACAATTATTGTGGAATAGGGAGTACTACTTCACACAAAAGCATTAAAAACTTTTACGGCTAATAGGGAAAGCTGCAATGCACACTATACAAAGTGGGGCAAGAAATCAATTAAATCACTGTTGAATTGAGTTGATATGTGAACTATATGTATATATCTATCTAGCTAGGGATGGATAATGTAATCCAATTGATTAATTAATTGGAGACAATAATAATAACCATGAAATTAAAGCTAAGGAAGGTGCTTCCTTGGATTATATAATTATCCACTTCTATGATAGTGTTTGCTTTTGTCAGAGTCAAGGAATGAGTTCCAGTGTATAGGAGTTAGGTAGTTATATAGTGATTTTAAAATTTGTTTCAAACACATCATCATATATTTGTATCTGCATACAGTGATTATCTTTCAATATATAGTGACTCTAAAATTGGAGCTGAGTTATTGACTTTGTTCACTGAGTCACTGTGACCCTCGCACCAAACACATGACAGAATTAATTTTTCATTGACTCTCTAACTCAATCCCTGAGTAAAAAAAAACAAATGCAACCTGTATGAATGGTACTCATTTATACCTTTTATAATTTTTTTACTAAAAATATTTTTTTAATATTCATTATTGAATTAAAAACTTATAAACTATAAATGATTATATCTTCTAAATTTTATATTAATCATAAATTATTTGATAATTTCTTTATATATATATATATATATATATATAATGCAAATGGATAAATAGCATAGGATAAAAAGTTTTAGTTAATTACTTGGGACTTTCAAATTAATTAGGGTGCATTTTGGTGATTATATGACATTATATATAGGACATATAACTATATAGATAGTATATACAGATAAAGTCGTTTTTGCATCTCATTTAGCTTAGTATAAATGTAATAATTTACATTTTATTTTACTTTATTTTGTGTTTCTTTTGTCTCAAATTTTTTAGAAGCAAATAAAATATATAATTTTTCTACCTTGAAATACAATTTTCCTGTTCTATACACATTAAACATCTATCTGAAGTAAATGAGATTTGTGAACCAAACAGAAGAAAAAGAAAAATAAATAAAATTATTGAAAAGCTATATATGAGTCGCATATTACAATATTACATGGATTTCACTTCTATGCATCGATCTTTATTGAAACCAATTAAATTACTTTTGGTAAGCTGAAAAATTAAACTTATTTCAGTAATCGCTTATTTGTACAATCGTTTTTTTATATAATCGCTTATTTAAGGATAAATTTATGTTTAGATAATTTAGCTGAAAAGTAACTTTAAGTTAATCTATAATGTTTGGATTGTTAAAAAATAATCGCTTTTTAATAGTTAATTACTAAAATGGGTATAAAATGATTTATTAGTTATGAAGGAATTTAATAACTATTAGGGGTAGATTGGATATTTCCTATTAGACATGAATAGAAAAGCTTTTTTTTAAAAAATAAGCTTCAAATACTAGCTTAACTTATTTTGCACCCTAACAGTTTTTTTTTTTATCAAATACAACAGCTTAAATTATTATACAATTCCATCCAAACATAATAAATTATTTTCTAACAGCTTCAAAAAAAAACCTGTTTTACTAGTTACCCAAACATGCACTTAATTAGGTTTGTTATTTGCACTTTAATTCCGATAATGAGTTATGCAACTTGAGTGTTAATTAGGCTACACATATTAACATCTTTGTCTATCCTATGCATGGCAGGAGAGATATAAATAAATATAATAATGATAATATTATATGTACAACTAAAATTAGTCAATAATGAATCAATATATTAAATGTATGTTATACATTAAAAAATACTAAAAAGAAAAAAAACATTAAATAAACTTATTATTTGATATTTTTTATATATAACATTATATAGGTTGACTTTTTATTCACTTCTTAACATGTATATAAATTGAACATATATTTTAAGGTTTAATTAATTTGTGAATCATTATAATTTTATCAAATTTTAATTTAAGTTTCTATAGTTTAAAAGTTTTCAATTAGATTCACATATATATCTAAAAAAAAATCAATCAAGTTCTTACTTTCATTTTTTCTATTATAAAATAAAATTAGTAAAATATTTTATATAATTTTATGAAATATTTTTAATTCATAAAAATATTCTATTTAATTTAACATTTTTTATAATAACAAATACATTTAGAGTTTTGGTTATTTTTTTCTAAAAAAAAGTAGTTATCCTACTCATAATATATTAACCCAATTAGATTAGATTATTAAAAAGAGAAAAAAAGACATAAAAAATGTATTGTGACCTAATATTATTATTAAATAAAATATGAATTCTATTTAAATTAAATGTTCATTCCTATGGAATCTAAAATAAAATCTACAAATCATAAAACTAAAAGAAAGTGAGCCCAATTATTGAGAATCCCAAGGAACTGTTTGGGGGAAGAAGTGTAAGAAGGATCCGTATATTATATAGTTTTGAGGAAAAAAGATGCCAAACCCATCCATCATGCCATGGATATGAAAAATCTGATGATGAAATCAAAACAAACACACTCTTCTCTTACACATTTTATTATATGTTACCTTCCGATATAAATATGTCAAATTAGTATTCAAAACGTGTGCTATATATGATATTGAATATGTATTATATGTAAAAAATTCTCGTTAGGAGTCTTACCTGTCATTCTCAGATACGCGACTCGAGACGATGAATTAGTCAGAACGAAACTTCGGGCATCTTGGGCAACAAAAAGAAATATGTACTATATGTACAACACACGTATGTATAACACATATTTTATATTATATATGATATACGTTGGATACTAGTTGAACATATTTTTATTGTACTTGAAACATTATTGTTTTATTATCCGTTGCAACTTGGTTTTACTTTTTCATCACAAAAAGTCATCAAAAAGGCACATTGCATATTATTTTCACAGTCATTCACAAGCTTTCTAAGGATACTACTATACAAGCATATTATAAGGAAAAAAGTTAGAAAAACAATTGGAAAAAAAAAAGAAGAAAGATAGCTATCACAGTATCAAGAGTCAACCAAGCCTTTTTGGCTCTATCTATTTGTAAGGCTTCCATGAGTCCACATGTTGCATTTTATCTTCACTTTATTTTCCCTCTTTCTCTTACTCTCTTCCTTGTGCAAAAATCTATAACAATTTCATCATTTTCCTTAAAACAATCTATAACAATTGTTTTTGTTTCTTTCCTTTCTCTTATTTTAGTTTTGTTCAAATTATTCTCACTTTAATCAGATTCAATAAAATTTATCAAACTCCTTTTGGACTTAAAAACCTAATCTAATATTTTATAAACTAAAAAAAATCATCAAAATAATAAATAATATTATATGTATACTATAAAATTAGTCACAATCAACTAACATATTTAATAATCCAATATTTTAAAACTAGTAATCCAACTTTAATTGTTATACATTAATCCAACATTTTTAAAAGTTAAATTTCTAATTTTAAAATATTGGAGATAGTGACTTATAGTGATTGATTTTATGATATAGACAAATCATTCTGTAATTTTATAAATAAATAATTATAAAAAAAGTGAATGAACTTTACCAAGTATCAGAAAAAGTTGAGTCTATCTAATTTGTCCTTTCCCTTTTTCTCTTGTAAGCTTTACAATAGTCAATCATGCAGATAATGAGATAATAAAACAGACACACACACTAGGGTTCATAAGTCATAACTTCATATGAAGCCACCCCTGAAGAACCTCTTTCTATGGATGCTACTACTAATTAGTGCTAACTATCCTCTCAAAAGGGTCACTCAAAAGAGTATTTTTGTGTGAAACAGAGACACACAGAGAGAGGGATAGAGAACGAAGAGCAAAGCTATAACCCCAAAAAAATAAAAAGGAACCATTTTTCTTTGTTTTTGGCTTGCCTTCATTCTCTTTCTTTCTCTCCAAAAACAATAATAGAAGAGAAGAAAAAGACAGCTTTTTTTTTTTTTTGCTACAGATAGAGAGAGAGTTGAGACATTAGGGAGAGAGCTTTATCCTTTTGTCTCCTCTATCTCTCTGTCGCTATTTCTTTTTTTTTCATCACTTTTTTTTTTTTTGCTTTGCTTCAAAGGTTTGTTTTTGATTATTCTCTCAAGTATATAAGCTTATTTTCTGAGTGACCCAGTTCATCTTTTGAGCTTTCCTTTGATTTAGAAATTCTGGGTCAGTGAGAATTACCAGTGGTAATTTACCACCCACAGAAAAAAAAAAAAAAGTGGACTTTATCATAGACGAAGCAAATTGGTGATAACTTTATATGAAGATCAGGTGTTTGTAACTTTGTGCAGAAGAACAAAAAAAGGGGAAGAAAAAGAAGATAAGAAGTTTGGGCCTTTTGGGGTGTGGTTTTTCATTGCAGAGTGGAAAAAGTGGCTTCTTTGATGAGTTTTGGAGGGTTTCTAGACAACAACTCAGGTGGTGGTGGTGGCGGCGGCGGCGGCGGTGGTTTCAGAAATATAGCAGAAATTCCATACATCAACGGTGGTGCCACCACCAATAACAATCACAGCAACAACAACAACATAGATAGAACAATGCCCTCTGGTGCAATCTCACAGCCTCGCCTTATGACTCCAACTTTGGCCAAATCCATGTTCAACTCATCACCTGGCCTCTCTCTAGCACTTGTGAGAGAAAAAGAAAAAAAAAAAAAGAAGATCTTTTGTTGTTTTTCAATTTTCATTAGTCTTATTTTTCCTCCCCTTTTGCTTTCTACATCTTTCCAAATGTTTGGTTTAGTATTTGGAAACTCAAAATCATGGTTAATTTTTTTAGTCCAATAACCAGCTAAATCAAAGTGTTTTTTTCTTCTTTGTGCTGGTTTTGATACTTATTATTTATGTTAATTTTGGCTTTTTGTTTTGTTTGTGTCTGTGAATTGATACAGCAAACAAATGTTGATGGACAAAGTGAAGTGAATAACAGAATGGCAGAGAATAATTTTGAGTCAAGTAATGGTTTGAGAAGGAGCAGAGAAGAAGAACATGAAAGCAGATCTGGTAGTGATAACATGGATGGTGTTTCAGGTGATGAACAAGATGCTGCCGACAAACCTCCAAGAAAAAAGAGATATCACCGACACACTCCTCAGCAAATACAAGAGCTTGAATCGTATATATGAATCTTTTTTTTTCTTTGACCAATCAATCTTCTAATTAATTAGATTGGTTTTTGAGTTTTCCTTTTTGATTTTGTTTATAGGTTGTTTAAGGAGTGTCCTCATCCAGATGAGAAGCAAAGACTTGAACTAAGCAAGAGGCTTTGCTTGGAAACAAGGCAAGTGAAGTTTTGGTTCCAAAATCGGAGAACACAAATGAAGGTAATAAAAAAATTCACACTATATTGCCAATTCTTCTCTTTTTTGTTCATATCATGTCATTTTCACATGGCTTTTCTTTCTCCCTTTTTTTTGAGGTTTGTGATGATGGTCCATGACCCTTTTTATTTTCTCTTGTTTTGATTTCAATTTTCTTGTGTATGTGTTTATTTTTGGGTACTATTTTGTTGTACTAGACTCAATTGGAGCGCCATGAGAATACACTTCTAAGGCAAGAGAATGACAAACTCAGAGCAGAGAACATGTCAATAAGGGATGCAATGAGGAACCCCATGTGCTCAAATTGTGGTGGTCCTGCCATAATTGGTGAGATCTCAATTGAGGAACAGCATCTTAGGATTGAGAATGCAAGGTTGAAGGATGAACTAGACAGAGTCTGTGGACTTGCTGGGAAATTCTTGGGCCGCCCCATTTCGTCGTTGAACGGCTCAATTGCTCATCATCATCATCCTCCATTGCCAAACTCAAGCTTGGAGCTTGGTGTTGGAACAAACAACAACAATGGATTTGTTGGGTTGAGCAATGTGCATTGTAATAGTAATAATGGAACAACATTGACCCCTTTAGGCCCTGATTTTGGGGTTGGTTTGTCTTCTAGTCCTTTGGCTATGGTATCTCCAACAACACATAATCCTCAAACTAGGCCAAGTAATAATAATGTTGTGGTGAGTGGTGGATTTGAGAGGTCAATGTTCTTGGAGCTTGCTTTGGCTGCAATGGATGAATTGGTTAAGATGGCACAAAGTGGTGAACCTCTTTGGATTAGGAGTTTGGAGATTGGAAGAGAAGTGTTGAACCATGAGGAGTATTTGAGGACATTTACCACTCCTTGTGTTGGTATGAGACCCAATGGTTTTGTCTCTGAGGCTTCTAGGGAAAGTGGCATGGTCATCATAAACAGCTTGGCACTTGTTGAAACTCTAATGGACTCAGTAAGTACGCTCTCAATTGCTTCTGCTCGAGTCTATCTTGTCAAATAGTTCTTAATATGATATCAGAGTCTCGCTGATGACCAGATGGTCAATATTCAGACTCAGATAACAATGTTACATTTTGATTTAAATGATTTTTCTTATTTCATGTACAAATATATGTCAAATTGATTTGGTTTAATTTCTTTTATCTTTTCCCTTAATCAGAATCGGTGGGCAGATATGTTTCCTTGTATGATTGCAAGAACATCCACCACTGAAGTAATATCTAATGGAATAAATGGAACAAGAAATGGTGCACTTCAACTTGTAAGCATTTACTATGATTATTATTATTATTTGTTTTTTGAGGCTATATATATATATAAATGAAATGAAATTGAGTGTTATATATTAATTTGTTGTATGATGATTTTTGAGATGCATGCTGAGCTACAAGTGCTATCACCATTGGTGCCAGTGAGAGAGGTGAATTTTCTGAGGTTTTGTAAGCAACATGCTGAAGGAGTGTGGGCTGTGGTAGATGTGTCCATTGATGCCATCAGATCAGAAGCTTCTTCACCCACTTTTCTCAACTCTAGGAGGCTCCCTTCTGGTTGTGTTGTTCAAGATATGCCTAATGGTTACTCCAAGGTATTATTAATAAATTATTCATCATTAATTATACTCTATATATATATACATTAATATTTGTTGTACAACAGAAATACGTCAAACTAGTATCTAACGTGTGCTATACATAATACGTAATGTGTGCCATATGTATAGTACACGTACGTATTACACTCATTATATGTTGTGTTATAACACACGTTGAATACTAGTTGGATGTATTTCTGTTGTACAATAAACATTACTATATATATATTATGACACTTTAATGAAATTGAAAAATATTATATATACCAAAAATATCTCGATCTTCGTACTTACAATTTCATGTAAATGAAGTGTGAGATCCCTCACTCCTCATGTCATCTGATGGATGATATGAAATTTTCAATGTGAACCGAAATTTTTTTTAACATATATTATCATGAAATATAGCATGTTATTAATGTGGGGTAGTTATTGTACTATATATATATATATAATTTTTCTAGGACAATAAAAATGAGATACATTCTTCTATACATTGTGTTCTGAACAATATGTACTATTTACCATGCAGCTACAGAACTTACTATACCGTACTTAAAATCTCACTTCACTTGCTTTCATGTTTTAATAATTTTGCTTAAATTTATTATTATTATTATTACTACATATTTCTTCTTCTTCTTCTTTATGTGGATATGTGCTTTTCCCTTTGGTTTTTAATAGCCTTTGTTGAAGTAGTAGCCTTTGTTGAAGTAGTAGTAACTAGCTAGCTAGCTAGAACATGGAACTTAATGAGTAGTTCAGTTTAGAGAATATTCAAAATGTGAGGCCAAAACACCATGCCAAGGAATCACGGGATTTTTTGCATTTCCAACCTTTATTTTATGACAAATCTCTTTTTTTTATTTTACATCATAAAATCATTCATCATTTATCATTATACGTAATAATTCAACTTTTTATATTATATATTAATCAAATATTTTTAAATTTGAATTAATAATTTTAATAAGTTTAAATATTATACATTATGATCGAGTTAACTGAATTTATGGTATATATGTATTATTATTTTTATTTTTATTTTTAAAATAGAGCTCATGGTTCGAAGCTATACTTGGCTAGTCTAGTGACTACTCACTATATAACTACTCTGTCAGTGATAATATCCATACAAAAAATATATAATATATTAATCTTTTCTCAAAGAATTTGCATCTGAATAGAGTAGCTAGCTAGGATGCTTCCTCATTCTCTAATTCCAAGTTTTCAACAATTTCAAATTATTATTATTATTATTAATTTTTTCCCCATGTGACATAAAATCTAGGTTAATCCATTAATATATTCTTAGAAGAATCCATCACACTTAAATTTCCGCACCTTCAAACACATTAATTAGATATATTACCTTTTGCAAGTACATTTTGATTCTATAATATAAAACAATGTATATGATGTTTCCATTCCAAGCATATAATTAATATATTATTATTATTATTATTATTATTAATTTTTGAAATTCTCGAGACTGAATGTGACCTTCTTCGAGCCCTATAATCAATAGGTCTCTTATATCATACAATTAATAATAATTATTCAATTTTCAGACCTTTGATGGAGTCAAAATCAAGGACTGGCTAATTTGTCTGTTTCTCAAAAGTATATATTATATATATAATTAATTAATTAAAATAATACTATTATTTTTGGCATTGCAATTAGCAAATCTCGATGCTCCCTCCTGTAAATCCTGCTTGACTTTATGTAGTACCAATATTTTATGTACTTGGAGATACCTTTGTCTGTCGTTAGAACCCAATCTTCATGCTTTTCCATGATTTTCTATTTAAATTATATTATTATTGTTATAATATTCTATAGTTATCTAGCTTTATACCTAATGACGGCTAAAATAATAGTAATATTAATTTCGGAGAATTAATAAATTCCCTTCCTGAATTCATTACTTGACCCATCAATAATTGTTCACAAACAACATGCATGGTGCACTTTTTCACTTCTACACTTAAATTAAATGTAGCAATGACATTTATGCAAGACAATAAATAATAAACAAAATTTTATTATTAGAAATTTTTATCTGTACAATTAATCAACTTTACTTCTAGTTTAAACTATAGTTGAATATTATTGTTGTATATAGAGCCTTATTTGTATAGTGAGTGGATTAAACAATTAGAGTCAAATTGGTTTAAATTCAAAATAAATTTTACATATATTTCTATCATGTATGTTTTCGTATGTCATAATGATAAACATTGATGACACAGAAGCAATAATAGTATATAGTTCTGATGAAATTTATGTGTTGCACTTTAATTTTAAAGGTGGAATATTGAATGCTAAAGTAGTTGGATAGAAATAAATATAAAATCTACTAGCTAACCTGCCATACCGTGGCATCAAGTTTAATTTTTATACATTAATAAATAAAAAAATATTTTTCAAACTATACTTTTTTTCTATTCTTGAATGGAATATGAGTCCTATTTGAATTTGAACAAGATATTTGTACATGGCAGGTGACGTGGGTGGAACACGCAGAATATGAGGAAAGTGAAGTGCACGAACTATACAGAGGTTTGTTAAGTTCAGGAATGGGGTTCGGTGCACAACGATGGCTCGCCACTCTTCAACGCCAATGTGAGTGCCTCGCCATTCTTATGTCCTCCGCGCCACCCTCTAGAGACCACTCAGGTACTAATATAGTATAGTGTGCTAACCCGTGCGATACACGAGATAATTTGTATATTAACATGTATGTGTTGGTTTCATGTGATGTGTGTAGCAATAACCGCAGGTGGTCGACGCAGCATGTTGAAGCTAGCGCAACGCATGACCAACAACTTCTGTGCCGGAGTGTGCGCCTCAACGGTGCACAAGTGGAACAAGCTCAACAACGCGGCCAACGGCGTCGACGAGGACATCAGGGTAATGACTAGGAAGAGTGTGGACGACCCCGGTGAACCTCCAGGGATCGTTCTCAGTGCCGCCACATCAGTTTGGCTCCCAGTCTCGCCGCAAAGATTGTTTGACTTCCTCCGCGACGAGAGGCTGAGGAGCGAGTGGGACATATTATCAAATGGTGGGCCCATGCAGGAGATGGCCCACATCGCCAAGGGTCAGGACCATGGAAATTGCGTCTCTCTCCTTAGAGCCAGTGTATGCATCCCTTCATCTTCTATCTTTTCAAACACAATAAATTTTAGAGTTTTAATAACTACTTATACTAATTATAGTATGAAATGGATTTTTATATGCCTAATGTGTTTATTTTTATACTGTTTAATGGGATTTTCTGATCTCATTTTAAAGGGAAATACTCAAGTTATAGCCTTTTATAATGTTCATACAAAATGAGAACGAATACTTAAGAAAATAAATACTAAAAATAGCATATATATGCTTTTAAGAAAAAGTTCTTCAAAAAATATAATCTCTTTTAGTAATTTTATTATTTGTGATAAAATATTTACAAAAGTATCGTTTTTTAAAGAAAATTTCATAGTTCTACAATAATTAAAAGTAGAGTACGTAAAAATATAAGTGAGCTTATAAAAAGGGCATGTCCTTGTTGTTAGTTACTTGTTATAGGGATCGTGCCCTTTGGTGGTAGAAAGGTCAATGAGGGTTTTTTAATTTGTCGTGTGGTGGGGGGCTCTGTTTGGAGTTTGGACCTTTTGATGGGAAATTCAGAGGCACAAGTTTGGAAATCTTGGAAGTATCGATAGGGTCAATTTTTGATGAATCAGTAAAATATGGCCCTATTTCATAAGTCAAAATGTAGGACGTTTGTCACCTTTATGGCCTTCTGACCTATATAAATAAGAAATATTTTTTAATTTTACTTTTATCCATTTTCATATACTTGAAAATTATATTTATGGATTGTGAGTTCTAGTTGATTAAGATTCATACTCTCACTATTTCTAACATTTGATTGTAGAAAAGTGTTTTTGATAAAAGTATATATTGTTAAGAACAATTATATTAACTATTATTGATTGATGAAAATAGTTTTAAACTATTCTCTAATAATTAAGACAGTTAAAAATATCAATAAGTTATATTTAAGTATTTTTATTGTCATTAATTATTAATATTATTTTTATTGAAATAGTTAATATTTAAATTATTAAAAGTAATATTTTTCTTGCTGTAATATCTACATAATGATTGGTGAAAATATATATTAGAATGAAAATATTAAAGATTTAATTTTATTGTACAACTTTTTAACACAGTTATTTAATCATATCATGTCTCATGTCAGTCATTATTATATTTTCTCTCTACTACTACATGAAATATTATACAAATAAAATATTTTAATTAAATAATATTTTTTTTATCACTACCTGAAAAATTATGCAAACACACTGTTTTAATTGGATAACAGTATAAATTCAATGCATCAAAATTAAATTTAATAATAAATATACAAATAAAAAAATGTATTAGAGTTTGACTAGCTTAAGCTCACACCGTGAACTGCACGAAAATGACAACTCATTATCTTTTTTTTTGGTAATAAATGACAACTCATTATCTATCTATTATTATTATTATTATTTAGTAATTTTCTATTTTTATTTTATTTTATTTATTTAATTTATTTTTGCAGGCAATGAATTCGAATCAGAGCAGCATGTTGATACTGCAGGAGACATGCATAGACGAGGCGGGGTCGCTTGTGGTGTACGCGCCAGTTGATATTCCAGCCATGCACGTCGTGATGAACGGTGGTGATTCTGCTTACGTGGCACTTCTTCCTTCCGGCTTCGCTATTGTACCTGACGGGGTCATCTCTCGTGGGCCCCAAAACGGTCCTGCCACTATTAACGGCACCGATAACGCCGTTGGGCCACGTGGTGGTGGGTCCCTTCTAACGGTGGCGTTTCAGATCCTCGTGAATAGTCTCCCGACGGCAAAACTAACGGTGGAATCTGTGGAGACCGTTAACAATCTCATCTCTTGCACTGTTCAGAAGATTAAAGCAGCACTTCAATGTGAAGTAAGCTCATGACTGTCACGTGACCACCGTCTTAAAGTCACGTGACCCACCATTGGGTCTCTAGATTTTTTTTGAATCTGTTTGGTATGAAGCTAAAAAAATTATGGAGGAATTTCATTTCTTCTTTTTTTTTTTAATTTTCATACCAAACGTAAGTTTAATATTTGTTGGTGAAAATTAATTTAATTTGTAGTTTGTGGGTGGCGCGTGTGAATAACGCGTGTTGAGGAGGTGAAGGTGAGGATGTTGAGTGAGTCAAGAACGAACCGAGGGAAGAAAAACTCCTTGCATGGTGGTAAGGATCTGAAAATTGGATCGGATCGGGTCATTAGGATTTTTAACACAAGGCAAGGGTCGTGGTTCGGGTATTGACTCGGGTCTACCTCATCTTTTGCTCCACTAGCTGAAAAAGGAAAAAAAGATATAGAGGAATATGTGAAGAAGAAGAAAGTTAATTTGTTAGTATTATTTATCAAAATGTTGATTATTTAACTTGTTGTATTGACCTTGTGGAGTTGTTATAGAGCTTTTGTAACTTTTCTTCTATGTAATGAAAAGTTTCCTATCTTACTCCCTATACATTATTAAATGCTATATATTATTGTGCTATTTCTTTTAGTCCTGTGCTTCCTATTATTTTGTGTAAAATAGTTATTATAATAAACTATATTTTTTTTCCACGGTATTCCCAGCTCAGAAGGCAGAGATCGAATCCCCGATCCTTACTTAAGCAGACAAGTGAGCTAACCACTTGACCAACTCAAGTTGGTTTTAAATAAACTATACTATAATATATAGAATTTAAGTTGGTTTAAATAACTATTATAATATATAGAATTTAGGGTGATGAAGTATAAAAAAAGGAACATAAAAATTTTATCGTTGAGAAATATAATTATCAAAGATGTTTTTGACAAAATAATTTAATTTATAAAAAATTATTTAAGTGTGATGAAATATATCAGTTATAGTTATGTAATAAAATGTCCTTTGACTCTCTTATGGTTAGTTTAGTTTGTCATACTTAAACAATTTTTTATAGATTATTTTGTCAAAAATATTTTTGATGATTGAATTTATCAATAATAAAAAATTTTGTGTTCTCTTTTGTACTTCACTCTAAAATTTATGATAGGTTATCCTATTACCTCTTTGAAATTTATGATATTTAATTTATTCAATGAGTCTGAAATTAAATAAAAATGATTTTGGATACTAGTTATTAAATTTACAAGTATTAAATATTTTTAATTTAAGAAAGTGATGAATAATGTAAAATAAAATAACTTTTTTTTTGTATTGTTAAGATTAAAATATGATAGTAAAATATGAGGAGAGAATTTATTAGATTGCATGGATGTGATGTGATGCACGCATGCAATGCATACATGGGGTGATGGATGTCATGTCCATGTTTGATGTTGATTCCACGCGCTTTATGGGAGTTATGATCATGTGAATAGTGATGGGCATGCATGCAATGCAATGCTTAATTAAAAAGATCGTTACATGTAGAATAAAAATCACTCGAAATAGTTAATATATTATGCCCAATATATATAATATAATATATACAATGTAAATTATATGATGTATATATTATATATCGCATAATATAGATAATATATTATAAAAAAATAATATTACAGGGACATATATGATCCATAATAAATAAATAAATAATATATATTATCCCTAATATATTGAATATTTTAAGTGACTTTTTATATTGTACATCAATTATTTAGCTTAATTAAATTGGTGATGCGCTAAATGAACAATACAAAACTAGCCCAACCAGCCAATAAATAAGATTTTGGACCATAATTACTCAGCCCATTACATTCTCAATGATTATTTGGGCCAAAACCAAAATAGATTCATTGATTATATGAGTTAGTTTTTATTGTCCACTTAGGATTATTGTAATTAATTAAGGAGAGAAGATCGAATGTGTTGGGAGAACAGTTGCCATCATTTAATGCCATAGCTTTGGCATTGTGTCCTTACCCAATCACGCCCTGACACGCACGACTTGGTCTTGGCCTCATGGCCTCATCTCAAATGTTGAAATTGCCGTTTTGGCCAAGAGAGAAGAGAGAGAAGCTTGATTATTTGATACGAATGAATAATGTTTGTCGTACAACAGAATATCAATCAAATATTAAAAAATGTGTTATATATAAGACGTAATGTGTGTTATATGTATAGTGACATGCATTATGTTTTATATATAGCATACGTTACATACTCGTTTAATGTATTTTTGTTGTACGAAAAATATTATTTGTGAATGAATGAATGGTGTGGAACTTAAACCAGGTCGGTGTAATAACATGCCAATTCATTTAGTTTTGAGCGTAAAAAAATGAAGTTTTATATCCACTGAAAATAAGCTAGATAAATAAAAACTATATACATAAATAAATAAAAGAGAAAATCTTCAGATTTATTATCTTAATATTTTAGATTAATGTAGACTTAATATAGATAGACATTGCTTAAATAACGGAAGGTCTCCCATTACATGAAATCTAAGCATGTAATAAGTATGCAATATATATGAACTTATTAATTAATTGTTAGTACTGGTGACAAATAGTGTCATGTTTGGAAGACTAGAGTAATTTCTCTAACTCGGAAAGTGACTCTTCCATCAAGAAATTTAATTGATGCCACAATCTCTTACATGATGGATAATAACATTTCATATTTTCCTATAATATCAATAATATATAGATTTGAGGATCTTAACAGTCACAATATTATATATATGAATGTGTATGTGTGGGTAAAATGCTCATTATTTGGCCACTACTAGTATATATATCTGTATACCTACTCATTGATTAATTACAAGATCTCATCAAGGGAAATGATTTTTGTACCAATTTTTTTTTAATTTTTCATGTTCAGAAGAAATATTATTTATCGTTAGATTTTTTTATTTATGGGTTTTCCCCTCGGGTATCCACCGGCCGATAGCTGACGACTAATCCCTAGCTCCTGCGGAGATGAAACATAAATTCTAGTTTAATTAGATCCTAATTTTATCCAATGATTAATGAAGTGATTCTCGTTCGTTAATTGTGCGTGCCTATGTTATTATTAAGACTCAATAATAAGGAATGGCATGCACTTCATGAACATTATATATATATATATATATATACAAATAATACAGCTATATTTGTAATATAAGTCAAATTAATCAATATAAAAATTTTAAGTCACAATTATTCAACCCTATAATATTTTACTATTATTCTTGCTCTCATATTTGGATTAGAAAAAGTTAAATTAGACTTATTGACTGTATTGATCGATCTTTTATTGTATAGCAAAATTTATTGCAAATTATTGAAGACAATATAATTCAATTCACCATAATCCTAGAACTACCAGAGTGAGTTATGCATTTTTTGGGCCTACCATTGTGGAGCCCACTTCCAACAAAACCCTAGATATATGCTTTTTGGACTTTAAAGCCATCTGATTTTATTCCTCACTCTATGTGAATCGAAGATGCTACTTGAAGAATTATATGAAACTAAACCAGCAATGTGTAAAATTCAAATGATATTTAAACAATAATGCTAAGTGAATAATGAAAAACCAGTCTATACAGTCAATGGACCTATTTTGACTTTGATTTTAGCCCAAATAATCATTGAAATTGTAATGGGCTGAGTAATTATGGCCCAAAATCTCATTTATTGGCTGGTTGGGCTGATTTTGTATTGTTAATTTAGTATCACCCTATTTAATAGAGCATTGCTAGAGGCATAATAAAAAACCAGCAAAAGCAGCCAACAAATAAGAATTTGGGCCACAATCACTCAGCCCATTAAAAATATATTCATGATAAAAGTGCTAATTGGATCATAAAGTGTTAAATGAGTTTTGTTGACTGTTTTGGCTGATTTTTTGTTGTGCCCCAAACATTTGTGTATTTAATATATGTAATACCCATAACTCTAATTAAATTCCGTTAATTTAATTTAACGAATTTTACAAATATAGTAGAAGAAATATCTTTGGTAGAGATTTATCACATGCTACAGATATATTAATGCAACGTTAATTTGTTTACATTTGTTTACCGTATATAAGATACAAATTATAACACAAAAGTGAAATAAAAATATAATACTCTTGATGAAACGTGGAATAAAAATATTTTTTTACTCTTGATGCATGCAAGAATTTCATTTCTGCTCACCAATCAACTGATCCCAAGATCATACACACATGTGTACATATTGACCATATATATCTAATAATACAATAATTCATCAACTACATATGAACCACACTCGTTTGTCCATGTTCAATTATATATATATATATATATATATATATATATATATATATATATATATATATATATATATATATATATATATATATATATATATATATATATATAATTGTAAATCAATAATAATTGTTGTACAACAGAAATACATTCAACTAGTATCCAACGTGTGTTATCATATTATGTATAACACAAATTATATATAACATATAGCACACGTTAAATACTAGTTGAATGTATTTCTGTTATATAACAAATATTATTGTATAAATATGCATGAACACAAAAACACATTATACAAATTTAAAGATACACACCACACGTGAGGATCGATCAATCCCTAATATATATATATATATATAATTAGAATAGTTGTGTGTAGGGTAGTGTGGACAAATGTAATAAAGTCAAGAAAATGAAAGGCTATCCGAAATAGGGAATGGGAGTTGGGCTTTTTAGTTGTTCTAGCTTTAGGACATACATTATTATCTTAATGGCCATTCTTCCCTTTCTCTATGATGTATATCACCTAAGTATATACTATACCCTCCCCACACCCCTTTCATTGTCACCCTTAGCTTGTATGTGTTTAGATACAAAATTGTTATTCCATGCATCTTCTGTGATTTCGGTGTTTGGATGAAAGGATTATTCTATTACTATTTGATGTTGCGAATGATTCTCACTTATTTTACTCATATTTAATGGTGATAAAATGGATGTTTCGTTAAGATAATTAATTTTAACTGTTAAAATAACATTATTCATGTATTATAATTAATATTTGTTTTGTTTTATTTGTTAATTGATATATATTACTTTTATGATAAACTATGTATTAATTTTCTTTCAATATGTTTAATATAACAAATATATGATTTATTTGTATATCCAAAATATTGTATGTCGTGCTGACATCCAATCACCTACGATTGATTTATGATGTGATTCTCACTTAAATTTTTTTAACTTTTCTTATCTACTATTAATCTTGATAAATATCTCATAAACATTCAATTTTAAATGTAAGAATAGCATTACCCTTAATATAATAACCAATGTGTGTTTTTTTCTTAGTTTTATTTAATAGAGAAGAGCAAATACATTTTTCTTATTATTTTCATAGAACGTAGAATTTCCCTTAGCTTTATAGTATTATCATCTTTAGATTTCAATGGGGTTAACAACTAGACTCATAATGTTTGTAATAAGTACAACTCCTCAAATTAATTACATGTATTTTTAAGATGTAAAAAATAAATTTATATTTTTACATAGGATAGTAATAAACATTTAATCCAACTATTTCTATTTACAGTAATATAATATTTGTTGTAAAACAGAAATGCGTTCAACTAGTATTCAACGTGTGCTATACATTCATAATACGTAATATGTGACATATATACGACTATATATATGACATATTACATATTATGTATAGAACACATTAAATACTAGTTAAACGTACTTCTGTTGTATAACAAATATTATTATTTCTGTATATATCCCATAAGTTGGATTCATTGTGTTGTGATTCATTCTCATCCACCTCCCTCTCTAACACATGGTGGTGGGTTCCATGGTTTCCCCCACATCCTTGAAACATTATATTAAGACAATGATGGCAAAATTTGGATCTATTAGATAAGATTAGAAAACTACATCTGACACATTATTAGCTTCCCCCACACTATCTTCAAAAAAATGGGGCTTTGAGAGAAAAAATAATTTGTCAATATGAGGTATGAGGTGACTTTGATGGGATTGTCCTTAAACTACAACTTGAAAGAGCTTTATATTATATACACATTTAATTATGATGACCTTTTAGGTGGTCCATTATTTTGATTATTATAAGTAATAATGATCCAAACAGAATAAAAGCTTTGGTTAACACTTTATCAAAGGAGAGCCTAAATTGATATCTAAGAAGTTTGGCTATTGTTTATGTGCATTTAGGAAATTAAAAGGACTATATATATATATATATACATATAACCATGTGGCTTAGCTAATATATTAGGTGTTTGCTTTTGTGTACTTTATGGTCCCATCTAATTTTGTCCATAATTTGATTAAGCAATGCTACAAAGCAAAACAGAAATTAGATGCCAAAATTATTCTAATTGAGAGTAGAATCCAATACGGAAAGAATTATCAAAAGAATTTCTAATAGGTTAGCTATTCCTAATCATGCTAAAGAAATTCTACATCTTAAAAATAATTAACTACGACAATAATTTGTAGAGTTTAATTTCTATTTTCCGTCAATGTATGTAAAATATTATTTTTAGAGAAATATTTTTTATACACTATAAAATCAGACACCATCAACAATCATATGCAATAATAATTTAACTTATAAAGACTATTAATTCAACTTTTAATATTATACATTGATTTAATATTTTAAAAGTTGAGTTAATAATTTTAAAAAATTAAATTTATATGGTAACTGATTTTGTAATATACATTAGCATTACTCATATTTTTATATAGACATCCAATCATCAGATGATGTTGCATAAGGAAAATTAGCTTCTTTTAGAGACATCAGTAAGGTTTGAAAGTCAACAATAAATCTTACGTGACAACACTTAATCAGTGTGTGTAAATATAAAACCATTTTGCCTTACAATTAAAATCTAATATTTATGCATACATGGCATATGCGGTTTTCATAAATTTATTAATATATAATGTATAAGTGTTACGATTGATAGTTTATGGTCATCATTTTTATTGAAGAGACCTAGGTAAATTTTATATGATCCATTTACTCTCATAATAAGTTACATTATTATTTTAACTCACCTTAATAGTTCTTCATGGGATATGAAATTTAAAGTTCATATCAAATTGATTTATTAATAAGTATCTTTTGTAAGTGCTCCATAAACTAACTAGGATAAGTTTTTTCCCAAAACTTTCATACCAAAAATGAAAAGTTAGGATGAAACGTTTTTTTTTTTTGGTAATAGGTTGAAAGGTTTAGATCCATAACAAAATTATTATATTATTTGGGCCTAGTTGTTTTACCTTTGGTAGTATAGTTTTTAATGTCTCTGATAGAAGCCCAATTATATTTTAGGTCTTAAACCCTAAGTTTTTGTAAGTTCAGAAATCATGGACTCATTGGGCATGGCCTACAATATTCAGGTGGAAAGGGAAGCTTAATAAAGATTAAGATTAACAAATTTATCAAAAAAAAAGAAGATTAAGATTAATAGCTCAACCAAAAAAAAAAGATTAAGATTAATAAACTACCAAAAAAAAAGATAAATATTAACAGTTAACCAAAAAAAATAAAGATTAACAACTGTAAACCAAAAAAAAAAGAAAATTAAAGATAAAGATTAACCATTTAGTTTTAACCATTTGAAATTAATGTTTGAGCCACAGAAGAAAAATTATAGAGATGTCAAATAATGGATTTTGAATTATTTGATGTGTTTTCTTTTCCCAAATATATATACATGCATATATATATTATCCAATCTTATAAGTATTGCTACAATATTAAAAGTGATCGAGTGTCTTACCCAAAATAAAAAAACAAGAAAGAGAAAAGAAACAAAAGAAATAGAAATTGCTTTGGCCTTTCTTTTAATTAACAGAACATTGCTTGCAAAGACAAAAGAGGCTCAAAACAAATTCTGTTTGCAGCTATTGATTACAGGCTAGTGGTCATTATATATTATGAGAAATGATTTGTGTACATTATAAAATTAGCTACCATATATAATAATTCAATTTTTTAAAATTATTAATCTAACTTTTAATATTATAAATTAGTTCAACATATTTAAAAGTTAGATTAATAGTTTTAAAAAGTTGAATTATTACAAATGATAATCGATAGTAATTGATTTTGTGGTGTACACAAATTATTTCTCATGTATTTTTTATGACTATTATTATTTATTATTAATATTATCTATAAAAGATTATTCAAAAGTCTTATGAAAGATGCAGCTTTAACCTAGGCATAACCATAATTTTTTAATGCTACTTGCTTTTCTTCCCTTCTTGATTTTCTTGAATTTTACTCAATAACTTACTTTTAATTTTATTTATTTATTTTAGGAGGTTGGTATATATATATATATTTAATAATTTGACTTCATATTCAAGGTTTGACGACTAATATTATTCTCCATTCAAAAAGATGGGCTAAAATTAAAGGTTAATTAATTGGTCTTAAAATCATGTTTTTAGCTAGGATGACACTTTGAGTAAAGCTTTATTAAATTTCTCATGCCACATCTCATCATTTGTATGGAGAGTTTACAATACAAATGTTACAATAATGTTAGTCATACAACAAAAATACGTCAAATGAGTATTCAACATGTGCTATACATGATATGAAATGTGTGTTATATGTATAACACACATAAGTATATCACACATTACATGTCATGTATAGCACACGTTGAATACTCGTTGAACGTATTTCTATTATATGACTAGCAAATGTTATATCTAGCTTAGAGGATCATTATCATCATCATCACCATCTTAATTAATGTGGACAAAAAAAATGATAATTATTATGACACCAACTTATTAGTTATAACACATCACAACTTTATTATAGTTATATTTTATTGGGACGGAATAGTCCAATAATAAGAAAGACTCAAATCAATGGACTAAATAAAAATACATAAATATATATTGGATATTATATCTAAATATATCATATATAATTCATTTAATCTATTATTAATCATAAATAGATCATCTCTCATATTTGAAATCAAACAATAATATATACAGCATTTGACTACCGCACGTCTAATAATTCTAAACCCTCCATAACAAATACGCGTACCTACCCTTTTTCACATATATTAATTATTTAGAAATGATATTCATTTTTAATTTGTGTGGATGAAATTATCACTAAATATTATGTATCTCTTACTTGAATTAGACATTTTACATAAATATTTTTAATTTTTAAATAAAAATATTAAAATGGCTAAATTATCCTTATTAAACAACTTTTCACTAACACATTATCCAAATATTTAATATATTTTTCATATCATTATCCTTATTAATATTATCTCTCATATTTAAATTAATTTTATATCATAATTTTCTTTTTTTATAAAGATATTAAAAAAATAGTTAAATTATATAAAATTCTTAAATTAACAAATATTAACAGAAAAATATAAAGTAAAAAATGGACTAAAAAACATATGAAGTACTTTATTTAGTCACATGCTCAATTCCTAGTAAAGGGTATGAAGTGAGTTTTGCATATAGAAATTTTTCTCTCTTTCGAAAAAACTCTTACCTCAAAAGAATTAGTTATTATTATAGACTAGAGTCATCCTTTATCTAATTGTTTATGACTTTATCTAACTTATTATGAAGTATTATCAATACATTATTTGTCAAAAAAAAAGATTGTGCAAATAAAATAATATAAATCTATATTATTTGGGTGGTTGAATTTTATTTGGAATAATAGAATGCTATCCTATTATTATGAGGTTCAATGCCTTCCGGGGCAATGGATTTGCATGGAACTGATTTCCCCAAACTCCACTCAATCACCAAACTTGTGTGACTCTCTTTTTCCTTCTCATATACACAATATTGTATTTATCACTTTTTTTTAATATTTTTTAATTTGGTGGATGAAATCGTGAAGGACTTTACTATTTCTCATAATGTACTTTAATAAAATGGAAGTTTAGTTTTTCATATACATATACAAATTGAGTTCGATCCCTAGAGCGGTGTATATGCAAAAAATCTATTGTGGTCATTAGCTTCCTACCCATCGATAGGTAATCTCTGCAGGAGTTAATGATTAGTCGTCAGCTACCGGTTCTGGCTAACGGATAACCGAGGAGAAACTCATAAAAAAGAATATATGTTTGTAATTATAAGTGTACAGTATTTAGTAAAAACATAATATGTTTGTTATTTATGGTTCAATACAATATAAACAGAGGATAAAATTTTCACAAATAAATTTGGATGAGAAAAAGCTCGATATCTAGATTCAAAAAGTAATGTATTTTAATGTGATTAAAATTTTCCAAATGCAACCTTATTTATCTACATGACTATATGCAACCTCTATAGTTTTATTTATTATAATGCAATTTGTATAGTTTTAATCGTGAGTTCTTTTTACTAAATTTAATCCATTTTGATATCGATAAATATTATATTTATCATAAAAGTAGGATACATGTTTTATTCTAGATAAGAAAATATCTATCAATAAAAAAAATTTAAAAACCATTTCTCTTTATTGATTATAAATCGGAGTAATTTAGCTAAGTTCCAAGTATTTATTATTTAAACACTGAAAATCTCATAAATTTACTTTTACAATAACTTTCCTTTCTGTATATATTTTTTCACCTTTTTAGGGCAATATTACTATCCAAAATTTACTTTCCTTTTACATAAAAAAAAAATACAACTAGATTGTAGTTATCCTTATGAAATTCAGATATGGTTTGTTACAAATTTTACTAACTAAGGGGATATTCCATTTACATAGCATCTTAATTTTCTTTTCTTTTTTTAAAAAAGGAAATAAAATCCCTTTTTCGTAAATAAGTGAAATTTAAAGGAAATTTCCATAACTAGAAGCCACCAAACCAAAGTTTTCACTTTATCTCAAAACCAGAAGATCCAAACCGTCCAATCTCCATCGATGACCATCTAACGGTCAATATTACAAGTTTGACCGCGGTACACATTTTGAAGCTGGAATGATTGGGATTTGATCGAGGTTTGACCGTAGAAAATTCAGAAAAAATAAAAAAGTTTTTTTTTTTTCAATTTTCATCAACAAAAAACAAAAGGGTCACCTGGGAAGCTTTGTCTGTGCCTGATAGAAGAGAAAAGAGAGAGGAAAAATCTAGAGAGAGAAGGAGAGAGAGATTCATAAGATTGTGCTGTGTTTGTTATTTGTGAGTTTGTGTTTGTTTTCTTTTCTCTTTCAAATTGTTTATTTTTTTATTTTTTCTATTTAATTTAATTTTGTGAAGCTGGGAATTGAGGGTTAGGGAAAGGGAAGAGAGAGAAAGTTGGGGGGTTTTCTCTCTCTTCTATCTGTGATTCTTTTTGCTGTGTTCTTTGTATTATTGGGAAAAAGTTTAATTTTTTTTTTGTTGGGGTTTGAGGGATTTGTTAGGGTTTGGATTCTTGGGTTTGTGGGGTTGGGAAAAATAAATCCGTAACCATGAATATGATGAGAAGGCTCAAGAGCATTGCTTCTGGCAGAACTTCCATTTCTTCAGATCCTGTAAGTTATACATTTTTTTCATTTTTTTTTCTATAAATTAGGTTTTGAGGGAGCTATGTGTTTGGTTGTTTGCTGGGAAAATGGAAGAATCTAGATGGGTGGAAGAAATGAACATGTTCAACATTGAAGGATTCTGGGATTTTTCTGGAACCCTTTTCACCCCTCTTATTATTTTTTATTGTTTTTATTTTGAAAAAAAAAATTGGTTATTGTGCTAATCCTTATTGGCTCTCATTTGATGTAGTTATGCTCTCACGTAGGTGAATATTTTCCCCTTTCCTCTTGGTATTGGTGAATGTGATTTGTGATCACTACTCTAAGATTGATTTGTTTTATGTCTTCGTTTTGTAATCTTTTTGTGATCTGTGTCTGATATGATCTCACTTGCTGCTATCTGTGTGAACACTTTTGCAAACTCTTAAGATGAAGTTTTGGAGTTTAAGGCTCTGAGATTAAGTTGTGCCTTTTAAGTCTCTAGATGGAAGTTTTGTTTACTTTGAAATATGGGTTACTTTAAACCTATAGTTACATTGCATTGCTTCATTGTGTTCCCTCTATGAATCGGGCATTGTGATAGTTGTTGATAAATGTTTGGTTGTGAAAGCTTATCATGTTATGTGCACTGTGGAATTTGATTGTGTTTTACGTCTCGCTCTAGACCAGTGAAAGTTTAAAGTGGTTCTTTTCAGGGTGGGGATTCTAGCACAAAAAGAGCTAAGTTTGATCAAGAAACTGAAGGGAATGTCAATGAGGGAACAAATGCTTTTGAGAGAGGAAGCAAAGATCAGGGGCAACCTGTGAATGTGCCGATGGAAATTACTGATGACACATCCAAGGTATCTACCGAAACTCGAACTGAGAAGCCAGGCTATGATCAGCTTCCGAAAGAATTGCATGAAATGAAAATTAAAGATGAGAAGGCCAAAATCAATAATGAAAAGGTATTTATTGTCATTTATTTGTTTGTCTTGTATCAAGTTTGATGACTGTTCGTCTTGTAATATATTTGCTCTGTGCAGGATGTGGAAGCTACTCTAGTGAGTGGTAATGGAACTGAAACAGGCCAAATAATTACAACCGCTATTGGTGGTCGAGATGGACAGCCAAAGCAGGTGATTAATTTATTATTGTTGTATTTTAATGAGATCTTGTACTTAGAAGATTTTGCTTACTTATTTTGCGTGAGAACATGATAATCAATAAACCTTATTAATAGCTTAATACAAAATATGGATATTTTCTAATAACGTACACTTTTGTCTTCATCAGACAATCTCATATATGGCTGAACGTGTAGTCGGGACTGGTTCTTTCGGAGTTGTTTTCCAGGTACTCATATTCTTGCGTTGTTTATACAGTTACAAATGTAGTTTTACTTGTTTGCTTATCTACGATAATTTTGTTTTATTGTAGGCTAAGTGCCTTGAGACTGGCGAAGCAGTTGCCATAAAGAAGGTTCTGCAAGACAAGAGATATAAGAATAGGGAACTCCAGGTTATGCGTATGCTTGACCATCCTAATGTTCTTAAACTGAAGCACTGTTTCTTCTCAACTACCGATAAAGATGAGTTGTACCTTAACCTAGTTTTGGAGTATGTGCCTGAAACCGTGTACAGAGTTGCAAAGCAGTATGTTAGGATGCACCAATATATGCCCATTATTAATGTCCAACTCTATACATACCAGGCAAGTGTTGAAATTATGAGTTGTTTAACGATTTTTTCCCTGTGGAACTCTGATTCTTAATAATTGCTTTGAGCTTTTTATGTCTGAGCTTATATTTATTGATCATGGAATGGATGCTTTTCTTGTAGATATGCCGTGGATTGAATTATTTACATCAAGTGATTGGCGTCTGTCATCGTGACATCAAACCCCAGAACCTATTGGTAAGATTTGTGTTTGTTAATTTCAACAGTTCAGCCCAAGTGATGTTTTTAACTTAAGACTTCTGGGAACTCTATAATATCTAAAGCAAATTGAACTAACTTGTGATGCATGTCATAGGTTAATCCTCAGACCCATCAGTTGAAGATATGCGATTTTGGGAGTGCAAAGAAGTTGGTATGTTCCTTTTCCGTCTAAACTTTTTTGAAGATTGTATTGTAGTATGGACCCAAGCTTATGACATGTTGCATTTTCAGGTTCCGGGTGAACCCAACATATCATACATATGTTCACGGTATTACAGAGCTCCAGAACTTATATTTGGGGCAACCGAATACACAACTGCTATTGATATGTGGTCTGTTGGTTGTGTTTTGGCTGAGCTCCTTCTAGGACAGGTAAGCGTATGCATTATTTTATTTTTCCCTTGTTTTGATTTTAGTCGTTAAGTCCTGCCGATGTTTAGGTTAGATGATTCCTTTTTGGGTGGCAACTGAGTGATCGAGAAGATTGCTTACTTTTGATATAGATACTTATCCATATTTAATTATTTGCAGCCATTGTTTCCTGGAGAGAGTGGAGTTGATCAGTTGGTAGAGATCATCAAGGTAGAGTCTCCTATATTTACCTTCCATCTCCTTTTTTGCTTCGGTTTCTCTTCAAAGTATTTATTATTGAAAATAAATGTGGTTTCTCTTCAAAGTTTGTGTCTACATTTTTCCTTCAACCTGAGTTTTTTGTGTACTATAGATCTTGGGAACACCAACTAGAGAAGAAATAAGGTGCATGAACCCCAACTACAATGAATTTAAGTTTCCTCAGATCAAAGCGCACCCATGGCATAAGGTTAGTGGTTCTTTTCTCTGCCTTTTCTCTCCTTAGTATCATAAATGGTAAATACTTCAATTTGCATCTTACGAGTTTGTAATTCCAGGTTTTTAACAAGAGGATGCCGCCTGACGCAGTGGATCTTGTGTCGAGGCTGCTTCAGTACTCACCGAATCTACGTTGCACTGCTGTAAGAAAGTTAATTTGTTTTCGGAGTTGTTACCTTCTATTTTTAGGTTTGCTTAGGCAGATACATGTGATTGTTATTCATGTTTAAAACCATCATCTAAAAGTTGGTTAAACATTACGCATTGTTCCAAGTCTGTTTTCCTAATTGTTTGTTGGTTACAGCTGGCTGCATGTGCACACCCTTTCTTCGACGACCTGCGAGACCCGAATGCATGCTTGCCAAATGGTCAACAGCTACCGCCTCTGTTCAATTTCACGGAACAAGGTAAGAAGATGGTGGTTTGAATTCTGACATTCTTCTCTTTTGCCTATCCATATTTCGTCGCTGACGCAAATGTTAAAAACAATGCAGAACTGGCAAATGCACCCGAAGAGTTGCGTCAACGTCTCATTCCGGCGCATGCAAGGAGCGCAAGCTGATTGATTGATTACCGGGCAATGAAGAATTGTAGGGAACTTGTAAATGAGTTTTTTGGATAAATAGATAATACCTTCACCTGCAATGCCATGACCTGGTGATAGGGTTGCAACCCTTTTTAGTAGCTCTTTTTTATGTTTGATGTTTCAACTGTGAAAGATAATGAGTTCTTACAATCATGTAATCATGCTCTTTCCATATAGCTCAAGTTTGTTTATTTCTTAAATTGGACTAAATTCTTTGCCACATTTTTTTCTACTCCTTTTGATTATTAATTCCCCTTGTTTTGATAGCCATAATTTTACAAAGTTTTGGTAATCATATGGATGAATCATTCATTTATCTTTACATTTTTTTTGCAATTAATTAATTTTTTTATAGGACCTAGATTAAACCCCATTTTTACTGACTAATGAAAGTGTTTACATGATTAGGGATTAGATCATTTTAAAATGAGTAATACTTTACATTATAAAATCTATTACTATTAGTCACTATATGTAATAATTTAACTTTTTAAAACTATTAATTCAACTTTCTAAAACTATTAATCCAACTTTTAAAATATTGAATTAATAATCTTAAAAGTTGGATTATTATATCTAATGTTTGATTTTGTGGTATATAAGCATTTCTCTTTTAAAATTCTTAATCAATTGTTAGTGGTTATATACATTAATCTCACAGGTCCAATTGGTATTGAACAATAACAAGAATTAAAATTCATTTTACTAGATGAGATTGAATACATGGATCAACTCTCATGTTAATAGGAAACAAGTTCAAATGATAAGGGTCATGAACAGAATTGTCTTTGTTTCATACTTCTTTCTATTTGAGATGTATTTATATGATTGTACTAAATTGTTCTTACCTAACTTTCTCTTCTAAAGATTTTAAATCTAAACAATTGAAAAAAAAAATATAAGAGCTCAGAAGCACTTAAATTTCTTCTTATGAATCAGAATGGTGATGGACCCACCATCACAAGTGAAATTCATCATAGCTCTTTATTGGTTGCACCAGCCGGGAATCGAACCCGGGTCTGTACCGTGGCAGGGTACTATTCTACCACTAGACCACTGGTGCTTTGTGGAGATTTCTATTAAAAATATTATTAGATTTTATAACATATTCCCTATTAAGAAAGAGACTAGTTTAATTATTAATGGATCTTCTATTAAATCCATAACACTTAGACTGCGTCTGATTTTTCTGACTCTGAAGTCAGAGTCAGAGAGTCACTCAATTTATGACTACGTTAAGTGTTTGTTTTTGGAGTCACTGAGATAAAGGGTCAGAGTTATAGTGACTCTGTGAACAAAATCTCTATATTTTTGTTCACTCCAAAAGAGGGGTCACAACTTGAGGAAGGGAGTCACTAAGCTTTAATAAAATTTTCTTCCAATTTTACCCCTACCAAATTTTCATTATTCCATTATTTGTCCTCATCATCCTTCATCCTCAAACCACACATTGCAGCGCCGCCCTCCTTCCTCAACACCACCAACAACCGTGACTACCACCACCACCACATGTATGCGCGCTGTCGGCCATCTCCGGCGAGGGTAGAAGAACAGAGGTACCAAAATCAGCAGTGACAGAATTGCACAACAAACAACAGGGAGAGCGAGAATAGAAAGGGGGGGAAGAGAACAATGGTCGCCGCCACTGTCATCGGAAGCCGATCTCGAGCAGCAACCGCAAAGCCCTCTGGCACCTCGATAGCTCCCTTGTCCTCCCTCGATGGCTCTGTTTGCACTGCCGCTGGTTCTGCTTCCACGTCAGCCGCCGATTTTGGTTCTGCCGCCACCGATCGATGCTATATTTAGCTCTGCTTCCGCTGCTGCCACGGTTCTGCTTCGGCGCCATGATGAATTAATGAGATGGGTTTCATTTCTTATCAATAATTAAGAATCATCTGCAACCTTCCGTCCTTGGATGGATGCCTCCCTGTCACTATGCTTATGCTTATGCAATCTGCATAAGTTGCTGGTCCCTTTGGGGCTTTTAATCATCGAATAAAATAAATTGAATGATATTTGGATCTTTCATATTTTTACTTTTCTGGTTATGATGTACATGATTTTGATGATATAGTTGATAATGGTGTAGAGATGGTGAGTGTGGGTGGTGGTGAGATGGTGAGTGTGGGTGGTGGTGAGATGGTAGTGATGGAGACAGAAAATCTAGGGGGCAATTTGAGGTAATTTTGGTTGTGCTCCTAATTTTGTGACTCTGACTCCGAGTATTTTATCAAACATAAAATTGATTACACTGATCCTATTGACTCTGACTCCGGTGTCAATGACTACAATGACTCCCTGGCTCTGACTCCAGAGTCAGAAAAATCAAACACAACCTTATTATTGAAGAAATGCGTAATGTTAATTGTGACAATATATATCATAAATTATAAAATATAAATATATATTTTTAAAAATTAAATAATATTATTTAGCAACAGTATTTCACCTTGAAATTGAACCATATATATATATAAGACCAGTTCCATCTTTCCTTTCTCATTCAATGGGTTACAAAATTAAGAGGTCCCAATGCTTCATTCAATGTGAAAATGGACTCACAAGTCATAATATTAATATGTTCAGCTATTAATATTTATTTTATAAGTGGATAGAATATATTTATAATGGGTGGTTCATATGATCATTCAATATCACTTCTTTTATTTAATATTGTATTTTTCTTATTTTTGTATTATTTCTCAAGTAGTTATGAACTTTTAAAATTGTAAAATATGACATATAGGGCTGGCTGGTTTGGACGAACTTTAAAGTTTTTTTTTCTTATAAATGATCTTTTTTAAATTAGATTTTTAATATAAAACTAATTTATGTTGAAATATAATATTAAAAGATTTACTTTACATTTGGATATTAAATTAATTTAAATTAGAAAATAATGTGAAAGATCTTTGTTAAATCATAAACATAATTTTACATTTAAAAAATCTTTTCCTAAAAGAGTGAAAATTATCAATTCTAAATAATTTTTTTTTGCATTGATTCTAGTTATTATACTTAAATATTTTATCCACATAGAAAAATACAATAACATTTTTTTTTCATTGGAAATTTCGTGGGAGCTACTTAAACCAAACTCACATGGACACCTTTTACTTGAAAACAACACCAACTCCACATTCAATGGATAATGCATATTAGAGAATGAACTAAATATGAGAAATATTTGATTGTAATTATAAAATCAGTCATTATTAATCACGATATGTAATAATTCAATTTTTTAAAATATTAATTCAACTTTTAATATTATATATTAATTCAAAAATTTTTAAAATGGATTAATAACTTTAGAAACTTAACTTATTGTATATGGTGATTGATGATGGTGTACGATTTAACATAACTCTTTAATTAATATACCAAAATAAGTAATAGTGATGCTGTTAATTAAGGGTCATAGTTGGAACGGTCCATTACTCATCTATGCCAAATTGCCAACCTCCAACTCTAATTCTTATTTAGTGGTTAGTGTAGCATAAATTGAATTGTCCACATCCACATATCCTATTTATTTTGTGTTTCCAAAACCTTAACTTGTTCTATTTATAACTAAAGAAAGTATAATAAGAAAAGATAAGATATGAATAAAGTTCTTAAATCTAAACAATTATTGAACAAGAAAAAAAAGAAGAGCTCAGAAGCACTTGAATTTCTTCTTATAAATCAGAAAGGTGAAGGACCCACCATCACAAGTGAAATTCATCATAGCTCATTATGAATGCACCAGCCGGGAATCGAACCCGGGTCTGTACCGTGGCAGGGTACTATTCTACCACTAGACCACTGGTGCTTGGTGTTTTCCTTTCAGAATATCATATTTATAATACTGTCTTGTAGTTTTGATTGTTGATTTTTTCATTTTTTGTACTTTTTGTTCCTGAGTTAGAAATTTCGGTGCATTCACTTCACACTGTTCTTCTCTACATTATTGTGTTTGCTTTTTGATATAATAACCGACGTGAACTGAAATTATTTAGAGGCCGAAAAGTTAATTGAGAATTTGAGATTGTATCTATTTGGGGTCATGGATTAGTAGATTGTACCTATTGATGCAATAATATTGGTCGTACAATAGAAATACGTCCAACAAGTATCTAACATATGGTATATATAATATATAATGTGTGCTATACGTACGTGCGTGTGTTATACATATAACATAGATTTCGTTGAAGGTCCAATATAGCACCACTTATCTACCTCTTAGATCTCATTGAATGTCCAATGTAGCACCACTTATCTAACTACCTAAGGTCTTGACAAATTAAATCAATAATGCTTGACGTACAACAGAAATACGTCCAACTTGTATCCAATGTGTGCTATCTATGTTACAAGATGTGTGCTATACGTATATCACATATACGTATAGCACACATCCTGTAACAGGAATAACACACGTTGGATATAAGTTGGACGTATTTCTGTTGTACGTCAAACATAACTGCAAATTAAATACCTAAAATGGTTGTTCAAAGATATATAAATTTAAGAAGGGATTAATAATGTGAAAGCTATCTAAATTCTCACAAACTGAAGTTGACTTTAAGAAAAGAACTAAAGCAGAAAAATAAGAAACACTAATTTGTTTATTCACTATTCACGCGCTTTCTAATATAATAATAATTTGAGCCTATTTTGAAGGTTTCTCTTTCTAATTTCTTCTCTTGTAACCAGATTTTCTGTATGAAACATTTATGTGCTAGCTTTTGCATAATAAGGATATTTATTTAATTTTAAAAAAATATAAAACTTATGCTAGAAATTTTATAGTGTGTATAGTATATCAAATTTTACTGAGTACTCAAGGAGCTGAGGTTACAACTTACAAAATTTATAGCAAATTGTATATATGATCCTTCATCTCAATACATATATCAATTCATCTTTTTTTTTCAATCTTTGACTACTAAGATTCATAATCTTTACTTAAAAAATAATAAATTAAATTAACGAAAAAGAACAATATAGTGTAGATCTTCAAATAATGTTAGGGTAGTTCCACCACAAAGGAACACCAAGAACAACTCCATCAAAATTCTTCTTCTTGTGATCGGAATCCTTCTCCATTGGCTTTGCCGCTACACTTAATTCTTTTGGCACTGCCATCGCCGCTGTCGTCGTTGCCGCCGCTGCTCTAACTGCAAAATGTATAACCCCATTCCTCCTTCCATCCCAATCCCTCAACCTATAACTCAAAACATACAAATTTGAACTATTCTCATCCTCATTCTTCACCTGAATCCCGTTACAACCGTCTAGTATCTCTGAAATCGCGATCCTCACCACCCCAACGAGCCTACCATTACCCTTTGATTTCTTAGATTGCACCTCAAAGGTAATTGACCTTGCATGCAATGGCACATCAAGCAATAATTTCTCATTCCAAGAAAGAAAACTCGAACAATTATTATTATTATCACCTTTGTTGCATAGTCCAATAGTAGTAGAAGAAGAAGTTGTAGAATGCTTCACCATTTTGGTTGTGCAACATTTTATAGACTCTGCTCGAACAACAACATATGCTTCATCATCATCCTTCACATTAACATTCTCACCGGATATAACCGTAATCTCTAGAGTTCTTGATCTTACTCCCATAGCTTCGTCTCGAAAGAATTAATCACCGCTAATTCCTGGTACGTGTATGTATATAACAATAGGAACGAATGTGTATGAATAATTATGATGAACTTTGAGATTAAGAGGGTTATTTATAAATATGAGGGGTTGAGGGAAGGGAACACGAAAGGGAGAAAGAAAGAAGGAAAGAAATTGAAGAGTTATTTCGGTGTTTTTAATGTTGTTTGTCTTTTTTATTATGGTTGTTGTAAAATGTGTGTTGACTTGACTTTGGACTTTGACTCGGCCCAATTACTAACTTCTCATAAGTCATAACTTATCGCATACGCTACTAAGACGCTGTTTGGTAGCTGGTTGGTTTCATTTTCACACGTTAATTATATTAAAATGATGTTTTGCGTGTGTCTTTGGGGACAAGATTTTTAAATAAGCTGAAAATTACTCAGCATAATAATATATGATGAATTTTTAATCGATTTAATTTTGTACAAAATTTTTACATCGTCTAATTATATGTTATCACACACGTCAATTATGATAATATTTTTTTTTGACTATTTTAAAAGTCATATAAATGAATAATTTGATTAGATGATAATATAAAATGCCTTTATACTATCAGAAAATTATTTTTTATTATTAAACATGGTTAATATAAAATTTCTTTTGTGTAGTCTTTCTATATATATATATATATATATATATATATTCAAGCAATGTGCAATATTTTATGCTTAAAAAATCTTTTAAGGTCACATCATCAATATATATAAGTTCACACAAACTCACATCATCAATATTAAGTTTTTCTGTTTTTGCATTTTTTTTCTGTTTTGGTTTTTGCAAAACAAATTAGAAAATCAAGGAAGATCCACGTGGCGGACTAATAAGAAAGCATTTGTCCTTACCCTATCATTATATTGAGGCATCAAGCATGGACGGTGCCACCCAATCAATATATATATATTTTGAGCAATTTTCTAAGCAAATTATTTTTCACTATTTTTAAAAAGAAAAAACACGATATTTACAATTTCAAAAGATAAATAATAACGTGAGCCTTGGACGGTGACCCCATTGTTGAGTTGAGTAAGGAAAATGTCTTTTTATGTATTAGATAGAAAGATAGAGGTATATATTAATATACATTAATACTCTATTATATTTATATAAGTGAGAGTGAGTGTTGAAATATGTACATATTAAAATAAATATACGAAAAATAATTGTATTTTAATGTGTCAAAATATTATCCAATAATAATAGCTATAAATAATCATATATATATATCGTCTTTCATTATTAAAAGATTAAATTAGATTGAAATTATTATTTAAACTATTAAATAACATGGTGGCTAGCCAGCCTCAATTCCCCCACAACATTACGTGTAAGAAAACTTCGTTCACTCATCCACGTACATTAATTATTATTAGAAGTTTAATTTTGATACACCGATAATATAAAGATATTTTATACTGTTATCCAATCAAAATATTCTGTTTGTATGATTTTTCAGGTAGTAAGAGAGAGAAAACATGAACATAACTAACGTGACAATACATAACCGGATGACTATGTAAAAAAATTGTACACTATCGATATGTAATACGTTGTCTCATAATTAATTGTATCTTTTAATTCAAATGAAAGATATATATATATATATATATATATATATATATATATATATATATATATATATATATATATATATATATATATATATTGGCAGAAATTACCAATAACCTGTTCATGAGAAAATTTACGTCGAAATCATGGGCTAGTTAGAAAATTTACGACACGTTTCAAGTTCTTCCAGTCTGCTTGTTAGATTTTTTTTTCCATCATTTGCACAAATTTAATTGTGATTGTTAAAAATATTTTACACATGCATTGTCTAACTGATATGATATTAATATAAGGGACACATATACATATATTTAGGATTTAGGGTTTATTTAATCAAGGATTCAAGGGGCATACATACATATATTTATAATTATCAAAAAGAAAAACATACATATATTTGATTATTACATCAAATCAAAGATATTCAATCTTAAGTATAATTTCCATCCATGATATGTTCCTATGATCTTTTAACATGGGTATTAATCACACACTTTTCTTCTTTTGTGTACGTACAATCCCAAAATTAAAAGTAAACTTAAATAAATTAATGCAATATTCTACTAGAACCGTAATACAATTAGTAGTATCATCATCATTTGAATTCTTCTTATCCATCGTTAATTGAAACTCCATATCCTTTTGCTCGAATAAGCTATAACTCACGATCTTTTCTTCCTTTGCCGGTTTTGTTTTAGAACACAACCTATCCTCCGGCAGTGCCACCATTGCCGCCGCCGCCACCTTGGCCGACAAATGGATAACCCCATTTCTTCTACCATCCCAATCCCTCAAACCATAACTCAAAATTTGGGGGCTACTAATCTCATCACTACTACTAGTGTTATTACTAATGGCACCTAGAAAATCCGAAATCCCTATCCTTGCCACTCCAATTGGACGAACCCCTTTGTATTTTTTGCATTGCACTTCAAATGTTATAGACTTTGCATGCATTGGAATATCCAACATGAATTTCTCATTCCATGCAAGAATTCCTCCATTCTCTTCAACCATTTTGGTGGTGCAACAATTTAGGGATTCGGCACGAACAACAACGTACACGTTCTCAGCAATCGGGCTCCGATCAACGCGTATATTTTCGCCGGAAATAACGGCGATCTCTAGCGTGTAAGCATTAGGCCTTGCCTCCATTTTTCTAAAATTATAAAATGTTTGAGATGAAGAGATTATATATATGGTTGTGAGAAAATATAATAACTATGGTTGATAATTTTTTAGATGAAATGGTATGAAGAAGAGGCCGGTTGTTTATAAGTAATGGGATTTGATGAGAAAATGTGATGTATGCGAGGAATTAAGGAAGAAACATACAAGGTTGTTTCTTGTAATTTTCATATATATGTTTTGAGAAAAAAGGAGGGAAATTGAAAGAGAAAAAACGGTGTTAGTTGTTGTAAATTTGTTAAAGAGACCAAAAACTAATAGTAAGTAGTAATAATAATATATGTATAACAATTATACATTCAACTAGTATCTAACGTGTGTTATGTATTATATGTAATGTCTAATGTGTGTCACACGTAATGTTTGTTACATATAACATACATTACATATGACACATAGTACACATTGAATACTAGTTGAATATATTTCTATTGTATAATAAATATTAGAAATAATTAAAATTAAAGAAGTGTTAAACGGGGTTACGTTGACCCTTTGAATTTTAATTTGAAGGGTTTTGTTAAGTAAGAATAGACGAGTGACGTGTGGATAATTAAAGTGTAGTGCATGGAAATTGTGTTTACGTGAGGAGCAAGTTTAGTACAATCAAGGAATTATTATGTTATACGTACTATATGGAATACTTTATGACTCTTCATTTCCTTGTTGACTAGTTCAACGAACGTAACTACTTGGTTATGTGGAGTAATGCAATTAGAAAACTTCCTATCCCGAGTAAAAAAATTCATTTGTTCCGTACTGTATAATATATAGAGTAAATGTTAAATGTAAATCATAAAAATCAGATACTATCAGTTACTA
The DNA here is from genome assembly GCA_013621005.1 of Aeschynomene evenia. Classification (NCBI taxonomy): domain Eukaryota; kingdom Viridiplantae; phylum Streptophyta; class Magnoliopsida; order Fabales; family Fabaceae; genus Aeschynomene; species Aeschynomene evenia. Next base: position 2,496,573 of record CM024264.1, on the reverse strand, counting down.
TATATAATAATATAATATTTTAAAATTATTAATTTAACTTTTAAATATGTTAGATTAATATATAATATTAGTTGTTGGATTATTAATTTTAAAAAAACTGGATTATTATATTTAGTGACTGATTTTTAAGTGTACATAAAACATTTATCAATTGAGTATAGTTGAAAAAGTCAACTATAATCTTCAATTTCTACCAAGTTTTAAAAAGTATGTAATTCAATATTTTAAAGGCTATAGTCTTTACTTTTATCATTTTTCTAGAAAATAATGAAATCTCACTTTTTAAATTCTATAGCCTTCAATTTCTACTTTGTTTACAAAATTATGTAATTTAATATTTTAAAAACTATAGTCTTTACTTTAATAGTGTTTAATTTCTAGATAAATAGTGATATCTCACTTTTTAAAGTATATAGCCTTCAATTTATACTAAGTTTTAAAAATTATGTAATTCAATATTTTAAATGGTATAGTCTTTACTTTTATCATTTTTCTAGAAAAATATAGATATCTCACTTTTTAAAGTCTATAGCCTTCAATTTCTACTAAGTTTTAAAAAGTATTTAATTCAATATTTTAAAGGCTATAGTCTCTACTTTTATCGTTTTTCTAGAAAAATAATGAAATATAACTTTTTAAAGCATATAGCCTTCAATTTATACTAAGTTCTAAAACTTATATAATTTAATATTTTAAAAACTATAGTCTTTACTTTTATAGTGTTTCTAGAAAAATAGTGAAATCTCATACTTTTTAAAGCCTATAGCCTTCAATTTCTACTAAGTTCTAAAAATTATGCAATTTAATATTTTAAATACTATAATCTTTACTTTTATAGTGTTTCTCGAAAAATAGTGATATCTCGCTTTATAACACTTATAGCTTTCAATTTATACTAAGTTTTATAAATTATGTAATTCAATATTTTAAAGGTTATAGTCTTTACTTTTACCGTTTTTTTAGAAAAATAATGATGAGTTCTCACTTTTTAAAGCCTATAGCATTCAATTTCTAGCTACTAAGTTCTAAAAATTATGTAATTCAATATTTTAAATACTATAGTCTTTACTTTTATCATTTTTCTAGAAAAATAATTTAATCTTACTTTTTAAAGTCTTTAGCCTTAAATTTCTACTACGTTCTAAAAATTATGTAATTCAATATATATCTTAAAGACTATAGTCTTTACTTCTATAGTGTTTCTAGAAAAATAGTGAAATCTCACTTTTTAAAGCTTATAGCATTCAATTACTACTAAGTTCTAAAAATTATAAAATTCAATATATTAAAGACTATAGTATTTACTTCTATAGTGTTTCTAGAAAAATAGTGAAATCTGATTTTTTTAAAGCATATAACCTTCGATTTCTACTAAGTTCTAAAAATTATGTATTTCAATATTTTAAATACTATAGTCTTTACTTTTATAGTATTTCTAGAAAAATAGTGATATCTCAATCTTTAAAGTCTATAACTTTCAATTTATACTAAGTTTTATAAATTATGTAATTCAATATTTGAAAGACTATAATCTTTACTTTTATCATTTTTCTAGCAAAATAATGAAATCTCACTTTTTAAAGTCTATAGCCTTCAATTTCTACTAAGTTTTAGAAAGTATGTTATTCAATATTTTAAAGGTTATAGTCTCTACTTTTATCGTTTTTCTAGAAAAATAGTGAATTCTCACTTTTTTAAAACCCAAAACATTCAATTTCTACTAAATTCTAAAAATTATAAAATTCAATATCTTAAAGACTATAGTCTTTACTTCTATAGTGTTTATAGAAAAATAGTGAAATCTCACTATTTAAAGTCTATAGTCTTCAATTTCTACTAAGTTCTAAAACTTATGTAATTCAATATTTTAAAGACTATATTCTTTACTTTTATAGTGTTTCTAGAAAAATAGTGAAATCTCACTTTTTAAATCATATTGCCTTCAATTTCTACTAAGTTCTAAAAATTATGTAATTCAATATTTTGAATACTATAGTCTTTACTTTTATAGTCTTTCTAGAAAAATAGTGATATCTTGTTTTTTAAAGCCTATAGCTTTCAATTTATACTAAGTTTTATAAATTATGTAATTCAATATTTTAAAGGCTATAGTCTTTACTTTTATCGTTTTTCTAGAAAAATAATGAAATCTCACTTTTAAAACCTATAGCCTTCAATTTCAACTAAGTTTTAGAAAGTATGTAATTCAATATTTTAAAGGCCAACTATAGTCTCAACTTTTATCATTTTTCTAGAAAAATAGTGAATTGTAGCTTTTTAAAGCCTATAGCATTCAATTTCTACTAAGTTCTAGAAATTATAAAATTCAATATCTTAAAGACTATAGTCTTTATTTCTATAGTGTTTTTAGAAAAATAGTGAAATCTCACCTTTTACAGCCTATAGCCTTCAATTTTTACTAAATTCTAAAAATTATGTAATTCAATATTTTAAAGACTATAGTCTTTACTTTTATAGTGTTTCTAGAAAAATAGTGAAATCTCACTTTTTAAAGCCTATAGCCTTCAATTTCTACTAAGTTCTCAAAATAATGTAATTCAATATTTTAAAAGCTATTGTCTTTACTTTTATAGTGTTTCTAGAAAATGGTGATATCTTGTTTTTTAAAGCTTATAACTTTCAATTTATACTAAGTTTTATAAATTATGTAATTCAATATATTAAAGACTATGGTATTTACTTTTATCGTTTTTCTAGAAAAATAATGAAATATAGCTTTTTAAAGTTTATAACCTTCATTTTCTACTAAGTTTTAGAAGTATGTAATTCAATATTTTAAAGGCTAAGTCTCAATTTTTATTTTTTTTTTAGAAAAATAATGAATTCTCACTTTTTAAAGCCTATAGAATTCAATTTCTACTAAGTTCTAAAAATTATGTAATTCAATATTTTAAAGACTATAGTCTTTATTTTTATTGTGTTTCGAGAAAAATAGTGATATCTCACTTTTTATAGTCTATAGCCTTCAATTTCTACTAAATTTTAAAAATTATATAATTTGATATTTTAAAGACTATAGTCTTTATTTTAATAGTGTTTCTAGAAAAATACTGATATCTCAATTTTTAAAGTCTATAGCTTTCAATTTCTACATACTAAGTTCAAAAAATTATGTAATTCAATATTTTAAAGACTATAGTCTTTAATTTTATAGTGTTTCTAGAAAAATAGTGATATCTTGTTTTTTAAAGCCTATAGCTTTCAATTTATACTAAGTTTTATAAATTATGTAATTCAATACTTTAAAGACTATAGTTTTTACTTTTATCGTTTTTCTAGATAAATAATGAAATCTAACTTTTTAAAGTCTATAATCTTCATTTTCTACTAAGTTTTAGAAAGTATGTAATTCAATATTTTAAAGGCTATAGTCTCAACTTTTATTGTTTTTTTAGAAAAATAATGAATTCTCACTTTTTAAAGTCTATAGCATTCAATTTCTACTAAGTTCTAAAAATTATGTAATTCAATATTTTAAAGACTATAAGTCTTTATTTTTATAGTGTTTCGAGAAAAATAGTGATATCTCACTTTTTATAGTCTATATCCTTCAATTTCTACAAAGTTTTAAAAATTATGTAATTTGATATTTTAAATACTATAGTCTTTACTTTAATAGTGTTTCTATATATCTCAATTTTTAAAGTCTATTGCCTTCAATTTCTACTAAGTTCTAAAAATTATGTAATTCAATATTTTAAAGACTATAGTCTTTAACTTTATAGTGTTTCTAGAAAATAGTGATATCTCACTTTTTAAACTCTATAGCCTTCAATTTATACTAAGTTTTAAAAATTATATAATTCAATATTTTAAAGACTATAGTCTTTACTTTTATCATTTTTCTACAAAAATAATGAAATCTCACTTTTTAAAGTCTATAGCCTTCAATTTCTACTAAGTTTTAAAAAGTATGTAATTTAATATTTTAAAGGCTATAGTCTTTACTTTTATCGTTTTTCTAGAAAAATAATGAAATCTCACTTTTTAAAGTCTATAGCCTTCAATTTTTACCTTTTTTTACAAAATTATATAATTTAATATTTTAAAGACTAAAGTCTTTACTTTAATAGTGTTTCTACAAAAATACTGATATTTCACTTTTTAAAGCCTATTGCCTTCAATTTCTACTATGTTTTAAAAATTATGTAATTCAATATTTTAAAGACTATAGTCTTTACTTTTATAGTGTTTGTAGAAAAATAGTGATATCTCACTTTTTAAAATCTATAGCCTTCAATTTAGACTAGTTTCTAAAAATCATGTCATTCCATATTTTAAAGACAATAGTCTTTACTTTTATAGTGTTTCTAGAAAAATAGTGAAATCTAACTTTTTAAAGTTTATAACCTTCAATTTCTACTAAGTTGTAAATATTATGTTATTCAATATTTTATCGATAATTTATTGTATAATAGAAATACATTCAATCAGTATATAATGTATATTATACATAATATGTAATGTATGCTCTATGTATACACATATTACACACATTATGTATTATGTATAACTTTCAATGAATATTAGTTTAACGTATTTCTATTGTACAACAATAGTTTCATATCAATAACATAATTGTTCTTGTTAAATTTAAGGTCGGCAACATGTTGATAACAATAATAAGAGTATAAATTTTGGATAACAACAATGTTTATTATACAATAGAAATACATTTAATTAGTATATAACGTATGCTATGCAATAATATTAAGTATACAATGAAAATCCAGCCAATACAGCCAATGAGCCTATTTTGACTTTAGTTTTAACCCAAATAATTATTGAAATTGTAATGTTTTGAGCAATTATGGTTCAAAATCTTATTTATTAGTTGATTTAGCTGATTTTTTTTATTGTATTTAGCATCACCTCTATGCTATATATTATACATAGTATATGATTTATGTATAATATGTTATGTATAACATATATTATATATAGTATCAATAATGTTTGACGTATAACAGAAATACGTCCAACTTGTACCCAACGTGTGTTATTCATGTTACATGATGTGTGCTATATGTACTATACATAACTATACGTATAACACACATCCTGTAACATGAATAATACACGTTGGATACAAGTTGGACGTATTTCTGTTGTACGTCAAATATTATTGATACTATATAGTACATATTAAATATTAGTTAGATGTATTTTTATTATACAATAAATATTATTTTTTTGGAAAGATGAGGCGACACGACATGAGGAGATGGATAAGATATATCACTTTGATTGATGATTTGAGCCCACGGAACTGCGCCGCAATTATATTCCTCCTACCATGCACTCCTACTTTAAATTCCGCTTAATGCCCTTTATGTCTCACTTTTTAAAAAACAAAAATCTTAACTTTGACTGATTTGATTTACCATCATAAGATATATTAAAATATAAAACTATGAAATATTTCATAACCTAACAATTTAAATTATTTCTCCAAATATATTCAATCAAAATATATGTTATCATAAATTAACTAAGAGGAACCAACTTCGATTGGTCAAGTGGTTAGCTCAAAGCAAGGGTTAGAGATTCGATCTCTGCCTCGTGTATGCAGTAACCCGTTGGTCCGTTAAACTCTTAAATGGAGCTCCACACCGTGACATATTACTCTTTAATTTGCCTATCGGGCTGGGAGATACTACCGGTGCACTACAAAAAAAAATTAACTAAGAGTTAAATTTTAACCTATTATTAGTGTATAATAATTTTACACAAATATTTAATCATAAACTAACATATCAATAACAAATTTTTACTCAATCACCACTAATCAAAAAGTCACACAAATCAATAGATACAATTGACTGATAGTATAAATTTTTTTACACTATCAATATATTATAATTAAACTCATTAGTTAAACTATTTGATTCAGCTAACAATATAAAAAAATTGATCTGTACGTAAAGAGTCTAATTCAATTTCAAAAACACATAAACTTTTGCAAACATTAATTTGATACACACGAGTTTTCAGCCTCAAAATTCAAAATGATAATATTTAGAATTTAATTTTTATTCACTGTGTACAACTTTTTTACACCGTCTATCAAAGTCATTCAAATTGAATATTTAGATTAGAAGAGAATCTAAAATACATTTACACGATTAGTATATCAAAATTAAACTCAAACATTTAAATTCAAACTTCCAAATATTACTGACCATAATCTTATATAACAATCTTTAAATTTCATCACAATGTTCGTAGAGGTTGATTGATTACCTTAACCTTGTATGAAGATGAAATAAAGATTACTCTTGGGCATGGTTGTTCCACCAAACAGGAACGCCATTAACAACCCCATTCAAAGAACCACCACCACCATTAATCTTTGACGGTCCCGCCACCACCTGCATCCCACAACCACCACCGCCAACCACCGTGGGCAGCGGCGGCGTAACATCCCTAACAGAAAAGTTAATAATGCCATTCCTCAAGCCATCCCAATCCCTCAACCTATAGCTCAAGAACTGAAGGCAGTGATCAGGTACAACCGTTCCCACGAAATCCGAAACCGCGATTCGCGCAACGCCAACGTCCTTAACGGCACCCATGTGCGTCTTGCACTTAACCTCGAACGTCACGCACCGCGCGTGAGCTGCCACGTCGACGAAGAATTTCTCGTTCCACGATACGAATCCGTTATTGGCAGTGCCGTTTCCTTGAAACGACGTCGTGTGGTGTGTTATGGAGTCGGCGAAAAGAACGACGAAGATGTTCTTGGATAGGGGCTTTCGGTTGAGGCGGAGATCCTCTGCGGAGAGAACTGTGAATTCGAGTGTTCTTGATTTGTTGGAAGAATTATGATGATGATGATGCATTTTTGGATTTTGATCCGAATTTCATTAAAGGAATGAATGAAGAAGGAAAAGAGAGATTTTAATTTATTTGGGAAAAAGATTGAGTAAGAGAAGTGTGAACGAATATGGATCATTAACCTTATATAAGAGAAATAGTTTGGTGCATTTAAAATAAGGGTTTTTTTTTACAAAATATGAGTTGACAGTATAAAGATGTTTTACACTGTCATCAAATCAAATCTCTTCATTTGTATGACTTTTATGGTAGTGGGAGAGAGAAAACACTATCATGGATAATGTGGCAGCACATGATTGGATGACTGTGTAAAAAATTTGTACACTATCACTGGATGAAAATTAAATCCGACAAAATATTGTGTAAAATTAGAGTTTAAAAAATTTTATATTGTCAGTCAATTATATCGGTTAATTTGTATGACTTTTTAGTTAATGAATAATTAAGTTAAAGAATTTTTGTTGATATGTCAATTCATGATTAGATGACACTGTAAAATTGCTTACACCCTAAATGGATTGAAATTAAAATTATTGGTAAAAAATAAAACCAAATAATCGGATATGATATGCTTTGGTTTGTTTAGAGGTAAACCTGTGTGTATGTATTGTCTCAACCACCCTTGGTTGTGGTTGTGGAACTCTGCTTTGGCCTCTTGTTTTCAATATAAGGATTAGAATGAGATCGACGCTGAATTCTTTATCATTGAAAACAATTTCTTTTTTTTTCCCCTCTCTTTCTTAAAGCGTGAATAATATGTACATTTATCAAATATTATGGTGTTTACTTTATTTTATAAAATAATAATTCAAAATTTGGACCATTTGAAACGAAAACTTTAATACGATGCAATAAAATCATTTTACTCAAGGGCTTGAGCTCATGGATTGTTGTGGTATAATAAGAATGATGTTATATATATTGTTATCCTTTGAAAAGTGATAGTGATTGTGTTTGGATTAGTGTTTGCAAATTGGAGTTTTGACGAACTTGATTTTGTAGAATTGATTTTGAGTAAAAGTGGGTTGACGTTAACGTGATTTATGTTTGGATACTTTTATCTTAAAAGTGATTTTGTTAAATAAATGTTGTTTGGATGATCGAATCTAAAACCACTTTTGAATGTGTAATTACCAAAAAAGGATATGAATTTGATTATATATTTTGTTATAAGTATTATTTTTTTATTTTAAGTATATTAATAAACTATATTTATAATATTATAAAGAAATATATATATTATTAAAATTAATATTATTATATAAATATTACAAATTAATAAAATATTAAAAATTAAAAATTATTATTATATATAAAATTAAATAAATATTAAGTTTACATATTTATATATATGAATTTCATATTAAACATCATTAAAGTAGTTACAATTTGAAATCTAAAAATAAAATTAAAAAAATTATAAATAAATAATAAAAATAACACCTCTAAATACATTTAATGTAACTATAAAATATTATTAATTTTATAAATACAATTATAAATATATATCTTCTCATAAGGTTAATATAGTAATTTAATTAAAAATATAGTCTTAAAATTTTCAACTCAATTGATCCTAACCCAAAAGCCAAAAAAAAATTGCTTTGGGCAAACTGACGTTTATGAGAAAAAATCATGTTGGAGTTAACATGTTTGAAGGCATCCAAACCACTTTTGATACATTCAATGAGACATCAATCCACGTTTGGAATTCCAAACGCGAAAGCAAACATACCCTTAGTACTTCATTCGTTTTCTTATTCTCCACTTTTAAAAGTTTATTTTTTATGTTTACTTAAAGGGCAGTTTGGAATGTTTTTGACTTTTTTTAACTTTTGACTTATCATAAGTTATTCTGTTCTGTTTGACTATATAACTTATGACTTCTCCAGGAGTTATTTTAGCACTTTTGAGAAGTAAGAATATTTGACTTCTCTAGAAGCACTTATAAAAAATTGAAATAATTTTTTTTATTATTTCATATTCACATACAAAATAACTTATTCATAAGTTACTTTTATATAAGGGCTTAAATAAGTTGTTTAGGGTCAGTTTGGGTAAACAGCTTATTTAAATTCTTATATAAAAGTAACTTTTGAGAAGTAACTTATGAATAAGTTATTTTGTATGTAGATATAAAATAATAAAAATTTTTATTTCAATTATTTTGAAAAATATTTCTAGAGAAGTCAAATATTCTAACTTCTCCAAAAACACTACTGAAATAACTTCTAGAGAAGTCATAAGTTATATAGCCAAACAAGACAGAGTAACTTCTAATAAGTCAGAAGTTAAAAAAGTCAGAAAGTACTGTAATCCAAACGGCCGAAAATTTTAATTTGAATGAATTAATTTTTCAATAAAAGACAAGATGAGTAAAATATGTCGACAGTGTGTTTTCACTTTTGATTGAATTGAATTTATGCGTCGCTTTCGTTGAAGTTCAAATTTGGAAAACACATGGTAAACCTTTCCGTCCAATTAAGGCTTGTTTGGTGAGAGTGTTTCATCATAACACGGCGTCGGCAATATTCAAATTAATTAGAGGGAAGTAAAAGTAAAATGCTTTTCTTATTTTTATTATTATTCCTTCATTAACTTTCCAAAAATAATAAATAATATATTTCATTTCATTTTGTTTTCTTGTATTCATCCAATCCCACGATAATGTCCATATAGTGATGACTGATGAGTAAGCATTATATTATATTGATTACGTGTACATGAATGGGAAAATTCTTATCCGAAACAATAGATAGAGAACCAACATTTATTTTCCTAGTTTAAGTTCCTCATCTATATGGATAAGTTAACCGCGGAGCTAGCACACTATTTTAATTTTAAGGTGAGTTTGTTTAGTGTGTATTAGACATAAAATACATTATAGAATAGAAAATAATATGTTTGTTTAATATAAATATATACAAGACAGACTATATTTGTATAAATTTTGCCTGTATGTTATATCTACACTTAGAATAGGTATACAAAATACATGTGCTGATACATTTTTTTAATCAAAATTTTGTTCAAAACTTACTCCTATTATTAATCCATTGTATTATACTGTACCTGTATTTCTGTATTATACTGTATTAATTCTGAAGCAAACACTACTTTAGTTATTTATTTGTTTTTTTGTGATGAAATTTCCGTCTCAAAAAATAATAAAAAAAAACTATATGGACAAACTTATATTCGTGGAATCATCACGTCTATTCTAGTATCACCAAAACACAACTAATTTTAGTTCAAAGAGCATCCTCGTTTATCTTTTTCTCACATTGAAATTGAACAATACAATGAATAGGGTGTAATATATGTTGGAAGTTCGTTGGATGGGAAAGGAAGATGTACGGTTATTATTGCCATTCATATATATATATATAGATAATATGATTGACCATATAAAATTATAAATTGACTCAAACACATTCATGTATACATTCATTGATGATCATGTCAATTAAATGAGGCTAAGGAACTTGCATTGCAATATAAATCGGAAATAAACAATGTTTGTCATGTAAAAAAATGTCAAACTAGTATCAAATATATTATATAAATAATACATAATGTGTATCATATATATAATACATGTGCATATGACGCACATTATATATTATATGTAGCATACGTTAGATACTAATTTGACGTATTTCTGCTGTACGACAAATATTATTGTATAATTATATGATTACAATTGAATAAGTGTACATATAAAGCAATGACCAAAACCCATTGTAAGGGAATTACTAGCTAGTGCATGCTATATATTATTATTGGTTTAATTTTGAAAGTCATTGTAGAACAACGAGTTTTGTTTATCCAATTTCAAACAATGAATATAATGTGGATTTAATTTGAAGGTAAGAAGAAATTGAATTTTGGAGTAGTTGTAAAGCAAATATAGTTGTGTATATGTATGCGTTGTTAGTATTGGACCGTGTTTCTGTACAAGGTGCACCAACTATTATTATAAGAAAAATTATTTTCCGACCAAAGCATGTGCAACAATATATATTGAAGAATTTAACTACTTTTACAGTTTTATATAACTAAACAATTCAACTATGAGTTAGAATACTCCTAATTATAATTGTGACCAAAATATATGTATGTATTGAGAGTGATACAAACCATCATATATTATTTAAATATCAAAACTAAAACATAAAATTACGTGAACATTTTTAATCATCATGCACCAAATTGTTCTTACCTAAACAATTGAAAAAAATATATATAAGAGCTCAGAAGCACTTGAATTTCTTCCTATGAATCAGAAGGGTGATGGACCCACCATCACAAGTGAAATTCATCACAGCTCTTTATTGATTGCACCAGCCGGGAATCGAACCCGGGTCTGTACCGTGGCAGGGTACTATTCTACCACTAGACCACTGGTGCTTTGATACTATGTGTCTTTGCCATACAGTTTTAATATAGCAACACTCATAAATATATAAAAACTATTAATGATTGGGGAACAATATTTTTCCCGTCAAAACAGCCAACAAAGTCCATTTTAACACTTTTGGCCCAAATAGAATTATTAACCATATGTATTTTTTTAATGGGCTGAGTGATTTAAGCTCATTTTCTATTGTTGACTATTTTAGCTGGTTTTTTATCGTACCTCTAACAATACTATATAAAAACATAATCAACCAGATATTTTTTTGTTACCTGCCACTGCCAGAGTATAACTGAACTACTACACACCCAAATAACAGAAAAAGAATGGATTATAGCATAGCAACTTATAATAGATTGAATTCATTCTAATTTCTTGGTATTTCATTTTTTTATTATATAATCTTTTTACAGTAAATTAAGAGGGACTTTTTTGAATAATACATAAAATATTTCTCATCTTACTTTATGTATTTGATTTTTAATGCCCATTTCTGATATACAAATAGTATCACTCTTCAATCTAAAACCACCTAACCGGAATTCCAGTAACAACTCCATTGGATCCATTTCTGGCCACCGGCACGCCCTTTACCACCGGTGTCTGCACCGGCACCGCCGTCGTCCCTTTAACCCTAACCGAAATATTTATAACCCCATTTCTATTAACTTTAGAATCCCACAACCTATAGCTTAAGAAATGCACTTGATTCTCAGGCACAAATCCTCCAACAAAATCCGAAATTGGAATCCTTGCAATTCCAATACTCTTAGAACTTGTTGATGATGTTTTACATTTCACCTCTGCATTTATGAACCTTGAATGGATTGGAACTTCCATCACTAGCTTCTCATCATTCCATGAAGGGTAGCTTCCACCTTCTGTGTCCACTCTAGTTGTGCTCATATCACTGCTTCCTTCACATTGAACTGTCACAAACACATTCCTTTTTATGCTTTTTTTGTTCATTTGAAGATTCTCTGCTGACAAAATAGTAATCTCTACACTCCTTGACATGTTTATTAATTAAATATATTCTTCCAAAGATTATCGACAAAGATTAATCTAGTGATAGACGAGCTATAAGAAAAATTAGATAAGTTGTTAGGAGGTTTCTTGATGAAGCCACACTGATTAAGATGATAAATTGTTAGGTTAGGAGAATTTCTTAATCGATGAAGAACCGAGAAAAGATGGATCGTGGGGTAGTATTGGTGAGAATACTTTTTGGATAAATAATAAAATATGTATATAAATAATGTTTCCAAAGTTTTAGGAAATTTATTGAGATGAATATGGAGGTAGAGGAAAATTGATATTAGGGAAGGAATGTTTTTGAGGGAAAAGGAGAAAGGAGATGAGAGTTTATATATATGGTGATAAGGGAAACATGAGAGAAACAAGGGAGAAAGGAAGAGGTTGTTTCATTTCTTGTTTATGGAGAAATTAATTAATTAATAGTAAGAGAAGAATTTGAAGAAGTTGGTGTTAAAATAAGGGGGCGCGTGGGTTAGGAAAAGTCGTGACTCGTGAGTGTGACCAAAACGACGAAATAGTTTGACGTTTCAACAGGAGGCTTAAAATAGAGGCGTTTGTATTGACGGCGGATTCTACGCAGAAATTTCTGTCCTGTTGCGAGGAAAATTGAATTGTGTCTTAATTGTTCTTTACTGCTCTGCAACGGTAAAAAGTGGGTTGATAATTAAATTTGATTATTTAATTCCTCACATATAGATAGAGAGTATTATAGTAATAAGACTTTAATTTTAATGTATAGTGAATTTTAAAAGATAAATTGTCATGGTTGATGAGACTATTCATGATTATTTTATCGATAATTGTTCTCTCATAATTATGTATTGATTTCATTATTAGTTTCTCACGATTATGTGTGTATAAATTAAAGCATAGTAATGTCACTAAACATTATTGAAGATAATATTTTTTTTTTATTTTAAATAATTTAATTTTCATCCTTATACCATCATTCAATCATGTGTTGGCACATAAATTATAATTATATTTTCTCTCCCCTATTATCTAAAAAGTCATACAAACATAGTGTTTTAATTAAATAATATTCTAAAATACCTTTACAATATCATAATTAAACTCTATTTTAAATGGGGTTGAAAATCCATGAGAGCTACTAGGAATTAGTGATGAGAGGGAGATCATAGCTCTATGGGAGAAAAGTTAATGTTGTACTTTTCGTGTTTGTTGTCTTGTTTGGATGAGAGAAACCAAGTCAACTACCTAGGAACCAAAGTATAGCACATATTGAATGGTTCATTGTTACACTCAATCAGGGATTTATTATATATACATACATAGGTACCTCGAAGTTTACTCATTTGGAAGTTGCACTTGACAAAGCTTGGAATTGATTTGGAGGAATTTGGTGGATAGTGAGTGATGGTTTGGAAAATTTGATTGAGTATCAAGGATGGTTCCTTTACCTATGGATTTTGATATAGTGAGTTGAATAGTATTACAATAAATAAGTTGATTAGTTTTGACAAGTTGTTTATATTTGATTAATTATCCATGATATACAAGACCAAAATATAACCATTTGTATTATCATGTTTGGATTGATATATATGACAATGATTTCCATCTTATCTGGATCAATTTTATGTTCTTTCGTGTCTTAACTTTTTTGGAATATAGAAAATACAAACTTTTTATCACGTGACACAAATTTTAAAGAGTTTGATTTTGATGCACTGACAGTGTAAATATATTTTACATTATCATCCAATCAAAACATTCTATTCGTATGACTTTTTAGATAGTGGGAGAGATAAAACATAATCATGATTGACGTGACAATACATGATTAGATAACTGTGTAAAAAAATTGTACAATATCAGTGGATAAAAATTAGATCCAATTTTAAATCACGCCACACATTTTCTATTCTATTCCAATCACCAAACACCTGCAATATGTTAAACTTCATCACACCACTAAATAACCTTGTTTTGGCTTATGATATGTTGTTATAACGAAGAAGAAATTAGATAATGAGGGAAGTTAGGTTTGGAAAATGAATAAGCGTGATTAATATAAACAAGAAGATCAAAATGTGATATTTTTTGTGTGAGAAGAGTAATAAATCAGTTAAAACTCATGGTTGCCACACTCCCTCATAAGTTCATACACAAGTCCAACTATGTTGGCTCAATAGGTAGCATATGATTTGGATAAGACTATGCACTTCCCATATCAAAATTGCATGAATACATATAGGTAGCTCCAAAGGGAAAAATGAATTTAGCATTTGTATGCTTTTGAGATTCAATATTTATGGCAAAATATACATTCCCCTTTACTAAAATTTCTCAAGGGATCATGATAACCCTAACATATGTATATCATCCTAATGCTTCACAAACAGGGCATTGGTTGATTCACTTTACCTCAGTGAATGTAGTGTTGGCATATCCTTTGTCTAAATGATCCTTGAGAATGTCTCTAAGGTACTCCATTTGTTGGACTGATCCTTGAAGCTCTTCCCACTACAAGAAAAAAAGCATAAATGATACCAAAACCTTCCAACACAGATCACAATTTCATATTAATTACAAACTCCTTACACATCCTTATACATGACACAAGAGAGCTTACCTCTTGATGGCATACCGATACGACTTTCCAACCAGCAGCCGTAACGTATCGGCGTTTTAGCATTGTATGTCCCAAAGGTACACCTGCAGGTAAGCAAAATCGAATCAGATAAAACATATTTGACTGAATGAATCGAATCAGGGTAGTTTTAAGTTAAACTAGATACATACTGGTGTTTCTAGAGAAATGAGTTGGACCATCAATCTCCAGAGCAAGTTTCTTATCAACTATCACAGCATCCAACGTGTATCCATCGACAACATATTCTTTGACCCAATTTAGGCCGGTGTTAACAAGAAGGCGTCCAACATCTTTCTGAAATAATGATGTTACTTTCTGGTTAAACCTTTTAGTTTTACCGGCACGAGCAACTTTATCCTCAAGCTCATCGGATAATGATAACTGAAGATGGGGGAATTCGAGCTTCAAGCACTGGTTTACAAGATGAACCTGTGAAGCAAACATGATATCCTCCCTATATAGCTCTGATATCCTTTGCTCCTCATAATGGCTCAGAGTTTTCCAGATATGAGAGAAGAAACTCCTATCCATTTGCCCGAAGACAGCATATGACCAAGCTATAGTCCCAAGCTCATCCCTACTTAAAGTGAGTACAGGCGAATCAAGAGATCCAATCAAGGCATCGCTTCTATCAACATTGTTTTGTTCATAACTACTGGATGTCTTTTTACCGTTGCTACTTCTCACTTGGCATGAATCAATGTAGACTCTGTCTAATGAATCAAAAACACGGTCCGCAGGCTCATATAGAGATGCAAAAGCCCACAATAGCTGCGCGAGTTCTTGCTCTTGGAAGGTGTGAATTATGTCTGAAGCCCTTTTTGACAATTCGGAGAAAAGATCAGGAGCTGAGTGCTGCATCGAAGCAAAAGCACCAGCAATATTAGCAACATTTTGCGAGTTGAATTCCCCAACCTTGGTCATCGCGACCTCCGCAATTCTATCCATCTCAGAGAAATAAAGCAGTTCGCCTCCTATTTTGGACAATGCCCAAGATATATTAGAGATTCCTTGAGCAGAGCATTCAGGCAACGCGGTCATTGCAATCCCCACAAGCATAGACATCTCTTTTTGCCGAGCAAAAGCTAGCCTTCGAGTTTGTAGCATAGAAACTTTCTCCATGTTCTTAGCAATGCGATGAAGGGCAGTAGCAATGTTCAAAGGGGAGAGAGGTGAAGGGCTTAGTCCTTTTGCGACTGCCATAATCGTTTCAGATGCAACCTCCAGCACATCCTCTGCAGTCTGTGCTTCTACAATTTCTTTGTTCAAGTTGACTTCTTTTCTATGATCAGATGGTCCGGAGAATTGCGACAGCCTATTCACAAACGCTTCCATTGTTTTCTCCTTCTTCTCCAAAAACATTCCATTGGCGAGCGAACTCACTTTCCTTTTCAAATCACCAACGTCATCGAGAGGTTCCATAGGCTCTGGCAGCATGTCTTCATCCTCAGAGAGGAAAAAAAGATCATCAATATCCTCAATTTCCTCAATTTTCTTGACAGTTTTCTTTTTGTTTTCCAGCTTCTTCTTAGCCTTCTTCTTTTTCTTCTTAACGGAGACCAAATCCTCCATTGTGCGAGTCATGCCCCTCGCTTCAATCGATCTAAGCGCCATCTTCCTCGCCTTCACACACCAATCCATTCCATCAGTGTCTTCAAGCAACTTAGACCTCTGCTCTTTCGCCCTCTTCTTTGGAGCTCGATAACCAAATGGATCGAGTTCCCCAATGAACTCCAATTCCCAGTCCACATTAGAATCCCCTCCTCCACCATCACCATCCAGTGCAGCAATGCTAGCTCCCCTGGACCCAACACCAGTGTCTCTACCTAACCTTGAACAATCACTTCTCAAAGTAAGGTGCTCGAGTTTCCCACATAAATGCCCAGTTCTTGTGATCACAGGGAAAGTACAACCAAGCCTTGGAGTGAAACCAAAAGGTTTTAAGCAACTTTGGTTAAGCATAGAATTCAATAACCCTTCCATACTTCTAACCTTATCCTCAACTAAGAAAACAAATTAACCATAGATATTCAAGCAAGCAATCCAATACAAAAATTCTCTCTTTTCTAGTTCCCCACTTATGAACAATAATCAATACCTCACAAAGGGGGTTCCTTCAGGAGCTTCCTACAAACAAGAAAAATGCAACAACTTTAATATAAATTGACATGGAATATCTCAAAGAAACAGCTCAAAAATCTGCAAACAACATATTAAAACAAAACAAAGTTGTGATTTTTAGTTCAAATTCCACTCACAATTTCATAAACATCACCAAAAATTCAACTGGGTTAGGTCTAAAATACTTCAAAAATTCACACCATGAACAACAACAAGTACCCCAGAAAAAAAAAAGCTCAAATTGACAGAAAGTGCCCATTTTCTAATTATTACTTAAAAGAGCTAAAAATTTCGAAATGAAAAAGCTTGAAATGGAGACTTTGAAACTCACCTTATCTCGAGTTCGAAGCACTCACTCAACTCAAATACTCTGTTTTAGCTGAAACGAAGATAGAACGCGTTCGAAGAATGAAGAAGAAGCAATTCCAATCCAAAAACGACGTCGTTTTACTTCGCAACAAATTGCCTCAAGACGACGTCGTTTTATGACCCCTCTATTTTAAAAACCCAAAACGACGTCGTTTTACTTTATCTTCTTCTTCTTCTTCTTCTTCTTCTTCAGTGAAAAAACACACACTGTGACGAGAAGAAAATGGCTACTTGTTCTTCTTCTTCGTCGTTGTGTGCTTCGTTCTCTGTTATTTCGAAACCTTATTCGCAACCCCAATTCGTTTTCTTCAGCTTCCCGAGTCGTCGAACCGGAAGGGTCGGTTCTGGAGCCGGTTCGGGGCGGTTCAGGTGTTCGGCGGGTCAGACCGGGTTCTTCACGAAATTGGGGAGGTTGATAAAGGAGAAAGCGAAGAGTGACGTGGAGAAGATATTCTCAGGGTTCTCGAAGACGAGGAACAACCTCGCCGTCATCGATGAGCTTCTACTATACTGGAACCTCTCAGATACTGATCGTGTCCTTGATGAACTCGAAGAGGTTCTTGTCTTTCTTTCTTTTTTCTTTTTGATTCCAGTGGGAAAAAAAATGAGTTTTTGAGAAGAAAAAAATAGGGAAAATAAGGAGTTTTTGAGAAAAATGGTAAATTGAAGCGGCCTGTAATGTAAAAATTATAACTTTTTCAGGTGTTTATTGTAAAAAGCAAATGCGGCACGATGTGCTTGTTCGGATGCTATTATTTATGTAAAATAAGATGTTTACGATTAAATAAAAGATCTTTTATAATTACATTCAAATCTAAATTAATTTTGTATCCAAACGTAAAATTACTCTTTTTACTTCTTCAAAAGATCTTAATTAGAAAATCAATTAAAAAAAAATCTTTTTTTATAAGCACATCCAAACAACCCTAATATTTTATATCCTTCATCTGGTGTATGTTTAGGCATTACTATTGATCTCTAAATTGATGGTTACTTTATGATATGAACGATCCAATAGATGTGAAAAAGAGAGTAAAAAGAAGTTGTTTTTGTTGAAATGGATGAGACGATGAGTGATGATTTTTTAATTCTTTTTTTGGATTTTGATATTTGGGTTTATGATTCAGTGTGTTGCTTTTATTATGTTCAGGCTCTGTTGGTGTCTGATTTTGGGCCAAAGATCACTATTAAGATAGTGGAGAATTTGCGGGAGGATATATTGTCTGGGAAGCTCAAATCAGGGAATGAGATAAAGGTATCAATCTATCCAGCTCAGAGAACATTGAAGAAAAATCTGAGAATTTTATTCATGGGTTTTAGGACCTCAAGCTGAGGTTGTTGTAGTTTAGCTTGTGCATAGTAGTTTATTAAATGATCTATAGTTTTGATTTATTGCTTGATTTTGGTTATGATTTTGTGTCTTAATATATATATATGGAGCTAAGTACAAGGAAGTAAGAACTTCCTTCTTTGGTTTATAATTTGTGTTGCACATTAGTATGCTAGGCATTTTCAAGTTTTATGATATGGAATTTGTTATGAATGGTTTTGAATTGAATGGCTTTAGGAAGCACTGAAGCAGAATGTCTTGGACTTGTTGACCACCAAGGGGAGTAAAACTGAACTTCAACTTGGATTTAGGTATATATGAGGGCTTTCTAAACTTTTGATTTTCACATTGTTGATTGTTATTAGTCAATAAATTTTATGCTTCACATTGGATTGAATTTTGTTGTCCTCAGGAAACCAGCTGTAATAATGATAGTTGGTGTCAATGGCGGTGGGAAGACAACATCTTTAGGTAAGAACAAGACTTTAGGGGACGTTTGGTATACGGATTGACCCTGTTCTTTGTCTTGCAATGAAATGAAAAATTGATGCAGAATGCAATTGTCTTCTCTTTATTTCCTTAGAGAGTTTTGCTTTTTTTTCCTTTTTGTTTCCCTTTTGGAGTTGATGAACAAACTTAAAATTTTATATAGGTTTATTGTGTCCGGTGAGGTTGGAAAACAATGAAAACTTGATCAGCTCTTTCTTGCAGGAAAGCTGGCCTATAGGTTGAAGAATGAAGGGGCAAAGGTTAGATTCATATTACTTGAGTTTTGCTTTATGTCATCAGTACTTTTCTTTCACTGTAGCAGAGTACATTGAAATTACTCTGTCAACATTTTTTTAAACTAGAAAAGATCAGTTATATATGTGGACACTGCATTTTGTGCCATTCCTATGGCCCTCTTAAAACTTCAAGGCAACCCCTTTGCCTTTTATTATAATGAGTAAGCATTGGTGGCTTATTTTCTTTTTGTTTTCTATTTTTTAGGAATCATGCTAGGTTTATTGTAGTAGTAGAAGGGTTTTGCTGTTAGTGACTTAGAGGTTCAACAGTTCAATATCCATGGCCTTGTTACCACATTTTCTACTTTACGCTTCAAATGTTAATATATGATATTTCATGCCGCTTTTCTGTTTGTATTTTTTGAATAACTGGCAGATACTGATGGCAGCTGGTGATACATTTAGAGCAGCTGCTAGTGATCAGTTGGAAATATGGGCCGAAAGGACTGGCTGTGAGATTGTTATGGCTGAATCAGAGAAAGCTAAAGCACCATCAGGTACAAACGGTGTTAGATTTCACTTAATTATGACTAGATCTTCTCAAGTCCTTATTGTATTACTTTCAGTGCTTTCGCAGGCTGTGAAAAAGGGAAAAGAACAAGGTTTTGATATCGTTTTATGCGATACATCTGGACGTAAGTACAGATTTTGCAGCTTGCTGTTTTGTATTTTAATGAACTACTTAACTGGTGTGTATGCTGACACTCGACACCGCGGTTCACTTTCCGTTTTCAGGATTACACACTAATTATAGCCTAATGGAAGAGTTGATTTCTTGCAAAAAGGCAGTTAATAAAGTGGTTTCTGGTGCACCTAATGTAAGCCAAAGTTTTTTATGCTTAGTTTTTACTACATCAATCATCTTGCTGTAACAGTAATCTGAGGAAGTTGACAATTTTTACAGGAGATCCTGCTGGTTCTTGATGGAACTACAGGTTTGAATATGCTGCCACAAGCAAGAGAGTTCAATGATGTAAATTCTGTTTCTGCAGGAAGATTGTTAATTTTCATAGTTGAAAGTTGAAACCCTGTTATTGAAATTATTTCAGCTCTAAAGCCTCTTAACTTTGACACAGGTTGTGGGTGTAACTGGTTTAATCTTAACCAAGCTGGATGGTTCTGCTAGAGGTGGCTGTGTGGTATTATTCTCTTCATTTCATCTCAATGATCTTATGCATTTTTTCAAGCTCAATGAATTTTTCATCATTGATGTTATTTCTTGCTGCTGAGGTGAACATGTTAATTAGTAAGACTTTAATTTCTGTTGGCAGGTTAGTGTGGTTGATGAACTTGGAATACCTGTAAAATTTGTTGGTGTTGGTGAAGGTGTAGAAGACCTTCAACCCTTTGATGCAGAGGCCTTTGTCAATGCCATTTTTATGTAAACAAATATAAAGGTATAAATATCATGATGAAAAATGCAATTTTTTTTTTAAACTTTTAAGGGTCACTAGGGAAGTACTTAGCCTTGTATATTCTTTCTTGCATAATGACTGATTCAGTTTACTGTTTCTTTGACTCTGTTGTATACTTGTATATGTTATGGTTCATACTTCAGAATCATTTATTGGCAGAAGAGCTTGACATGGATATGGCAGAGCAATACCAAGATTAAATGAAAGATGGCATTTTATTATTGAAGCCATTATTGGGAGAAGCAAAGCATTTCAAAAAGTGTGTAAATGATTTTGTGGTGCAGAGATGTTTTTTGCTTTGAGTTTTGAAGCAAGCCAAAGTGTATAGAAACCTTTTTGCATGCTCTATTGCTGGCAGTTTCTGAGAGTGCAAAATGAGAAAAGATTGGCTTCATATTCACTCCTGTTTATGAACTCATGGATTTTATGTGGTGTGCATGTATTGACATTAGGGAAAAAAATGTAAACAATAGACACATGCTCCATTGTTTGTTAATATCTTGATTAATCATGATTTGACTTCTCAATCAAGTTTCTTATATCAATATTTCCTTGCTCACTTAAAAAGGAAAAATCACCTAAGAATGAACTTCTTGTATTCTAAATATATCCATGGGTGGTCACTACAAGTTATGAACTTCAGAAAATGGAAACTTAAAATATTGAAGCCAAAATTGACAGTATCATATTTGTTGTATAAGATATCATTAACAGAGAGGAGAGGTCAATGGACATAATTAACAGAAGATTCTTTTTTTTTTTGTGAAAATCATTACAAGCAGCAGAAACACAAGCACATGAAAGCTTAATGTTCATAAACTGGCAACTGGCATGTTATAGAAGGTAGCATGGCTGATATAGATAGATTTTCCAGTTTTCTTGTGTTTGAATTCAAGTGCAACTACTGTCAAATTTCTTCCACTCTTCACCACAGAGGCATTAGCCACCACTACCTCCTGCATAATCATATCCATTTATTGAAGGGTTAAAACATGAAGGGGAAAAATATATGGATTTGGATGTTATCAAGTGCAAGGTGCATTTAGAGAGTAAAGTGCAAGTTTATTCCATGTGCTGCTTTCTGCAATCAAAATATAAACAGTCAATTTTTTATTTTTTTCTCTTTCAATAGTTATTATAGTGCAGTTAAATAAGATCTTCATCCATAAATTATATCTTTGATCCTGATGCAACTCTGGAAAGCCCTAATGTGAATTGTTAGAGTCATGGCAAATTTCAATGCAACATATAAATCCAAGACACCAACATTGTTTTCATTTGTTTGGGATATTCATAATCATTACTTGCAGAAACTACACTTATAGCTTGATTTCATCCTATTAAGAGACACTAATCCAAATCAGTTCTTCAAAGGAATGATAAGGAACTGTGACACTGAAGTTGAACGATGCTTAGCAACATTATTTATAAAGTATTCATTTCCAAAAGCAGTCAATGAAGCATACTGAAGGTTTCAAGTTTCAACTCGATGGAATTCATCTATCGTATACTGATTTGATGATGAAGTAGTAACACAAAAAAACAAATACAACAATGGAAATATTCAAATTTCAATACAAAGAAGAAAGAACTCACATCTATTGGAGCGCTAGAGAGGTAAGAAACGCTGACTTCCCCGAGAAAAAGCTCCTTGTCCTCGGCAACTACAGTCCTAGCACAAGCAGTACATAGCTCCTCAACCAAGGAGGCAACAGCCCCTCCATGCAGTGTTCCATAGCCATTCTGCAATTCCAATAAAGAAAATGTCAAAAAAACAAAACTTCATATACAATAACACAGCACTTTTGTGACTTTTAACCCAGAAAAATAAAATCAGCTCCTAAATAGCAGGGAAGAGAAAACCCGAAATTCCAGCCTAGTTTTTGGCCTAAACCCCAACTAAATTGGTTTGAGCAATGTTAGAAGGATGCAGAATCTCAATTCACTATAACATATATGCCTCAAGTTCAATCAACCTAAAACCTTTATACTCCCTAAATTATGCTGGCTCAACACATGAAGAACAGGTAAGATTCCCAACACTAGAAATCAATCAGCATTTACAATTGACCAAACAACAACACTTCTTATAAGGCCTTGGGAGAACTAACACCCCAAAAACTAGCTATTAGAATGGGAGAGTCCAAGACCTTATAAGGCTTTTACTTTACTCTAGCCTCCCCGATGTGGGACTCATAACATAGCATCAAGTATCCCATTTTACTCGGCGACACTTCACTCGTTTCACGGTTAGCCCCTCCGCCGGTCAGAATTCTCTGGCACTTGACGACGCTTCACATTATTAAGCACCTAAGGAAATTGGGGAACCACACCTTAGAAACTAGCTATTAAGATGGAAGAACCACTCTCCTTATATACAACATCAAGTATCCCATACTACCTAATGTGGAACTTGAATATCACATACTACCCAAGTCCCTAACCTACACACAACAATAACAACAAAAAAACCCTTTTATGTTAGACAAGTTGATAAATTTATAGATAAGCTCAATTTGGAGAAGCTTTATCCACTTAATACAACCCTCCTCTTCAATTTCTTTTCCTTTTCGTTGCAAAGCACAACATAGAGGCAAATTTCAGCATACACATACCTAACAAATCAATAACCATCAGAAATTTCTTTTAATTATCTTTCAAATTGCCAAAAATGAAAACTTTAACAAGACCCATGTGACAAAACATCAAAATAATAATCATGACACTCTCACTTCCCAATTTTTTTCATCACAGAGAAACAGAGAAAGAGGATGAAAAAGGGTCTAGATAGTGGTTACACAGATTGGGGATTTGGCGACGATAGTGCAAGTGATTTTGCCCCGTTGGATGTGATCAACGGTGATGAAGCTCCGAAGAAAAGAGGAGTAGAAGCGAGGGGCGTTGAAGGAAGCATCGGGGAGAGGAACATCAGCACCCATGACACTGAGGAAGCGCAAGGTCTCATCAACATGTTGAGGATCCACTTCGTTGGAGACCACCATTGATGGAGATGCGCACTGAGGAGGACATGAAGTGGGAGCACCAGAGGGAAGTTTCGGTGCCATTGATTTGATTTGATTCTGTCACTTCACTCTCTGTTTTCTGTGCTGTGTTAGTTGCAGCTTCGCTTTTTGTTCTCCTACACAACACACACACAAACTATATATATATATATATTCCGGACGTATTTTATATTCTCATTCAATTAAAGTGCTTATAAATGATATATAAACACATCAAGATGATAGATACAAGTGGTAAACGATTCATTATTTTTTAAATAAAGTCCCAGATTCCATTCGAGTATTGTGAATGGAAAAAATTTCTGGTAAGAATTTCACTTTCCATTATAAAGTAAGTGAGAGACATATTAGTAAGTGAGAATTTCACTTTTCATTATAAAGTAAGTGAGAGACATATTAATCGACACATATATATATATATATATAATATGTATATATTATATACCAACAAGGTTAATACGAATGATAAGCGATCCATTATTCTTGAATTCAAGTCTCAAATTCGATTCATCGTGAAGAATTTTTTTTAAAAAAATTTCACTTTCCATTATGAAGTACGCGAGACAAATTAGCTCGGTACGAAATTCTACGGTTATACATAGAGAGAGATATCATGTGCTTAATGTTTCATGACCACAAGTCAGAGTGTAAGTCATATTCGATTATCTATAAGGTAGTGTTTGTCTTTCGTGACTTTAAAGTCAGAATAAAAGAAGTCATGAAATCAGTATCATAATAACTCTAAAATTTATTCTGAATACACTCTCACACATTTGTGCCCTCCTTCCGGCACATATTCTTCCAATAGATAGTGACTCTAAAATTGGAGTGAATTAAAAATTGACAATTCGATTCACTGAATCACTGTGACTCTCACACTAAACACTTGACAGAGTCAATTTTTCACTAACTTCAGACTCTGACCCAGAGTCAGAAAAAACAAACACAATAATCTAAGTGTTAATGATTGATAAAATGTTTATTCGCGTAGAATTTTAGAATTTTTCATATAAATAATATAATTTTTTCAAACAAAAATTTATTACTTTTTTATTTATGTGTTGCTTGAATGAAATATAGTACACATTTTAACTGACGATTGGTAAATTTTTTGTGGTTCTAAAGTTGTTCGTACAGTTAACATAGTTTTTTCCCACGATTTAAATAATTCAATCATGTTATTAGATTTATATATCTAAATATCACACCGACAAAACACAATGTGATAATAAAATAGATCCTTTGGGCAAAAATATTAATATTACACTTATCCACTTTTTTTAAAAAAAAATTATACCTCTAGGTATAAAAGTATGCTATATTTTATATTTTCTAGATCTATTTTAGAAATTGTTAACTCCTATTAATTAATTAATTTAAAATATCAAGTTGATTGTCACTTTAATTATGATGCATTGACATTGAAAAAAATTTACATTGTCAGTCAATCATATTCATTGACTTATATGACTTTTTAGTTAGTGACTAATTTAGTTAAAATTTTTTGTTAATATATCAATTCATAATTGAATGTTTGTGTAAAATTACTTTACACTTATAGTGAAATAAAATTAAACTATATATATATTTTAGAATTGAACCGTTAATTAAATATTTAAAAAATTCAGTTATTAGTTGGAGAATTGGTCCCTAAAATAATTGAATCAACTCTTAGGTAGAATGAATCATGATAGAATTATGAAGCAAAGTTAACTGAGGTGATGTTGGTATCAAATATATGCTATTATATTTGACACTAAATTGAACAATAACATATATATGATTCGAATAAAATACAGTATATTCTATAATTAAGATGGAATCTTTTTTAGGTTATGAAGAATAAGAGAATAAAGAAACTAAATATACTATAAAACATATTTGGAATTAGGTTTTAATTTTGAAACCATTTTGAATAATGTATTTGGAAAAGAATAAACCTCATATGGCAAAAGGATCATTTAATTTGGAATCTAAAAACCTAAAGAAAAGGATCCATCAAGAAAGGAAAACAAAATCAAAATGAAATCACAATAGGGGACTTTATATAGGGAGAAAAAGCTTAGGACAAAAATTATATGAGTTGAGAGAAAAGAGTCAAATTTGTAAGAAACTTTTTATTTTAGTTGTGTTGGAATCACTTTTTCATAGCCAAAAGATGCCAAGAGGAACACTTGAAGTTATTTTGATCAGTGCCAAAGGCCTAAAGAATAGCAGTGATATTTTCAGTAAGAAATATAAATTTATGGATATGATATTCTCTGTTAATTTCAATCATTTTCTCCTGAAAACTAGTATTTTTTTAATTTTTCATTTTTATGTCACTTATTTTCTTTTTATTAGACTATAGTTTCATGTTACGAATTATTACGTGTCCATTAATTTTATTGTTACTGCTGGTCGAATTTCAGTTCGACTAAAATATGATAAGATGAAGTTAAACCAAATAAGTCCGCGTACATTTTGATTTTGAATTTCTTAAATATGTCTTAGATGCAAATTAGATTGATTAATATTAAAATGATTGTATTTTGATTAATCAATTTAACTATACATCAAATTTGTGATGATTATTCTCTAATATGGGTTGATTTTATCATATTTGTAAATGAACAGCCAATATAGATCCTTATGTGATTCTCACATATAGGTCACAAGAGCACAAAAGCACTGTGAAAGAAGGTGCATTATTATTGCTAAACTATTTCACATTTTATTTTATTTGTTCTTTACCATATTAGTTCTATTTGCTAATTAAATTAATGGCTTCAATAATAATACTGTGAAATTGCAGATGCAGGATCTAATCCACAATGGAATGAGACTTTTCTCTTCACCATTTCTGACAATTATTCTGATCTTTACCTCAAAATCATGGATAAGGATGATTTTACTAAGGATGAGTTTCTTGGAGAAGCAAAGTGAGTCCAATTCTTCTTTTATTTACCTTAAACCATACATCTAACTTATGTTTTAACTATTTGCATCAAATATATATTTTATCAGATACTTTATCGATATTTTAGTTATATTTATATATTATTTTTGTTTATATCACTCTTCTGTATCATACCTGTATCGAATCAAATACTCATTATGATGTATTTGTGCAACATATTAACTACTTTACTATGATTTTAAGTTATGTGGTTGCAAATTGTGATTTATAATTTCAATATTAGTCACCATTAAAAGCAATTATATACATTTTCAATTGCAGCTACAATTTAAAACCATAATTGATGCCTTATATTGGATCAATTTGAAATTTGCAAATTCTTGTCAAACATTTAGTGTAATTGGAAGATTATAAGTAGATTTGCTATATAATAGAGCTTTATATATGATTATAACATTCAAAATATATTCACACCTAAAAAAATATGCATATTATAAGTAGTGATTGAACAATTAAATTAAAATATTAATATGCATTTTTCTCATATGCAGGATTCCTTTAGAGCCAGTGTTTTATGAGGGTTGCCTCCCAGAAACTGATTACAATGTGGTGAAGGAACAGAAATATTGTGGTGAGGTTAAGGTGGCTCTGGTTTTCACTCCAGAGGTAAATAAATAAAATTACTTCATATATTCTATATTAAATATTGAAATCTATTAATCTTTTCAAATCCTAGGTATATTAGAGGTTATTATTGTTAAATCAATAGGTGACGTGTGAGTCCTACTCGAATCAGTCAGCACTTTATCTAATGGTTAATGAAGTGTTCATCGACAGGAATGTTGAGAAAAATTCGTACAAATAACATAACTCCTTTTGAGTTATTAATATGAAAATATTTTTTGAATTCTACTTTTCTCAGCATCCTTATCTACAAACTTCAACATCCATCATTGGATGAAGTGTGAGTCTTATTTGAATGAAATTTGCATTCCATGTAACAATAGATAAAGTGTTAACCGACAAAGAGGACTTAAATGTTATATGAAAACCACACTTATCTTTGCTCTACGGATGTGTCAAGTTATAGAGGAAAAGTTGGGGTAAAATTTCCAGGAATAAGTTTCACATGTAATTTTACACATAAAACTTATCAATGAAAGTTTTTATCCTATTTTTATGCTCTAATCAAACATTTCATTATTATAACATTTTCATGATTAGCACTTTGGAAAAGAAAAATGATAGGTTGACATCCAATATGATGCAGACAGGTGTTTAGAAGGACTATGGGTGGATGGAATGAATCAATCAGAGAAGAATTCATGTGTTAGAACTTAGAATGATCATCATTGATGCCATTAACTACTTCATGGAAGCAACTAAGAGTTATTATCATTTCAAGAAATACTGAGTTATATAATTTACAGTAATATTTAATTTATGGTGTGTGTGGATCTTATCTTATGTATGCTTGTTTTATTTGAGATTTTCTATATACTTCAATTCCTATCTTTTTTTTCCCTATTTCTCCAATTACTCTTTTTTGTCCCTTTTCTGCAAAGGCATAGACATTTACTTCATGTTTGTATAGAATGAGAAAAGAGAAGAAAAAATATCAAAAAGGATGTTGGGGTTAAAAGTGGAAGGAAAGTTTTCAAAATGAACGAAATAAAAGAAATTCCAAAATGCACAAAATTTATAATTTTGTGAGACTAATCAATCCAAAATTTATAAACTACACAAAATGTGTATAACTAGAGGGAGCTGACAAGAAGTAGCATATTTAATATTATATATCAGAAGTATCAAATGAGTATATTTAATATAATTTTTTTTCTTTTTTATATTTTTTCTGCATAATATTTAATAAGTCGACTATTTATTAGTTAACTTTAATTTAATTATACACGTAGCATTACGGATACACAAAATATGCTAGTAGAGGCACATTCTTGAGTACACATACATCCTTTTATCATGATCCCATCTTCCTGTATTCCCTCCTCAAATCACTGCATGTGGGCCCTTACACATGCAAGCATCATGTAATGTAAGGCATTGGATCCAATGTATAAGCCATGTAGAAAAAAGGTTGCTTCTCCTTGTAAAACAACTTTTGATATGTCACCAATTTTGGTTTTTGACTTTTTTCAATCTCCTTACCTTAAAATCTTTAAAACCAATCTTATTATTATGGTAAATTATTTATTTTGGTGAAATATACTTTTATCTCGTCTTTATTCACTTAAAAGATCTTTAAATTTATAAAATTATTACATCAATTTTCATAAAAGTTATACTGATCTCTCATAATTTTGGAAGAGAATGCTGAATTTCATATATTTATCTTTATTAATTTAGTTAATTTTAGATTTGTAAAAGGTTTATAAGAAAAAAATTATACTTTAATTGGATTCCAACTTGCAATATGAATATATGATTACTGCATTTTTCTTTTTTTAATGAAATACAAAAAATTTCAAAAGTGTGAATAATTGAACCAGAAGTATCAACTTTTTTGTAATAGAAAAAAGAAAGTATTGAAATAAAGAACATTTAAGAGGAAAAAAGTTGGATCCAATATAATAAGTACTATACTAGTTCAGGATTTTTCATGGTACATTGAATTCTACTTTTACTTCCAAACTTTTCAAGAGGGTATATATATATAAGAGATCACAGAAGAAACTAGGAAGTATTTTGAGTCAAATGTTCTTGACCTTGTAGAATCTCTGAAAACTCCATTTTTGTTTACCAAGACCAAACATGCCTCGTGGGACTCTTGAAGTTGTTTTGATCAGTGCCAAAGGCATTGAGAACAATGATTTTCTCTGTAAGAAGTACTATAATCAGATCATATAGTGTATTATTTTATTGCCAATTATTATGTAGATCAGAAAGTTCTGATTATTTTTCAGTGTTCATCAGATACATCAAGTTCAAAATTCTCTCAATTTAAGATGTTTTGATGATTTTTTTTATTATCTATCTATATATATATGTTTGTTGCTTTTAAGATGGTTGGATCTAGATATTTTCTGTTCATCAAG
Organism: Aeschynomene evenia; assembly: GCA_013621005.1. Lineage (NCBI taxonomy): Eukaryota > Viridiplantae > Streptophyta > Magnoliopsida > Fabales > Fabaceae > Aeschynomene > Aeschynomene evenia. The sequence continues at coordinate 2,466,648 of CM024264.1, read as the reverse complement.
TTCTGTTGATTGAATCAAAATCTTGAATTTGAGAATCAATTCAATTGATCTTTTCTTTGATCTGATTAATGGTATTATAACCAGAAAATGTGTTCATATTGGTCATGATCATACTCTCAAGTGTTTGATTTTATTCCTCAATGAGCAGCAAGCGTAGATCCTTATGTGATTCTCTCATACCGGAGTCAGGAACACAAAAGCACTGTGCAACAAGGTGCATTTTTTTATTTTTGAGCCTAATTTTGACTCTGTGTTTTGTTGTTTCTTTATTATTTTGTTTCTGGTGATTTGATTATTGTGTAATGAAATGCAGATGGTGGATCCAACCCACAATGGAATGAGAGTTTTCTTTTCACTGTTTCAGACAGTGCTTCTGAACTTAGCCTAAGGATCATGGACAAAGATAATTTTAGTAAAGATGATTTTCTTGGTGAAGCAATGTGAGTTATCTTTTCTTCTTTTCACTTGATGGATTTTTCTTTTCCATAAAAATTTTCATTGGAGATATGATAGGATTCAAGATAGATAACTATTGGTGTTCGGATTCTGTTTCTGTTTTCTGAATTTTATGAAGAAAGTAATGAATTGAAATCAGACAACATAATTTCAGTGTTTTCACAATTTACTTTGTAAAATTCTGAAAATAGAAATCAAACATATCCTATTAGTCTAAAAGATGTTGATATTTTCTTCCCTGGGAGATTATTGATTGATCTTCTGTGATCTTTTTTCCCCTTTTCATTTCCATCTGCAGAATTCCTATAGAACCAGTGCTTCTTGAGGGTAGTATTCCAGAGACTGCTTACAATGTTGTGAAAGATCAAGAATATTGTGGAGAGATTAAGGTGGCTCTCACTTTTACTCCTGAGGTAATTCTACAATCTATATTTTTTTCCTAATACTTTTTTTCATGTTTTGATGCCTAGCTCTTTAAAAATATATACCATTTAACTTCTTGTTGCAGAGAGGTGGTGGTGACCAGAGCTACAATGCAGAGGAGGAAAACTATGGTGGATGGAATCAATCAGCTAGGGAATTTTAAAGTGAAGGGGTAATTTATAAACTTTTCAGCGGTGTTTTGGCCTCTTTGAGAATTCTCATTACTGTGTTTTCTTGTGTGGTGATTTCATAGTATTGTGTTTGTGCTTTTAAGGATGCTTTCTTCCCTTTCTCATGTTGTGTATATTATGCTTAACATTTTGTTTTTAAAAGCATTGTTTATGTCATTTTGTTGGAAAGTAGGTTGTGACCTTAAACAAAGTTTACCTACAAGTTATTTATTGGTCATTCACTTACTGTGACTCAGTGCACGAGACTCCCATTTGAAAGGACCTGAGAGGGTAGATATATCATATATGTAGTCTTACACTTGTTTTCCAGAGAAATTGTTTTCAGGGTTTGAACCCGTAATCTTCAGATCCCAAGACAATAACATTACCACTGGAACAATGTTCACCCCCATACAGTCACTATTTATTTAAAAATGATAATTACTATTGAAGGATACTACAAAATAGTCAGCATAAGCAATCTGAATGTCAAAGTAAGCACTGTTAAGACTTTCTTAACTAAAAAAACAGAAATTAAGGGAAAAAATGAGTGACAAGGGACACATAAATGTCTAGCTTAATCATCAGCTACTTGGTCATCTAATTCATCAATTTTGGTTCTGATTCATTGTGACATTAATCTGATTCAGGCAAGTAACATTGATCTTTCTACTTGTCAATGCTTTGACTTGAGTTTGATGGTTTTAAATCCAAACCTGAAAGAAACATATATTGAATCAATCATCCAGCAAATTACAATACAATGGAGCACTAAATGATAGAAATATGACATTATGATTAATTTTGAAAAGTGCCACCTTGTTTTCATTCGGTTTCCTATTTTCAAGATTTTGTGAATAACTGTTTTCACTGTTTCCTTCACAAATTTTCTCAGAACAAGAAACAAAATGAAAACAAAGTAACATTTTTTGAATTAGTATTGAAGACAGAACATGAAAATAAAATGTTGTTCTGAAACCAAACAGATCCTATAAGTTTCAGTTTCTGAAAGTCACTTCAGCAGTTGGTGAAATTATAGAAGTTTGGTTAAGAAATTTACTTAGTTCATCAGTTGAAGAACTTGGCTTTGATGGAGGACTCCTCCGACTTGGCCGAGTCAACATGTCAGGTATCGTCTCGGACTCGGTAGCGCTGCTAACTTTATTCTTCAAGTTCCTTTTCTTTTCAACTGGTTTAGTAATCTGTAAAGAGAAAGAATCATAAGATGGACTTGCAATTAGAACACTTTCTGTACTAGCTGTTCGAATTCTTGATCCGAAACCCGAATGAGTGGAACATGTCAGTGCTATATATCAGCACTGAAAATAATTATGAAGCAATTCCAGAATGCATTTTATGAAATCCAGCAAGAGCAACAATTAGCTCTTGTTTTGCAGTAACTGCATTAAAAGAGTGTGATATAGACAGAGATAAACAACTATCACATAAGTTGTAGATATTCTAAAAAATCATTTCATAATTCCATGGAGAATCCTAAAAAGATTACAAGTCAATTCAGGAAGAATGAAGTCCACAAAATCAATGATATCTCATGGATTATATGCACTAACACATTCAATTTATGAAGTTTGACCATATATGATACTAATAAAGACTTTGTCATTCACAAAGACTAAACTTCACCTGGTCATAGATGCTAAACCCTTTCCTCTTAGCATACCGGACATACCGCATGAGATCAGGATAAGTGTCGAATTGCTGATCGGTTTCCGAGCAGTAGTAGAACTGCCAAGTGAAAATAAAGATTATAACAGTCACTCAATGTATACATTGTTAAGATCATTCAGAAATTCATGACATCTACGATAAACAAATGCTGTCGCCTTGCTGAGATAAGTAGTTGATTACAATATCGTATACAAACAAATGTTGTCGCCTGGCTGAGACCAAATAGCTATGACATTTATGAGACAGCGCCAACTTCAGTAGAACGCGAGAAGAAATCTAGCATGATCTACTCTTAGTTTCATAGATTTTTGAATTTTTCTTAATGGAAAACAAATCTTGTTCCTGCTGTATTAGTCCAACTTTGTTAGGTATTTTCAATTGAAAAATGAGAAAACTAGATATTTTAGCATTCAATTAGTAGATTTGTTATTTACTAGTCAATTCCAAGAACAAGTGAAATCAACTACACAATCTGCATTAAAAAAATGAAATCAATTGAATCAATCAAACCCCAAAATACAACTCGCCGCAAGATGAACATACGTTAAAGTCAAAATCTTTTCTGCACTCACTAGTAATCAATGATTTCACCTAAAATTAAGAGAGAATACAAAGAAGATCTTTACGTACCGATACTTTGGAACCATTCTTTTTCACTCCGGTTTCTCGCGTCCATCCATCGGGAATCGGACGTGCTTTATGCTTAGATGCCATAGGCGTTAAGGACCTTCTCCTCGAAATAAACTATAAACAATAATTTCCTCTTCCTTCGACTCTGCTCCAAAATTCTCTTAGATTTAGGGATGTGATAAGAACATAACGGTTAAAAGGTAAAGACTACAATGTAGAAGATCACTTCAAAGTCACGTGTTCCGATTCTCTCCACGTGCAATTGTTAAACAACCAATCAATGCTCGAACGTTACATTCATATCCTTTTTTGACTGACAAACCGGATGAATTGAACTAAACCAACTATTTTTAATCCGAAAAGTTTTATAGTCATGAAACGATGCTAACGCACGGTCAAAAGTTACCATTCGCTTGTACCCTACTTACCAAGAACAAGTGAGGCACAAGTGCTGGATATGATTATCATCTCCTTTCTTGTTTTACCATGATCAAGAATTTGCATCGTCCTGCCCTCTTCGATGGGTATTCCGGTAAACTTCTCGCATGGTAGTATTATATAACAATGACAGATCAAAGGTGAGATTTCTAATAAAACACAAGAAAACTTTGCATATTAGTCTATGATCTCAGAAATAAACCAGTTCCTTCTCTATACATTTCATGACTACATAACGGTATTGGATGGTTAGCGTTTTATAAATTGTGGCAAAAAATTAAATCCCGTTTCATTATTACAATCATTATTTGATGGTAATCACCCACTAACGAAACACATATTTACCCTCACAACATCCACTCAATGATAAGTATTTTTTTCTAATGATAAAATTCAGATTGAGGGGAAGACTCTTGTCCCAATCTACCATCAAAACATGTCTCATAGCTAACCGAACGCTTGCAAAAGTATTTACAAATGACACACGAACAGGGGAACATAAGAACCAAATCTAAGTATAACAATGCATGAGCAGAAGGTCGACCAGCTGAGCCAATCCCAGTTTGCAATGAGTAATCTAAAGTACAAAATTAAGCAATGGAAAAAGGTAACTATGTTTTCAAATTCCAAATTCAACATAGCCAACAAAGAAACCCATATCCATTCACTTAACCTACACAGATATTGCCAAGCCAAACATTTGAATTGTGCACAAAACTAATTCTCATTAACCTAAAATTTACCAAATATACTTACTATTATCATATTCATAGCTAGAATAAGAAGAAGCTAAGAACCAAAACCTTCTATGAAACATGAATTAAAAGTTAAGATGCAACAAATAGGTGAATAGTGCATACCATTGGCAACAACATCTTCAACCTTCCAAACATTGTTGTTGAGAAAAGGAACAAAGATCCTCGTATTACCCCATTTAGCAAACACTCATCCTAAGATTAAAAAAAAAAGAGAAAGAACATGAAAGTGATTCAGTGTGAGACACATCACTTTCAATCTCCAAAATCATGCATGTTAGCCCCAAATAGTGAAATACCACTCATGAAAATTGGGATTATTAGAGCTCATACTTCAATTACAAAATTAAACATATTTTTGGGCCACCTTAAATATTCCATCGATTCGGCCCATTTAACCTATTCTCATGAAAAAAAATTTAAGGTGATGATCAATTTCTGATTTCATGTTTTGTTTTTAAAATTTGTGAATGAAATACTAATTAATGGTCTTGATTTAATTATTGAATTAATAGATTTATAGAAGTTAAGTTAGTGAGTGCATGTTAACTATGATCTTGGTTGGATAAAAAATCTCAATGTATTATGAGCTTGTTTGGATGATTAGAGTATAACCTTCAAATCATTATTTTGTTGTAAACATTTTTCTTATGTTATACAAGCTTACAAATTATAAATTTCAAATTTTAAATTTAATAAGATTATTTTGATAAAAAATTATTTTAATTGAGTAATAACCTCAAACAAGCACTATATAATATCGGGGGATACGATGTTCCTTCCACACCTAAGGAGCCGAGGAAGATCAACTAGCTTAGACATATCTAGGGTTCAGTCCAAGAACACACCTTGTCCCACCATAATCTTGTTCTAGCAGCAATCGGTTGGTTAATGATTGTACGAGAAGATAATGGTACTAGGTGACTTCGTGACTTTTTTTGTGTTGTAAACTTTATCTTTTTACTGTTATATTCTTATCATACTTCTAGGTTACAAAAAGGTTGTCGAACAAGGACGAAGGAAGAGGAGATTGTTCATGGTTTATTCATTGGAACAGGTTTGTTGTTTATATAACACCTAAGCCTGAAGTGGATTTGGTTTTTGTTGGATGGACTTTGGATGCTGGAGTGAGGAATGATGGTTCTAAAATAGTAGAATAATTCTCTATATTTTCTGGAATTTTTGGTGAAATTACTGGACTCTGCCAAGATTTTGACTTTCATTAATATTGATCATGTGGCAAGTTATATATCTGAAAGATGTTGATTCAACTGAATTCATCTTGTTATTGCAGATTGTGTGATTTGTTTTGGATTTTGAATGGACTAAGTGGAAATACCATATCTACAAATTAAATGCTTTATTGCTTTTCTAAAAAACAAAGTGAAATAGTTTCTATTGCCTAAGTACTTGAACTTTGGTGTTATATTGATTAGAGGCAGGGGATGAAAATTGTTTTGAGCAATAAATTGCAGTGTCATACTAACTGGATTAACAAAGGTTGCCCTTATATATATAGACCTTTCAGAATCAGCCCTTAATGGCTTTTGGAGGGTTTTTTATGCTGATAATTAGATGTTTCTTTGCTTAATACAATCCTTGTTTTAGAGATTTTTTATGTGTTTTCCAAATATTGTTGTCTTAGCCACTTTTGTCTACCTTTAATTGAGCCACATGATCAACATTATTGAGAGCCAAAATCTTGATTGCACTTACTTGGATTCAATCATTCTCACCAAAAGAGAAGGAAATATAGAGAGAAACTCTACGTCTCGGTATTTTTGGACCATTATTTTTCACCCGAATTTGCAAAGTCCATCAAATACGAGTCAAGTCTGCTTTACACTTGGGTATCATACATGTGATTGACCTTTTTCTATAAATACGCTGTAAGCAATTTCCTCTTCCTTCGACTTTGCTCAACCGTCCAATTCAATCTTGGGACTGTGGTAAAGGATACAATAATGGCAAGGTAAAAACTACGATGCAGAGATGTCTCCAAAGTCACGTATTTCCATTATCTTCACGTACAATTGTTAAACAACCAATTGATACTTGAACGTTACTTCTATTCCACTTTTTGGCCAACAGATCAGATGGCAAAATGTATTGCACTAGAGCCTAGAAGGTACATTTCTGCCCAACTTCACTGAATGTTTGCTACTTCACCATTTTCTCTCTTGTGGCTTGATTTCTGTATTAGGAATAGCAGGTGCTGGAACCAAACCACAATGGAGTAAGAGCTTTCTTTTCGTTTTAAATTTTTATATGCTATGAGTAATTGTTGATGTTACAAAAGATAGTCTAAAAAGATATGCTTTCATTTACCTATGAAGAATGTATCTTGATGCAGAGTTTGTTGAGGTTACCCTTCCATATACTCCTCACAATGTTGTGACAGACCAAGAATATTGTGAAGAGATTAAGGTGAATCTATTTTCCAATTTCTTTTATTCATGTTTTGACTTTTGATGCCTAGCTCTATTCAAATATATATATACCGTTAACTTCTGGTTGCAGGTAACTAGTGTCTAAGGCTACAATGCAGAGAAGAGCTATGAGGATGGGAAGAATAATCAACTAGGAGCTTCTTAAGTGAAGAAATGCATGATTTATAATATATATTTGGTTGTTTTGGGAATTCTTAGCACTTTGTTTTCTGATGTAATGATCTAATAGTATTGTTTTGTTAAGGATGCTTTTTTTCCCTTTTCATGTGTTAATCATATTATGCTTAACATTTTGTTTAAGAAATGTGAATGAACCGGGGTAAAATATTGAATTGAATTCAAAGCAAGTTCTGTAAAAATTTTAACAAAAGAAGCCTTAGTATTCAAAGTATTGCTCATGTTAAAGAGAATTATCAGTAACTTTATTGTTGTAGTATGAACTTGATAAGATAACTAAGTATTACCTATTGCAAATGAAGATGACCAAAACTCATATATTGGTCATTAATTGTCACTTATGAGAAGATGACCAAATTAAAATGATATTTCAGTCATTTTCATCTATATAGTTTGAATGAAAAGTTGCAAAATAATGGCCTAAGGTAAAGAAATTTCATCTTAGCAAAACCTTGAAGATATGCTCTCATTTAGATTAATACTTAAACCAAATTTCCAATCCACCATAATTAAATTTAAAGTCTGAGTTCATTTTATTTCATTTAACCGGATAAGCCATGGTGGAAATAGCCAAAAGCAAGGGAAAATCATGGCTAGTTTCCATTCAGCATGGTGATTCAATCAAAGTCACAAGTCAAAAACATATAAAAATCCACACCATAGAAGTTCAGATAAAATGGTTTTGAATGAATTAAGTTTTAAACTGTTGAGCTTCAACAGTCAATTTTGGTTATCCTATTCCTCATTCAGCTAAGGTCTGCAGCAACATGGACCTTTCTCCTTGCCGTCGGCGCTTCCGCTCGAGGCTGGTGGATTAGAACCAGAACCTGAAAGAAACAGATGCAGAATCATTCATCTAGTATAGACTACAAATAATGCTTAAAATGTTTCAGTTTCTGAAGTCACATCAACAGTAGATCAATTCATGAAGTTTTGTTCAGAAAATTACTTGATTCAGCAGTTGAAGAATTTGAGTTCAATGAAAGTCGCTGCTGAGGTGCCAACGTCCCTGTCGTCTTGAATCTGGGGGCTACTACCCGTTTAACTCGTTTATTGGCCTGCAAAAGCGACAAGATCATAAGACAGGAGCACCGTGTCGCAGTATATAGGATAGCTTAAAACCGGCTAACATGGAAAGAGGAACAAATCTTCACAAAGGATACTCAGTGGTGCAAAAGATCCAAAGTATTGAGAAGAACCAATATTTTACATTAACAGATTTTATACCAGAATTACTATTACATAAACACATGTCAAAATAATTATACAGGGAAAATTTATGTTTATGCATGAAGGAAATCAAAATCTGAAGGAAACCAATGACATTCAAATTTCTAATACAACAAAATCAAGGACACAAATAAAAGAAATTGTCCATAACATTAGCTTCAGAATATTGGAAAAGCAGGAACAATTCTTTTCATATATAAAAAGAAACACAGAATTCGTTCAGAATTGTTCTAACAAATCACTTTTTGTACTAACTGTCTGAAAACTTATGCAGATAAAACAAATTATTAACATAATTTGAAGTCTGCAGAGATCCAAATTGCCAACAATAAAGCACACAGACTCATGTAACCAAAAAAAAAAAAAAGCACACTGACTCATCCAATATACTCAGCACAGTGAAAATCAATGGAAACTTCAACAAAACCATTTGGAAGTTCCATTGATCACCCTTAAGAGATTTCATGTTGTGACATGCTAGAAACATTGACAAAAATATATGGGAAATCCGACGTCCGATTGAGTACAATGTATTCGTCGACACAGGAAAAATCCACAAAATCAATCATATCTCATCTTGTATATGCACTATCCACACACAAAAGACCAAACTCACCGGGTGGTATATGCTGACTTTACTTTGCTGAGCATATTTCACATAGCGCATGAGGGCAGAATAGGTGTGGAAGTGCTGTCCAGTAGATCGATTAGTAAAGCGCTGCAAAAAAAAAGAAAGAAAGAAAAACAATTAAAAACAGTCACTGAATGTATACATCTATAAAAGAATGTATTGTTGAGATCATTTATAAATCCTTTTTCTTTCTTTCTACCTTGATCAGTAATATTAATATGATGAGAAAAATAGAGAGAGAGAGAGTATAAAACTAAAAATGCTCAAAATGGAAGAACAGAGAATGATCCTCTTAATGGAGAAGTGAGAGCCAGAATGGATCAAAGTTAAAAAAAAAAAACTGCATAGTCTCTTCACATATCAGTATACAAATGCTCAACCAAGCATACGGCATCAAACAGAGGTCATAAAATCAATCATGTCCTAAATTCAATGCAAGAGCAAAACGACATCCTAAAAAAATTGTTTCAATCCGACCAAATACATATGAGAATTGCAAAAATGCTCAAAACCTTAGAATCTTAGCTTACATAGTTCTGCAAAAACCACTAAAACTCAAAATGAGAAACCACTCCAAAGTGAAAATTGGAAAAGAGAGAACCTATTAATCAAGAATGGTTTTAAGCAGTTGAAGCATATAACTATCAGCATTATAAAAATAGTCCAGAATCCATCATGGAATGGGGATAGAGCACTAATAGAGACTGACAGACTACACCTCTGGGAATATATGATGACTGAGGATAGTTTAGTTAGCATACAAAATGCAATTTTATTGCTCAAAACATTTCAATTCCCTTCCAATAATCAATTTAACACAAGAAATCATATATTTAGGCAACAAAACTATTTTGTACTTAGTTATTTAAGAGAAAACCATACAAACAGTTGGACATCACTGGCTTCATTCTAGCATTTACAATGACATACATTTACAATGAAACACAATCAGAAGTAATATTTAAGAAGAAATCAAGTATACTTATCTCTTCATTTCATATATTTTAAAATTTTTCAAAATGGAAAACAAATTTTGCTCCTTTTACATTAAGCCTAATTTATTAGTTTTTTCAATTGAAAATGGAGCAAATAATGAATTTTAGCATTCAAGTATTAGATATGCTATTTACTAGCCAATTCCAAAAGCAAAACAAAATTGATCACACAAACAACCAATCAAAAAGAAATAAACTAAATCAATCATCCTTCAATATACAATTTGCCACATTATCAACATTTATAAAAGTAAAATTCTTAATCGCTCTCACTCGAATTCAGTCATTTCATTGGGAAAAAATAGAGAATATAGAGATGTTTTAGTACCGGGACCCTGGATCCATTGTTGTCCACCACAATTTCAAAATCCCATCCAATAGGAATCGTCAGAATTGAGTTCCCCTCAGGATCCATATTAACGTCTGTGAATAGTCTCTGAATTTGCTCTAAAACTTCTTTTAACCCTAGGGTGGTGATGAGGATAAAACGGCGGCCTAGTGCACGATGCACACACTAAGTAGGGTTTGGGGTAGGATGTGATAAGAATATAAGTAAAAGGTAAAGACTACAACGTAGCGGATAAATTCAAAGTCACGTGCTACCATTATCCCCATGTGCAATCATTAAAATACTAATTGATGTCTGAACGTTACATTTTCTAGTCCATTTTTGGCTAACAAGATAGATGCATTGAACTAAACCAATTGTTGGTAATAAAAAGGCTTCATAGGCATGATCTGATGCCAACTCAGGGTAAAAGTTTTCCAAAATGTGTTGAATTACCATTTCTGGATAACAAGGACAAACCTTATCATGAGGCAGAAAAGCCAGACGGAAGTAAAAACCTTTGATGCCAAACACAAAATAAATAAACCCTCTCAAGATTACGGGCCTAATTCAATCCTAAAAGCTAACTCTTGGACGGATGGATGCCGAAGTGTGTAAATCTTGGCTATGTTCTCAAGTAATGTGGGAGTTAACACACCAACCAGGACTGAACATCCAGAACATGACGCTTGCAAGATTGAACATATGTAAGTGGCCCAATATCAATCACATGATAGGTTGTGATACCATCTTGACTTTGTGCCCTAACTCCATTACAAAAGTTAGCTCAAAGGGGAGAGATGTCCAAGTGTTTATAAAGCTTTTGTCAGATCCTTATGCAATATGAGACTTAACAATCACAATCTCACAGCATTGTCACCTAGGTAACTCATTAGTTGATCAAAATAAACAGTTCTGAATGATGGCAAATTATCAAGGAAATCAAATGCCTTGATCAAGCATATACCTAAACTAGAAGTTGTTTTGCTCTAAACCAAAACATCCACCAAGTGCTGAAAAGAAACTTCAATAAAATCAGATGACATTTAAGGAACAATAACACAATTAAGCATTTAATAAGGCTACCTATAGAAAAGGACAGTGTTGAATATGATTATCATCTCCATTCTTGTGTTGCCATCTCAAGAATTTTCCCAATTCAAACCTCTATGAACAGTATCCAAGTAAGCTCCCCACATGATATATTACATGTGAGATGTGACAAATGAAGAGAAAAATGAATCAAATAAGACCTCCAAGACAACACAAGACCTAGGTTCTTATTCAGCATCTGTTGCTGCTGAATAGTTTGACACTGACGTCCAATTACGTGTTGCCGCATAAGTAAGAGTAGTTTCTATTCTAGATAATTGATTTGAATGTCAATTTTTCCCCCTAATTTTTCCTCCTATAGCAGCACCTTATAGTTTTACACTGAAAATTAAACACTTATTATTATAGGTACTGTAAGAACTAACAAGTTTAACAACAAATGCATAAATGCATATATATATACATACCAGAGGCAATATCTTCAACCTTTCAAACATCGTTGTTGTGCATATATACACTCACCAGAACCCGAATACAACACATGAATTGAAGAAAGGAACAAAGATTCTTGTCTCCCCATATCAAGCAAAAACCTCTTCCAAAACAAGACATCAAAGTGTTTGATGATATCATGTTTGGTTTCCAACAGCAAAAGGACAAAACTCATGGTTTAGGGTTCTAAACAGGAAACCATTATGTCATTTTCGTGTGATAGAACACAAAAAATCATTGTAGATTTCAACCAAATGCTAACAATGCTCAATGGATTTGGATTCAGGTGTTTTTTGTTTGTTTCTGTTTTTGGTCAAAGTTGACTTTTTTTATTGGGCCAGGCCCATTATTCACGGCCCAATATTAAGGCCAATTAGGCCCGGCCCGGATCATTGTTTTATGGTCATTTTCAGTACTTTCACGATATGAGTAGTGAGAAACATTGGTAGTGATATTTGCAAGCGACAGAACCATGTGACCAACAAAAAACAGAACCAAAAATAAAAATGGAAACTTTTTTTCATTTTCACCATTAAATCGTTAAAAGCTGGTACGATAAAGGAACCAAAAGCTCAAAGGTTGCATTTTGAAGCTTCAAGGAAAGACCCCAAAATAGAGAGACACAGAAACAAAGATGAGTGATAAGAAGAAGGTTCTGATTGTGGGAGGAACTGGTTACTTGGGTCAGCACCTATTACAAGCTTTTGATGTTATCAATGGAGTCTCACCTTACGATCTAGCATTCACTCATCACTCCATTCCTCCACCACAGCTTCTGCTTGATGCTATTCCTGGCTCCATTCCTTTTCATGTTGATTTGAAAACTGGGATTGGGTTTGAAGCCATTTCCAATGCCTTTGGTCAGGTTCTGTTGTCATTGCCGCCCCTCTTGAGCTTAATTTTGGTTATGTTGTTGAATGTTTTAAAATTTTAGTTTGGTGGCATAAAAATGTGATTTTGATTGATGGGTCGTTTTGTGGATGATGTTTTCTTGGGGTTAGAATGGTTGCCAGGTTGAGATGTAGGATACATTAACAATTTAGCAGTTTGCATTTATTAGTGTTTTGGTATATCTTGCTTTGATCAATCTTCATTTGGTGAAAAAATGGAGAAAGCATACTAAATGGATTTAGTTTGGATTTGAATTTAGCTTATTTTAGGTTCAATAACAACAACAACAACAATTAAATTAAGTATTGTCCTAGTAAGCAATGCCGGTTATATGGATCAGACGATGTTATAGTGTCTTGCCATCAATTATTTTTTGTTCAAAATAGCATAGTTTAGGTTCAGACAACTTTTGAAAGAAAAGAAAAAATAGCATTCTAACCCGTGTCTGTGAGGTTGTGTGGTCTCTTAGGATTTTTCAGCCTTTGGAATTGAGATCTATGAATACTATGACATATTTTTGACATCAGCATGCTTTTTTACAAATAGAATTTGTTTTTACTGTAAAAAGTGTGATTATCCTTTTCCTTTTAACTTGATAGCCAGTTAGGATGAAGGATCATGAGTTACCATGACAAAACATAGAGTATTGTGACTTGTTTTATTATGTGACTAACAAGATTGCTGCTTTTCTAATTGCAGCCTGATGTGGTTGTTAATTGCGCTGCCATGTCAGTGCCTCGTGCTTGTGAAATAGACCCCGATGCTGCACATGCTATTAACGTGCCATCATCTCTTGTAAAATGGTTGGAAAGCTTTAAAGAGAGGAGTAGTCTTCTCATTCATCTCTCCACAGATCAAGGTAAGCCAAAAGCTTGTCATGAAAGATGAGGTTGAAGGAGATGAGGAATAGAACTCTCTCTAACTTCTTTCATTCTTAAGTGAAAACTGTTATCCTTTTCAAATGTCTGAAGTTTTGGCCGTAAGTAACGTGAGAATGCATACTTTTCTTTCGTTTATCCTTTTTTCGCAATATGAAATTGAAACGAAAGAGTGAGTTTTTATTCAGGATTTCTTATGTGATTAACTATTTTCTGTTCTGATTTTTGTCCATATCCATATCCATTTTCACTTGAAGTTTTGGTTAGATTGTAATATGTATTTCTTCTCATCAGTTTATGAAGGGGAAAAGTCCTTTTACAAGGAAGAAGACCTTACTGTTCCTGTAAATGTATATGGTAAAACTAAAGTGGCAGCTGAGAAGTTCATTTCAGAAAAGTGCTCAAATTATGCAATTTTAAGAAGCAGTATCATCTATGGGCCTCAAACAGTATCACCTGTTCCAAAATCTCTTCCAATTCAGGTACATGTGCTGTATGCGAACTCTATATTTTTTATACTTTATTAGCAACTAGTGCTTCCGATATTTGGATCGATGAAAGTCTGTAGTTTTTGCTACTTCTTGCATGTTGAATAAGATTATTTCTTTGTTGAAAAATGGTGGTATTGTTTTGCTAATCCGTTTTCACTCGTTTCTTGTTCCCCGAGTGCCTTTTTGTTATCCACCTTTGAAAGAGAACTTTTGAGTTATAAGGATTTTCCTTTTTGCTTTGACCTTGTTGCAATGATTGTAGTTTTTCATCACTACATTTTAACTAATTCTGTTTCTTCTTTGACCCAATTGAGGCATGTTATTGGAAACGATGTGCTTATGGGGGAACTTATGATTACTTGATATGTTATGAATTTATACTGTCTAATTTATGCAGTGGATTGATGGTGCCCTTGCTAAAGGAGAAACAGTGCAGTTCTTTCACGACGAATTCCGCTGTCCGATTTTCGTTAAGGATCTTGTAACTATTATACTAGCTCTAACAAGCCAATGGATATCAGGTAGTAGGAGTTTTAGTATATCAGCTTATATATAGATTCATATGTTTTAAAGCAAATCAAAAGGAAAGAAAGAAAATTCAAAATGAGACTGATATGGCATTACTTTAGAGCTGCTAGATACAATTCGGCATGCTATTCTATATGTTATATCAGAGAGGATTATTCATGATCTATGAAATCTTTTACATGCTAAATCTGAATTACATGTAAATATGCCTTTTTTTTCTTGTGTATAATTTTAAGCATTACCTAACAATTGTTCCCCCTTGTTCTTGTGAATATGATTCCCTTTGCACTTCCATAAATGTTATTCTACCTTTTTTGTATTGTTAAAACTACTTTAAGCTGAGGCATCTCGAATTTGCCTTCATGAATTCCGGTTTTCTGAATCTTGTCACAGAGGGTAAGCAAATACAATTGGTACTTAATGCTGGTGGACCTGATAGGGTATCGCGTGTTCAAATGGCTGAGGCTGTTGCGCAATTCAGAGGGTATGATACCTCAATAATCAAATCCGTGTCTGCCTCATCGGTACGTATTCTGCTTCGTTTTATCACAAAATTTTGTGATGTAGAATCAGTAACTGTTTATCTGCATTAAGTAATTAGGCCAACAAATAAAGAAAAGGGATTTCTGTTTCCAAGTTTTATAAAACTGATAATCCTAATAATCTAAAATAAAATGTTCACTCTTAACTCAAGTTCTCAATAGGACCAAGCAAATTTCCATTGATGCATTCTTCTTCTCAATTCAATCCCTTGAGATGCATTGAAATCATTCTTATTTTTCAGGTCGACCGCGGTGTGAAGTCTCCGGCTGACATATCCATGGATATCACAAGATTGGTTCAAACCCTAAAAATTCATCCTGTTTTGTTCAAAGATGGCGTCAGATTAACACTCACAGCTGAAGCTAAACAATGAGGCAACAAAGATGTCCAATGAAGCATGAGTTTTGTTGCTTTTCCATAAAAGAAGGCTATGCTCTCATAGCTCTCTTAATCCATTTAGATTCTTGTAAACTAAATATAGGTAAATTCTTGAAAAAAAGTTGAGCAAAGCCAATTTGTTGGACCTTGAGGGAATTAGTAAATGAGAAGAAGTTATTCAAGTTACAAGACCTGTTGCCACTTGCCATTCATCATTTTTCTCCCAGTCTAACAAGATGGTTTCGCTTTCCATATCTGTTTTTCTCCCAAGAACTTTTCCATATACCAATTTTTCAAAAATAGGTGTGTAGTGTTATTCACACAGATAAAAATATGTACAAGAATGTCACAAAGCCTTATGTGGAAAATTTGATCTGTGAGGTGAAGTGTCTGTCAGTGTATCATTTTCATTTCGGAAAATAAACTTCTGTTCAATTACTTTTTTTTCATTATACGCAGTTTTATCCACACTTTACAGATATGTTGTTTCTCAAATTTTAGTTGATGACCTTCATATCATAATATAATAATTTCACTATTGTGTCAAGACTCGTCCTCTGCTCAATATATAACATTATATTCAAATACTTTTTGGATGTTAAATAAAAATATTGGAACAAAATTGCCAAAAGTAAGATGATTTTTACCCTTAAATTATGGATTGAGAAGAGAAAGAAATCACTATTTTCAATTGGATTAGATAGCCAAGATACACTATTGACTATTATGCTCATCTCTCATTTCTCACACATGTTAAAATTTTCCAATGAATGAACTTTGTGGTCATGATTAAGCTCTAGAAAACTTCTCTGATATTATTCTTTATAAAGGAAAAAACAAAAATAAGATAGGCCTATCCAAGAATAACCTTTGTGGTCAGAATTAGACCATAAATCTTTTCCTTTCTGACATCATAGCCTGTTCTTCTCACACTACCAACGCTTTCTGTGGCAATTTCACAAAACATTCAATAATGTCTTCTTTTGTTACTCTTCATGGCTCTATTCTATCATCAAATTTTCTAGGCCAAGATTGCATCAATCATCTCTACCCTAGAAATAACCATAAGAATTCCACAATTCACACAAAACCAACCTACAAAGTAGTACAAACACCATGTGCTAAATTTGACATGCTGCAAATAATGGGAGGCAGAGGACTCTGTAATGGAGAAGAAGGCCTTAAACAAGAACTGAAAAAGCAAGTTGAGCCATCATCATCATCATCATCAGAAAGTGACAATTACAAAGAGCAAGAAGATTCAGATATATTGGTACTGTCAAAAGCAGAAACTGTTGCAAAAGATGGTTTTGAAAAAGAATTGATGGGGCTAACTGGGGGTTTCCCTGGTGGAGAAAAAGGGTTGAAGAAGTTCATACTTGAAAACCCTCCTCCAAAACCAAGTGATGGAAGCAAAAGCTTGAAACTTGCACTGTCAAAGAAGCCGAAACCGCCGGAACTTCCTCTGCTACTTCCAGGAATGATTGCCATTGTGAAGAATGAAAACAATCCTTATTACATGTACTGTGGAATTGTGCAGAGAATCACTGATGGAAAAGCAGGAGTTCTGTTTGAAGGAGGGAATTGGGACAGGTTGATCACATTCAGGCTTGAGGAATTGGAGAGAAGGGAAAAGGGTCCTCCTTGTAAGAATCCAAAGTCTTGTGCTCTTGAACCATTTCTTGAGAAGAAAGCAACCTCATCATAGTTCTTTTAAAGCTCTTTTTGTTTTGCCAAAGCATCTTCTCATCACTTTTGTAATCATAAAGAGTAAATTTTATGAGGTTGAATGTGTAATGCTTTGTGCTTAGAATGTAAATTTTATGTAAAGTTTATGGAAAATGAACAAGTTTAATGCTGCATAATTTATCAATAACGTTTGTCGTACAATAGAAATACATTCAACTAGTATCCAACGTGTGATATACATAATACGTAATGTGTGTCATGTTAGAACACGTTGGATATTAGTTGGGCGTATTTCTGTTGTACGACAAACATTACTACTAATTTAGTGTGTGGAACTGCTATATCTTTGGAGAAAAAAAAAGGTTCATCATAGTTCTTTTCAAGCTCTTCTTGTTTTGCCAAAGCATGTTCTTATCACTTTTGTAATCATAAAGAGTAAATGTTATAAGATTTTGTGGTATATAAAAGTCATTTCTCATGTGTAAATTACTTGAATTGAAAACAGTTTTCCTTATACTTGCGCTCTTTTATTCTCAATTAAATACTATTTATGTAAGTTTTAGAGAAGATTTTTGTACCAAATAACAATACTATGTTCTTCTTAACAAATGTCTTTTCTTTTCCCAAATTACTTTTTCTTTCAAAACCACATGTTATTTGTATATGTTAATTTATTTTAAGCTACCAAAAACAATAATACTTAAATAGAAACCATTCTCCCAAATCTAATTTATTTTGTTTACCTATTTATTTCACCTTTCCTTGTCCTACACACAACACCACTTACCTCCAATAAAACCATACCAAAATCCCATATTTATGTTTCCAATTTTCTCAAGCAGTGAATTTTACATTTATTTTTCTCACAAAGAATGCATCCATTTGAATAATTGTCATAATAATAATAATAATAATAATAATAAAATTCTACTTTTCACTCAAAGAATAATTCAATCCAAGCCGGCAAGCTATTTTTTGGTGTTAAAATATTGGGCTAGGCCCAATACCAAGCCTTGATTGGGCCGATACGAGAGAATATGGGCCGGGCCCAGGCCCAAAACGAGGTTTACAAAGACAAACTCCGAAGACAGTAACACATTTTTTTCGTTTTCGCCATGGAAGCTGCAGCTGCCTCTTCACAGCATCGCCAGAGAAAGGCGAAGAGGAAGCGCGCCGCCGTGTCGGCGAGTGAACTCGAGCTCGAGCGACTCAACTCGCTGCCGTGGAACAGTTCTCTTGCTCAACGCGACAACGACAACGGCAACGGCAACGACGACGATGATGACTTCAACGATCCATTCGCTATGCTCGCAAACGGCTCCAGCGAGCTCGAAGGAGGATTCCTCTCGCTCGAGGAGATCGACGAAGCTGATTACGGTTTGGTTATTCCAGAACCTGAAAAACGTTTAGAGAGTAGGAAGAAGAAGAAGAAGAGTAAGCGCGACGAAAATGCGAAGGAAGAGAAGAAGGAGGAGGAGGAAGAAGTAGATGGAGGTGGTGATGGTGATGGTGGTGAGGTTGTTGAAGTGAAGAAGAAGAAGAAGAAAAAGAAGAAGAAGGAAACCGAAGTGGATACGGAAAACCAGAATGTTGAGAAACCAGATGCTGGTAATTTACTTGATTGGTTTTTGAATTTGTTCATATTTGTGTTTAGATTCCTGGAATTTGAACTGGTTATGTTTATGCAAATGTTAATAAAAATTACGTGTTTAATCGTAAATTAGTTACGTGTGTTTAGATTACTGAAATGTGAACTGTTTTTGCAAATGTTAATAATAATTACGTGCTTAATTGTAAATTAGTTATGTGTGTTTAGATTCCTGAAATGTGAACTGTTTATGTTTATGCTAATGTTAATAATCGAGGACTAGAAAAACCAAATAATGGTAATTACTTGTTTAATTTTAAATTAGTTATGTGTGTGTGTCTGTATGGATTCCTGAAATATGAAGTGTTCATGTTCACGCAATGTCAGTAATTAAAGATGAGAAGTGTTACTAAGTACATTTTGTGCTACCATGTATGTGGAGTCATGAAATTTGAGTTGCTTATAACTCGTACGATTTGGAAGGCATATTCCACTTATTGCTACTTTTGCTTCTAGGTCTAGATACCGATGCGAAGGATGATGATGATGGTGTCGAGGAAGAAGATGTTGATGAAACTGAATTTTATGGGTGGAATGACTTGAGGCTTCATCCTATGATAATGAAGGCAATTTACAAGCTTGGCTTCAAGGAACCTACACCAATACAGAAAGCTTGTATTCCGGCTGCTGCTCATCAAGGAAAGGTTGTGTGAATTTTTTTCTTCTTCACTGTGTTCTGCTTGTTTGATTAGTAGGATTAGCTTTTTGTTTTCAATAATATTAATAATAATGCTGTTTGTTTTGCAGGATGTTATTGGGGCTGCTGAGACAGGTTCCGGTAAAACACTTGCTTTTGGTTTACCCATTTTGCAACGTATTTTGGAGGAACGAGAGAAGGCTACAAAAATGGTTGAAGAAAGGAGCGAAGAGCCAGACAAGTATGCTCCTACAGGAATTCTGAGGGCTCTAATTATTGCCCCAACTAGAGAGCTTGCTCTTCAGGTATTTGTAAAAGCCTTTTTATTCATGTGTTTATTTGTCATGTCAGTTACTTTATTGTTTAGACTATGCTCGTGTAAATATATCATGCTCTAAATTTGGTGGGGACTTTTCATTTTGTGTCTCCGATTGTTTATTAGTTGCAACTTACATGTCTTGTATGGTTTAATTGAGGAACTATTCTTGTACACGAGAGGGAATAACTTCGTTAAAAGTGTCTTACATATGTTTACTTTTTGAAATACAGTTTTGTGAGTCAATTTTTAATTGCTGATATGATTCCCTCGTCAGGTCACTGATCATCTGAAAGCAGTAGCCAAGCATATTAATGTTAGGGTGACCCCTATTGTTGGTGGGATTTTAGCAGAAAAGCAAGAGAGACTTTTAAAAGCAAGGCCTGAGATTGTTGTTGGGACTCCAGGGAGGTTATGGGAACTTATGTCGGGTGGAGAAAAGCATCTAGTTGAGGTAAATGTTAACACCATGCAATATGAAGTTTGAGCATCATTGGATTTGTATTTATGAGGATTAAATCAGTTTATTGATGAATAATGATCCATTAGAGAAATGCCAAGGGATAACTGAAATATCATGGAAAACTGGAGATGTTTAAAAAGTTAAAAAGATAAAGAGCACATAAATCGTGGGCTCTTGGTGATTCGTAATGCTAAGTGTGTAATGTATATGAGCTACAATTAAGTATTTCCATGTGCCCTTATGACATATTTCATAGCATGAGTCATATCATTTCTGACCGAATAATATATTTGTAATTATAATGCGTGTACACTATATTTTTTAGCTTGATTAATATACACGTTAAAAATTGATGTTGGAATTCAATGTGCAGAATTGACACATCATTTTAACCGGACGTCACATCTCACATTGCCATCTTGTTTTGCAGTTACATTCATTGTCTTTCTTTGTGCTTGATGAGGCTGATCGAATGGTACAAAATGGTCATTTCAAGGAATTGCAATCAATAATTGACATGCTTCCCATGTCCAATATCTCCACTGAAGATACCTCTCAACAAGCACAAAATTGTGTTACCGTTTCAAGCTACCAAAGAAAGAAAAGACAAACTCTTGTTTTTTCAGCAACTGTTGCACTTTCTGCTGATTTTCGCAAGAAGCTAAAGCGTGGTTTAATGAAACAAAAGCAATCATTGACCGATGGATTGAGTTCTATTGAAACTCTTTCTGAACGAGCTGGAATGAGATCCAATGCTGCAATTATTGATCTTACCAATCCATCAATATTAGCAGCAAAGCTTGAGGAATCATTTATTGAGTATGTAAACACAAATCTTTAAGTCTAGAACTCGTACTTGAGTAAATACTGATATTTTTTACTGATAGTTCATTTGTTATTGATTTTGTTTTTTTTAGATTAATGCAATGTTTATATTTTATTTTAGTATTGTGTACTTGGGTCACATGTGCTAACATGAGGCCACTTGCTTTCTACTCCTTGTGCAAATAAAATTGTAGCATTTTTGTTGAACATTCTTGCTAAATTTCAGAAATACTCCTTTAAAACCCTGTTTAGTCGTATTAACTTGAGTTCATGCTTCAAGATAAAGTGACTAAGTAATGTCTTGACATGCAATGTAATTTCTGTTTGATTTGTGCTTAATACACTTATAACATTTTTTTTGTTATGGGATGCAGATGCAGGGAAGAAGACAAAGATGCCTATCTGTATTATATTTTGACTGTCCATGGACAAGGTCGCACAATAGTTTTCTGTACGTCAATTGCAGCTTTGCGCCATATTTCTTCCATTCTGCGGATTCTCGGTGTTAATGTTTGGACTCTTCATGCTCAAATGCAGCAGCGGGCACGTTTAAAGGTTTGTGTCCTTCTCCTTCCTTTGCCCCAATCAGTTTTGAAAATTGAAACTAGTTGTAGATCTCCTATGTTCAACCAGTGCACTGCTGTACTTGTTTGTTCCAAATAGCTTTTTCCTGTAAGATTGGTGCATAATGCATTCCTTCTTTATCTTCCTTTTCTCTAAGTGCATTGCATATGTCTTGGACTGTTGAAATTTTGATTAACTTGATTATCTTAATACCTAGTAATCTTTAATTTTCGTTGATGAATATTGTATTTTTTTCCATCATCATTGTTTTTGTTTCATCCCTTGTATGATGCAGGCCATGGACCGTTTTCGTGAAAGTGAGAATGGTATACTTGTTGCTACAGATGTTGCTGCAAGGGGTCTTGATATCCCTGGTGTTAGAACTGTTGTCCACTATCAGCTTCCACATTCGGCAGAGGTAAGTAAATATCTTGCTTCTTTTATCCATGTATACATACATTTATGTTACAACTGACATTTGTTTCTATTAAAAGGTTTATGTTCATAGAAGTGGAAGAACAGCTAGAGCTTCTGCTGAAGGTTGTAGTATTGCTTTAATCTCACCAAGAGATACAGCAAAGTTTGCTTCATTGTGCAAATCATTTTCTAAGGTTGTTTTCTGAAACATGTGTTCCCCATTAAATTTATGCATATAAATTAGAGATGTTAAAGTTGTACTCTAATCTATAGCTGTTATTTTGGTGATAGAGAAATCTGAGATCTCTTACTTGTAGCAGTTAGTAAGAATTAGTATGTTATTTTAAGAAAATTGAATAAACTAAATAATGTAGTATACTTGGGATATGTCAGCAATGCCCGGACCGATATAGTTTATTTACATGTCTGTTTCTTTATGTTGGCCATATGTACAGGATATTTTTCAGCGGTTTCCTTTAGAAAACTCATACATGCCAGAGGTTCTAAGACGATTGTCTCTCGCACGTCAAATAGACAAGATAACACGGAAGGATTCACAGGTAGTACAGATTTACCTGTAAAACATTTGGATAACCTTTTAGCTTGTGTTTATTGAACCAACATTTGTTACCGTGATGTATCAAGCGTGCTTGAGTTTGTCATTTTTTTTGTTTATGATCTGAAATCATTTTGAACATACATTTCCAGAAAGGAAAGAAAAAAGGAAGTGAAATGCTTTTGAATTTGATTTACCCAACCTGACATGCAGATGATAGAGGTTTCCCTTATTTCGTCTTCAAAAAAACTGCAATTGCTAGTTTGTTATAGAATTACATATCTTATGCTCTATTCATGTTTAGCAGTTAATTCTTGTTCTGCTTTTTCTCTCCATTTCCTACTGTTTCTTTACTCAATGCTTTTTCGCTTTAAAATATATACTTTGTTTCAACTTGTGCTGATCAGATATGAATTCTTGTATATGTCAACTCTATTTTCCTTCTGTGTTTTAGGAGAAAGCCGAGAAAAACTGGTTTGATCGGAATGCTAACTCGGTGGAATTAGTTACTGACAATTATGACAGTGAGGAGGAACAAGTGAACAAAATCAAGCAAATGAAAGTCGTCTCTAAACAGTTGAAGAAATTGCAGCAGGTTTGATTCTAGCCATATATATACACTTCACTTGAAATGATGCGTGGCCTTTTTTTTTCAATTTATTTAATTCTTCTCAAATGTTTCACATTGCAGGAGCTCAATTCGCTACTTTCGCGTCCTTTACAATCGAAATCGTTTTCACATCGATATTTAGCAGGGGTATCTATTATCCTTATTATGATATTCTTTTTCTCCCACTTTTGTTCTTACTGCTTGTTTACCACAATCCTTGTGCCTCTTGATAGTGCAATTATATTTCTTTTACTTTTTGACGACAAAACTCTGAAGCATAATAATCTACTTCCAGGCTGGTGTCACACCACTCTTGCAGGAACAGCTACAACAATTAGCCAAGCAAAAACTCAGTGATCACCAGGGCAAAAAGGGAAAATTGGTCGTGATTGGTCATGATTGTGTCGACGCGCTACAGGCACTGCGGAGTGCTGGCGAAGAGGTAGAATGTTTCGCCCTTTTTCGAGTTCTTGCAATCTGAATTGCCTTGCAAAGTTTGATATGTTAATGTAAATTGTTTTACACCATCACATAACTATGAAAGCTATGTTGGAAGATCAAATGCTCTTAGAATCCATTTCTTTTTGTGGCAAGAATCTTAGGAATTTCATTATAGGTTAATTTATTAAGATTGCTACACAGCTTATTTTTTTTAAATTTTTCGTTTGTTTTGTTCTTCCATTTGCCACTTTCTGGCCACAGGTGCGCATGGATGTGAAGGATTTGGTTGGAAAACAGAGGAATATGGAAAATCTAAAAAGAAAAAGAAAAGAGGAAAAGAAACGTAATTTTTCAATCTTAATATATCCTTTTTCTTTTTCCTTTTTGGTTATTTATATATCAATAGAGTAATTTTTGCTCTTCTAGTTGGTTAAGATTCTGGAATATTTGTTTCAGGTTTGCGTGATCAGCGAAGAAAGCAGAAGAGAAAGCTTAAACATGGAGAAGAATAGAAAATACTGTATAATTAGCTGATTTTCACATCAACCAAATTTTTGTCACTAGTTTCAAGTTTTTTATGTTTAAATTCGTTATAAAAAGTGTCACTTGCATAGTTTAATACCTTATATATTTTTCATGTTTGTCATAATTATCATAATTCATAAGTAAAGGACCACTATTAAGAGAGTCTTAGATATATGATTAAAGATTACATTATGTAAACTACTACAGTATTTGCATAGGACAATGTCATATGGGAGTTAATTTAATATTTTTAACTAAAACGACAAATCTTAATGATGCTCATGTAAATAAGCAATTAGAATTAAAATTATCAATAATGTCATTATAAGAGAATTTAGTTTTTATCCATCATCAATAAAAAGAGGAAAAGGTTAAAGTTTCACAAAGCATCTTGCTATCTATTAGGTAGCTTTTATTTACTGTGTATAAGACATAAAATACAATATAGAATAGAAAATGATATGTTTATTTAGTACAGATACATATAAGACAGACTGTATATGTACAAATTTTTTCTATATTTTGTGTCCACACTCAGAGTAGGTACACAAAATACAGGTGTTGATATAGAAATTTTAATGCAAATTTTGTTCCAAGTTTAGCCTATTATTAATCCATAATTTCGTCCGTTGTCTTTCTTATTTTTTCCCAAAATCCTAAAACAAAATTTTGTATATATATAAACACAAATTTATTCTGTACACAGTAGAACAAATACAAAACAAAATACACAAAATTTTCTGTATTGTATTGTACAATATCTGTATTTCTATACTGTATTGTATTAACTCTAAAACAAACACTACCTTAGTGAGCTGTAATTAAAATTATTTAGCCGGTCATTTTACTACATTTGAAGTTTTATAAATAAAAATAAGTGATTAAATGATGATGCAAAACTCTCTAATATAGTGTGTCACAAAACTATGAGAAATTGTAATGTGATACTTGAACACATTACTCCAAAAACATTCATAATTATATATTTTGATTTATGATATTTAAAATTTATATAAAAATAAAAAATATGTGATGTAGATATTTGTGGTGTATGTATTAAATATATATTTCTAAAACTAATCACTTCTAAATAATCTATAAGCACTGAAAAATAAAAGAAAAATAAACAAATCGAAACTAGTGAAGCTAACATTAACTACCTTTCTATTTTGAAGTAGGTAGCAGATTAGTGCATGTGCCTGGCCAATTGCCAACGCTTTGTTTCATTCCAAAATTGATTTTGGAGCAAACACCAAACCTAAAATCATTATTCATTAAAAAATAATAATATAAATTCAAATTTATAAAAAATCATATATATATAAACTGAAAATTTCATAATTATAACTTCTAATAAGTCTTGAATTATTAATATGTTATTATTTATAAGGTTCATTATAACCCTAATAACACTACTCTTATTTGTATGTAGCTGCCCGTGTCCTTTGTAGGGCAGTTTCTCCATCACCCATCCACCTCTCGGGCACTTTTTGTCAATTCTCAGTAATAATTTTCCTACACTATTTTTATAATTCCCATTTCATAAAGTATTAAAATTTTATATATTTGTAAGTACAATTTTCTTCATAAGTATTTAACAAATAAATTTTATTTTTGTATTGTGTTATAAAAGAATTTATATTGCTACTTTAACATTGTTGCTTTTACAGTCTATTTTAAATAATAATTCTTCTGCCATTTTTCTTACTTTTACAAGTCAATAGTCATTATTTTTTTAATATAAATTAGAGTTTAATTATGATTATATGATTGATTTATAAGAATTTTTAGTGAATAAATGATTGGATTAAAGATTTTGTACAAATATATTAATGCTTGACTAAATATATGTGTAAAATTACTTTTATGCTGACACTTAATTGAAATTAAATTCTATAAATTATTTTAAAACTTTTTTAAAATTAAAGATCTAAATTCTCAAAAAATAACTTTTACAATGGTTAAAATTAATATTTTTATCATCATATAAGTAAATATAAAATAATATATTTATAAATTACTCTTTAAAAGTTATTTAGAAATAAAAGCTTAAATAATAAATTATCTACCAAAACAAATCCTTAATCTTTTGACTCTTCCACTTCCACTTTCACTTTCACTTTCACTTTCACTTTCACCTCTTTCTCTCTCTCTCTTTCACTATATACTGCTTGACGTAACAATTCCAACAATAATCACTTTCCGTAATTAAATTTTAATTTTTGTCCCATTTTCTCGGGAAAATGTTGTTCCACAAAAAGAAAGAGTAGAATCAGTTTCAATTTTCCCCGACAAAACAAAGAAAGAATGTGGAAGCTAGCGCGATTCGCCGCTTCCAGCATCGCCCAATCGCGGCGGCGGTTGTTGTCGACGGCGATTCCGGGACCATGCATTGTTCACAAGCGCGGTGCCGATATCCTCCACGATCCCTGGTTCAACAAGGTTCTTCTTCAACCTTTCGAATTTTTCTTCTGTTTACTACTTACCCAGTTGAGAAATTTTGAGAATTTTGCTTTGTTTATTGTAAAGGAACCAACTTTCATTTGGTTCCCGCAATTTTTATCTTTTGGGTCGTTATTAAAGTCTCTGTGAAGTTCTGGGTTTACCTGTTTCAATTGGTTTGACGCTTTTTTTTCCCTCTGTGATCAAAGGTCTATCTATGGGTTCCAAGGTCTCAGATTTTTTTTCAAAGAAAAAAGCAATTTTTTGAGTTTTTTATTTTATTTTTTTTTCATGATTTTACAAAGAAACAATAAAATGTTATTTTTTATTTTTCATGATTTTTAATTTTTAATTTTTTATTTTTCAAGATTCTGGTTTTCAGTTTTTGCATTTTCCTTCGTACAATCCTAAAAAAAACATGAAGTTGACTGAATATAGAATATTAAAACTAAAAATAGCTTCGTGAAACCTAAGAGACAATGTTGAAAAAGTTTCAGCGACGGATCCAGGAAATTTAGATGATAGGTATATTTAGTATTGAAAGAATTCAGTAATGGATCCAGGAAATTTGGATAACAAGGGTAAAATAGTACATACGAACAAGTTTCATGTATTTTTGTTCTTAATGTGGAGTACTTAACAAAATAATGAGGGTAAAATAAGTATACACTCATATACTTTTAGTGAAAGTTCTCAAATTTTGGTCGGGGCATGTGACCCTTACCTTTATAAAATAGATCCATGCCTGAAAGCCAATGTTTTGA
Organism: Aeschynomene evenia; assembly: GCA_013621005.1. Lineage (NCBI taxonomy): Eukaryota > Viridiplantae > Streptophyta > Magnoliopsida > Fabales > Fabaceae > Aeschynomene > Aeschynomene evenia. The sequence continues at coordinate 2,439,125 of CM024264.1, read as the reverse complement.
GAGCTTATTTTTGTGTTTCTTTAAAAAGAAAATAAAAAAAGGGGGAAAATTTGAGCTGAAGAGAGCATATGTTGTACAACTTTCAAAGGTTGGTGTTTAGATTACTGCAAAAATGGAGCTATTATGGGATTATTTTATTCTCTTGTTAATCCACGTGCAAAGAGTCTAATTATGTTTTAACTAAACAAAATATAAGAAAGAAATAGGTGAATATTTTTATGTAATTCACTTTTGCTCTGATGTTTTTCCATGGAATGTGGTTTAAAGTTTGATTGATATGAACTAATTCATGGTAAAATGATGCTTAAGGATATACTTAGTTTTTTCTTTTGGATCCTTCTGATGTTAAAAAAAATACAATCTAGGCTTATCTGGGTATGTCTTGTATAATCTTTGAGAAGATGTCAAATTGGCCATTAAAACCTTTATCCACATTCTTTGTCCTATGAAGTTTCACTTATTTGGCTTTTATTTGTTTCTCTTTAAATTTGAATACAGGATACTGGGTTTCCCTTGACTGAAAGGGATAGATTGGGGCTTAGGGGCCTCCTTCCTCCCCGTGTCATTTCATTCGAGCAGCAATATGATCGCTTCAGTAAGTTTAGGCCTATTCATATATTATTTTATGTATTTGGATATTTCAGTCTCAGTAAGTTTGCCTATCTTCTGAAAACCATATTGTATACTCTGCTATTGTTGTTCATGTTTTTATAGTTTCCTTATTCAGTAATAATTGACAAAGATATATTTGTTTTTTTAGTGGACTCATTCCGATCTTTGGAGAAGAATACTCAGGGCCAACCGGATAAAGTTGTTGCCCTAGCCAAATGGAGAATCCTAAATAGACTGCATGACAGGAATGAAACTTTGTACTACAGAGTGAGTTTGATGATGAAGTTTTCTTGTTTACCTGAGAGTATAGTAAAGTTTATGTTATATGAGTCTTACTTTAGTTTCATTTCTCTTCAGGTTCTTATTGATAATATTAAAGAGTTTGCTCCAATAATATATACGCCTACAGTTGGATTAGTTTGTCAAAATTATTCAGGTTTATTTAGACGTCCACGCGGAATGTATTTTAGTGCCAAAGATAAAGGAGAGATGATGTCAATGATCTATAACTGGCCAGCTCAACAGGTATAGCATTACATTTGTTTGGTTCATTCAGTAGCGAAAGTGCCGTAGACTTATTCATTTATTGTGTTTGGCTCTTGTTGCAGGTAGACATGATTGTCTTGACTGATGGTAGTCGAATTCTTGGCTTAGGTGACCTTGGAGTCCAAGGCATTGGAATTCCAATAGGAAAACTTGATATGTATGTTGCTGCTGCTGGTATCAACCCACAAAGAGTATGCTTCTTTTTCTCTCCTTCTATCTATTTTCTTCCCGATCTCTGTTTTCTTGCTCACATCTCGTGGTTATGGAAGTTAAGTATCTTCCCCAATGGCCTTGGCTTGGGACAGAAGCATTATTAGCATTTAATAGTGGATGGGATTATTACCCATGCTGTTGCGGGGATACCTAGGCTTATATATAATTTTATGGGTAAATTACACTGACCTCCCCTTCAGGTTTGGTGAAATTCAACTTTGCTTCACTCTATTTGTTCATTCATGTGACACTAATCTCCGCTAAATGCACTGTTCATGGGAGGTGAGTGTAATTTTCCAGGGGAGGTCAGTATAATAATCTTACAAACTCAAGGATCCCTTGATTAAATTTTACAAATAGAGGGGAGGTGGAGTGAATTTCACTAAACCTCAAGTTAGTGTAATTTACCCTAATTTCATTAAAGCTTTCAATTTTGTCATAACAGTTTAAAGGCATCATCTATAAACAGAATCAATGTGTTTATTTCATTTTGACTTCGTGTTGGTAATTGGTTTAGACTTTAGAATAATATGTCAATTTGGTTTCTTTTGTTTAACTACTACTTGGTAATGTTACTACGTATTGTTAACTCACCATATATTGTTTTTACAACTGTGTTAGATACTTCCAGTCATGCTAGATGTTGGCACCAACAATCAGAAGCTACTTGAAAACCGTCTTTGTGAGCAAAACTCTGTTCTTTTAGATCTTTTGTTTCCTATTTTTAAAAGGTTTCATTTGTCTGAACATTTTGTTTCATATTCTGTGTACTCAGGCTTTGTTTTTAAATTAAGGAAGACATAATGCTTCTCAGCAAACAAGATTTATGCTAGTTAGGTTAGTTGACATTGTGTAAGGTATTGGCTTTTCTAACGTTATTTTGATGTGATAGATTTAGGAATTCGACAACCAAGGTTAGAAGGTGAAGAGTATCTATCAATTGTGGATGAGTTCATGGATGCTGTTCATGCTCGATGGCCTAAGGCTATTGTGCAGGTTTTGTGTTTATTCTAGTACTTACAGCTCTAAATATTTTTAAATTTCATCAATTTTTTTTTTCTGGCACAAAGACTTTATCCAATTTTGTAACCAGATTGTTGTGGTAACTTTATCAGTTTGAGGATTTCCAAATGAAGTGGGCTTTTGCAACCCTTGAACGATATCACAAAAGGTTCTGCATGTTTAATGATGATATACAGGTGAGAAAGTGATATTGATTTATTTTTTTAATTTGGGAAATAGTAAACGTGCTATTTATTTTCATTGTGTTATTGAAGGTAGATACTGAAATTTCATTTTCCTTTCATGTCCTATAGGGCACTGCTGGTGTTGCACTTGCCGGATTATTGGGAACTGTCAGAGCCCAAGGTCGACCACTGTCTGATTTTGTGAAGCAAAAGATAGTTGTGGTTGGAGCTGGGAGGTAATTGAAAAACTGGTTATGATGGCCATAATATTCGGTCTTTTTTTTCTATTTGCTGTTCCATCACTCATTATAGACTCGCTACTTTCTGTCTCAAAAACATTTGTTGTTTGACTTGCAGTGCAGGGCTAGGTGTTCTAAAAATGGCCATCCAGTCAGTTTCAAAGATGTTAGGGTGCAGTGAATCAGCTGCCAAAAGTCAATTCTTTTTAATTGATAAAGATGTATGATTCCACGTATTTACTACTATCATAACCATGATAAAAATATCAAATTTTGATTTTGATTGACCTTCATGTAGTGCAAACATTATTTTTAATTTCATTTGTCTTTATTTCTCTTCATATCAGATATTGCTGATATGCGAAAAGAATAAATGATTGTGTGCCTATCAATGTATGAATGCTGCTATTTCGTATTTGTATGCTGCTGTATCAAGTATGATTACAATGACGTTTCATTATGCAGGGTCTTGTCACAACGGAACGGAGCAATCTTGATCCTGCTGCAGCTCCATTTGCCAAAAACCCAAGAGACATAGAGGGGCTTACCGAGGGTGCTAGTATAATTGAAGTGGTAAATGTTACAGGATTCATTAAGGAAAACTCTTCTCAGTCTAAGCTTATAATTAAAAAATAATTATTTTGTTATAAGAGGACTAGACCCATCTACCTTTAGGGTTTGTTTGGTTGGAGAGTAAAATTGAGGGCAAATTTTCCTTGATTGAGCTTCATGTGTAATTTCTCAATCAAGGAAAATTTACCCCCACTTTTACCGCTCAACCAAACACCTTAGTGATACTAATTTTAAAGATTATGCATACTTATATTCATCCTTTAATAATTGAACTGTTGATCTTTAGGTGAAGAAAGTTAAACCACATGTGCTCCTTGGTTTGTCTGGGGTTGGTGGTATTTTCAATGAAGAGGTAATTACCTTATAGAATTTCACTTCTATCATTTCCTATCCCTTGGTGGACTACATTAAATAAATATGATTGTAATGTTCGAATGCTTTGGGTTCTGTACATAGTCTTCTGCTGCAATTGAGTTTCTTAATTTTATGTTGAGATTCGACTCAGGTCCTTAAGGCAATGAGAGAATCTGTTTCAACAAAACCTGCTATCTTTGCCATGTCTAATCCCACCATGAATGGTTTGTTTGTACACGGCTCAATAAGCTCTCATAATTCCTTGATAACGTCTCAGTTTTAATTTTGACATTATCTTTTGCGTGTTATGTGGACAGCTGAATGCACTGCTATTGATGCGTTTAATCATGCTGGAGCAGATATAGTGTTTGCTAGTGGAAGCCCTTTCGATAATGTAGATCTTGGTAATCGCCTCAATTGGTTTTGATGCATCTTTGTCTAGTTAGGATTTTCCTCAGCTTTTGAATCTCCAAATAAAATCTTGTGCAGGTAATGGAAAAGTGGGCCATGTAAATCAAGCAAACAACATGTACTTGTTTCCAGGGTAGGGCATACTTTCCTGTCTTGTGTAATTTTCATGAATCATAAACCTATCGATGGAAATATTGATGTCATATTTGTTTTGAACTTCTCATTTTAGAATTGGCTTGGGAACGCTTTTGTCCGGTGCTCGTCTTATAACAGATGGAATGTTGCAGGCAGCTGCTGAATGGTAAGCGCGTGTTAACTAGGACAATTTTTTCTTTTTATCTAACAGAAGATATTAGAACTAGCATATGTCGAAGTTTGTTAAAAGTTCTTGCCCAGTACTCACTCTACATGATGAGAGTATTTTTACTTCCAAGTTGTAAGTAACATGATTACTTTATGCGCCTTAGTCCTATGCTATTGCCATAGGTTCAAAATACTATTTATCTTCAGGGGATTTTTTGTTTTTTATATGGTGAGAATGTTTTTTATAATTTCATTGGATTACATGGCATCTTTTTTGGCAATCCTGATAACATTTCATTTTATGCTTATTTTCAAATAATTACTAACATAGTATCATTCTCACAGCCTTGCGTCGTACATGTCAGAGGAAGATATCTTACAAGGAATCTTGTATCCATCCATTAATAAGTAACATTCCTTCTGTCTCTTAATATCATTTGATTTTCATTTTGGCTGTTTGCTAGTTCTTAATATTTGATAACACGGATTTCTCTGACCGAAACTACTTTTGCCTGTGGCAGCATACGAAATGTAACGGCAGAGGTTGGGGCTGCTGTGCTTCGAGCTGCCGTTGAAGAAGAGCTGGCAGAAGGACATGGTGATGTAGGCCCCAGAGAACTCGCGCTCATGTCAAAAGTACGTAAAAAAAATTGTCAGATTACATGTGCATGATATAATACAAATTCTGATAGAGTGGACCACTATAGTTTTGCATACTATCTTTGTTGAATGATTTGTCCAAGATTAATTAGTAAAAATAGTTCTAGACCACATTTCAACAGTGCAAATTAATTTTTTTGTGAAGTCTTTTATATATAAATGTTACATTGAACATTGCTTTAATGAACTTTATTACCAAAATTTATACTATCAGTCGTGTCAAACAGGACATTACTTGATGAATTTCTGCGACCGCTAACTATTCATTATCACAATTGTTGCAGGAAGAGACCATTGAATACGTCCGAAGCAATATGTGGTACCCGGTTTATTCCCCTCTTGTTCATGAAAAGTAAACATCCTATCTCTCTATGTACAATTTTTTTTTTCTATCTGAAGACCTTATGCAATGGACATGTCAAAGTGCTTCAGCCATAATATTCTCTATTTGTAGTTTCTGTCATTCTTAATTCATAACTCCCAAAGTTAAGTTGAAGGGAAGATAGAGAAAAAGGGTAAAGAGAATATGTATCCTCTCCCCTTTTTTGATTGTCAATGTATTGTCATTGGAAATTAACTTCCCTAAGTTTGTTACTTTGTTGTATTATATTATATAGTGCAATGTTTTTGTTGATGTACCAAGAGAAAAGTGTAAGCTAATTTAGGGAGTTTTTGGCTCGGTTTAAATCACAGTGCTTATGATTTTTTTTTTTTTAACTTTTAAGAAGTTAAAAATTAAAAAAATTACTTTAATTTTTTATTCTATTTGTCTATATAATTTATTAGAAAGACACTTTTATGATTTTTGATAAGTTAAAATATTTAGTTTATATATTAAGACATTTTTTATAACATTCAGAATAAGCACTTCTGCTATCTTGTATAAAAAATAAAATAAATTATTTATGAGTTACTTTTTAGAAGTCAATTTTACTATGATGGCAAACTAAAAGTGTTATAAGTGTATATAATTGATTTTTGGAGAACTTAAGTGTTTCAAATGAAAATCTTTTGGGATTAACTTATGGTTTTACTTTAATTTTTTTTTCTTTTACTTTTGCTTATTTAAACATGTACAATGTAACAGATCCCAAATAACATGCTTGAACTAAATTAGTAGGGCAAGACAGGTTCACATTTCTTCATAGTCTTATTGTTATATCAGCTTATCAAGAATACCACATTAGGATCAATTATACAACCAATGAGAGTACAATATTACAAGCTATGATCCTCAGTAAACAAAACAGAAGTGCTAGAAACATACCAGAAAGAAAGAAAGAAAGAAAGAAAGAAATTAAAGTCTAAGAAACATGACAGAATTTTCCTTTCTTACTACTTAGAATTGATTGCATTATGAATCAAAAGGAAGATTCTTCACTTCTATAATAGAAGAGGCCAGAAGGACAACCATTTGAAGGTAGAGCTAGCCTCACAGGACTAGCAGCGCCTTCTTCGACGGTCAAGAAGCCGGTATTTCCGGTTATATCAGTCTTAACATAACCAGGGCAAACACTATTGATGCAAAAATTAGGGTACTTCTTAGCAAGAATCCTTGTATATGCATTCATAGCAGCTTTTGAGAGAATATATGCACCAATACTCTTAGGCCACCCTTTGCTTTCCAATGAGCCTTCTTTGAAATCTTTCAGAAACTGATTCAAAACTTCATCCACTCTTTCTTCTGTTAGGTTATCAGCATCACTTAACACCCCTTTAGCCCATTCATTTGGTACACCCTGGAAAAAGTTGACACTAATAAGTGATAAGAAGTTGAATGAATGAAGTGTTCTGTTTTGTGTTTGCAGAATTGTTTCTAGGTACAATTGGTTCCTGGTAGAATTTGTTTAGTGATTTAATTTGTATCTAGTTGTTCATCTAAACATGATTCTGACAGAAAATGATGTGATTTAATTTGTGTTAAGTTGTTTGTCTAAATGTGATTCTCATGGAAAATAATGTTTTCACTGATTTTGATATCTAAAAACTAGGCATCATCACTGATTTTGGAGAAGAGGAGGAGAAAGAAATTGAAGGTATTCCTCTCCAACATAGCATACAAAATTAGTCTAACTTGAATATAGATAATAATAATTTAATCCATAAGTATCTTAAGATTTTAGGCAAAGACACTACAAATTTACTGATTCAAAATGCAATAGCATATACCTCTAACTTTCCCAAGAAGGATGAAACATTAATAATTCTTGGTGAATCAGATAACTGGAGCAGAGGCATAAGAGATTCAGTTGTTCTTTTAGTGCCATAGTAATTTATTTGCAAGCATTCTTCACCTAGTTCATATGTTTGAATCATTGCCTTTTCTATTTCATCATCAGATAATGCCTGCAAAGTAGTCATTAAGAACAACCCTCTCAATACTCAACAAATTTAATATATATATATTATATACACACAAACTTACCCCACGTTTCATTATTGCTGAAGGGATTAATTCATTGTCTTTAATCACAATTCCACTAATCCCTGCATTGTTAACCTACAAAATGCAATTATAACATAAACACAAGCACAATATTCAAATCTTGCAAATGGAAATGTCATTGCAATTATTTCTGCAGTTGACTAAAGTGCCATTCTTTTTAGGTAATAAATAAAGGGGCATGAATAAATTTATATCTAACATTACTCCTTTGGCGAGGTAATAACAAAGATTAAACCCCTAATAACTTAGTCATAGATGTTCAGACTTATCAAACCCAAGAGTGTATCTAAACGAGTTTACTTATAAACTCGTAGACGGGATTAAGATTCTAAAATTTTAAACTCGTAAGAGTTTACGAGTTAACTCGATAGTTTGATAATCTTGAATGTTTTGATATCATCTTATGAACTATCTCAAATGCTTAAACTAAGGACTAGAGAGACACATAAATGAATTTATATCTTTCATAAAGCAACAAAAGGGGAGAGTATAAATTAAAATTTTCCATTTTTATAAATATATACCAGAATATCAAGTTTCCCAAATTTGGATCTGAGGAAATCAGCAAGAGAAGCAACACTTTTAGGATCAGCAACATCTAACTGATGAAACAGAACAAGTTCATGAGAAATGCCAGAATCTATGAGTGTTTGCAATGCATGAAGGCCTCTCTTCTCATTTCTTGAAGTCAGAACCACCTTGTGAACCCCATTTGAAGCCAATTGCTTCACAATCTCCAATCCAATCCCTTTGTTTGCTCCTGTCACCACTGCATACCTGTTCAAAATCAAGTAATCAACAGAACATGTAGTATATATCAATCAAAGAGCAAAGAAATTAAAGTGAAGAGTATATTATTATACCTTTTTGTAGATTCTTCCATCCTTCTTTAGTTTTGAGCCTTTAAGTTCAAAGTGAGGCTATTGTGCTATTATGGATAATTATTAGACTCAACTCACCAATATATAATATATTCAATCAAGATATCATATCATCTAGCACGGACACGAGAGACACAACAAACTAAAAAATTATAGGACACAAACATGACATATATATAAATATATAATAAATATTTTTTAGTAAAACTTCTCTTACTTTAAGTTAAAAATACATATTCAATTTAAGTTTTTTTGAGTCAAGTAAATATAGGTAGGATTTGATCTTATGTTACTTCATAAGGTATGAAAAGATCAAAAAAAAAAATGTGCATGTCCATGATGTACCTGGCTTGTATCTATAGTGTGTCACGACGTGTTCGATGTGTGTCAGACAACTTCCACCGTGTCCAATGCATGTTCGATCTTAAAAAAATTATTTTTTCTCAAACACGTACAGTGTCAATGTCCACCGGACACATGAACACGCACGCCTTAGCATCCTAATCCGTGCTTCCTAGCCTATCATTGATTCAACCAATGAATCATATCTTGGACCGGATCTTATTAAATAAATATAAATAAATAATTATTAATTTAGCATATTTTAAGTTGTAAGCCAATTGGGTTGAAGGAAAAGAACAAAATTAAGATAAAAAAAAGAAAGAAAGAATGAACTTTGCATGATTGACTTTTGAGGACAGTGTCAGCATCATGAGAAACACTATCATAGCATGAAAGTGCAATAATGCTTATTGTACAACAAATATACGTTCAACTAGTATCCAACGTATGTTATATATGATATAGAATGTGTGCTATATGTATAACATACGTACATATAACACATATTTTATATAATGTATAACACGTGTTGGATACTAGTTAGACATATTTCAGTTATACGACAAATATTATTGATGAACATGTAACAAAAATAAAAATATAAAAAAAGTAAAAAAAAAAGATATCATGAGAGAACAGCTGGAACCCAAATGGGAAAACCAATGCTATCTTCCCTGTCCCATTGTTGAGAATAATAAAGTTAGATATTTATATTATCACATGAATAAAACAAACCTCAATTTTAATAAAGTTTGATAATATTATGTGAATAATAGATTTTAAGTATACTAATCAATAATTTAGGATATACATTTTACTTTGTAATATGATATGCATTAAACAACATACATAAGATTTAGATCATTAGATGCTATATAAAACAAAACAAAAGAAATCACTTACCCTTTTGTTACATCTAAGAATTTTTGGAGTACTTTTTGGCCTTCATCAATCTCATTGTTATAACTCTCAATCAAGTGTTTGTTGTAGTAACTTTTAACAAGTTCTAGTAAACATAATCTTCTAATCGAGTTTGTTATTATATGAAAGAAATTAAAATAATACTAGTGTCCCAATTCAAATCAAACTATAAAGCTTATGTATAAGATGAGATAACTCATGAAGTTTTGAAGTAACAAAATTCTACCTCTGTTTTATTTCAATTTTTTTTGTATTTTCTTTAAGAAATTAGTCTAAGAAACATGACAGAACAATTTGTAACAACTCATCATCACAACATAGTCTAACATCTTAAGATACATATGAATCAAAAGGAAGATTCCTCAGTCCTAGCATAGAAGAGACCAGATGAACTGCCATTTGAAGGCAGAGCTAGCCTCACAGGACTAGCAGCGCCTTCTTCAACGGTTAAGAATCCAGTGTTGCCGGTCATGTCAGTTTTGACATAACCGGGACAAACACTATTGACGCAGAAATTAGGGTACTTCTTAGCAAGAATCCTTGTGTATGCATTCATAGCAGCTTTTGAGGGAATATATGCACTAAAACCCTTAGGCCACCCTTTGATTCCCAATGAACCTTCTTTGAAACCTTTTAGAAATTGATTCAAAACTTCATCCACTCTCTCTTCTGTTAGATTATCAGCATCACTTAACACCCCTTTAGCCCATTCATTTGGTATATTCTGAAAAAAAAAAATGACACGAATAAGCGATAAGGTTTGTTGTTGTTGTATTAGATTCAATTATAGAAACAAGAATTTATTTTGATATGTGAAAAACAAACATCATCACAAATTAGCAAAATCAATCAGTATCTTTAGATTTTAGGCAATTGATAATGCAATAGCATATACCTCTAACTTTCCAATGGAGGATGAAACATTAACAATTCTTGGTGAATCAGATAACTGAAGCAGAGGCATAAGAGATTCAATTGTTCTTTTAGCACCATAGTAATTTATTTCCAAGCACTCTTCAGCTAGTTCATATGTTTGAATCATTTTTTCCATTTCATCATCAGATATTGCCTGAAAAGTAGTAATTAATGACAACTCAACAAATTAAACATTGTTGAAGTATATATATATATATATATATATATATATATATATATAACACTTACCCCCCATTTCATTGTTGTTAAAGGGATTAAATCAATGTCTTTAACCATAGCTCCACTAATCCCTGCATTGTTAACCTACAAAATGCAATTATAACATACTACAAAGATTAAGAACATGACTTGACACATAGTAATAAACACAACCACAATATACACCAATTAAATAAGAGGATGAATCTGTTAACATTGGTATAAGAAAATCAGAATTGGTATAACATTGGTACCAGAATATCAAGTTTTCCAAATTTGGATTTGAGAAAATCAGCAAGAGAAGCAACACTTATAGGATCAGCAACATCTAACTGATGAAACAGAACAAGTTCATGAGAAATGCCAGAATCTATGAGTGTTTGCAATGCATGAAGGCCTCTTTTCTCATCTCTTGAGGTCAGAACCACCTTGTGGACTCCATTTGAAGCCAATTGCTTCACTATCTCCAATCCTATTCCTTTGTTTGATCCAGTCACTACTGCATATCTGTTCAAAATCAATTCTCATATCACAGTAATTTCCAAATTTCATAGAAATAATTATGTGATTGGATGTTGGAACTAAGTATATATCAAAGAGCATAGAAATTGAAGTCATAGTGTGTAAACTATACCTTTTTGGAGATTCTTCCATCATTAGTTTTTGAGCCTTCAAGTTCAAAGTGAGAACAATTGAACAATGGTTCAAATATATATAGCTATTATGCATAGTTATTAAATTAATTAAATTAAATTAAACTTCACCTTTTTCTTTTATCTCCCATAAAATTTAGGTGTGTACCATTAAAAACAGTGACTAATTCTCTCATATTAATGACTAATCTTCTCATACTAATTGGACTCCATTTTGGGGTTAAAACCTTCAGCACTTGATTAAGGAACCTAATGAGCTTATCAATATACCACCCCGACATAGTTTAAATAAAATTATAAGTCTACTTAATCAATATGTATCATATAATTAATTTTCACCAACAATTTAGTTGATACTCATCAATCAAACGAGCCTACTTACTATATTAACTCTTGAACATTTTATGATTGCAAATTTACATACTATGAAAATAGTTATTATTTGCTCTTATACTACCCTTATTTAATGGTGATTTAGTGATGCTAATAGTTTTCAATGAATAAATATTAAAGAATAATATTTTAAATTAAAATTCAAAGTACTTCACAACTTACTAATCTTTTTATTTTTCCCACCAATAATTCGAGCCTAATTACTTTAAAGTCTCAAAAATATTTCATGCCTACAAATTTACTTAATTGCCATTGAGTTTATACTAAAATATTTTTTAGTAAAAAAATATCACTAAATAGTCTAATAAAAAAATCAAGTTATGTTAAGACTTACTATATTTTACTTCCACTCACCTACAATTAATCATGACATATCAATTATTTAGACTACTTAGAGAAATTTCAACTTTATTTGTTGGAAGCAATGAGTAATATATTGGAGACAGAGCTAGGGTGGCCAATACTCAATAGGTAATATCATATAAGAAATATTTGTTTTAATAATTTCTAATCTTATTTAAATAAATGAACATTTTACAATCAAAATATTAATAAAACACTTACATTTACATAGCATGTTATCTATTTTAATATTTAAATATACTTTTAAACAAAACATCGATATAAGTTAAAGTAAATATAATTTTTAAGGGTCAAATTAAGAAAAATAAATAACTAATTGAATAAATTAAACATTTTAGGGAGAGCTCACAAACATTAATTTTACCTCTAGTTATAGGACCATTGCGTAGATAGTATTTTATTATTATTAATTAATACTTAAAAAGATTTTGTATTAATATAATTAACACTTTGATCCTACAAAGTTTTTGTGTCAATTATTTAGTTATATATATTTTACATTTATTCTTTACAAACAATCTAACAACTTCTAATTCAAATGAAAATTACTTCTTCCAAAATGATTTTATTGATCAATTGATTCCCTTATCATGTGTATTTATGGCACTCTCATAAAGCAAGCATCTTCATTAAACTTATCCACCTAACTAATATCTAACAATCTAATTAATCCAATTAATCTAGAACTCTCTTAAACATCTTACCTAAACTCATCTTGCCTAAAAAAGTAATAAGTATAGTGTAACTCAAATCAAATCAAATCAAATTGAAATTTCATGGCTATTGATGAAATTCCACATCATCTATAATTAGAATAGCTAGTAAAGTGAACTTATAGTAGATGCATTAAAATTTCACTCTTGAAAATATGATCATGTGAATGAAAGATCTTTATATTTGATAGGCGGAAGACTATAGACTTTAAAAAGTGATATTTCACTATTTTTCGAGAAACACTATAAAAGTAAAGATTATAGTCTTTAAAATACTTAATTACATAAATTTTTTTAAGTTAGTAGAAATTAAAGTTTATACACTTTAAAAAGTGAGATTTCACTATTTTTCTAGAAATGCTATAAAAGTAAAGACTATATAGCCTTTAAAATTTTGAATTACATAATTGTTAGAACTGATTAAAAATTGAAGGCTATAGTCTTTAAAAAGAGCTTTAATTATTTTTCTAGAAACATTGTAAAAGTAAAGACTACCGTCTTTAAAAAATTGAATTACCTAATTTTTTAGACAAAGTAGAAATTGAAAGCAATAGACTTTAAAAAGTGAGATTTCTCTATTTTCTAAAAATACATGAAAAGTAAAGACTATAGTCTTTAAAATAGTGAATAACATAATTTTTTAAAAACAGTAGAAATTGAAGGCTATATACTTTAAAAAGTGAGATTTCACTATTTTCTAGAAACACCATAAAAGTAAAGACTATAGTCTTTAAAATATTTAACTACATAATTTTTATAACTAACTAGAAATTGAAGGATATAGACATTAAAAAGTGATTTTTCACTATTTTTTTAGAAACACTATAAAAGTAAAGACTATAGTCTTTAAAATACTGAATTACATAATTTTTTTTAAACAAAGTACAAATTGAAGACTATAGACTATAAAAAGTGAGATTTCACTATTTTTCTAGAAACACTCTAAAAGTAAAGACCATAGTTTTTAAAATACTGAATTACATAATTTTTCGAACTAATTAGAAATTGAAGGCTATAGATTTTAAAACGTGAGAATTCACTATTTTAGTAGAAACCCTATAAAAGTAAAGACTTTAGTCTTTAAAATATGGAATTACATAATTTTTTAAACAAAGTAGAAATTGAAGGCTATAGACTTTAAAAATAGAGATTTCCCTATTTTTCTAGAAACACCATAAAAGTAAAGACTATAGTATATAAAATATTGAATTACAGAATTTTTAGAAGTAATTAGAAATTGAAGACTATAGACTTTAAAAAGTGCGATTTCAATATTTTTCGCAAAACACTATAAAAGTAAAGATATAGTCTTTAAAATATTGAATTACATATAATTTTTAAAATTAAGTAGAAATTGAAGGTTATAGACTTTATAAAGTGAGATTTCACTATTTTTCTAGAAACAATATAGAATTAAAGAATATAGTCTTTAAAATATTGAATTACCTAATTTTTTAGACAAAGTAGAAATTGAAGGCTATAGACTTTAAAAAGTTAGATTTCACTATTTTTCTAAAAACACAAGAAAAGTAAAGACTATAGTTTTTAAAATACCTAATTACATAATTTTTATAACTAATAAGAAATTTAAGGCTACAGAATTTAAAAAGTGAGATTTCACTATTTTTCTATAAACGCTATAAAAGTAAAGACAATAGTCTTTAAAATATCGAATTACATGATTTTATAAACAAAGTAAAAATTGAAGGTCATTGACTTTAAAAAGTGAGATTTCACTATTTATTTGAGAACATACGAAAAGTAAAGACTATAGCCTTTAAAATACTGAATTACATAATTTTGTTTTAAGAAAAGTAGAAAAGTAAAGATAATAGACTTTAAAATATTGAATTACATAATTTTTAGAACTAGGTAGAAATTGAAGGCTATAGGCTTTAAAAAGTGAGATTTCACCATTTTTCTAGAAATGCTATAAAAGTAAAGACTATAGTTTTCTAAAATTTTGAATTACATAATTTTTAGAGTTAGGTAGAAATTGAAGCTATAAGCTTTAAAAAGTGAGATTTCACTATTTTTCTAGAAATGCTATAAAAGTAAAGACTATAATCTTTAAAATTTTGAATTACGTATTTTTTAGAACTAGGTAGATATTGAAGGTTATAGGTTTTAAAAAGTGAGATTTCACTATTTTTCTAGAAATGCTATAAAAGTAAAGACTATAGTCTTTAAAATCTTGAATTACAAAATTTTTAGACCTAGGTAGAAATTGAAGGCTATTGGCTTTAAAAAGTGAAATTTCATTAGTTTTCTAGAAATGCTTTAAAAGTATAGACTATAGTCTTTAAAATTTTGAATTACATAATTTTTTGAACTAGGTAGAAATTGAAGGCTATAGCCTTTAAAAAGTGAGATTTCACTATTTTTCTAGAAATGCTATAAAAGTAAAGACTATAGTCTTTAAAATATTGGTATTACATAAATTTTAGAATTAGGTAAAAATTGAATGCTAGGTGGTTGTAAAGCTTGGCATCTCGGCCGGCGTATCGATAGGGCGGGGTTTTTTTTCTTTTCTTTCGTTGTTTGCAGTATTTAGACATCTTTAATGGATATAACTCTTAACACACTGCTTCTTTGGTAGTTTTATTGTCTAGTTTGTTGTTGTTTTTTCATGTGGAGGGCACGCTAACGGTAGGTGGGCATGCGCCTAGTTGCTTGTGGAGGGCAACAATATACTTGTGTTTTCTTATTTTTAAAAACAGGTAAAAATTGAAGGCTATAGGCTTTTAAAAGTGAGATATAACAGTTTTTTTTCCTAGAAAAACTACAAAAGTAAATACTATAGTCTTTAAAATATTGAATTAAACAATTTTGACAACTAGGTAGAAATTGAAGGCTATAGGCTTTAAAAAGAGATATCTTACTATTTTTCTAGAAATTCTATAAAAGTAAAGGTTTTATCTTTTAAAATATTGAATTACATAATTTTTAGAACTAGGTAGAAATTGAAGGTTATAGGCTTTAAAAAGTGAGATTTTATTATTTTTCTAGAAATCTTATAAAAGTAAAGGCTATAGTCTTTGAAATATTAAATTACATAATTTTTTGAACTTGATAGAAATTAAGGCTATAGGCTTTAAAAAGTGAAATTTCATTAGTTTTCTAGAAATGCTATAAAAGTAAAGACTATAGTCTTTAAAATTTTGAATTACATAATTTTTGGAACTAGGTAGAAATTGAAGTCTATAGGCTTTTAAAAGTGAAATTTCACTATTTTTCTAGAAATGCTATAAAAGTAAAGACTATAGTCTTTAAAATATTAAATTACATAATTTTTAGAATTAGGTAGAAATTGAGGACTGTAGGCTTTAAAAAGTGAAATTTCACTATTTGTCTAGAAATTCTATAAAAGTAAAGACTATAATCTTTAAAATTTTGAATTACGTATTTTTTGGAACTAGGTAGAAATTGAAGATTACAGGCTTTAAAAAGTAATATTTCATTGTTTTTCTAGAAATGCTATAATAGTAAATACTAGGTAGAAATTGAAGACTATAGATTTTAAATAGTGAGATTTCACTATTTTTCTAAAAATGTTTTAAAATAAAGACTACAGTTTTTAAAATTTTGAATTACATAATTTTTAGAACTAGGTAGAAATTGAAGGTTATAGACTTTAAAAAGTGAAATTTCATTATTTTTCTAGAAATGCGATAAAAGTAAAGACTATAATCTTTAAAATTTTGAATTACGTATTGTTTAGAACTAGGTAGAAATTGATGGTTATAGGCTTTAAAAAGTGAGATTTCGCTATTTCTCTAGAAATGGTAAAAAAGTAAATATTATAATCTTTAAAATATTGGTATTACATAAGTTTCAGAATTATGTAAAAATTGAAGGCTATAGGCTTTAAAAAGTGAGATTTCACTATTTTTCAAAAAATGCTTTAAAAGTAAAGAATATAGTTTTTAAAATTTTGAATAACATAACTTTTTGAACTAGGTGGAAATTGAATGCTATAGTCTTTAAAAAGTGAGATTTCACTATTTTTATAGAAATAATATAAAAGTAAAGACAATAGTCTTTAAAATATTGAATTATATACAATTTTTATAACTAGGTAGAAATTGAAGGCTATAGGCTTTAAAAAGTGAGATTTCACTATTTTTCTAGAAATTCTATAAAAGTAAAGACTATAGTCTTTAAAATTTTGAATTACGTATTTTTTAGAACTAGGTAGAAATTGAAAGTTATAGGCTTTAAAAAGTAAGATTTCACTATTTTTCTAGAAATGCTATTAAAGTAAATACTATAGTCTTTAAAATCTTGAATTACATAATTTTTAGACCTAGGTAAAAATTGAAGGCTATAGGTTTTAAAAAGTGAAATTTCATTAGTTTTCAAGAAATGCTATAAAATTAAAGACTATAGTCTTTAAAATTTTGAATTACATAATTTTTGGAACTAGGTAGAAATTGAAGGCTATAAGCTTTAAAAAGTGAGATTTCACTATTTTTTTGGAAATGCTATAAAAGTAAAGACTATAGTCTTTAAAATCTTGAATTACATAATTTTTAAACCTAGGAAGAAATTGGAGGCTATAGGCTTTAAAAAGTGTAATTTCATTAGTTTTCTAGAAATGCTATAAAAGTAAAGACATAGTCTTTAAAATTTTGAATTACATAATTTTTAGAACTTGGTAGAAAATCAAGATTATATAGCTTTTAAAAAGTGAGATTTCACTATTTTTCTAGAAATGGTATAAAATGAATACTATAATCATTAAAATATTGGTATTATTACATAAGTTTCAGAATTGTAAAAATTGAAGGCTATAGGCTTTAAAAAGTGAAATTTTACTATTTTTCTAAAAATAATTTAAAAGTAAAGACTATAGTTTTTAAAATTTTGAATTAAATAACCTTTAGAACTAGGTGGAAATTGAAGGCTATAGACTTTAAAAAGTGAGATTTCACTATTTTTATAGAAATTATATAAAAGTAAAGACTATAGTCTTTAAAATTTTGAATTACATAAATTTTAGAACAATGTAGATATTGAATGTTATAGGCTTTAAAAAATTAGATTTCACTATTTTTCTAGAGATGCTATAAAAGTAAAGACTATAGTCTTTAAAATATTTAATTACATAATTTTTAGAACTAGGTAGAAATTGAAGGATATAGGCTTTAAAAAAAGAAATTTCATTATTTTTCTAGAAATGTTATAAATGTAAAGACTATAGTCTTTAAAATAATGAATTACATAATTTTTAAAATTAGGTAGAAATTGAAGGCTATAGGCTTTAAAAAGAAGATTTCACTATTGTTCTATAAATGCTATAAATGTAAAGACTATAGTCTTTAAAATTTTGAATGAAGTATTTTTTAGAAGTATGTAGAAATTGAAAGTTATAGGCTTTAAAAATTAAAATTTCATTGTTTTTCTAGAAATGCTATAAAAGTAAAGACTAGGTAGAAATTGAAGACTATAGACTTTAAATAGGTGAGATTTTACTATTTTTCTAAAAATGTTTTAAAAGTAAAGACTATAGTCTTTAAAATTTTGAGTTACATAATTTTTAGAACTAGGTAGAAATTGAAGACTATAAGCTTTAAAAAGTGAAATTTCATTATTTTTCTAGAAATGCTATAAATGTAAAGACTATAGTCTTTAAAATATTGAATTACATATTTTTTAGAATTAGGTAGAAATTGAAGGCTATAGGCTTTAAAAAGTAAGATTTCACAATTATTCTAGAAATGCTATAAATGTAAAGACTATAGTCTTTAAAATTTTGAATTACGTATTTTTTAGAAGTAGGTAGAAATTGAAGGTTATAGGTTTAAAAAGTAAGATTTCATTGTTTTTCTAGAAATGCTATAAAAGTAAAGACTAGGTAGAAATTGAAGACTATAGACTTTAAATAGTGAGATTTAACTATTTCTCTAAAAATGTTTTAAAAGTAAAGACTGTAGTCTTTCAAATTTTGAATTACATAATTTTTAGAACTAGGTAGAAATTGAAGGCTATAGACTTTAAAAAGTGAAATTTCATTATTTTACTAGAAATGCTATAAAAGTAAAGACTATATTCTTTAAAATTTTTAATTACATATTTTTTAGAATTAGGTAGAAATTGAAGATTATAGGCTTTAAAAAGTGAGATTTCACTATTTTTCTAGAAATGTTATAAAAGAAAAGACTATAGTCTTTAAAATCTTGAATTATATAATTTTGAGAACTTAAGTAGAAATTAAAGGCTATAGGCTTTAAAAAGTGAAATTTCATTAGTTTTCTAGAAATGCTATAAAAGTAAAGACTATAGTCTTTAAAATTTTGAATTGCATAATTTTTAGAACTAGGTAGAAATTAAAGATTATATAGCCTTTAAAAAATGAGATATCACCATTTTTCTAAAAATGCTATAAAAGTAAATATTATAGTCTTTAAAATATTGGTATTACATAAGGTTCAGAATTATGTAAAAATTGAAGGCTATAGGCTTTTAAAAGTGAGATTTCACTATTTTTCTAAAAATGCTTTAAAAGTAAAGACTATAGTTTTTAAAATTTTGAATTACATAACTTTTAGAACTAGGTGAAAATTGAAGGCTATAGACTTTAAAAAGTGAAATTTCACTATTATTATAGAAATGCTATAAAAGTAAAGAATAATCTTTAAAATATTGAATTACATAATTATTAGAACTAGATAGATATTGAAGGTTATAGGCTTTAAAAAGTGATATTTAACTATTTCTCTAGAAATGCTAGAAAAGTAAAGACTATAGTTTTTAAAATATTGAATTACATAAATTTTAGAATTAGGTAGAAATTGAAGTCTATAGGCTTTTAAAAGTGAAATTTCATTACTTTTCTAGAAATGCTATAAATGTAAAGACTATAGTGTTCAAAATATTGAGTTACATAATTTTTAAAATTTGGTAGAAATTGAAGGTTATAGGCTTTAAAAAGTAAAATTTCACTATTGTTCTAGAAATGCTATAAATGTAAAGACTATATTCTATAAATTTTTGAATTACATATTTTTTAGAAGTAGGTAGAAATTGAAGATTATAGGCTTTAAAAAGTAAGATTCCACTGTTTTTCTAGAAATGCTATAAATGTAAAGACTAGGTAGAAATTGAAGACTATAGACTTTAAATAGTGAAATTTCAATATTTTTCTAAAAATGTTTTAAAAGTAAAGACTATAGTCTTTAAAATTTTGAATTACATAATTTTTAGAACTAGGTAGAAATTGAAAGCTATACGCTTTTAAAAGTGAAATTTTATTATTTTTCTAGAAATGCTATAAAAGTAAAGACTATAGTCTTTAAAATTTTGAATTACATAATTTTTAGAACTAGGTAGAAATTGAATGCTATAGGCTTTAAAAAGTGAAATTTCATTATTTTTCTAGAAATGCTATAAAAGTAAAAATTATAGTCTTTAAAATTTTGAATTACATAGCGTTTAGAAATAGATAGAATCTGAAGGCTAGGCTTTAAAAAGTGATATTTCACTATTTTTCTAGAAATGCTGAAAAAGTAAATACTACAAGCTTTAAAATACACTAAAAAAGACACTAATTAGGGTTTCAATTCATAAATTTGGGGAAAGAGACACTAATTATGGATTTTGATTGTATAGAAATATCCACAGTGGTACTGTGTGTTCCGTCTCATCACTGTAGTTAACGTCCGTTGAAGAAAGTTCACCGTGGGTATCTTTTGTCAAACGTTAAACATCATTGGGGGCTATTTTTTCGTTAAAATGTTTTGGGGGTGATTTTGTCAGCGACAAAATCTTTCGGGGATTAATTTGGTACTTCACTCTAATTATTTTTGTGTGAGTGAATTGTGTAGGTTAGAATGTTTGGGTTCTCTCAAAGCCCACTTCAGGTCTATATTAAAAAAAAAGGAGGGCTAGGTTTTTTATTTGGGCCTTCGATTTAAAAGTTATAAGGGGTTCATTAGTTAGCTAATTTTTATTTTGGGTATAATTTGATATCCTACTATTAATAAAAAAATATATTCACCAAAAAAAAATATGGATAAAAATATTTTATACAATAAAAATATATAAAAAAAGAGACTTTGAAATATGAAATCATATTACTTTTTGCATATAGGTAACATCGACTTCCTCTGTTCTGTTGCATTAATTATACTTATTTTCGTTAAAATAATAGAAATACAGATCGATAAAATCTTCTAATTTTGTAAGAGTCATTTCTCATATCAAATTAACAAAACATAAATTATGTTATGTCAGAATTAATTTTTCACAATTTATTTATTTCAAAATATCAATTTTACAAAATCAAAATCAAACATATTACATGTTGGACTCATTGTATCCAACAAGTGCCTATGTGTGATTATGATTAAAAGAAATTTCTTTATCTATTTTTTAACTGTGGCTCTAAAGATTTTATGGATTCAAGAATCCTTCAAACCAAAATATGGCAACCTATTGTGCCAAGTGGCATACATGCAATGGCATAGAGACCACTCACCCTTAGATATTAAAAAATTGTGATGTTATTTTAGGATTTCTTTTCTTCTATAGAACATGAAACAATATAAATATAAAAATAATGAAAATATATACTATAATTAATAAACATGACATTAGTTTTTGTTCAAAAAATTGTCATGAAAAATATTTTGTGTCGATGATTTTGTATCAACTGTTAGATGAAATATGAATTCTATTTAAATGAGACACTCTATCAAACAGTTGATACGAAATTACTAGATGATCCAAAGGCCGAGTTCAAAGGAGTAAATAACAATTATTTCCATCATGCTTTAACTAAATTAGCATGGCATCACAGGTTCACATTTCTTCATAGTCTTATTGTTACATCAACTTATCAAGAATACCACATTAGGATCAATTATACAACCAATGAGAGTACAATATTACAAGCTATGATCCTCAACAAACAAAACAGCAGTGCTAGAAAACACACCAGAAAGGAAGAAAGATTGAAAGAAATTAAAGTCTAAGAAAAATGACAGAACAATTTGTAACATCTTAAGATATGTATATCAAACGGAATATTCCTCACTCTTACTATAGAAGAGAACATATGAACTACCATTTGAAAGCAGAACAGAACTTCTCAACTTAGAATGAATTGCATTGTGAATCAAAAGGAAGATTCTTCAGTCCTATAATAGAAGAGGCCAGAAGGACTACCATTTGAAAGCAGAGCTAGTCTCACAGGACTAGCAGCGCCTTCGTCGACGGTTAAGAAGCCGGTATTTCCGGTTATATCAGTCTTAACATAACCAGGGCAAACACTATTGATGCAGAAATTAGGGTACTTCTTAGCAAGAACTCTTGTGTATGCATTCATAGCAGCTTTAGAGAGAATATATGCACTAAGACCCTTAGGCCACCCTTTGCTTTCCAATGAGCCTTCTTTGAAATCTTTCAGAAACTGATTCAAAACTTCATCCACTCTCTTTTCTGTTAGGTTATCAGCATCACTTAACACCCCTTTAGCCCATTCATTTGGTATATTCTGAAAATAATCGAAACGAATAAGCAATAATAGTTCAATTGTGGTTTGATCCATATAGCCGACCTCACGAAATGAGATAAGGCATATTGTTGTTGTTGTATTAGATTCAATTTTAGAAACGAGAATTTATTTTGATGTGAAAAACAAACATCATCACAAATTTAGCAAAATCAATTAGTATCTTAAGATTATTTTAGGCAAAGACTCCGAATTTACTGATTGAAAATGCAATAGCATATATATACCTCTAACTTCCCCAAGGAGGATGAAACATTAACAATTCTTGGTGAATCAGATAACTGAAGCAGAGGCATAAGAGATTCAATTGTTCTTTTAGCACCATAGTAATTTATTTGCAAGCATTCTTCACCTAGTTCATGTGTTTGGATTATTCTTTCCATTTCATCATCAGATATTGCCTGAAAAGTAGTAATTAATGACAACTCAACAAATTAAACATTGCAGAAGCTTCATTAGTTTTTTGTTTATTACTATTATACAATAATATTTGTCGTACAACAGAAATACCGTACAAATCATGCTAAGGGGTATTAATTAAATCACTGTCTTTATTACATACACACACTTACCCCACGTTTCATTATTGCTGAAGGGATTAAATCATTGTCTTTAGCCATAATCCCAAGAGTCCCTGCATTGTTAATCTACAAAATACAATTTACTACAAAGATTAGGAACATGACCTGACAAATGTATAGAATATATCTTAATTATATATATATATATGAAATATATTTATTACGTCGATTTATATTCATATAACAAATGTATTATATGATTTTGGATTAATCTAAAATTTTATAAAGATGATTTCTAGCATATAAACTTTCAACCTATCAGTAGATTTAAAAAAAAAAAAAGCAGACTTTTCTAAGATGTACCATTTTTTATAAGTTACAGCAACAATAATGGAGGCTAATAATATAAATTAATTAAAATTTTCCATTTTTATAAATACATACCAGAATATCAAGTTTCCCAAATTTGGATCTGAGGAAATCAGCAAGAGAAGCAACACTTATAGGATCAGCAACATCTAGCTGATGAAACAGAACAAGTTCATGAGAAATGCCAGAATCTATGAGTGTTTGCAATGCATGAAGGCCTCTCTTCTCATCTCTTGAAGTCAGAACCACCTTGTGAATCCCATTTGAAGCCAATTGCTTCACTATCTCCAATCCAATCCCTTTGTTTGCTCCAGTCACTACTGCATACCTTTTCAAACTCAACTCACACCACAGATTTCCAGATAAGGTATAAATACAATTATTTGAACAATAGAAAAAACAGACAAATTAGAGATTTATTTGATCTTTTTTATTAAAAAAATACTTCTTTTAAAAAGATATTTTTTAATGGACTAAATAATTCTGACTCAAAATCTCTATACTAGCGAATTTTGACTGGTTTTTCATTGTATAAATAATAACAATGATAAATTATTTTGTGATAAGGTATCAAAGATTTAATTAAGAAATTGAAGTTCTAGTGGTATATACTATACCTTTTTGGAGATTCTTCCATCTTTAGTTTTTGAGCCTTCAAATTCAAAGTGAGAACAATTAAACAAGGGTTCAAATATATATATATATATAGCTATTATGTATAGATATGAAATTAAATAAACTCAACTTTTCTTTTAGTCTTTCTAGAGCCGGCCCTTATTAAATAAATATAAAATTACAGAAATAGTTATACAACAATAATGCTAGTCGTACAACAGAAATACGTCTAACGAGTATCTAACGTGTGCTATACATAACATGAAATGTGTGTTATGTGTATAACACATATGTATAGCACATATTTCATGTCATGTGTAACACATATTGAATACTTGTTAGATGTATTTCGGTTGGAACTTGGAAGCAATGAGTAATATATTCTAGAAAGAGCTAGGGTGGGTTGGTGGCCAACACTCAAGGTACTTTCATATATTCTAGAATTAATTTTTCACAATTTATTTATTTAAAAATCAATAATTCTAAATGGATCATGAATGATCAGCCCATCCAGCCAATAAAATAGTCCGATCTTCATGCGCTTCTTGATTGCGACAGAAACAAAACTAGCCCTTGATGAGTGGGTCTTGATCTTTGCAGAAAAACTGGTCATTAGCTGATTTGGTGTTGTTCATATAGCACCATATCAATTTTACAAAATCAAAATCAAACATATTATAAGATTCCCTTGGACCATTTTGTCCTACATGAACCAGGGATTAATTCTACATATATAGTGATGATTTATATTATAACATAGCACATAGTATTTATGAATCTGCTTTGGACTCATTGTATCCAAAAAAGTGCCTATCTGTGATTATGATTAAAAGAAATTCATCCATCTAGTTTTTAAGTGTGGCTCTAAAGATTTTATGGATTCAAGAATCCCTCAAACCAAAATATGGCAACCTGTTGTGCCAAGTGGCATACATGCAATGGCGTAGAGACCACTCACCCTTAGATATTAAAAAATTATGATGTTATGTGAGGATTTCTTTTAAAATTTTGTCATGAAAAAATATTTTTGAGTTTTGTCTCGACAATTTTATATCAACTGTTAGATGAAGTATGAGTTCTATTTAAATGAGACATTTTATTAAACAGTTATTATGAAATTATCGGACACTCAGAGGCCTAGCTATTTCATACAAACTGTTTTTGTTATATATACCCTCTTGTTTCAATTTTTCAGAAATTCAGAAAATAAATATATTTTTATAAGATATAAAAGACTGTATGCCTTGTTTCTCACTTTGAACTTGAAGGCATAAAGTAATTAACAAAGATGGGAGAAGCTCAACAAAGGTACTAGTACACTACACACTATAATTTCTTTCTTTGCTCTTTGTTCTTCTTAATGTTTTCTCATTCATTATATTTGGAAATTACTGTGATTTGAGAATTGATTTTGAACAGGTATGCAGTAGTGACTGGAGCAAACAAAGGAATAGGATTAGGGATAGTGAAGCAATTGGCTTCAAATGGGGTCCACAAGGTGGTTCTGACCTCAAGAGATGAGAAAAGAGGCCTTCAAGCATTGCAAATACTCATAGATTCTGGCATTTCTCATGAACTTGTTCTGTTTCATCAGCTAGATGTTGCTGATCCTATAAGTGTTGCTTCTCTTGCTGATTTCCTCAGATCCAAATTTGGAAAACTTGATATTCTGGTATATATATATACATATATATATATAGGTATATTATTATTATAAAATGGTACATCTTAGAAAAGTCTGCATATTTGGGAGGACTTATTGACTTGTTCAGTCAACTATGCAGAAAAAATTATTGGAACTACTATTTTCCGTTTGCATGAATTGAAATATTCTCTCTAGATTTCTTGTTTAGTTTGAATTTCATGTCAAGGGTCATATTGCAAATTATTATTATTGTTGTTGTATTGTTCTGCATGCAAGTTGCTTCTACTTGGTATGCAATTGGTATAATTTATTAATTTTCAATTTGCATCATGATTTGGAGTATTCTCTCTGAATTTCTTTACAATAATGTTTATATTGTACAACAGAATTACGTCCAGGGACGGATTTATATGTAAGCATATGGGGGCTTATGCCCCCACTGAATTTTAATATTTTAGTTTAAGTTTATATAAATGTATATATTTTGCCCCCATTGTATTATTAAATTTGCCCCCACACTAAATTTTTTTTAATAAACATCATCAAATGTTTATATATATTAGTGATGTAATATTTTTGTCCTCATTGTTAAAATTTTATGAATCCGTCACTGCATCCAACTAGTATCCAACGTGTGCTATACATAATATATAATGTGTGCCATATACCAGTTTGATGTGTTTCTATTGTACGACAAACATTATTGATTTGCAATATGTTAATTACATTTTAGTACTTATTATTAAGCATGTTTAATTAGGTCACCACTTAATTATCTTTAAGAAGAAACTTGTATTATTTTCTTTTTGTAGGTTAACAATGCAGGGATTGGTGGAGCTGTGATTAAGGACAATGATTTACTCTCTAAAGAGTTAAAGAAAAGAGGGGTAAGTATAATCTAGGCATAGTTTATTAAAGTATAAAATTATTAATAAGTCTTAACCTATCAGCTTAAACTTTTAGGCGAAACGTTTTTTCGATATGATTAATTAACATCTAATTAAACAAAAGATTTGTTGAGTATTGAGTTTTGTTCTTAATTACAACTTTTCAGGCATTATCTGATGAGGAATTGGAAAAGGCAATGATCCAAACATATGAACTAGGTGAAGAATGCTTGCAAATAAATTACTATGGTGCTAAAAGAACAATTGAATCTGTTATGCCTCTGCTTCAGTTATCTGATTCACCAAGAATTGTTAATGTTTCATCCTCCTTGGGGAAGTTAGAGGTATATATATATATGCTATTGAATTTTGAATCAATAAAATTTTTAGTTGTTTACCAAATTAAATAATAGTTGATGATAGTAATGGTAATGGATGATTAAGCTTGAAAATCTAGTGTTTAGGCATATGATTATATGAATGACTTTATGAAAACATCTTGGTTAATCTGTTGTGACTAATTGATTGTCTTTTTCATAGATAGCTGAAAATGGACAACATATTATTGCACAAATTCATGATTACGAATATAAATGAGCGTAATTAGATCTTTGATGTCGAAAAACATAAAAATCGATATTCTCATGCAAAATACTAATTATTCTTTTCTTAGTCTTTGAAGCAATATAATGTAACCATGTGAAATATGAAGATTTAGTTTCAAAAGGATGGAAATTAAATAAAGGTCGAATAACCAAATAGAACTCATATTGAATTGTTTTGTTTCTGATTCATACATGTATGGTAAGATACATGTTCATTTTCATTGATATCTATTTGGCTTATAGTTTTAATTAACATGTCCTCCTTTAATTTTGCATGAACTCTTATCCCTTATTTTCATGTCAATTATTTCAAGTGTGTACAAAATGATTGGGCTAAAGGGGTGTTAAGTGATGCTGATAACCTAACAGAAGAGAAAGTGGATGAAGTTTTGAATCAATTTCTGAAAGATTTCAAAGAAGGCTCATTGGAAAGCAAAGGGTGGCCTAAGTGTCTTGGTGCTTATATTCTCTCAAAAGCTGCTATGAATGCATACACAAGGATTCTTGCTAAGAAGTACCCTAATTTCTGCATCAATAGTGTTTGCCCTGGTTATGTCAAGACTGACATAACCGGCAACACCGGCTTCTTAACCGTCGAAGAAGGCGCTGCTAGCCCTGTGAGGCTAGCTCTGCTTTCAAATGGTAGTCCTTCTGGCCTCTTCTATTATAGGACTGAAGAAACTTCCTTTTGATTCATAATGCATTGCATTCTAAGCTGAGAAATTCTGTTCTGCAAACTAGAAAACTTGCTACATCTTCATTAAGATGCTACACTAATTAAGGTGACATGGATGATTGCAAACTATTCTGTCATGTTTCTTAGTTTTGCTTTAATTTCTAAGTCGTCTTAGGTCTCTATCTTGTCCCATGTTTCGGAAAATAAGCAGTAATGTTTGTTATATAACATAAATACATTCAATTAGTATCTAACGTGTGATATGTGTCATACGTAATGTGTGTCGTACGTAAGAAATATTACATATGACACACATTATGTATGACACATAACACACATAATTTATAAGTCTTAGATGAATATGTAAGTCCTACCACTACATTTAATCCAACTACCATCATATATAGTACGCTTTTATCCATTGAGGAATGAAGATCAATGCTTTTCATGTAGGACTCTTCATTGGTTGTGAAAATTGATCTTTATGGATTATTAATATAGGGTTTTGCTAATAAGTGTCATAAACTCATTAATATATAACAAGACACTTAAAAAAAAGGAGAATTTATGATACATTCCCTAGTCCCTACAAGTTATGTTTAGTTGAAGTATGCTATGTCATTTCGGTCCAAAATTAAGGCATGCCTCTAATTTTATCGAGCACTTATAATTAAGAGCAATAATATTTATTCTACAATATAAATAGTTTAACTAGTATCTAACATGTACTATATATAATACAGAATGTGCGCTATATGTATGTGTGTTATACATATAGCACGATTCTATATTATATATAGCATACGTTGGATACTAGTTGGATGTATCCAAATATTATTGCTTATAAAAGTATGTGTAGTTAAAATTGTCTGAAATCTCTTTGATTACTACTAATTTGGTTTGATTGGGTTAATTCACTCAAATCTTTTAATGAAGAAAATCAGAATAGAGTAACATCAAGAGTTTGTTAGATAACATGTTTAGAACTATTATAGCCAACACTTGGTTTCTTATTATATTTGTTAAATCTTAAATGTTTGAAAAAAAAAATGCAAGTTTCTTTGTCCATTCCAACAACATCGAGTGTGTTTGGTTTACTTGGCTTCCCAAAGGCAATAATATAGAGTTTCAAGGCAGCTATTGTGAGAAGTAAAAAAAATTTAAGTTAGTCAAAATTGATTTTGAAAATTAAACAAATAGACTCATCATCTAGAAAAACCAATTTAGGATTGTGTTACGAAAATTTTTTGATTTTCATGTCAATAAAAATGTTATTTATTGTTGGATGAAACGTGAACCTCGTTCAAGTGAACCGTAAATAAAATATATTTTTGTACAGAGATTAAAAAATTCAAAGTACAAAAATAATTTCTCATCAAATTATTGTGCTATATATTGGATTATTTTTTTTTCAATTTACAGTTATATTATGTTTCATAAATTAATTTCTAAAAAACAAACACATATGATGGTATATAATTTGTTTTAACCATAAGTCATTAGGAGATATAGAAAGAGAATGAGAGTCAAATAGAGTTTGTTGGTTATAGGCTCATTCTCAAGTAATAATATATAATTGATTGATAATATAAAATAATTTTAAGTTTAATAACTTATTAGTGAAAAAATATAACACAATTATAATAAATGATAAGTAATATAATTTTGTTTAAAATTACACTGATATCATTTGAACTCATATATATAAGCATCACTAATACAATGAATATGATTAGTTGAAAGTCTAATTAAAGTTGTATTGCATTTCTCTCTACTATCTCAAACTTTTTAATTTTGATTTTAATCCATTAGGTAATGTTTAGTTTATCAAATCAACCCAAATAAAAAAAAAAATTAAAGTGAAGATGAGGTGTATTCAAAGTATAGTCTCATACTCAATAATAAATATAAGAAAATTTCATAACATCCAAAAGAAAACTAAAAAGGAAGAGTGACGTTTTGGACATTCTTTTGTTTGTTTCCATTCTCAATCATCTACTTTTCACTAATATTGTTTTTTCTAAGTTATCATAAAACCAATGATGTTCTGTTTTATAAGTTAAATTTTAAATCAATCAGTCAAATTATTACTTATTTTATTCAATAAATAAAATAATTTATTGAATTAAATATTACTTCTAGACGAATAACTATTGATCAAAAAGGTAATATTTAAAAGGAGAAAAAGTAGTTTACGGAGGACAAGTAGAAGTTAAAACCAAAAATGTTCTTAAAATTGTGATTTATTCTTAGGTTAGGTAAACCTCTCCACTGTTATTTTGGATTTTCGTCTTGTCTCTACCTTGTACCTTTGTGCCTAGTTGTCTAGAAAGGTGAACTCCAAAAGATAAAAGTGAGATATAATAGTGGAATATTCTTAATCAACTAGGGTAGCACTAATGATAGATAGTTGGATTGGATTGGGTTGTGTAATTATCATATCTTGTGTTCGATCATTCGAGCGGTGTGTATACAAAAATCTTGTGGTTAGCTCTCTACCTATTGAAAGGTGATCTCCGCAAAAATTAGGAATTAATCATTAGCTACTGGTCGACGAATATCCGAGGGAAAATTCATAACAAAATAGTGGAATATTCTTATTTTTTTAATAAATAAAGATTAAGATTACGAGAGACTTATCTTATAAAGAATCAAGATAGATAAGCAATCTCAATCAAGATAGATAAGCAATCTCAAACCACACCTAACATGACTGAATTAGATATGTCAACTCTTATTTACGTGATATATTTTACTATTTTCATTTCAAAATAATAGTCATTTTGACTTTTTTGGTTAATTGGAAAACTAATGTACCTAGACACAAATTTCATCTAGATACATTAGTTTTTCAATAAACTAAAAAAGTCAAAATGACTATTATTTTGTAACGGAGGAAGTAATATTTATAAATAAGTACATTACTTCTTATAAAATTATATTTTAAAATATGTATAAATTCTTACCATTTCTTAATAAACGTTCTAAAGATACTTATTAGAAAAATCATGATTCTTTCCATCAATATTATTTTCTAGAAATAAATACTAGATCAAATTGAGAGATTCTAGAAATCAAATCAATATCCCTTCCATTTTCTTCTGTCAAGACCAGTTATATATATCTAGAAAGATGAAATGAAAATTAAACCACCGTCCATTATTTTATCTAGAACCAAAACCATATCTAGAAGGGTTAGATTTCTAGTGAATGCAACATCACATCACTTTTTAAATGGTCAAAGTCAAACCCAAAAACAGATGATACTATCTCCAAGGTGTCACAACCCAATTGACTATATATAATTAGATCTCATCATATAATTATTTATTTATGAGTTTAATTTTGATGTACTGATTGTATAAATGTATTTTACACTGTTGTCCAATTAAAATACTTTGTTTATGACTTTTCAGGTGGTGGAAGAGAGAAAATATAATCATGACTGACATAACAACATATAATTGAATAATTGTATAGAAGAATGATGATAAAATTTAAATCCTTTATTTATACCATCTATGTTAATATAAGTGATAAGCAGTTTTTTATCTCTTTTAAGTAAAATTAAGTTAAAGTCTGTGGATGAAAAACATGTGTCGGAGAGTTTCACCTGCAACTCTCAAATACACAAGCTAAAATGGTGAATTAGTCGGGACAAAACTCTGAATATCGGAAAACCACAATATAATTATTTATTTATTTTATATGTCAGAGACAACTACACTAAGTATTATTTTATAGCCGTCATACAAATCCCACTAACTATATTAAATCCTATCTTACTTTCTCCAATTTCCATTATTCCAACAACACATTATTCATCTAAGTTTCAATCAGCATCTATGGTTTCAGCATCTATGGTTACAGCAGCATCTATGGCAGATTCCAAACAAAGGTACCCTTTTTTTGAAAAAACATTATTATTATGTGTAAGAATCATCATTTCTCGTGTAACTTTTTCTTTATGATAATTTGTTTAATTTTTTGTTTGGGGGGTGGTTTAGGTATGCAGTGGTTACAGGATCAAACAAAGGGTTAGGGTTGGAAACTGTTAAAGGGTTGGCTTCAAATGGGATAAAGGTGATTCTCACAGCAAGAGATGAGAAAAGGGGTTATGAATCTGTTCAGAAATTGAGGGATTGTGGTTTCTCTGATCTTGTGATTTTTCACCAGCTTGATGTTACTGATCCTTCTAGTATTGCATCATTGGTGAAGTTTGTTAAGGCTCAGTTTGGAAGACTTGATATTTTGGTAAGTAGATTGATTTTGCTGAATATTCTGAAAACTCTGCTTCATTTTTTTTTTTAATTTTTCTACTTTTTTATGTTCTTGGTGGAAAAGGGGAGTTTGGTATATTATAAAAATTGATAATGCTTGGAATCTTGCATATTACATTGTATCACTTAGCTTGATGGAGCATTTTCTAGTTGTAAAATACTAAAAATGTAATGTTTGTGTCAAAGAATTTTTCTGTGAAAGCACTTTAGTATCTTCTTAATCAACCAATTCTGATCTGTCTGATTCCCTAATAATTCCTCTTATGGCTGAAGAATGTATTTTTTTATTAGTTTTGAATGGCTTTTTCTTAATTGGTACTTCAGTTTTTATTTGTTCCATTTTAATTGATCTGAAATTTGATGATGATGATTGGTGATATTGAAAATTTCAATCACTTAACCATAGTAATAATCTGGTTTTAATTTTCTGTTCTGCTTTTTCTTTTCTTTACATTATTGAAAAAATTGAAAGAATTCCAAATTCCTGTGCAGGTCAACAATGCAGGAATCAATGGTTTCAATGCAGCTGACTTGGTCAGTGTTCATTTTTTCATTTTTTTTTCTTTTTCTGTCTACTTTGTTGGAGGGGATTTTGGTCTAGATATATATATATAATGTTAGAGTCTCTAACAAAGAATATGCATGATTATTGCAGGTAGGATCAACAATTAAATGGAGGGAATTGAATCAAACTCATGAAATGGCTGAAAAATGCCTAAAAACAAACTACTATGGTGCTAAGGAAACAACTGAGGCATTCCTTCCCCTTCTTCAATTGTCCAATTCACCTATGATTGTCAATGTTTCCTCTCAAGCAGGCCTATTAAAGGTGCAACAATCACCAAAGTATTCTTTGAGTTATTATTATTTTTTATATATACAATAAAGTTTAGGTGCAACAATCACCTTTTTGAGGAATGATATTTAGACAAAACAATAGATAATACGGTAGTATTTGGTAGCAGAGACATAGACACAAATACAAAGACAGAGAGACGCAGGGAGGCAATATTGGAAAAATTTCTGTCTTAGGGTCCTTTCTCTGTCTTTGTATTTATGTATCACCTTTTTGAGGAATGATATTTAGACAAAACAATAGATAATACGGTAGTATTTGGTAGCAGAGACATAGACACAAATACAAAGACAGAGAGACGACAGGGAGGCAATATTGGAAAAATTTCTGTCTTAGGGTCCTTTCTCTGTCTTTGTATTTATGTCTTTGTCTCTGTCTTTGTATTTATGTCTTTGTTTCTGCTACCAAACACTATCAACGAGAACATTCGTGTTCAGACATAGATACAAATATTGCTGCAAAAATAGTTGCAAATCCACACTACTTTTGTATCTCTCCAAATGTGATATTATCTTAGTTTAGCTAACAATATTGACAAAAATTGTGTTTGTGATGAATTTTCAGCACATATCAAATGAATGGGCAAAAGGGGTATTAGATGACACTGAAAACCTCACAGAAGAGTTAATAGACAAGGTAGTTAAAGAGTTCATGAAAGATTTCAAAGGTGGTTCATTGAAAAGCAAAGGGTGGCCAACATATTTATCAGCTTATATGGTCTCAAAAGCAGCATTGAATTCTTACACAAGACTTTTGGCAAGGAAGCACCCAAAACTCTGCATTAATTGTGTTTGTCCTGGTTTTGTAAAAACTGATATGAACAGAAACACTGGTAATTTACCTGTTGAAAATGGTGCTGCATGTGTTGTGAGATTAGCATTGTTGCCTTATGGTTCCCCTTCTGGATACTTCTTTTCTATGCAAGAAGTCTCAACATTTTGAATGACTTGTAGATATGTTTTCTTTTTTCTTTTCTATTTTTCATAGTTTGTATGAGACATTGTGCTGACTCGCTCGTATTTTATCCATCGTCAAATTGGATATGATCCCTATTTGAATGGGGTTTACGCCTTATTCAATTCCGGATAGATTGTGAATCAGCACGGTGTTTCATACAAACTATGTACAAATAACAATTTTCAATGGATTGATGGAAAAAATAGGCTAGGAAGTGTGGTTGACATTTTTTTTACCCATGTGTATTTAATGTGACATAGTGAAATTTGGGGAATACATGCATGTTGACTCTTCTTTTATTCTCAAGTTGATGATGCTTCTAATTGTTAATTCCAATTAACCAACAGAAAATAAACTAATAAAAATAAAAATGTCAATTCCAATTTGCAGAGATTTTTGAACTTTGATGTTGTAGTAGAATATAATCTCTATCTGTGACATAAAAGTTGTTCCAATTTAAGGTCAAAGCATTGTTTCCAGACTCACATAATACTAATAATAGTTAGTTGTAATTGTAATTATCGATTAATGAAAAAAACCTATGAATCAAAATCTAAATCATAATATAATACTTTGATTTGATAGAAGAATAACAAATACTCACCTTATTCTCAATAAAAATAAAAGGATGGTATGGTAAAGTAGATGTATATTTTATTAATTTTAAGATTTTAATAATCATTATCTAAATTTTGATGTATATTTAAAATTGGACAGTTAAAAAAAATATAGAAAGAGTTATACTTACCATATTTTTTCAAAGAGAATTATAAATTAAAGTCAAATTAGATGATCAAAATTCCAACTAGGTGAATCAATTTCTCGAAAGTTGACATATGATTAAGATTCACATAAATATTTCCCTCTTTCGTGCATCACTGGTTAATTACCTAATGCATAATTCTGTGGTGGCTCTTGGTACATCATAATCAATCTTGCACTACTAGTTTTTCTTTTTTTTTCTAGGGTTAAAGCTATCTAATAGTGATTAATTCTTTTAAAACTAGAGTTTATTCATAATCCATTTTATACATATCATTAGAATTGAAATTTCTGACTAGCTACCACTAATCAATTACCTATTAAAACTTCTATATTTGTCCAAACACAAGAGAAGTTTAAAGTTACACGCCTTTTCATTTTTTTAAAAGCTATGTTATTTGGTACAATTTTTTCTAAATTTTACAAAATAAGGCTTATAAGAATACATGGATTAGTTTTATCTACTAGCGAATAGCATTTTTATTGCCTTAATAAAAATAAATGTAGTGTATACTCTTTATTTTTATAATATATCTAAAATTAGTTTAATCTTATATTTTAAAGTATTTAACTTTTAATTTGCACTTTATGTAAAAAACCCTAAAAAATTTGAAATTTCAAAAATTATAGTCTTTAATTTTATAGTCATTGAAATAGCTATTGTATATCATTTTTTAAAGTATATATTCTTCAGTTTTATATTGTATAATAATAAATAATATGTAATTTTAAATTGTATAATCTTTATTTTATAACGTGTAAAAAAATGTATAATCTCACATTTTAAAGTATATAGCCTCCAATTTGTAATAAATTATAAAAATTTTGTATTTCAAAAATTATAGTCTTTAGCATTATTCTCCTTGAAAAAGTTATACTATATTATATTTTAAAGTATGTAGTCATAAATTTTATATTGTATAAAAAATATACTCTAATTTCAAAATATATAGTCTTTATTTTTATAATGTATCTAAAAATTAGTGTAACCTTACATTGTAAGGAATATAGCTTTCAATTTCTACTTTAAATAATAAATCATAAAAATTTAATACTTCAAAAAGACTATAGTCTTTAGCATTATACTCCTTG
Organism: Aeschynomene evenia; assembly: GCA_013621005.1. Lineage (NCBI taxonomy): Eukaryota > Viridiplantae > Streptophyta > Magnoliopsida > Fabales > Fabaceae > Aeschynomene > Aeschynomene evenia. Next base: position 2,403,402 of record CM024264.1, on the reverse strand, counting down.
GCAAAGTTATAATACATCATGTTTTAAAGTATATAGTCTTCAATTTTATATTGTATAAAAAATAAATAATCTCTAATTTTAAAATATAAAGTCTTTATTTTTATAATTTATTAAAATAATAGTGTAATATTACATTTTAAAGAATATAACTTTCTATTTATACTTTATATAAAAAAGTCCTAAAAATTTAAAATTTCTAATACAATCTTTAACTTTATACATCTTGAAACATATTATATTATATCCTATTTTAAACTATATAGCCTTAAATTTTATATTATATAAAAAAATTAATAATATCTAATTATAAATATATAGTTTTTATTTTTACAATATATCTAAAAAAATAATATAACTTCACATTTTTTAAGTACAATTTACATATTATCTAATAGTAAATGAAGTATTTATCAGATTGCTTAAAAAGAAAATAGTTCTTATCCATAAAAATGCATGAGTGGGTCCAACATTGAGAGAGAAAGTTTCAAGTACATTATTGAAACGCAACATAACTACAAAGTATTGAGTGGTTTTTCTGCGTTTTACAAAAACAGTTTCACACTATTAATTAAACATTCCTCTTCAAAAATAAAAAATATATATACAAACACACCCTTTTATTAACAAAAATAAACAGATAAGGTTAAAAAAATTAAATTGAAAATCTGTTATCAATTTTTAAGGAACAAGATGATGATAATATCCACAATTCAACATCAAAAAAGAAAAAGATTCGGATAGAATCTAGTAACAGAACTAGATTGTTTCACACATTCAAACAAAAAGAAAAATCAAATTTTTCAATGTAAAATTTTCTCTATAAAAACACACTGAATCAATAGCAAATAGTCTCAACTAAAAACCCTTTTTTTTTCCACTTCAAAAATGATGTCAAAATCATCAATTTTTGTTCTTTTGTTTGTTACAACATGTTCATATCTTGCATTAAATTCCAATGCATACCCTCTTTCAACACAAAATAGATGGATCATAGATGAATCCACAGGGCAAAGATCAAAACTTGTTTGTGCAAATTGGGCTGGCCATCTTAGGCCAATGATGCCAGAAGGACTTGATAGGTTACCCCTTAAGGGCATTGTTTCAGAATTGGTCAAAAACAAGTTCAATTGTGTTAGATTAACATATGCTATATACATGTGGACAAGGTATAGTAATGAGAATGTTAATTATACCCTCAGTTCATTGGATGCACCTGAGGTGTTTGATGGAATTACCAAGAACAATCCTTCTGTTCTTAGTATGACACATATTCAGGTTTTTGATGCTGTGGTTCATGAGCTTGGTGCTCAGAATGTTAAGGTTCTGCTTGATAACCATGTTAGTAAGCCTAAGTGGTGTTGTAATGATGATGATGAGAATGGATTCTTCCATGATAGACACTTTGATCCTGAGGAATGGATTCATGGACTTACCTTGGCTGCAAAGCACTTTTCTGGAAATTCTGCTGTATGTCACATTTTATTCATTTCTTTTCTTTTGTTTCTTTTTATATTTCAATTTCAGAAGAAAAAAGGAATCTTGGTTTATTTTATCTGTTGTTCTCATGTGTCAATAAGAATTTCTTCTTGATTTTCTACTAAGGGTGTGTTTGGTTAATCTAATAGATGAGTTTCATGTGTTATTTTACATGTCAAATTCAATCACTTATTACTCATTAACCAAACACACCCTTAGTCTTGACATGATTCTAAGCACAATATTGATGTAGAAAGATTAATAGAATGAATCAGTTAGATGTTAACAATTCAATAACAGCATTTTAGTTTTACATCTGAGTTCTTCATATCCTTGTGCATATTGCTAAATTAACAGGTGAAAAAAAAAATTCTCCTTCCATTGTGAAATTGTGTATAACATGACATTTTAATGTGATTGATTTTTTTGCTTTGTTGACAGATTGTGGCTCAGAGCTTGAGGAATGAACTACATGGTCCGCGCCAAAATGAGGCGGATTGGTACAAATACATGAGCAGAGGAGCAATGGCAATTCATGGTGCAAATCCAAAAGTTCTTGTTGTAGTCTCAGGTTTGAACTATGACACTGAGCTTCAGTTTCTGAAGGAAAAGCCATTACAAGTAGACTTGGGTAAGAAACTTGTGTATGAGACACATTTGTACTCTTGGTCTGGAATTGGAACACTCAAATTGAGAGAGATTTGGACTAAGCAACCATTGAACAGAATCTGTGCTTTGAGCATTAAAGGGTTGGATTATAGGGCTGGTTTCCTTACAATGGGAGAAAATGCAGCTCCTTTGATCTTTACAGAGTTTGGTTTTGACCAAACAGGTTCTTCAGAATCTGATAACAAGTTCTTGACATGCCTTCAGACTTATCTTGTTGGAAGGGACTTGGATTGGGGCTTGTGGGCATTCCAAGGTGGATATTACTTAAAAGATGATCAGGTTCAGGTTGGTGAGTCTTTTGGTGTGATGACTGACACTTGGAAGAATCTTAGGTACCCAAATTTCACTGATAAGTTCCAACTTTTGCAGAGGAAGAATCAAGGTAAAAATGTTCTTTTGAGTTTTGCTAATTCTGTTGAGTTTGGTTTGAGGGCAAAAAGTTTTGTAGAAATTCACATAAATAAGTTTTATATGTAAATTTTGACCTCATTTTTCCACCCTCATACCAAACTCTTTCTTGGTGCAGAAAATGCTATCTATGAGTGCCTTTGTTTCAGTATTTTTAGCCAACAAATCACTTTTAGCATATTTAGACAAAAGAAGCTAAAGAATATCTTCTAGAGAAAAAAAAAATTTAGCTTTTTTTTTTTATTATGGCAATGAGGGTTGACACATCTGATTCAGCCTTCTGCTCACGCTAGGCATAGCTTGAGAGGAACCTTCTTTGGTGGGTAATTTATAAATTTCACCATAAATCCTCGTTAAGATTGGTGGTATATCCTGACCTTACATGAGATGTATCTCTCCTGATCTAAATTTTTTATAACAAAAAAAAAACTCACCCTATATCCAACTTGATTCTTCATTCTTACTTTGATAGTGTTTTGTTGATGCAGATCCTACTTCAAAACCCTCAAATGATAACATAATGTACTTCCCTCTAACTGGTCAATGTGCACAAGTAAACAAGAAGAACCAACTTGAGATTGGTGGCTGTGAGACTCAAAACAGATGGATCCACAACAAAGAGTCTCAGATCACTCTGAGTGGCTCTAAAAAGTGCTTAACTGCACATGGTGAAGGCCTTCCAGTAACACTTTCTGATGATTGCAAGAGCAAAAGTAGCTTTTGGAAACAAGTGTCACTTTCTAAGCTTCATTTGGCTACTTTGGACAAAAATGGAAACACCCTTTGCTTGCAGAAGGATTCAAACTCATCAAGAATTGTGACATCAAAATGTATCTGCATAACTGATGATTCTCTCTGTCTTGATGATCCTCAGAGCCAATGGTTCCAACTTGTTCCATCCAATGTGTAGATTTTTTGGTTTCAAAGGGAGTTTTATTATCATTTGTAATTGCTAAGCAAAATTTTCTATCTTCTTAGTTTAGTCTTAGTTCAATTATTATTACTGTTATTTTCTTTTTTTTTTGTTATCTAATTGAGTTTCTCTATAATTTAGAGTATCTATTTTATTGGTATATGTTTTAGTCTTTAATAATCTCAACACATTAATAAAATAAGTTATTGAGGATTATTACTTTTCTTCTTCTTTTTTCGTGATGTTATTGAGGATTACTACTAGTACAATTAGTCAGTGTTCATGTAAATAAAATTACCAAATAATTGGTTCATCATTGAATAATTTTAGATAGCGTTTGTTTTTACTGACTTAGGGGTCAGTGAAAATTTGATTAGTGACTCGGTGAACAGAGTCATAGTGACTATGATTCTGACCTCTTTTACACTGACTTTATAATTCTCTTGATTTTGACTCCAAACTCACCGAAAAGAAGAAAAATCTTAACAGACAGTATTTGAATTATTATTAGGTACAGTTGATGTTAATCCATAACAATATAGTTAATGCGAGAAATAGGGAAAATATTTTTCATTTTCTAAATTAAATTAAATCTTAATTCTGCCATTAGTATGAATGATATAGTAATACATGATTGACTAAGTGCATACAAATTAAATCTATTAAAAAAATGTTCTCTAGAATTATATAGAATATTTTGTTAAATTTAATAATTTTTTTAATAGTAAATAAATTTAGAAAATTGATTATTTTTTTATAAGTATGAAGATTTAATTAAAAATATTTAAATTATAGAGACCTCATTAAAAAATTTATAAAACTATTGAGACCTAAAATATTTACTTATAGTACGTCAATTACTATATTCAAAACAAGAATATTCGTACAGAATCATCATGATTTGCACGAAAACAAGAGAAAAAAAAATAAGCTAATGATTGGTGCTGAAAAATGATTCAGCATGAAAAATATTACATTATCAACTAATTACATATAGTTAAATTAAAGATTTTTATTCATATCTTAATATATAATTGATTATTTATATAAAATTATTTTATATTGATAGTTGATTAAAATTAAACTCATATTGATTTCTAATGATATTTTCATGTGATGAAGACTTGCTTATATAAAAATAACTTGTTCTTTTTTAATTAAGATTTTGTGTTCGAGTCTTATGAGTAAAAAAAAATTTATACTAGATATCTCATCTGTTATTTTCAGACGACTCAGAACAACGAATTAGTCAGAATGAAATTTCAGATACCACGAAAAAAAAGGGTTAGTTTTCTTATTATTCATATTCAATAATTTGGTGATTTTTCTAACTTGGGCACATCGCTCTTTGATTATTGGTTTAGATGTACTTTCAAATTGTATATGACACAAAGGATATATTAATTGCCTATAAACGACACTCAAATTTCACTATCCCATTAGCTATGTACATATTTAAACTTTTTTTTTATTAAGATTGACAAAGACAGAATATAATGTGGCTGGCTACCAATATATATATATTCTTATCTGATCTTATTTTTTAAATTTGTCATTTAAATTTAGTTCATACGAAAAATTAAACTATTGAATGATGCAAATGTATAATACTTATACATGAAATAAATGGAGCTTCACTCTCTATATATATATTTGTATGCAAAAGAAAAGGTTTTCATTGTTTTGATAAAAAAAATAAAATTATAATTGTGTTTAATATGGCCTATAATAAGACATAAATAAATGGGAAAAAAATGCAAAAAGAAATATTTTTAATGAAGCAAATAAGACAAAAAAAAATTGTATTATGTCCTTATAATGAGGTGTAAAGTAGTGATATATTCATAACTAATTAATTTTCATTCATCAGGACCACTAAAAACAATTATCACATTTTTTTTCAGTTTAATTTATTGTTATTCGCTACCCCTAATATTTGACTTTCTAACAATCCAATTATTGTGTACGGTGAGTTTATATTTTATTTTGTAAAATATATTATCTAATTTTTTTTAAAATTCATTATGTGTCTCTTTACAAATTTTAAAATAGGAACGAGATCAAATTAGATTTGCTTCTTCACTATAAAAGGAGGCTAATAACAATTCGATTTATAAAACAAACCAAAACCATCTTAGAGAGCTTATTACTTTATTTCACTACAAAAACAGAGGAAAAAAAGCTTTTAATATATTACCAACATGGGAGAAGAAGCAAAAAGGTATACAGAAATTATTGTAGTGAAAATAAAATGTTTTTCTTTTTATAAATATTTCAATTCTAGATTTTTCAGTTTTTTTCCTGATCATATATATATATATATATATATATATATATAAATAGAGGTTATTTTGATTTTATTTATAAATAACATGTTGCTTATATAATATGCTTTTAGTTAGTATGCCCTAAATTTACATTTATACTTTATCAATATTAATTTTTTTATTCTTATAAATATTTTACGATTTTTTTATCTTTATTATACCTTCAGTTGAAAGTATAAATAAGGAGCTAAAATCCAAAAAATAAAAGAGAGGGACTAAAACTTAAAACAAAATATTTTGTTTTAATAGAACAAGAACATATTCAAACATAAAGCTTGGAAATTCTACTTATTGCATATCTTAGAAAACATTTTATCTCTATATTTTTGTCATATATATCTTATTAAATGCAATCTTAATTAATTAATTAATTATTTTCCTTAGGTATGCTGTAGTGACAGGGGCAAATAAGGGAATTGGATTTGGAATATGCAAGAAATTGGCTTCAATTGGGCTTATGGTTGTGCTCACAGCAAGAAATGAGAAAAGGGGTTTGGAAGCCATTGAAAAATTGAAAGAATTAGGGTTTTCTCAAAATCTTGTTTTTCATCAACTTGATGTCACTGACTCTACCAGTGTTGATTCATTAGCAGCTTTCATCAAAGCCAATTTTGGAAGACTTGATATTTTGGTATGTTTTTATAGAGATGGAAATTAAAAATAATTTTATTGTGAACTTATTTTTATTTAATTCAATTAAATTTATATTCATTCATGAATGTATCACTACTAGAAACTGTCATATTATTGTCGAATGTTATCGACGGAGTTTTTCGTTGTTATTATCGACGGGTCCTTTGACGGATCCACAGGAACATTATTTTATTAATATTTTTCTTATTTATCGACGGATGAGGTTGAAAACATCTGTCGATAAATGTATCACGCCGAAAAAAATTGATAAGAGCTGAATTATCGACGGATAATGTTGAATTCATTCGTCGATGATATCCTAAACCCTAACCTTATATGAAAAATATCGACGAATGAAGTTGAAATTATCTGTCGTCGATATTGGAAATGCACTGTTTCACTTATTGTACACGTCATGTATCGACAGATGTACTTAACCGTCGATAAAAGAGTTCGATTTGATTGGTTTAATTTTATTCATATTTTTTTAAAAAGAGTTCAATTTTAGTACACTGTTCACATTAAATTGTATAATGATTTGAGATAATATTAGTGCAGGTGAACAATGCAGGTGTTACTGGAGGAATAGTAAATGGAGAAAATGTTCTTAGAAGGGTAAAATTCTTTTCTTTTTTCCTCAATAAAAATATAATTGGTGATTGAATAGAAGATAGAACCTATACTACTAAGTGACTAATTAAAGAGTATATAATATACCAAACTTATGAACTCATTAAATTTTTTTTTTATGATTTTCTTATTTTGCTAATTTATTAATGGTCTATTATTTGGATTTTTGTTGTAGAAAAGGGGTGAAATATCAGATTGGAATATAGTAGTTAAACAAACTTATGAGTTAGCAGAAGAAAGTGTTGAAGTTAACTTCTTTGGTACAGAAAGAGTAACTGAAGCTCTTATTCCTCTGCTTCAATTATCCACTTCACCAAGGATTGTCAATATTTCCTCACAAATGGGATTATTGAAGGTAATCTTCTCATATTTTTTTTTCCAATAATGTTTGTCGTACAACAGAAATACGTCTAACTAGTATTCAACGTGTGCTATATATATAATATGTAATGTGTGCTATATGTATAATACACGTACGTATGACACACATTACATATTATTTATAACACATGTTGAACACTAGTTGAACGTATTTCTCTTGTACAACAAACATTTCTTTTTTTTTCATAGTTAACATTAATTATATGCATTTTACAAATAATAATATGTTGCACAATCATAACAAGTTGTTACAACTATTAATGGAGTATGCCAAGATTCTATGACACTGGTCAAATAAGTCAAGCTTTTTTTTTTCCCTAAAGAAAAGGATATTAATTATAATACATTATCAACTCTTAAGAAAAGTAATCCATAAAGTATGATTGAACGGTATAGATCCATTTTTTTTAATTAAGTGTTGAGAGTTCAATTCTTATTTTGAATATAAAAAAGTTTTTAAATTATGGACCAACTGTCTCATCTATTGAGAACAACTTTTTTAGTTAGTAATCTTATAAATTTTTTATAAGAATTTGATGAATTTTAGACTATTTTAAAAAAGGAAACGAAATACCTTATCTTTATATGATTTTTGAAGTAGTTATAGTTATTTTACAAATTGAAATGTTTGTTTTATATATTAATAGTGTGTACCAAAGTTATTTTTCTTGGAATACAGGTCATGTCTAATTTCATATACTTATCCACACATAGCCAACATATGATAATAACAATGAATCATTGATTTCTCATCATTGTTTTAGAACATACCAAATGAATGGGCAAAAGGAGTATTTTCAGACACTGAAACCCTCACAAATGAAAAACTTGGTAAGGTTCTAAGAGAATTTCTAAAAGATTACAAAGAAGGTTCCTTGGAAGCTAAGAAATGGCCAACTGTTGTTTCTGGCTACACAATGTCAAAGACCGCTTTGAATTCGTATACAAGGATGCTTGCTAACAAGTACCCTAATTTTCGCATAAATTCGCTCTGCCCCGGCTTCGTCAAGACGGATCTAAATGAGAACACTGGATTTCTGAGCATTGATGAAGGTGCTGAAAGCCCTGTTAGGCTTGCATTGTTGCTAGATGATGGCCCTTCTGGCCTATTTTTTTCAAGGGATGAAATTGCTCCATTTTAATATGTTTATGTGTTTATAGCTACTTTTGGCCTATTTCATGATGTGTGTTTAGTTTTGTTGTCACTCTTATGAGAAAATAATGTCCATATCTTTGCCTTTAATAAAGTGGTTTGAACATTAATGGTGTGTTTGGGTAAATTAATTTTAGATATAGAAAATAGCTTATAGCTAGTCATGTACTTTTATATATAATAATGTTTGTGGTACAACAAAAATACATTCAACTAGTATCCAACGTATGTTATATATAATACGTAATATGTATTATATGTATACCGAAATGATAGACGCACATCAGTATTTCATCCATCAAGCATCCATCAAAGATTATTACCATTAAAGAGTGAAAGATATATGTGCGGATTTAAATTTTTGTTTTAAATGATGGACCCACAAATCATATAATACCTTGATGGATGGTTGATGGATGTGTGCTTGATGTACATGTAGTACTATTGTATACATTCCGTATTATATATAACACATGTTAAATACTAATTAAATATATTTATATTGTACGACAAACACAATCATCTTTTACCAAAGTTTTATAAGATTAAGGTTGACACAAATAATATTTCACCTCTTGCAAATTTCACAAGAATTTAGGTTTTTATGATGACCATTTAATATTACTCTATTATGCCTTAACAAATAACAATGTTAGGTGAATCAGAACATATTGGTTTAAAGTACAATTATCTCATGGCTATTAATTAATTAATTAATTAATTATAAATTATAGTAATTAATATGTTCGGCTGCATCATGATACTTGTTATCGTTACAACCGAAGAGAAGTGTGATAATTGGAATTCGCTCTTCTTGTTCTTGATCATATCGTTAAGTTCACATAAAGGACAAACTTTAAATAAATAAATAAATAAAACCGGAAATGATTTTATAATTAATGTTACACCGACAAAATCACGAGCTCCATCACAAATATAAAATAGCTTTTTAAGTATTTATTTAGTCAAATATTTAATTTAACAAGAAGCATGTGATTAGATGTTCATCCAAGGTATTTAATAAAATAATATTTAGTGAATTGTACTACATTTATACAACGTTTGTCATATCTATTGGATTTTATGAATTGAATGTAAAATTAAATTTATATTAAGATTCACGTGTAGATAAATATTGTACAATATTTTGTTATAGATCTAACATTTTTCTGTAGAAATTAAATTATGCTAGACATCAAATCAAATGAATTAGAGATTCTAATATCTAACGTGTTTAACTACGATATTAATAAATTTAAATATGAGATAATTAATAGATTTAAATGTTTAATAGATTTTAAGTAAACTAATTAATGTGCATATCATAGTATATTTTATTAAAAAGTTCTAGAATATAAAAAGTTAAAATTTTTATTTTTAAATAAGTTATATCAGTTTAATCTATTCATATTAACCTAAATCATATAAAAATAAAATTTTGGATTCAATTGATTGGACCGACCGGCCAATCTGATTCGATTTTTAGAACATCGGTTTATCCTTTCAAGGAAATTCTTATTTCAAGGATTATTTAGAACTTGAAAATTCTTGGACAATGAGAAGTCAAAAAAAGCCAAAATCAGAAAACCATTTTTATAGCCATACTTGTATTTACTTCCCTTAATAAATCTGCATGCACTTCAATTCCATCTTTCATAATAATAATCAATAATGGCAGAATCAACAAAAAGGTACCAAATTTTCCAATACCTTTTTTTCTTCAACTAACTCTACAATTTAATCACAAATAATGACTCATAATATATGTAATCATATACTATGACCAAATTAATTAACTTGTTTAATTTTTTTGGTTTTCTTAGATATGCAATTGTGACAGGAGCAAACAAGGGAATAGGATTTAGCATTTGCAAGAAATTGGCTTCTAATGGAATCACTGTGATTCTAACAGCTAGAGATGAGAAAAAGGGTCTTGAAGCTGTTGAGAAACTAAAACAGATTTTTGATCTGAATAATGTGATTTTTCATCAACTTGATGTCACTGATCATGAAAGTGTTGGATCAATTGCAAATTTCATTAGGGATCAATTTGGAAAACTTGATATCTTGGTATGATGAAAGAAGAAAATTAATTATTTTCTTATTGTAGTTTAATTTCTAGTTCAATATATGAAATTTTAATTAATGGTGGAAAAAATATATATATACTTGGAACTTTGTCTAGGTAAACAATGCAGGGATCACTGGAGGATATGTAGATGGTGAGGCTCTAGCTTCTGCTAATGTTCTGGTATGAAACATTTTTCTCCTTTTTCATACAGTAATGTTTGTCATATAACAAAAATACATTTATTTTCAGGTATTATATATAACACACATTGAATACTAGTTGGACGTATTTTTATTGTACGACAAACATTATTGTTTTTATGTGTTTAACTCAAAGGGCAAAAAATATTTCAATTTCAAAACAACAACAAGTCTTATTCAACTATGTGGGGTTGACTATATAGATCAAACAACGTTATAGCATTCTATCGTGAATTGTATTAAAATTTAGACCATTAGCTTTTGAATCCTCCTTGATAACATTTTTTATAGTCTTTTGTTGTCTTCATCTACCCCTAGTCACCGTGATATTTTTCATCTGATCTATTCTTTTAACATGATGTTCTTCGGGTCTTCTTTCCTCAATTTCAAAATAAATTAAGAATTATTTCTGATATTGGAAATGAAAAAATTGATAATTTTTTATGCCTTGCACTCTGTATTTTCCCCTCACAAACTCATTAATAAAGAGAAATCAATTAAGTTGTAATACGAAAGGATTTTTTTTTTGGTTGCAGGAAAATGGTGGTGGAAAGGTTGATTGGAGCAAAATAATAACTGAAAACTATGAATTAAGTGAAGGAGGTATTAAAACAAACTACTATGGAGCCAAGGATTTGACCAAAGAACTTATTCCCCTTCTCCAATTATCAGACTCACCAAAAGTAGTCAATATTTCATCATCCATGGGAAGATTGGAGGTATGACACATATTAAGTATGATACATAACACACGTTGAATACTAATTAGATATATAATTGTTATACATATATTATTATCGAATCTGATATAAATTTTGTGGTGCATGCAGAATATACCAAATGGATGGCCTAAAGAAGTACTAAGTGATGTTGAAAACCTGAGTGAAGAAAAAATTGATGAAATGTTGAAAGAATATCTAAATGATTTCAAAGAGGGTTCATTGGTAAACAAAGGGTGGCCTCTGAGTTTGTCAGCATATATAATATCAAAAGCTGCACTGAATGCAATCACAAGGGTTATGGCAAGAAAATACCCTTCACTCTGCATCAATTCTGTTTGCCCTGGCTTTGTGAAAACTGATATAAACCATAATCAAGGAATTCTAACACCTGATGAAGGTGCTCAAAGTGCTGTGAGCTTGGCACTTTTACCAAATGGAAGTGCTTCTGGCTTATTTTTTATTAGAAGTGAAGAGGCAACGTTTTGAATAATAAGGATTAGGCTTTGTTATTAGTAGGAACTTTTTTCGGTTTATGTATCGATAAATATTTCATTCATCGTCTAATGGAGCGTAAAAGACTTCGTTCAACGATGGATAAAATATTCATAGATATCGAGACTGAAAAAATTAAAGTTTAAAAAGAAATTTTCATTATTTGCAAGGCACCATTTTTATAGTCAAGACTAGCTTTTTTACCCTTCTAATCATGTTGTAATAATGACTTTATGTCCAAGTAATAATGTTGTTTATCACATTGAAACTAGTTTTTAACTCCTGAATAAATGTTAACATGTTTTTTTTATCATAGCCTTTTATATATATGTTCCTTCTTTATTTTCTTAATTTATTAAATGTGAAATTTTATATCTCTCATATTTACGTATAATTAGTTAACGAAAATGCACGTGAAGCTTTCTGCTCATATTAGGCAATGCTTAGGTTTAAATTTTGAAAAATCCTTTTTAGTGGATAATATATAAATTTCACCGTAAATTTTCGTTGAGTTTAATAATTTGTTTTAATCTTATATGAGAATATGTCTCTCCTTATATAAACTTTTATTCACCAATATATATATTTTCTTTTATATATATATATATATATATAAGAAAAAAGGTTGAGATGGAGGGTGCTACTTCTAAGTTCTGGTTAAATCATAAGTACAACATAATTTTATCTTAAAAGGTAAATGTACATCTATTCCTAACCAAAAAAAAAAAAAGTAAAAAAATGACTAGAAATTCACTTTTAACTTTTCTTTTCTCAAAATGTATTTACAAAAATGTAAGAAAATTTTACAATATCATAAAATTATTTACTTCTATTGCATAAGATTCTTATACACCGCTTATGATAATTTAAGTAAAACTAAAATTTTTGAAAAAAATTGAATTAAAAAAAGTATTTATCTACTCATATTGAATATTAAAATATTAGAATATTAAAAATTTAAGATTTATGAAGAGTTTATTCAAGTAAAGTAGAGAGCAGAAGAAGAAGCAACAATGGCGAAGGAAGAAGAAAATAAGGGAAATGGAAGAAGAAAGAGTGGTAATAGGTTCTTCGTGGCGGTTCACGTCGGCGCCGGTTACCACTCTCCTTCCAACGATAAACCCCTCAGGTCCGCCATGAACCGCGCTTGCCTCGCCGCCGCTCAAATTCTCTCCGCCGTAACAACAAATTATCGTCATTCACTTTTATTCTCAATTTTTTCTTTATTTATTTTTAATTTTGATTTTGATTTTTTTGGAATATAGGGTTCAGGACAATGCTTAGATGCTGTTGTAGCTGCCATTCAAGTCTTGGAGGTAGGTTACTTCACCTTTCTCTGCTGATTCCTCATATTTACTTTTGGCTCAAAATATGCTTTTGGATTTTGATTTTAGAATAACATAGTTTAGATTTGATCTTTAGAAAATAAAAATGTTTGCTTTTGGTCCAAATATCTATGTATGATTGCCAACTATCATGTAGAATTGGATAGTAGTAACCACAATTCGCTTTAGTTAACTTGTGGCTAAAAATTTGTGTCGTGTTCCATTAACTTAAAATACTAATGTTCATCAGATTCATGATCGAATCACGCTCATCGGATTCAATCGGGTACCAAAGGAATTCCCAAAAATTTGAAAGGAATTAATAGTTGTGGTGATTTTTGTTGTTGAAGGATGATTCAAGCACAAATGCAGGGAGGGGATCTAATTTGACAGAAGATGGAAGTGTAGAGTGTGATGCCAGCATTATGGATGGGAAATCCGGAGCTTTTGGTGCTGTTGGAGCAGTTCCAGGTACTTGCATAGTTGCATTGAATTGCATTACATGGAGTAACTAATAAACACTTCATTTTGGAACTTGCTATTATTATGATTGTCAAATTTCTATGTATTTATTTCATTCCATTTACTATAGACCAGGTGTCCGAAATGCTATACAAATTGCTGCTTTGTTGGCCAAAGAGCAAATGATGGGATCTCCACTGTTGGGTCGAATTCCTCCAATGTAAATATGGCTACTTTATTATCTCTGTATTTGTGAACAAAGAATTTCCATAACCATGTCTTTGAAATGGAACTGTGTAGTTCTTAACACATTGAAATCAGGGTGCTTGAAATGATCATATATTCTTGGTTATTTATACGGAAAGGGAAACCTTTCTGTTTTTCTACCTCATTGGAATGAATCTGTGAAGTATCTGTGGTTGGACTTACAGAAATTCGTTACTTCTGCAGCTTCTTGGTGGGTGAAGGAGCTCGTACGTGGGCTAAGTCTAAGGGAATTTCCTTGCTGTCAAGTATAGCAGAGGCCAATGAGGTCATATTTTCAGTTATGATTTGAATTATGTACTGTAACTTAAGATTAAACATTAAAACTTTTGAGAATGTATCATAACAGTGGTTGGTCACAGAAAGGGCTAAAGCACAGTGGAAAAAGTACAAATCTATGGTTGAAGCTGAAAGATCTAAGGCAGAAAACTCTCCTCTTGAGGGACATACTTCTGTCTCCCCAAGCACCGCAATGTTAGGTATTTAATAACACTCTTTTACAGGACCTTACCCTTCTTTCTGCTTCCAAACTCATGAAATCAATCAACAGAAAGTGTTCATGGAAAAAATGCCAAAATCCTATAAGCAATCTTGTTCTTGTGATAAAAAGATGGATATTATAGTCTTCAAAGTTCAAATTCTTGAAATCACAACATGGTGTTAGGATATAATAATGTCTTTGTTACTCATGCAGATTGTGCTTTGGAAGATCAAGTAATGGACACAGTTGGCGTTATTTGTGTAGACAATGAGGGGAATGTAGCATCTGGGGCCTCCAGTGGTGGTATTGCTTTGAAGGTAAAGGATGGTTTTCTTTGTTTGCTTTCCTTCTAGTGCTCCACGCTTTCTTGGTAGAGTGGTCAGTGAATTCTCATGATTGTATATACAACCTATCCCAACAGGTTAGTGGACGAGTTGGGTTAGCAGCAATGTACGGTTCTGGTTGTTGGGCGTTATCAAAAGGTCCCTTTGGAGCTCCATTCATGGCTGGCTGTTGTGTCTCTGGTGCAGGAGAGCACCTGATGAAAGGATTCGCAGCTAGGGAGTGTTGTGTTTCATTGTCACTGTATGGTTCTTGAATCTCAGATGACTCTTTATATTTATAACAGAAATATCGAGAGAATATTTCATATTAATTACTGTCAATATACACATATTTATATCTTAGGTGAACATTGAAAATAAGATCTCTAGAATATCATGCAGAGCAGAGTTTTGTTATCTACTATTAGCTTCAGAAATTGATAGTTTGATTTTCAAGCATTAGACACTTTTTTTTTACCCATGTTTAAACTTGCTTGGTTAACATTTCGTGCATTGGATCTTTCTGATATAAACTTTCCCTCAGCTCACAGTCTGGTGCTGCCTCTGCTTGCACAAAAATTTTACGCGCTGTTGCTGAGGAAAGCAATCAAAGTGGTACAGATAGCAGTGCAGGGATCTTGGTTGTGCAGTCGGATGTATCTGCAGCAGTGAGTCTCTTCACCTTCCTCAGTCAATACTTTTGTGAAGAACTGAATATTATCTAATCCTTTGGTGTCGATTTCTTTAGGATTCAGGAAAATCTTCAAGGTTGGATG
Source organism: Aeschynomene evenia (assembly GCA_013621005.1). Classification (NCBI taxonomy): domain Eukaryota; kingdom Viridiplantae; phylum Streptophyta; class Magnoliopsida; order Fabales; family Fabaceae; genus Aeschynomene; species Aeschynomene evenia. The sequence continues at coordinate 2,387,696 of CM024264.1, read as the reverse complement.
CTGTAGAAATTGCAGCTGCTTACACTTCCTTGTCCTTTGGAGTAGGTTATTTTGGAAGCTCTATGGAACGGCCCAAGGTAACACAGCTGAATGACACACTGATTTTTCTTCATATATTAAGATTAATTTTAATTTGGTATATTAATAAAGGATGCTTAGTAATCTTGGAGATCTCAGATTCAAATCTCATAGCCTACTCGATAAGAGCCTTGTGCACTGAACTGCTAGGTTTGATTGGCTATGTATTAGAAACTATGCTAATTATGAAGAGATTATATGATAATCCAACTAGCTTCAGAACTTTTTGCCTAAAGAACATTTCAGATCTGATTAGTTATGTTTTAATTTAGCATGATGATTCTCTATTGAACTTGAATGCAGGTTTCAGTTCTTCGAAGTACAAAGCAACAAAGCAAGACCTCTGTAGATCAATTTGGGGCACGAATAGATCTTTCAAATGGATAATTTTTTAGATCACTATTCAGATTTTGTCAGAGTTGAAAAATTGAAATTCATATTACACCTTGCACCAAAACTACATGATTAATAAGACTGTTTGATTTTCCCTTAAAATTTTGCTCTTCTTCACTACACCATGTATTGGTTAAGACTAAAAATATATTGCATTGGTGCAAGTTTGAACATTTTAGTTGTAAGTTTTAGCAGATGTAAGAACCACTTTGTATTGTCTGCAAATGATTCAGCCATTGGTTCTGTGGTTTTTGGCTCTTCATTTTGTTGCCCTATTTAGTTAACATCAGTTTCTTATATCCACTAAATCCTAAGGTTTCCCAAAATTTAGAAGCAGATTAACAACCAAACCAAGCAAAAAACAAAGGGGTAAAAAAGAAAAAAGAAAACTATATGAGTCAAAATAACATCACTTTGTTCTATAACACTTGTGTTTATACTACTGCATCTAACAACCATTTTTGCATAGTGCTCTTAAGATAAAAGAATGAAGATGAATGAATTAATGTGTATGATCATCTCTACCAGAAGTTTCTCTAAGTCATAGACATCAATATCCTACACAATTTGTGCATCATATGGTGATGCAACTTTAGGGAGGAGAATGTTCTAGTAATATGATTTTGCATTTGACCATATATGTTATTTGAAATTGTGAATCCTCTTTGCAGAGATGAGGGTATTTTGGAGAAGCATTGCTATGGTCATTGGACCAACTCCTCCTGGAACTGGTGTTATAGCTGAGGCAACTTTGCTGGCTTCTTCATAACAAACATCTCCAACCAATCTATAACCTCTAGGACTATTTGGATCCTGTCACAAAATACCAACACACAAACAGGTTATATAACCCTGATATTGATTAAACTTGAGCATTAAATATCTTCTCAATTCCTCAAAATTTGTAAAGGTGGCCGGCCTAGTACATGAGGCTACCACTTAGTGCAGCCTAGAGATGTTAATCGTGCCTACTTTATCCTCACGAGCAAAGAGGTTATTTCTAGAATTTAAACATGTGACCTCTACCCCACATCATACGAGAGCAACCTTATTATTTCGTAAAGGTTCACCCTCAGATTCCTTAAAATAGTGTCCAGTACAAATAAAATATGAATCGCGTAGTATAGCGTTTTGCAAGATTATGAAATGAGTTTACCAACCTCGAGTGGGTTGATCCCGACGTCAATTATGACGGCACCAGGTTTTATCCAGCTTCCTCTAACCATGTTTGGTTGCCCCGCTGCAGCGATGATAATATCCGCTTGTCTTGTGATCTCCACAGGGTTATTGGTTTGGGAATGGACAACACTAACAGTAGCATCTTCCTTCTAGTAACATAAAGAGATATGTAAAGAAGCAGAAACACACAAGTTTAGAGCAAAAGAGAAAGGGCGAAACAGTTAAGCCTAATTAGAACTAGTTTTACTATGTTCGGTTCAATTGTATACAACTTGCAGCAGGAGAGCAGCCGGTGTTCCTACGATATTGCTCCGACCAATCACAACGGCTCTCTTTCCTTTGATAGGAACACCATATCTGTGCAGCAGCTCTATGCATCCCTTCGGTGTACAGGGAACAAATAGGGGTTCTCTTCCACTCATGGCAAGGCGACCGATGTTTAACGGGTGAAAACCATCTACATCCTTCTCGATTCCGACAGCATTCAATACATTTTGCTCATTCATGTGCTGTCACATAACCAGTAAAATGAGGCATGTTAACCAATAAACAGCGAAACCGGGTCAGCTTTATGACACTAAACAATCTTAGATGTTAGAGATTTAGAAGCGTACGGAAGGTAAAGGTAGCTGAACAAGGATGCCATGAACTGAAGGATCATTGTTGAAGCCTGAGATATAGTTCAACGCTTCTTGTTCTGTGGAATCTTCAGGCAAATTAGCTTCCAAAGAGGTGATTCCCACAGATTCACAAGCTTTCTTCTTGTTACGCACATAAGTTGCCGAGTCTTTCCTATCTCCAACAAGGATCACGGCCAATCCAGGAGTCACACCAATGGCTTCTTTCATCCTGGAGACTTCAGCTGTTATCTCGTCTCTGATTTGCTTCGCCACCGATTTTCCATCAATCACCTTAGCAGAAGCCTCAGTAGTCATAGCAGCTGCGCACAAAGTCATATGGAAAGAAATGAAAACATTATTCAGTCAATAGCACTCACACAAGACACATCGGCCTACGGCATGTTTGGCAAATGTGCATGAGGTAGCTCAAGAAAGCAACATGTAACCAAAACACATTTTTTCTGAGGTTTATGATTAAAAGAACAAATGAACAACTCAAGAATCCAATCTTTTCCACAACTAAGACTAATATCTGGAATCAAACTACTCGAAAAACCTCAAATTCTTCACTCAACTCAGGAAATAGACATCTTAACTCAGCATCAGCCTCAATCAAAATCACGAAAAATACAATATTTCATAGAAATTGCAGAACTACATAACTTTTACATTTACAAACCAAATATATTACTACCTACCAGGTATTATTCTGAAGTCTGAACTAAACTTGCTGGTTTTCAAAACTATAACAGAACAATTCAAGGCCCCTCTCTTCTTTAACCATACAATTCCAACATAGCTCACATAACAGCCAAACATCAATGAATTCAACAAATAAAGTAACATCTAAAGCATTTGGAGCCAAAAAAAAGATACATTAAGAATAATTAAATTAAACTAATGCTAAGAGAACTTATATATATGAAAACATGCACATTGTAGAATTCATGCACGTCCTAATTAGTCCTTACAAAAGTTAATTTAGCTGATGGGGTTAAAAGAACAAACACAAAATTCATTACCCATTTTTCAGTTTTAGGTAAAATTAATTCTAAGAAACACGATCAACTGAAAATATAGTGAAAACTAGACAAAGCAAAAACAGAATCCACAATACATGAGCACCACATTATTGTGTTTTTTTCATTAAACCCCAAAAACCAGAAAGAAGAAAAAAGCATTTTTTTAATCTTAGGTGAGAACAGAGAAAGCTTAGAAGGGGGAAAAAGTGAAGGGTCTGGTTTTGGTACCAATGGGGACAACAGAGGAGTGAAGGGCCAAGGACCGCCGGGAAGTGGGGGCAAGGCGGAGGGACCCGAAAACGCGGCGGCGGAGGGGATTGGCGCCACGGTGGAGATGACGGAGGTGGAGGAGGCGAGCGGCGGCGGATGAGGAATGAGAACATTGAGAAGTGGTGGTATCTGTGAAGAAGAAGAGCATAGAAGAACATGAAGAAGATGAAGCCATGAAGTGTTTGAGGAAGAACCTCAACGTTGTGTTTTGTTGTGTACCAATGTTGTCTTATTTTGGTTTTTCTGCTTTGTGCAAATGTTATTGTTCTTGTGTTGCGCTATGCTCTGTGTGTGTTGTCTCAGATAGTGAGAAAGAAGAAGAAGAAGAAGGTTCCAATGCTTAAGGACAATGGACAATTGGACATATTGTTCACTTTTTTTTTTTCTTTTTGCAAGAGCAAAGAAGTAAATACTATCTAGTTAATCAACTTGGGTTTGGGTTGGTCAAAGTGGTTACCCACTTGACCGTTTAAGCAAGGGTCGAGGGGGTTTGGGTTGCTCAAGTGGCTAACTCACTTGACCGTTTAAGCAAGGGTCGAGGGTTCGATCTCCGCCTTGTGTATGCAGCAACCCATTGGCCAGCGACAAACCCTTGAATGAAGCGCGATGGATTAGTTCTTGACCTTTCGGGCCGGAGATACCGTGGGAAACCAAAATAAAGAAAAAAATACTATCTATTTAAAAGATATATTTCAAAATTAGAGTATAGGTTCTATGTATTAAGTTTTTTCTAATGATATTTGAAATGACAGGTGAGATTTCTAGCTGAGCAATAACGAGCCATCTGTGATTCATTATAATTAAACTTTTTTTAATAATAGCCAAACTTATACTCAAAACCTTACTTGAAATAACCAGCCACAAAATCACTTCAATTAAAGAGTAAATGATTAAATTAATCTTCTAAAAATGTATGTGATATCCGATGTGTCTATAGAAAAAAAGATGTATGTGATTCTAATTTGATTCTCAGAGATCTTAGATAATAATTTCTTTTAACTCTTAAACTTAGAATAACTATCAATTAAACTAGTCCTTAACAGAAAACAATGACAAGAAACAAAAGTTCAAGTAATCAGAAAATCTACTTGATTCAACATCAATCAATTATTTTTATCAAATTTCATGAAATCCTTGTCAATATACTCATTGATATTATCTGAGAAAAACTGTTAGAACTTCCACAGCAACATAGAGATCCTAAGAAACAACCAGCTTCATCTAGATAAATGCTGAAAAGAAAAATATCCATTATAAGAAACAAAAATCCCATTTTCATTGGAATTTCCACAACCCCATTAAAGCAACAAATCACTTCTTCTTCTTGAGTTTGATATTTTTAGAACTGGCTTGTTCTCTGGTCTTGCGCTTCCTGGTGAGTGCGAACTCCCCGAACTTGTGACCCACTTTTCCCTCGGTGATCTTGCAGCGGATGGTGGTTTTGCCGTTGTAGATTTTGACGGTTGTATCCACAAATTCAGGCAAGATGGTGGATCTGCGAGACCAAATAGTCTTGTTCATGAGAAGGGCCTTGTTCCTCTTCATCTTGTGGAGAAATGCATCGATGAAGGCGGGTTTGCGAGTAACCGGAGGTTGAGGCGGCTTGTTAATGACGAAATTTGATGCATTGGTGAGGGTTTTGTCAGAGACCAATCCAATGAACTGCTTGTTGAGAGCCCTAAGCAACATTGTAGGCCTCATTCCTAGTCAAACAAAACATAAAAAATGATCAAATTGGATTTGAAGTTTTGAATATAACCATAAACCTTCACCCTCTTATGTTTAAGCCCTATCTCTAAGGACACAACAACTCAGCCACAAAGAGACCCCTTTTGCTTCTTTCCCTTCAAGTTTAATCCCTTTGGTATTCCCTTACTCACATATGTCTCATATCTTCTCCATACAATTATCAGCAATAATCTCATCAAAACTACATATCTAATGGCAAGAAACAAGGGGTCTCTATAACAGGACTTACTCTATGTAATAATAATTAACATCTTCAAGCTATAGTTCTAAAATATGCACACTACTAACTACACTATGGAGTCTAGAACAGTACTTTTTCTATAGCAGTAATGTAATTCCCTGATACTCAAATTTCGATTATAGTTTTCATTGCTATAGCTAGATAGGAACTTGTACAAAGGTAATCAACCCAGAATAAAACTTATAAACTAACATAGAAATCAAGTTGTAAGAAAAAGGATTAGGTCAAATACAAAATTCTCTATCACAAAATAGCACAAGTAGTCAAAATACACACTTTGAGAAAGAATTTGTCACTGCAACATTCTGTCGAACAGAACGTATGCATTCATTCACGCAGAAACAAAAAACTTACACTTCCTAGAAAAAAAAAATCCACCATGGCAAAAACTCAACAAAAATTCAATTTTTATCAGAACTCATCAGAAAATCTAAATAAAACAATAAATATGAGGGACAAACAAGTCGCCAAAAGAAGAAGAAGAAGAAGAAGAAGACTCAGCAAATAAAAGCTCTTAGATCAAATAAAGAGAAACACAACGATGGAAGAACCAACATGTTTATTATCAGAAATTCCTGTAATATCATTACACGCAACGTGCAGCTAGATTTTTTTTTGGGGTTTCACGCTTTCAAGTTTCGAGTCGATGTTAAATCTCAGAAAAGTAATAAAACGAAAAAGGAACTAACAGAGTTTAAAACTCACTGTCAAATAATCTCTTTGTCCAACCAGCGACGGCGGCGTACCGGGCGGCGAAATGGTGTCGTCGGCGCAGCCGTGAGCGGCGTTCTGATTCTTCCTCTGCGTTTTCTTCTTCTTCTTCTTCTTCCTCTCCTTTTTTCTGCGTTTTTTTGTTTGAACTAAAAATAAAAAAGAATGATGGGCTTGAGTTTTTGTTTTGGCATTTTTGGGCCCAATTTAGAACAGGCTTTAATGGGCTATTAGATTCTTTATACAAGCCCGGCCCGTTTCAAAGGCTATGAATTAGGGTTTGCCAATTTTTTCACTCAGTGACATAAAACCCTATCATTCTTCTTCTTCTTCAATTAACTCTCTCTCTCCTCAAACGAAATTGGCCAAAAAAGGTTTTTTTTTTTTTCTTTTCTCTCTATACTGCTTCTGGGTATTAGGTTAGGGTTTTTATTGGATTTTAGATTTGGTCACAGATTGAAATTTTTTCAGGTGAAGAGATAGTAGAAAGGGGAAGAAAGATGACGACGGTACCTGGTCAGCTGATTTGGGAGATCGTGAAGAAGAACAACTCATTTTTGGTCAAGGAGTTCGGAAGAGGCACTCAGAGTGTTGAATTCAGCAGAGAGGCTAACAATCTCTACAATCTCAACTCTTTCAAGTATTCTGGTACATAATCAATTTCTTAGATTTGTGTGAATGTGTAGATTGTAGTTCAATCTCAATTTCTGATATGTTCTGTTTTTGTAATGTAGCATTGAGATGGAAATTGAGTTGGTTTTTAGATTTTGAAGTTTGGTTTTGTAATGTTATCTTAATGTTGGCAATATTTGTATGAAATGTTATCTGTTACTGTTATTAGTTTTTGTGATTATTTGGATGATTGTAGTTGAATCTCATTTCTGATGTGATAGTTAAATTTTGATTCTTATTCTGAAATGTTGAAATGAGATTGAAATTGAATAGAAATTGAATTTTTTTAAGCTTGTTTTGGGAATGATATCTTAGTGTTGACAATTTTCGCATGAAACAAGTTCCGTTTCCATGGTTAGAACACTTTGATTTCATCTGTTTTGAGTCCATGAAACTTATTTCTATGCCGGCGTGATAGGTTTGGCGAACAAGAAAACTGTTACGATTCAGCCTGCTGGCAAAGACCAGTCTGTGTTGTTGGCAACAACCAAGACAAAGAAGCAAAGTAAGCCTTCCGCACTGCTTCACAAATCTGTCATGAAGAAGGAATTTGCTAGGATGGCTAAGGCAGTGCAAAATCAGGTAATTGGGAAAATAAAAATTCGTTTGATCAATTCTTTTGTGGGATAACTTTTTTCTTTTCTTTATGTTAAATGTATGCAAAAACTCATGTGATAGTTCCATAAGGCTAGGCTTATTCTTTTATATCTTACATAGTTTTTGGATAAACATTTTGAAACTCTGCCTATGCGACCGAGTTAATCCTAGCAGTGATGAGCCTCTAACATGTAAGAAGAATCACTTGTTGGTTTCTTCAATGAAATTTACTTGTTACGCTTGGCTTCTGAGCTTCTACCATTTTTACTTTCCTTTATGGATGTACTCTTTTGATCTCTTGCTGATCTTGTGTATGTTAACAAAGGGAAACTAGCTGCACTCTCTTTCCATTGTCAACCTTCATCTTGTTTATATGAAAATATTCATTTGTGTGCAAATTTTTCTTCATGTTTTGATCCATGATTTGATCTTGCAATGCTATCATTTGGTTTCTCGTTGACCCTTTTCCATTTTGTACTTACATATTATCATTTAAATGTTTCTAATTTTATCTTCATTTCTCCTACGAATCATCTTGTGCTGCAGGTGGCTGATAACCATTACAGGCCTGATCTCAAGAAGGCGGCTCTTGCAAGGTTGAGTGCTGTCAATAGGAGCCTCAAAGTTGCCAAGTCCGGAGCGAAGAAGAGAAACAGGCAGGCCGTGCGAGTCCCGGGAAGGAAGTGAATTTGAGAACACTCGCTCTTTGTTTTCTGAACCCTATTGTAGTTTGTGTTCTAGAACTCCGATTCAAGATTTTCAGAGTTTTGTTTTGAAAGAGGCTCTTTTCTATGAGACTAGAAGTATCATGTTATAGCTTTCGACTGGTTTAATTCTCTTGCATCTTCATATGTGTGGCTTAAAATTCTTATGGCAACTCCAAAAAGATCAAGCTTCAAATCCTCAAAAGAAATAGTTATTTTAGAACTTCTCATGCTGCGACTAAGTTAAAATACTCAAAATACAAAAATTGAATTCTTTAATGAAGGGCATTCTCTTTCTGATACATGTTAACTGCGATATTTTTCTCAATAGAAATTTGAGAAATGATGCTTCTATTGCATTATTGAATCTTCGAGTCAGATATGGTTTCTGTACAAAATGATGGAAAATCTAATTTGGTATACACTTTTTTTCACAGTAATTCTGTTCCTCATTCTTTTGTTTTATCTTTTGCCATGATCATTTTTGGGGAATCTTCATGTTGCTATTGTCCCGTCAGAAACTGAGGTATTGTCATCTGATGAATCTGAGGATTGAGATTTTGATTTGCTTATGATTCTGTTGAATCCATATCCAAGAGAAGTTCCACTTGCTTCTCGTAGCTAAATAAAAACAGAGCAAAGAGAGAACATGCATCTTTTAGGCACAAACTATCCAAATGTGAAAATGTAGGGACGATTTTGCAATTTCTAAGGCAATTACAAAGAGTGTTTAGAAGGGGCACGTACTTCTGTGAGCTCGGCAAGATGGCGTGATCTGAATTCATTTATAATTGCTGCAATCTCTGATGTGGGAATTTTAGCCTGCAGATTGGAGAATTTTGTTAGAAAGGTAAGGATTAGAAATTATGTCATTAACTAGCAAAATTACACAAGAAACCTTTATTCACTCTCTTTTATTTTCTTTGAGAATAGATTGCACTCAAATCTTGAGATTTAATGAAATTCAACTAGATTTTTCTTTATTTGTCCAGGTGACACTGATCAGTCCCTAAATGCTTTTTCACACGTGCGATAGAGGGGAGGTTAGTATAACTTTAAGGTGAGGTTGATGTAATAATTTTAAAACACTTCTTAAATAAATTTTACAAATAGAGAGAATGTGAAATCATCATAGAGGAATTCAATAAAATTTATTCTTTCTTTTATAGAATTACCCGGAACACTTTGATCTCATCAATCAGATCAATATATTATTATTAACATAAACTATAATATTATATACTAGAACACAAAAACTATACAATAGTTTCTGATATACACCAAAGACAAAATCAGTTACCTGAGCAAGAACCGCAGCTGCTAATTGAAGACTCGGTTCCAATGTCTCTGGAACAACCTGAAAATCCAAAAGATAAGAGGGTTGGTCACATTGACAAGAACAAGTTTGAATAAACATGCAACAATCAAGGGAAAAAATGAAGAAAAAAAAAAAAATTCTGACTTGTTTCTGAATTATACACAATAATAACACAAATAACAGAAGAGGTATCAGAATATTACAGCAGTAGCTCCAGCCTTTTCCAAATTGAGTCCATGATCAACATCATGAGCTCGGACGAAGGTCTTCACTTTCGGGAAGTGCTTGCTCAGAGCCCAAACTGTTCTATAGTTTGCACCAGGGGAATCTAGAGTTACTGCAGCAGCACTTGCTCTTTCAGCCCCAACCTTATGCAGGACCTTGTAATGCAGAAGAACAAAGCATGTTAGGTAATGGCCATATATATGTGATGTGTCTAGCACTGAAGACAGAGTCATATGAAGTACCTCTCGACTACCGGCATCGCCAAAGTACACCGGGAGATCGAGGGAACGCCCGATCGTCACTCTATCACTGAAGACATTAGAAAATATGAAGAGAGGAGGATAAGTCATCTTCTGCCACACTATGATATATGGTTGCTTTTATACATCTTTGAAGAAAACTATAGAAAAGAATCTTGATAAAAAGCCAAAAATTCAACTAAAATGAAAGGAAGCAAAATTAAATTATTTTCATTAGAGCAATTAATGCCTCCAAGAAACTCAGAAACAGATGCACAAGCACAAAGTAACTGTTGTGTGTGCATGTAACTTTGTTCTGATTTTTCAACATAAATAGCACCCGTTTTTTACAAAAACCCGCTATATATTTACAAAAACATTCATCAAAAGGAAGAAATTATAAGAAAAACATAGTCATTTCAGTTAGCATTGAGTTACCTTCTCACATCTAGAGCAACAAATGGAATTAGTCGCTCAGAAAGAAGCTGTGCAATGATCTAGAAATAACAAGTAGGTAAAGCGTTACACTTAATTGTTATTATTATTACTATAACTACATAATTATACAAAGAAAGCAATAGATCACCTGGCCAACTCGTCCAAATCCACAAATAATGATATGATCTTGCAGATCATCTGTCTGTAAAAGATGTCCTCCAAAAAGAAGTCAGGCACTAATTTTTTTTTTTCAATTCAAATTTATTCAGCTACTAACAAAATCAATTGTCTATAACCACAATTATAAGAAGCATTAGTGTTGTATCTCCTAACTGAACTAAATGCACATCAAATGTAGTTAACTGATTGAAAAATGTTAATCATGTGATTAAAAAGGTAAACAATAATGCCTACTGATTTGTAAGATAATAAAGGTAGCATTCAATTCACCAGCAGGAGAGCCCAACGATGGATACTGCTAAAGCTATAAATTTGACAACCATTTGGAATTAAAGAAATCCCTTCAAAACACTCATGTTAACTATCTTACCTCACTTTCTGCTGGTAATAAACTTCGAACATCATGCAACTCAAAACGGGAAGCAATTAGCTGGCCTCCTTCGGCTAGCCATGGTGTGAGGGCCATTGAAATTCCCACAAGAAGAAAGAGCAAAGAGGACATCTGGGGAGACATTATGCCCTGAAAAAGAATCAATTAGAAATTATATTATGTTTATAGTAGACTAAGTTTCCAAGAGAAAAATGAAAATTCTTGGCAGCTATTTATAAACTGATATGCAGTGTGAATTCTGATTGTATAATTTTCAAATTCACTTTTCTATGGATTAAAAAAATCATCAGCAGAAAGGAGATGATCCAAAATATGAGGATGAACAAAACAATTTTCAAGGACAAAAAACCTGATTAACAGCTTCACCAAAGGCCACAAATGCAAATTCTCCCCCAGGAGCAAGAAGAAGGCCAACTCTTAGGGCAGAAATGAGTGAAATACCAAAAGTTCTACCAATCAAAGAAACCAAGATCGTCTTGCCACCTATTAAGAGTGCCAGTGTCCCCATAATGACTCGAAATTTTGAAACAAGAAGTTTTGGATCAATTGACATTCCAACCTGAAAAGAAACAAAACTAATTTGCGTTAGTTCCATAGTTTAAGCTGGCTTGCTTGAAAAATCACACCTCAAGGAAACCATTACTTGTCATTGTCAAAGATTCACATGAGAACTATGAGTAACTGAACAGCAGATTAACACGCTATAAGATGGATATTTGCAGCCCGAATAAATAAACCACTTACCGTCATAAAGAAGAGACCCAATAGAAGTCCACGATATGGAGCGATGTCAGATTCGACCTGTAAGGAAAATTCGGTCTCTGCCAGTAGTAAACCAGCCAAAAATGCTCCCAATGCCATGGACAGTCCTGCCTGTTTTTAATAAAGAACCACAGAAAAAAGGTAAACTCATGTTTATATTGTCGCTTGGCTCAAGAATAAATGAAAATGGCCAAACCTTGGCTTGGCTCAAGAGCTGAATGAAAGGATATAAGAAACAAACACATACCCTGGCTGTGAAAAGACTAGTCCCAAGAATAACAAAGAGAGTATTTGCAGAAAATATCTCTGCATTTTGATTTTCTGCAATCTGCCTATATATTGGTCGAAGGAGCTGCATAAAGAAGAATGGAAAAAATTACAAAGCAAAAGTTATTTGTGTAACTGAAGCATGCCTTCCTAGTTAACCCCAAAAATTATAGAACTTACTCTTTGACAAAATGATTTTTTATGATGTGTATCAAATATTCTAAATGTTACTGAGTGACAAGAGAATGTAAACATTTTTTCTAGCAAAAAGAAGTCAACTATTCAGATTCGATAGCATTCTAATAATTAGAAATCACACCTTAATTCCGAATAACACTTACCAATCGTCCACCAGCAATTATGGCAGTGATGGCAACTACTGCCTTAACAGCAGCCAGACCAAGAGCTTCAGCAATGGCCTGAAAACCGACCTGAAAACAGAGATTGGGTGTTCCATGTGAAGACAAGATAGGCAGCAATAGCAGTATATCTGTGGCAATAGTAATGATGAGTTGATGACGATAAGAGATGTATGGTCAAGCCATTGACTTCCAACAAAAACGACAGAAGACAAGGAGTGCTAGACAATATTACCCCTCCTTTGGAAGAATTAGGTGAAATAAGAGGTATGAGAATAAGCAAAACCACAACAGCCAAATCCTGAACAGAAATAAAGAAGAAATAATCAATTTACAGCAATAACGAAGGCAGTTGAGAGTTAGTAATAAACAATCAATGTCAGACACAACAGATTGACATAAAAATTAAACCACACAGAGGATAGAAAAAATAGAGAGGAAGCTGGTTGATGATCTATGCAGAACTATGTACTGACGAGATACTAAGCGAAAAATATTTAGATATGCAATCATGCAGGTGCAGATTTTAGTTTCACAGTTTCATCCTTGCTCACTGGGACAATGCCTGATTAGTATCCTTGTAAAATACTTGATTGTGCAAGCTAGAAACATATTTATATGCAAACAAAATCCACTGTAGGACAAGGAGTTTTGATTATCCAGAAAGCACAGGCAACAGCATATCACATGATATTATTTAGTAAGTCTATAGATAGATGGGTAAGGTAAAAAGTAACCTGAAAAAGCAAAACAGAAAACGTAGCCCGTCCATGGCGTGATGTGCTCTCACCTCTCTCTTGTAACACCTGCAAAACGAGTTCATTGACATTATTGCAGCATGACAGACTCAGCAGACATTAAAATAGAAGCATAAAATAGAAAGAGCACAATTTTGATGGCTATGCTCAATATTTAAACTCATGAGAAACATTTGAAAGAGGGCATTTGTTACAGCTATAGATATCGAGCTTTATAAATTAAGGGTAACCATAAATTCAATTATTAACAAATGCAGGCTACAAGAAAAATCATTTTACAATTACACTTTTTAGAAAAGGTAGGTAACACTTTATCAGAATCTACAATAAATAGAAGCATAAAGCTAGAGTTGATGAACTAACTAAAATGTGTTACTAAAAGTGAAAAATCAAAAATGAAAAGCAAACACGTTTCAGATTATTTACTTGCAGAACAACAGCAGTAGATGATAATGCCAAGCCATTCCCAATCACAATAGCTGCAGGGCCTGCTTGACCACAAACATAATGAGCCACCAGGCCAACAACTACAGCAGTCACCAAAACCTGCATTTATTCATACAAGCTAAAGATTGTTGGCTAATACATTTCTTGGTTATAGATAGAATAGCTTAAGGTGAACAATAATAACAAAGATGGAATATGGAGTTTCCCAATCACCTGAGCAGAGCCTAATCCAAAGACATATTTCTTCATTGAACTAAGCCTTTCAAAAGAGAGCTAAAAAAGCAAAACAGTTCAGAACTTCAGTTAACTCTCGGTTATGGACATGGTCAAAGTTAAGGTAGAACAATAACTTATGGGAGATTCCACCTCCAGGCCAATATTGAATAACAGAAAAACAACTCCAAATTCAGCTATTGCTTTTGTCCCATGAACATGACGAATGATGGAGAGACCATAAGGCCCGATTAAGATGCCAGCAGCCAAGTAGCCAAGAACAGGACTGCCTAAACATTTTTGCGGAAGATGGCACAGAATTAGCAGAACAATTTAATGTTAGACAATTAACTTAATTATACTCTGACAGATTCAATTTAACATTGAAATCAAAATTACAAGAGAGTTACCTCCAGGGATTTTCTGAAATATTGGCACAAATATAACACTGGCAAGTAATAACCAGAGCATATCAAAAAGGGATGCTTCCTCCTCATCCACCTGGATATATAGCATGCACACCAATAAAACTAAGCAAATTGAGCCGCAGAAAAAAGGTAGTGAAGTCTAGAAACAGGAAGAAAACATACCTCTTGATGAGGCAATGATGCAATAATTTTCTTGATTTTCATGGGGAGCTTCTGAAATTGTCTAACCAAAGGCTTTGCACTTGAGGAAACTTCTTCAACAGTGGTTGAAATGACTTCTGGTTGCTGAAGCAGTTGACCATTCCTCTCTGCTCTATTTGCATAGAAGGCAACCCTGCAAGGAAATTCCACTACTTCTTGAATGCTGAAGGAAATTCGATTACATTTGAATTAACATAATGAGGATGTAGTCATCCTTAAAACGGACCGAACAAATCACATGAAGTTAAGATATAGCAAGCAAGTATCTCCATTCATGTTGGACAAAAAGCTAAAAGTATCATGCTAACATTCGATATGTATTGCTCCTATATCATACAAATATACCAAGTTACCAACCATGTGATTTATGAATAATTCCACGTAAATCGACAAGGATTGAAATAAAAACAACAGCAACAAAAGGAGCTTGATGTAGATAGATCGTACACACCCTCCTCCAATTAGCAATAACCCAAGAACCAGCTTGGGCAGCTGCTTCTGCACATAGTCCACGAAACCCTGGAAAACAGATTCTGGTGTATAATCAGTCCCATCTACAGTAAAAGAGAAGAATGATGCAGGAAAAAATCTGGAAGACTTCTTCAACGATGCTGTCGGAGCCAATGGAGGTATATCTCTCGTCAAATCCTTATGTGTTTCCTGTTTTTTCATTTGAACTGCAGTCTTTGACCTCTCTACTTCGAATTCAGCTTCTTTAGAAGAATCTGAACTTAACTGTCCATTTTCATGATCACTCAGATAATCAGGCTGTGCTATGTCTTCGGAAACTTGGCTGGTTTTTTCATCAGATAGTGTCTCTGATGATTGCTTTGCAAGAAAAGTTTCATCACCAACAGGTAAACCTCTATCTGTTTCAACGGAGTCATCGCCAGAAAGATGTTGAGCCACTTTCTCCTCCTCAGGAACAGTCACAACATCTTGTTCTTGTGGAGTGTCTACGGTGTCAGCATTAATACTAGACACAGACTTATCTGCTTTCAGTAATGCAATCTCCGCATCGTTTACACGCTTTGCAGCCTCAAGTTCACCGGCAACAGCTTGCTCGGCTAAAAGCATTATGTTTGCGACATCCTCCTCTGCCTTTACCGCATTCAGTTGTGCCCTTTCTGCAGTTTCATGCAACGTGTTCACTTCATTCTGCAACTCCTCCTTTTTACTTTGCAAGTTCCTCAACTCTGCCTCACAACATGCTAAATTTGTCTGACATTCCTTGATATCTTCTTGAGCAACCGAAAGTGCTTTCTCCTCTTGCATTACATCTTCATCACCATTGCTCGCACTAGTATCTAGCAGGGGATTGTAAACTTCTTCGGCAACCTCCAAAGATTCCATGGCGACTTGAAGCCTTGCCTCGGCAAACGAAAGAGCCATCGTTGCTTTTTGAACCGCTTCCTTGGCAACAAATTCTTCACCCACAATTTCTTGGATGACATCAAGTGTAGAATTAACATCATTCCAAGCTCTTGCTGCTTCATCCTGCAAGAAAATTGCAGTCTCAGATATCTTCTTAACCTTCTCCTCAAACATAGCACTATTAACTCGAGCAACTTCGAGTTCCTTCATGGCCTTCTGCAATAGTTCTTTCAATTCATCCACACTTTGCACCACCACTTCCTCTACCTCTTTCTCCATCGATTCACTCGACAACGCAGAACTTGAAATCGACCCCAAATCGGAACCCTCAGGATTAAGGCCTCCTACATTATCAACATTCCAGCCATTACCATTACCATTAACATATGCTAAAGAATCATCACCAAGGCACTTCGACGACAAATTCGCCCTATTTCCACTAAAATCATAACAATTATCCTTCCCACAAGAAAAACCCCTCTTCACATTTGAAATTTTGAAATCTCCAACACAAACCACTCTTGAATAATTACTCTTCCTCCTCCTCTTATTACTACTATAACAGCTACTACTACTAAACCGCGATTTCAGAATAGTACTTCTCCTTCCAAACACAGAACAAGAATCAAAACGATCCAACACCATTTTTGACTGCTGCAAGCTACAACAACCTAAATCCATTTTTTTTTTCTTCTTTCCAAAAACAAACTCAACAGAATCAATCTTCAACACATTCTACACTTAATAATATCGACTAATTTTCTTTCTATTAAATAACCTGAAAAAAAAGGGAAAAATAAATTCCAAAAGAGAAAATCAGTAAAATCATTAAATCAACGTAGCACTTTTCATATAGAAGAAATACGAGCTGCGATTGCGAAATTACCAAAAAAATGCACTGGAAATTGAATTATTGATGCTTTTAATTTGAACTGAATTTGCATTAATTCAATATCAAATTTCAAGCATTATAATTACTATGTATGTACAGAGAGGAATATGTGTTTGGGAAGAGGGAAAATGAAATTTTCTGAGCTGAGAAAATTTCTGGTAGAAGCTAATAACGGCCAGTGAGTAGTAGTAGCACCGAGTGGATATTCATAATCGAAGTTCATCTTTTACGACTCGCACTTTTGGCGCGTGGATAAACAACGTCCGATCATTATATTGCTCACTCAAGATAAGCTAGCTAGATAAATTATATGAGAGATTTAAATTGGAATTACTCCAATAATTACTTATATTTAGTTATTTTTCATACGAGAATACAAATAATTTCTGAAGAAAAATTCATCTAATATATGATAGCATGAGTGCACATTGTAGATTATTGCATAGGAAAATGATAATATAAATTAGAGTTTACTGTGAATTTCACATATAGTAATATATTAAACAATAATTTCATAATATTAATATAGTTATAATGTTTAATTATGTCGTAAATAGTTAATATATTGTTACTTATAGGGTTCATCATAAACCACAATTTATATTAACGCTGTTCGTTTGTATATTATGCACATCACATTAATATTACACTAAAACAAATATAAATTATATCAAAAAAATTATACCATATAACATACATTAATACACAATGATTAATGTATATAATAAATATACATTATTATACATATCATATTATATATAAAATACACATTTTATATTGTTGGACAATATTATTGGTAGAAAATCATTATTCACCAAGCAACATTCATTTGAAAAATATTGTATACAACAAAAATCAATCAATAACTAGTCAATTAAATATTTACATATTACACATTCTACACATTAAGGGCTGCATATTATGCATGATAAAAACTACAAATTACATATAATAAATATCATAAATTACACATGTAAAATGTGTCCAACTTATTAGCTGTTGATATGAAATAATTTTGTATTATATATTAAAATAATATAAAATACTTTTTTATATTACATATAATATTAGATATGCAAGGCTAATTTGGTAAACACATGATTGTATTACAAGAATTAACTTTTTGTCAAGATTTCCAAAACACAAATAATATGTATTACTATTAACTTTTTAAAAAAAAAAAGCACCATTATTAAGAAAAAATTAATGGTTGATCTTATTTATTAAATAAACTTTAAGTGACATGTAACTAGTAAAAACATGTTCCAACAATATGGTAATGCATGACTATATGTTTTTGTGTTAAAATTTACTTTAATATTAATCCAAAAAAACAATACTTGAAAAAATCATTTGTTAAACCTTGAAGTTGGAGCGTGGTTCTTCAAGCGCAATGTGAGCGCGTGGAGTGGTTGATACTTACGTGGAATTACGACATAGATGAATGGATATCGAAACTGCGAACAAAAATATCTAAACCCCAAAATTTGTCTTAATTTGAGTTTCAGTTTCCACACTATAATATACGTCCGTATATTCTTCTTTTTTTTTCAGTTAAATATATATATATATATATATATATATATATATATATATATATTTGTGACTTTTTATTTTCAAAATCATAACAAATATTAATTAAATTTTGAGATAGGTTTTACTTTATGTCATTTGTAGATTGTAGTCTTTGAACAAATTTAGTTTAATATGATTGAATAGTTTAAGGAGGAAATAGATCACTTATTAAAAATTACTCCCCCTCCTGTTTAGTTTTAATTGCATACACAGATTAATAATACATTTTATAGTATTTTAAACTTTTTTTAAAAAAAATGTACATAATTTATAAAATTATCCTTATTATTCATTATTTATCTTCTTAATTATCAACTGAATTTATTCTCGTTCCTGTACTAATTAAGAGTATAATTGAAAAAAAAATTAATAACATCAACCTAGAATTTCTAAATAAACAAATAAAATTTTTTTTACATACTGATAAAAAAATAGAGGGAATATTAATGAGCTTTATCTTGGACTTTACTATTCATTGTCTTACAAAAATTAATAGAAAAAGTGAATCAATCGTAAAATAAAAGACTATAGCCTTTAAAATATTGAATAACATAAGTTTTTCACATATAGTAGAAATTGAAGACTATATACTTTGAAATATGAAATTTCACTATTTTTTTGGTTGTTTTATAAAATAAAAGACTTTATGCTTTAAAATATTGAATCACATGAATTTTTAACATATAGTAGAAATTGAAAGCCATATACTTTACAATGTGAGATTTCACTATTTTTTTTATTATATTATAAAATAAAGATAATAAGCTTTAAAATATCGAATTACATGAATTTTTCACATATAGTAGAAATTGAAGGCTATATACTTTAAAATGTTAAATTTCACAATTTTTTTTGTTGTATTAATATAAAACAAAGACTATGCTTTAAAATAATGAATCAAATGAATTTTCACATATATTAGAAATTGAATGGTATACACTTTAAAATTGTGAGATTTCACTACTTTTTTGGATACACTGTAAAATAAAGACTATAGGTTTTAAAATATTGAATCACATGAATTTTTCACATATAGTAAAAAATAAAGACTATAAACTTTAAAATATATGATTCCACAATTTTTTGGGTTGTATTATAAAACAAAGACTACTGTCTTTAAAATATTGAATCACATGAATTTTTTACACATAGTAGAAATTGAAGGCTATATACTTTAAAATGTGAGATTTCACTATTTTTTGGATACACTAACAAATAAAGATTATAGACTTTAAAATATTGAATTACATGTATTTTTCACATATAGTAGAAATTGAAGACTATATACTTTAAAATGTGACATTCACTATTAATTTTATAATAATAACCTATTTTTACTTAATTAATTTTTTATAAAATATTTCTATTTCATTCTTTTTTGTAATAATTTAAAAACGTATAATATTGTGTGATTCTGAACATCGCACGGATTATTAGAATAGTTGAAAATAATTTGTCAAGTTTTATAAAAAAGGATTATAATCTGCATATTGATTTTTATCTCAAACATACTTCATTAGTATTCGAATCAAATAAATTAAAACAGTCTATTCGTATTTTCTTACACTACTAATAAAATAAAATCTCCACGTAAAAACAATATATTGTATAAATCAAATTCTTTGGTTTGAGTTTTTGAATGGATAAATAAACTTTCTTCTTACAAGTAAGCTCGAAAACAATGAGATGATAAAATGACATAAAAGATTTAGCACAAAGACATTTCCTCTTGAAAGAAAAAAAGGTGAGAAAGTGGTTATTATTCTCACACTTTCTCCCGATTTCATTCAAGAGGTGGTGTCCTCTTCATTCTTCTCCTTGGACTCCTCTGCCGCCGGCTCGAGCCCATCAGCGGCCTCCGGGGGTGGGGAAGAACCACTCCTCTTGTGAGCAGCAGCTTGGAGGACATGGCTGTAGTTACCCTTCTCCATGAAGAGTTGTGCAAAGTGGTGCCTACAATAGAGGACACCATCTAGGGCAGCATAGGAGGAATGTGTGAGAGGGCACCCTGCATGAGCACACCTAAAGCAACTCTTGTGGAAGCATTCTCCTTCAAGTGTCACCTATTTATTATTTTATTAACAATACAAAATACAAAATTTTATGGTTAGTTTTGTCAAATCATGTTATGGAATCATAAAATTATTGTGGAATAATAGATGACTTTATAGTAGTATAATAATCAATAATGTTAGTAGTACAACAGATATACGTCTAGCTAGAATCTAACGTGTGTTATACATAACATGGAATGTGTGTAATACGTACGTATGCTATACATACAGCACACATTTCATATTATATATAGCACACATTGAATACTAGTTGGAAGTATTTCTATTGTACGACAAGTATTATTAGTATAATAATAGTAGAGTCTATATAAATAAAGCTTATTAATTAATCAATATGTTCCTATAGTTTTATCAAACTTTTAATTTGACCTCTATAATTGAAAAATTTTCAATTTAAACCCTGTACTTTTAAAAGTATTCAATAAGATCCATAGACAAATTTACCATTATAAATAGTCAAACATAACATAATAGTCTTGAAATATTCCAAAAAGGGTCCGAATCTAATGAAATATCAATACTTGATTGATCATTTCTTTTAAAAAGTATAAGAACATAATTAAAAATTTTTAAATTACATGAACCTACAAATTAATTAAACATATAAATAAGTACTTAGAGTTTGGATCTTTATCTTCCATATTATGATGGAATGCACTTAAAATCCAAAATAAGCATTTGAATGATCAACTGTGATTTTAGAGTATATAATCATTCATCACAAATCAATATATATATATATATATATATGTATATGTATGAATCAATATATATGTATTGAGCAAATCTGATAGTAATTTTCTAATGTTAAATGATAAAAATATCTATAAATATATATATAAAAGAGATTACAAACCTTTTCCAGTGGATACACTGTTTTTGAGCAAACAGAGCATTTGTCTAAGGTTCCACTGAACATTGAAGAGAGCCTACTCGGGGTCCTATTCTGTAATAATAATCCCATGTTAGAATTAATTATTGTGTAAGTAATTAAGCAATGATTAATTTATTTTAATAAAAAAGATAGATGATAATTTAATTAAACATACCAGATCATTTTGTTTCTCAGAAGACTTTGCTGCCATATTCAAAAAAATTTCACCAAACAACAACAACATAGCCTTATTAGCCAAATTAACAGAATTAATGTGACAATGTGCAATTAATCATTGCTCTTTATTTATACTTTTTGAGGTTGAATTGAAACAATGAAACAAAAACAAAAAGAGATTATTTGACAAATTAATTAAAGATTGTAATTAATATTATTAATAATCTTAATTACCGTTTTGAAAATTCTTGCTGAAGTTTCCAGATTCCTTGAAAAGCTGCTCAAAATGTGTCCTGCAATACAGGACTCCATCCATTGATGAGTATGTGCTCATCTGAACAGAACAATTAGCGGAGATTAATGTCACATATATATCAATTAAGAGAAGTTGAACTGAATTTCATCAAACCATAACGAATGTCGGCCATCATAATTTATCCTAATAATAACAATAATAATGTTTGGTGTATAATGATAAAAAACTAATACAACCAATGAACCTTTTTCTTTTATCCAAATAATTATTGACATTTTAATGGACCGAGTAATTGTGGCCCAAAATCTCATTTATTGACCGATTTGACTGATTTCTCATTATACATATGACAACACTCTAATAACAGTAATAATTCAATTCTTAGGGCAGTGTGCATGCATAAAATCTTGTGGTCAGCTCCATACCCATCAAAAGGTGATCTATGTCGAAACTAGAGATTAGCTACCGCCCAACCGATACCCGAAGGAAAACCACACAAAAATGAACAATAATAAAAGAAGGTATTGAAGAATTATGTGTGTATATATATATACCGTGAGAGTTCCCTTGCAATGGCTGCATTTGAAGCAATTTTTATGGTAAGGAATGCCTTCAAGAGTTAACAAGTCAACCACATAAACAGTCTTATCACAAGCATTGCATTTATCAAGAGTTCCTGTGAATGACATCTTTTCCCTCACAAAACTTTCAAATTATTCCCTCAAATTTTCTTGATTGTGTTTTTGTTCTTTCTTTTTTTGTTTGATTGATTTGAGAAATCAAGCAAAAAATAAATAAATAAATAATAATGTATTTATTTATATATTGTCTGAGGAAACAAGAGAGAATTTTCAACAAAGTTGTGCACACAACCTCAGACAAATCAAATGATGGAGAGGGGGTTATTGAAAACAAAGTCTTGGATATGTCTAACCAAAAAAGTAACTTATATCAGATTTTACCGGATTAGATCTTGATTTGTAATTGGTGGTTGGTTAGGTTTATTGGACACTAAAAATATGGGAAGCAAATTTGGTAAACTTGTCTTGTAATTTGTGGATATTATCTATTTGGTTTGAGTGAAAACAGGTTGGTGTTTTTGACCCTTTCAATGATTTAAGTTTTAGGGTGTTACAATAGAAAATAGAGTAATGATTTTTGGAACATCGGTTAAACGACGTAAAAAAGGGTTTAATTTTATATCTTGTCTGTCTCACATATTTTTCTCAATTTTTGTTGTCGGTTTAGAGTTTACTTTTACTTATGTCATGCCACGTTATTTGTGCTATATTTATGGGAAAATTAAGTACTTTTCAATTTTTTTTCTTCATTTTGTAAAATATTTATTTAGTTGATGATGGTTTTGTAATTAGGTTTTGTTCATGGGAGTTAAATTCAGATGTCTTAGATGTTAGATTTTTCACCATGGCATTGTTAAAGTTCAACATTTTTAACGAAAAGAAGAATCTTATGTAGAATTTGATAAATTAAATTAAGAGAATTTTGTATTTATAACATGTTTTGGTTTTGGGTAAAAAGGTTGTGTCCACTAATTTTAATTTGTACTCTTATAAGCAAATAGGAAAAGTTTAGTTTTGCTTAAAAGCTAAATAAAATTGATTAGTTACTCCCTAAATAATAAGGGGGAAAAAAAGAACAAGATAGGTCAATATTATATATAATCTTCTAAAGTGTAATATTGATGAAAATAATTAATATTTTAATTTTTTTTAAATAAGTACAATATAGATCATATATACTTCACTATTGCTATGTGTACAATGGAAATTGTACAATACTTATACAACAATCATATTCATCGCAAGATTGTAATATGGATTTACAAACTAATGCAATCCAACTGTGAATATGATTATTGTACAAGTATTATACAATTTTTATTGTATACATAGCATTCCTATATATATATATATAATTATTGTAATGTACAAAACATTAGTCATAATCACCATTTTTACAAGAAACATTGCCACATTAAATTAGCAAATAATTATTAAAAAAATTTTTAAAAAAAATCACCTAATCATGGAGGCAACACAACTTGTTGGCACAGAATGAGATCAGAAATTGTCTTTCCATGCCTATCAATTCTTCTAGAACAATTAACACCACCATCTAGAATGTTCCTAACTACAACATTCAATGCCTTGATTCCCTTAACTTGATATATCTCAACTCTAACATTTTCATTGATCCATTTATGATCTCTTTGGTTTCTTGCATCTTGATCAAGAGTAGGAGACAAATCAAGGAGTGGTGAAACCACTGATTTTATCCATTGTGGTGTGATAATCAGCTTCAACTTATCAATATCAGGACCATAATGTGGTATCAGAGAGAAGTTTATGTCATTTCCTTTGTCTCCAGCTCTGCTATGTGCTACATTGTAAAGTGGAATCTTCCGGCCTGATGGCGCCGGCGTGCTACTACTCCTACCGGCCAAAGAAAATTCTGAGGAGGAACATTTATCAGTACTTTCAGATTGTAATTGTGGTGGTAATGTCAATACATGGCTAAGGTTGGATTCAGGGTCAACTAGTTTATCTGAGTGGTGGCTTGTTGTGTTCTGTTTCGCTCCGGTTCGCCAGAAAACATCTTCGCGCCCGACCTGAAGGACAGAAAACAAACTTGATTATACATCATTTCATAACAAAAGAACACATTATGTATCTCAGATTGAGGAAAGAAGAAAGTACCAAGTGTTTTTCAAGAAGAATCTCTTTCTTATATCCAGTACTGCATTCAAACCAAAAGAGTAATATCATCATTAACAGACATCAGAAATAAATAATTATAGAGCCTAAAGATTATCACAATATATATTCACAGCAGCAAGAAATAATTCCAAGATATTAATTGATTACAGCATCCAACAAACCCAGTTTCAGTTTTTTGTATTGTAAAATTTCAAGGTTTTACTTAAGTTTCTCTATGAATTCAGCAACCATCAACTTTAGAAAAGAAAAAAGGTATCAATCAACTATTTATCACAGATTTAAAACTCTCATACATAAAAAAATAGGCCATGTAATATTTTAATCAGAAAAATGCAGAGTACAAAAAAAAATTACAATGCAAGCTGATTTAAAGGAATATTTACCTGATACCGCCACCACCAGCAGGTCCATTTGTATACAATGCCGTAAATTCTCTAGCGAATTGGACAGCGTGTTCCTTCTGTTCGAAAAGTCCATCCATTCGCAACCTAATATCGTCACTAGTCCTCTCTGGCGACGCATTTCCATTGCTGCTCGAAGCCTTGATGCTATCAAACCCAATTATGTAAGAAAGTATATGGTGATTAAGACCAGGAAATATTTCTTCCATCCATGATCTAACCTAATGAAGCATATGAGCAATACATTAATTGAAGTCTCATCATGCATTCGAATCGATATGATTTAAATGAATCCGGCCATCGATTCCCGTCAGTTAACAAGATCAAAATGGTGATTAAAAGGCTTTGTATGTTACCAGATATTCGGCCGCTTTAGCTCGTTTAACACATTCGTAACCTCCATATGAAATCTCTCCCCATCCTTTCCATCCACAATCCTGCAAGAAGTGTTTAAATCATCAGAAAAAATTAATCTAGCAAGAACAACAATCATAAGAGAGAAAAAAATGTACCTTCTGAAGAGAATGGTTCAGAAATGTACCTTCGGAACCAACTGCAAAAGTTTATCAGGAGCTGATCTAGTAGACGGTTTTGCCCCACAACATCGAACTCTACAACTCGATAACGGAAGAAACGAAACATCCTGAAAATCGATGACCTGTTAAAGAACAAGATACAAGTTATTTTCTGCATATTCAACCTCCAATCATAATTCCTTTGATATTGAAAGCTTCATGAGAATCATCTAACTTACTACATCAGGGGTCACATAAGCTCCAGGATCTCCAACCTCATAGAGCAATTGTTCAGCACACGTGTCGAAATTCAAAACTCCACCACTACCTTCAGCTTTTGCCACACAAACTTGTCCATCATAAGAAATTTCAGCATAAGGAAGTGATAAATCCAGTAGTTGCTTGAAGGACAAATCTCGGTACTTGTCTCCTAGAACAGGGCAAACAGAGCATAAAAGAGTTTTGTTCGATTCGCGCAATCCATGCAATTATACCTCAAATCATATGCAAGGTACCTGGATGCATGAAATATCCCCCTGTGAGTTGACAACCACACTCTAGAAGATGACCAGCCATGGATCCTTGTGCTAGACGCTCGAATTCATCCCAGTTCCAACCGAGTTCATAAACCTACCCGTAAAAAAGCTTGATTCAGTAGCTAAAACTTCAGGCACTGATTGAAGAAACAGGTAAATAAGAATAACATAAGAGAAAGAAAATACTGGATTTCATACCATAGGTGCTAAGAATAAAGCAGCATCGGCGATTCTTGAAGTGATCACTACATTCGGTCGGTACTTCTCGAGACAGTGGACAATAGGAGCAGCACCCATGTAGGTGCTGATACCCTTCAGAGATTACAGAGAAATTGATGAATCTTCATATGAAAAATCAACAGAATAGATAACTGAAATGGTAGAAACTAGGGTTTACATTTGATATGTTATAAGTTATAACCGCAAATTATGATATGAAAAAGAAGGAATTGCTTAGTGAGTGAAGTTTCAGTTCAGAACATAAAAAGAGTCACAAGGGAACAGAGTCTTACACCCCCCATGGTATATGAATATGACTTCCCAGAAGAAAATCCTGAACCTGAAAAATATTGCAACTATATAAGAACTCTTAGCACAAAGCATAATAAGAAATTCTCAGGACCTATTCTCTTTGACTGAACATAAAAAAAAAATACTAGAAGGTGGAATAGTCACAGCCATATGGATCAAAAATTTCAGAAAGGAACCTTGCAAGAAGCTAAACACAAAATTTAAAAATAAAGAGTATCCAAGTGCACGAGGCTCCCACCAGGTGGGGTCTAGGAGGGCAGATGTACAACTTTACCGTTGCGCCAAGACCCACTCTCACAAAATTTTAAAATAAATAAAAAAAAACCTAGAAAACCTCTTTACACCACTTACAACAACAAATCCACCATTGTACTCAAATGAGCTATAACAAAAAAAAAATGAAAACCAGAAGTTGTATAGAGGTGAAAACAAATTCCAGGCAAGTAAGCAAAATCAGAAATTTGTTGGCATATAAACCTCCCGTCCCATCGGTCTCCCACAATCCAAGCGCAGTTCAGTGTACGAGGCTTCCACCTGATGAAGAGTAGATATGCACAACTACGTAAGTGAAAGCGAGATTGAGATGGAAATTTTGATACCTAAATTTGTGACAGGAACTTCATGAGCAACGGCGACGGAAATATTAAGGCCAAGGCTGCTAGCTAGTTCTAGTACCTTGTGTTGAGCACCCAGAGGATCCACTATTAGCAGAAAACATTAGATAAAGTTTATGAACCATAATAATCTATAAAATCAAACCAAAATGCATTGTATTACACAGAATGAACCCATAAATGCAAAAGCATTAGAAACTCTTACTAGCACCCATGTTGGTAATTATGCAAGTTCCTCTTTCCAAAGCCAGAGGCAACAATGTATTCATCCAAATTGAAACTGCAAATAGAATTTCACAAAAACCAGAAACAAATCAATACTAATAGTTTAATATGCCTTCAACACCAAATGCCTTAAAACAATACAATGCGAAAAAAGATTAAAAAGAAAAACTTGTTTTCCCTTATTTGAACAAGAAACACCTACTATGAGAATCATAACCATCACCACCAGACATCATGATCTGATACCGATCGGCGAGAGTACGCTCTGCAAGGCATTCGAGCACCAAATAGTTTAGTTCTTTGACCCTTTGAAGCAACTTAAGAGCAGCTAAAGGCCTGTCGCCGCCAAACCCGGCTCCACAGCCGATGTAAACTTTATCTCTTCGTCTTTTAGGGTTACTTCTCTGTGTAACGTAATAACAACAATGATTAACTCCTCCAAGTTCTTTGATAGAAAATCAAATGTAAGGGACAATAAGTTCACCTGCTTGATCAAACAATTGTTGATTTCATCTTCAACCTCAGGTTCCATCGCTATAACTTTGATCCCTCCAAAGGTTATCCTGATAGAAAAAATCAATGAGCAAATTTGGGGAAAAAAAAGGCCACCTAGCTCACGAAACAACAATCCTACCGTTGCGCCGAAGCTCATCCTTTACTAACTAGACTAAACTCAAAACAAAATAAAAAATCAAGAACCCTATCAAAATCCCTAGAGAGAACCTGAACTAATGCGAAATAAAGGAACAGAATAATCATCAAAGGGATTAACTTCCTGAAACATCACAAAAGGGACAATTTTCATGCAATAACAGTGGAATCCTATGGAACAATTTTCAGGAACATCTTCAATCAGAATAACAGCAGAGAAATTAGCGAATTAGAAAACTATATACAATTCAATGAGACAAATTCTGGGATAAGGGTGGCTCAGAGATTCAAGCAATATCAGCTATAAGTTACACAATCACATACCCAATTGCAAGAATGATATGTAATCACTAACTAAGCAATTCCCACATAAAGCAACACAGGAAAACAAAAAACTTTTAAGATATAAAATCATTCATGTGTCTCTATCGATTAATTTAAGCTTTCGACAAAGATGGTCTATTCTTGTTACCTATTATGATAAATTGTTCACGCTTCAAGTCTAAAATGAAATATTCACAAAAAGAGATTTATTATATATAAAATAATTTATGTAGCTGACAATTGATGCATTATGTTAATTGGGAAGCAAATATCAACAAACTTGATGAAAAACAAAACATTGTTACCTTAAATTGAAGAGTTGCAAAATGGAGAGTGATGTAATGTAAAGAAATACTAGTATCTCAAAAGAGAGCCAAAGATTGAAACAAAAGAATGGGAAGTGATGAGTAATGATGAGTGAGAATGAGATTCTAGAGTGTACTATTCAATGATGGGACCCACCAAGCTTTTTAAGCATGTTTGTTAGTACCAACTGAACCATATAAGCCACCTTATCCTTGTTCTCCTAACTAGTAATTAATTATTAATCTCAAATGTTTATGTTGGTTTTATCGCCTATTGTTATCATCACTCTACTTAACAAGTGTGACAAAAGAGACAAAAGATAAATCAGTAATTTTATTTCTCAAATTATTTTAATTTCAATCGACTATCAGTGTAAAGTAATTTTATACTGGTATCTAATCATGGATTGACATATCAGCAAAAGACTTTAACTCAAAAAAAAATCTTTTTTGATAACTAAAAAAAACTCTTTTTGATATCTGTTTTTAGAGTTCAAATATAACTTGTATTTGACATCTTATATGAGGTCAAATTTGGCAGCTAATTGATGGTATCCATACCTAAAATTTGATTGAAACACTTTGTTTTTTTTTTCTTTCTAAGTGAAATTATCTTAATTACATGATTTTTTATACGTTTGATACTTAATAGATTTATAATTTGAAAATGGTATATTTCTCGACAAGAATGAATAAAAAAATTTCATCAAAATTATTTATCTCCATTGAAAAGAACTCAATCTGATTGGATCAAAACGAATTAAACAAATTTTTAATAGATTTAAATACTGATAATTCCATTACGATAAAATAAAAATCATCATGACATGTTCTTGATATGTAATAATGATTGTGTGGGTCAATTTAGAAAGAATGAATTGTAATTAAATCATGTAATAGATAACCAATGGAAATTGAATATAGAAACATGTGAATAGATGGTAACAACTTATTTTTTTAATTTTTTCTTCAATTATGTGATACAAGGGCTATTTTTCACAGCAACAAGAAATTAAATAAAAATTAAATATATCATGACATGGTCTTGATATATAATGTCAGATGTACCATCTATATATCAATAATGTTAGTGGTACAACAGAAATACGTCCAACAAGTATCTAACGTGTGCTATATATGATGTGGAATGTGTGCTATTTGTATAGCACACGTACGTATAACAAACATTTCATACCATGTATAGCAGCATACATTGAATACCGGTTGAACGTATTTCTGTTGTACGAGAAACATTATATATATATATATATATATATATATATATATATATATATATATATGTCATATTAACTATTGTCCCTTATCTTTGTTTGCTATGCCAATATTCATCTTCCCAAGATTCTACTTGTCTTGTTGAATTATCTTTCCTCTCTAGAAATTCTTGGAGTGTTGAAGGATCATAAGGAGGAGGAAGAATGCATGGAGATGAATCACTTGGAAACTTCACCATAGAATCCTCCATGAACTTCCTCCAATTACCATTCACACCACAAGCCAATGTTTCAGGGCAATATTCCACAGCTCCTTTAGGTATTGTTGGTTTGAACCTTAGGAGCTTTGCATATTCATTGAGTAGATGAAACATGTAATCATACACATTGTCCATGTTTAGATCCTCTTGTATGAATTTACTAGCAGCTTCTCCTATCTCTTGTGCCTGCCAATTTGAGGTACAATAAATAATTAAGACACATTATTGGATGCCAATAATACTTGTCGTACAACAGAAATACGTCCAACGAGCATCCAATGTGTGTTATACATAAGACGTAATGTGTGCTACATGTATAACACATATAGCACACATTACGTCTTATATACATCACATTTTGGATACTCATTGGACGTATTTATGTTGTACGACAAACATTATTGTGATGATCGTACAACAGAAATACGTTCAACTAGTATCCAACGCGTGTTATACATAACATAAAATGTGTGCTATACGTATGTGTGTTATACATATAGTACACATTCCATATTATGTATAGCACACGTTGAATACTAGTTAGTCGACAAACATTATTGTAAATGAAAAGGTAGAATAAGAAAGAGGTTGTTATATGTTGACCTTATGAGTGTGATTGTTGCCCCATTCAACAGCAAACTTAAGAGAAGTGCACTTGCTATTGTCTCTAATGGGCCAATAGTGTTGTAATGGCTCCATGCCTCTCACAAAGAAATCATGGTAATTAGGCTTCACATATAAAGTCATAGAATCACATGCCAAAATGTACTTCTCACTCACTGACCAAGCCCATCCTTCTATGTATATCTTATACCTGTTAGTCCAAAAAACATTAAAACATATCGTATAGCACACATTACGTCTTATGTATAGTATATATTGGATACTCATTGGACGTATTTTTGTTGTACGATAAACATTATTGTTCGAACATAAAACTCTTTATGTGCATGAAAAAATACTCTTTTTTTTAATCAAAATTAATCTCTATATACAGAGTATACAATAGAAACAGAGTTTCCAATATTGACAAATTAAATTAATAAATCCTCATCACTTTACCTACCTATGAGTGCATTGATCCCCCAAGTTGGATTTCTTGTACCCTTGATTGGATTCTTTAATCCAGTCCTGTGATGATCCAAAAATATATACAATACATAAATATTTCTATTATTGATGTGAATTACATGACAAATTCATGGAGAATTATTGATACAATTATTATTATTTTTTAAAAATACCTGTACATATAGGCGAGTGTTCCAATCAATATTTTCAGAAACATTGCACTTCAAAAGATTTTTCCTAGTTGGAGCCACAAAAGGGTTCCCTTTCCAATATGCATAGGGTACTCTGTCCTTCCAACTAGTCTTCTTGTTCCCTTCTTTGATATCTTTAAGGACATAATTCCATGGCTTTATATTTGTCTCTGCCCTATTATTAAAAGTAAAGAAAAATATCCAAATTATTACAAGTCTAAATATGTACATGTTTCATAGTATTAATTATTAAATTCTACAATTCTACAAAACTCATATCTTAATAATCTGTAAATTAGTTAAACCTTAAATAAACCAAAGGAGTTAGGGAATGTTTGTAATAATAATGTTTCTCGTACAATAGAAATACGTTCCACTAGTATCTAACGTGTGTTATACATAATACGTAATATGTGACATACGAATGTGTGCTAGATATATATAGCACATATTATGTATTATGTATAACACATGTTAAATACTAGTTGAACGTATTTCTATTGTACGACAAACATCATTCATACAAAAATACCTAATGTTTGTCGTACAACAGAAATACGTCTAACTAGTATTCAAAGTGTGTTTTACATAATATGTAATGTATGTTATATGTATAACACACGTGCATATGTCACATATTACGTATTATATATAGCACACGTTGAATATTAATTGAACGTATTTCTATTGTACAATAAACATTATTGATTTTTGTACTTACCATCCCCAAAAGGACCAATCAGGGAAGACAATGTCAAAGCTCCACTTATCAGAACAATATCTAAACAATGGTGGTGGAGGTGGTGCATTAGGCCCTTGAAACCTAACCCTAGGCACAACAGGCCTATCATTAGTATCAAACATCATCTCCAAATCTGGTAACTTTCCAGGGTACATCCTTAAAAGTTGCAAAATCCCCCATAAAGTGAAGACATCCCTTGTTTGAATTGATTCCTTATACTTCACTACATAAACTTTTCCATCCAATATCACAACCCTAAAATGTCCGGTTCTTCTTGCCCCCTCAACCATTTCCCTTGTGACACCTGTCTCTCTCCATGGCCTTAGATCTTCATGGATGAATCTGAAGTATGATGGACAGGTTGGACGGCTGTGATTTGTTGTTGGGTTGTGTGATGTAGGGTAGTCTCTAGGACATGTTAATTCTGTCCCATTACTATTATTATTGGTGCATCTAAGAGGGAATTCTTGGTGTTGGGGTTGGATTGATGAATAATTTTGGCTTTGAGTGAAAATGCCTGCAAATATAGACTTCAAAATAATAATAATAATTTTAATATCAGATTCATATCAAATTATTAATTAAATATTGGACCAAAAATAGTATATATGGGGTTCAAGATATCAATTAATTATACAAAAATCTTGCTATGCTAGAAATGCTATTAGTTAATCATTAATCAAGGGATCTCCATGCAATTTTAAAGCTAGATCAACAATTAATGAAGAAAATTAAAAAAAAAATATTTCGGTACCTATTCCATTATAATTTTGATTTTTTCTCTACTTCTCACCGCTATTATTCTTAACTTTCCTTGAAAAAAAGTCATGCATGCATATATATATATATATATATATATATATATTCATGACAAATAATAAATGCTTAGCTTGTAATTTTCTTAAGTAAAATTACAAAAAAAAAAAAACCATTGCCTAATAATAAGCATAAATTTATTACCCCTTCAATTTCTTAATAAATGTCTATGTCACCTTTTGATATATTGAAAAAAATAACATTATCGTACAACAGAAATACGTTCAACTATAATCCAACGTGTGTTATTATATAATACGTAATATGTGTTATATGTATAACACACGTACGTATAACACACATTTTGTATCATGTATGTATAACACACGTTGGATGCAAGTTTGACGTATTTTTATTATACGACAAACATTATTGTATTGAAAAATTAATATATCTAACTTAAATTACATTTATATTTATTAATTTTTCAATGCATACAAAGAAATAACATGAACACTTATTAAGAGTAGGACTAGGAGGAAGCATTAACTTTTAAACTTAAAAAGAAAAAAAAAAAAGCACAACACAGAAACCTATGATGCAAACAAAAAGGCACTGTTTCTGCCTCTGTCTCTCCCATATGGAAAACAAACAGAACATAACAACAAAAATTAATGAAATATGTAAAATACTTCATTTATACTAAATTTGTATAGTACTTTGAATATATAAATTATAATAATTAATATTCAGATTGACATAAAAAGCTATATATGTACCTCATTCCAGGCTTGAAAACCACATAAATTGGCAAGAACAAAGAAAAACAGAACAATGACAATTGAGCCAAATGCAACAGTTTTTGTTCTCTTTGACATCAAATGATGATGATGAGGCTTCTGCTGGTTGAAGAAGAGTTTCATGTATGTCTCATTCTCCTTCTTCATGACTTCAATTATGAATTTGAGGAACTAATTAATTAATTAATAATCTCCTTAATTATGTGTTGGAGTTCAGCAAAATTTGTGTGTGAAAGAATTGAAGGAGAAGGTGCAGAATGAAGCAGAGGAATAATACATGATGAAACTTATATTGGATACACACCAAACCTCCTTGGTCTAAACAAATTATTATATAAATATAAATATAATAATTAAGTTAGCTCTATAGTATAGAACAGTAATTTTCAGAAGGATACTGTGTGATAATGTTGATATATATGAAGTCATCAACATATAGTAATATAATAATTTGACTAATTTAAAAATCTTTGCTTTGTGTGTAAACACCAAATTTAAAATTGATGACTAGTATAGAATCAAATTCAATAATGTTCGTCGTATAACAGAAATATGTCCAACTAGTATCTAACGTCTGCTATACATAATATGGAATGTGTGTTATACATATATGTGTTATACATATATAACAAACATTTCATATTATGTATAGCACATGTTAGATACTAGTTGAGCGTATTTATGTACGACGTTATTGGAATCAAATTGTATCTTCTTATTACTAGATTATCATAACTTAACCTCTTTGTTATAATAATTAACTAACTGTTAAAGGATGAGGTATTGACTTTAATTTTAATTTTAATCTTATGTTAATATACAAAAATGTTAAATGTACCTCGTAAATTTATATAATGATTGTATAATATGGAAAATAATATACTCTTTTATTAGGACTGAACACTTAAATAATTCCAAAATATTGAAACTTGGCTAAAATTAAATCCAAAATCCACCCTCACACTCCCTTTTTTCCCATTCTTAATCTTTCCCACCTCGTACTCTCAAGACATCACCTTTTAATTCCATTTATTTCCTTGTACTTGCAAGATCACAATATATATACACTTGTATTATTTTTCTTTGTAATAACAATAATAATGATGATGATAAAAATAATAAACTATATTATGTATAAAATTGAGCTTAATTATAATAAAACAAAAGGAATAATAGGGTAAAGGCATATTAATGTTCCCGTGTAAGTAAAGTTAATTCCATGTGTTATGGCCCTTAACTTGCTCCTCAATTCTATTCATTTTGCCGGTTTTCAAACGTTCCACTTCCTATCTTTCATTTATAAACAAAATTAGAATTTTTATATAAGAACACTCTCCTATGTATCACTTATCATATTTTTCTCAATATCCGTGTAAGTAATATCTAATTTAAAATAGACCTAATTTAAATAGAACTCATACATTATTTATCGATATGAAGATCGAGAAATAGCTCAATCGAGATTTTTCCTCTTCTCATATATAGACTAGACATGGATCTGGGTCGATTTGGGTAAAACTTATCGGACTAGAATTAGAACTAGCTTATGAGTCGGTTTGATTTAAATGTATATTGTCATTTTAACCTAATAGTTAAATTGAAAATTTTACAACAATTACATAGTCATATTTATGGTTATTTAACTATTCATATAATAATAAGATAATATATATAATACAATATAATAATGTATATATAATTATAAATATATAATGTAATAATGACTTATTGAGCTGTTAATAAATTGAACCAAAAAAAGCTTGAGAATCGACTCAACTCACTTCCCACCCTACACCTATATTTATAATTATATATTGACTTTTGAAAGTTGTAACCTAAAAAATTATTCTATTTTATATTTTTTTTCAATGCTTGGGAAGTACAAAAATAGTATATTTGGAACTCTCGAAACTAATGAAAATCTTGTACTCATGTATGTTCTTTCTAAATTTAATTGCCTTTAATTTAACTAATAATCATGCTTAAACCCAAAAGGTAAACAATGGCTGCTATAAATATAATAATATTTATAGTACAACAAAAATACGTCCAATTAGCATCCAACGTGTGTTATTCATAATATGGAATATGTGTGCTATATGTATAGCACACATTCCATACTATGTATAACACACGTTAGATACTAGTTAGACGTATTTATGTTGTACGACTAGTATATTGCTATGAATATGATGTTGAGTAAACGAATGTATTGAATTAGATAAGAATTTTCCAGAAGTTGCAGCTAACCAGTCAATTACTTCAGATATAGACAACTTTATTAGGCAAAAATTAAATAATATATTAGTTCATTATTAGGTTTAGATCCACTAATTCTGCTTAGTTCCTCCTCCATTATATACATTTTTCAGCTAACCATTCATGTGCTTACTTCTTTTTGTAGTTTTCCCCTTCATGTACATTTAGCTGCATTTGTCAATTTTTCAGCAATTATATTAGGGAGATCTAAAATAAAATAAACAGAAAAAAAAAAAGAAGAGTTATATACAATCGATTATTTAAAAAAAAAGAAAGATTGGATAAAGGAAAGTTTAATAGTTAGAAATATAGGTAAATTTAAAAGAAAAAGAGTTATAGCTAGACAAAAATATTTTATGAAATATTTAACTAAAATCTCAAGCTAGTCCCTTACTAATAGAAAAGTTAGTGCAATTAAACTAAAAAAAAATAGCCATGAGATAAAGTAACCCAATGAAATAGACAAATTAAATGTGCTTGTGGGACCTTCTGCCCTAATTCAATTTTCATTGGCCCTTGTTTACTCATAGAGTGCTTCAAGGTGACAAATTCCATTGGAGCCTCATCATGTGTTTCAATGTTTGTTCCATTTTAACATTTTTTTTTAAGAGATGTGCTATTTGTGCATATAAAATAGTTGATATTTGTACATATTCTTCCAAGTTTATATTCTAAAGTGATGACAAATCAAAATTTAAAGGTGAAAAAGTAGGTGTCTATATGAGATACAAGAACGGATATGCAGATGTATATGTAACATCATAGTAAATTTTTTTTCTTTTCTTAACGGCTAATTACCTTTGTAACATTTAATCAAATAAAAATCCACCATAAATAAGGTGAACACAATTTATCACATAACACATTTAGGATAAAATTACAGAGTATATAGCTAAAAACAGAGAAATTAAACCATCCAAATCAAGTTCCAAAATGACATATTCTCTCTAATTCAAACTTCAAAGTAGGAAGAAGGAGTTAGAAAGTCAAAGTCAGAAAAGTTTGAGAAAATCAATGAAGAACAAGCGTGATGATAGCAGGGACAAGCGCCATTAATATATATATTGAGGAAGAGTGAAACAACAACAAAGTGAGATAGTTGACTACCAAACTTGCATGTTTGACCCAACCCTTCACTACTTGAAAAGTCTCAATCCAGTATTGGATGACAGCGTAAAACTCTGTCAATGCTTCCAAATCGATCGCAAAACATATACACTAAGAAAATCATTGATCTAAATATCAATAACTTTTTAAGTTCTCACTTTACTAGAATTCTCAATTTACATGATTCAAATCCCATCAAATACCTTAACCAAGGCTTATTCATGTTCAAACATATCTGAATGATCCAAGGACAAAGTGCATTACACAGACAATAAAAATGAACTACTTCGAAATGGGAAATGCCTCACAATCAAGGGGTTTCAATAACCAGTTGCTAAAAGCTGGTTTTCCTTTGAAATTTTTGGAAGCTATGCAATATTCTTCAGCTCCATCCTGCAAAGTATTAATCATATAAGAAATGACAAAATCATGAACATTCTTCCTCACTAGTTGAGTGGTCAACATTAATTAGACCCTCAAGTGTAGAATGTGAAGAACATTTAAGAATACCTTAAGATCACGATAAGTAACCTCATTGGCCGGAGAATCGATCAAGCATTCGTGCCTCAGTGACAAGAAAACCTCTAACAGCCTCTTTCTGAAAAACATCAAATTATAGTGCATTTGTTTGTTTTCAATTTTTTTTTAAAAAAAAAAGTGTAACTTGCATCAATAAGTGGGTTATAAGCTAATTCTGTTTCTGCTTTTTATCTTGAAACTTGAAAGTACCTTTTTCTGTGTTTCCAAAATCGATTCTGGCACAACCTATAATCTAGTGAAAATGTCTAAAGGTAGTACATGTCGGCTTACTTGCATAACGATGACTCGGTTGATGGGTAGAGTGCCCCTTTTGCGGATGTGCCTTGCTTTCTTCCCGTAGTTCCAAGGGTTACTTCATGCAAGCCACATTTATTCCAACATATCGAATATCTGAAAATCCAATCATTCATCTAAATGTAAAAGTAAAACCATAAATTTACATGACCTTCAGAATTCGTCGATGTTTAATGCAAGTAAGTACCCGCATGTTAATGTGTCTGCAGCACTCTCAGATTGCTGAAAATCCTTCGGCGGTACAGGGGCAGCCTGAAATAGCGGCTAGGTAACCCAAAATTGCATAACAATCAGCATTCTTTAACTCAATTTACCTTTTCACTAAGACACTACAATATTCCACATACCTGGTTCGATCGAAATGGAGCTCTTAGCTCATATGACAAAGGTAGGATACGATCATACAAAGCTTGTTTCATGTTATCCTCAAAATCAAAATTCTCCGGACTGTTAACGGGTAGACCGACAGTAATTGAAGAAAGATATACAGGTTGAAGAAAGTACGAAAGCAAAGCTCCTAGAACAAGAAAAACAAAAGTTCTTACTATACTTTTACAAAGAAAATGGTAACCAACACATAGCTATACACCTCAGTGTCCATAACTTTTCAAGTGCAGCATTAAAACAACAAAACCGTAATTTTACAACACGGGTTTGTAAACATCACATCACAGATGCTTTTCGAGAGTCAAAAATAGGAAAGCATCCTCAGTTTAAGCATATCTAACCTTGAACGCCAACGGCGTTCCATCGAGCTATCTTGTCAGAGCAACTAACTGAAAGGGTTGTGTCACCACGACCTGGCTTCCTCTGGACTGTCCCCTTTTGTAGCAAACCATTCTCTGGAATTAGATGCAAAAGTAGTTCTCTCAGACCGGGGGGAACACAATAACCATCAAATTTGACAAGAATAACAATCAAAGAACATAAGTAGAAAAGTGAGTTCTTAGCTATTGAATATATTCTTATATGTCTATTTTTCCTATTAGCCTCAGCAATTTAGCATATAAATTAAAAAACATTGATCAGTAAATGACACCATGGAATTAATTAGCTTACCCAAAGGTGAAGGTGAATCGCTTTCGGCTAAAGCAGTCTCCAAAGGAGAGATGCCCGAACTAAACGAAGCTGCTCCACCTACCAAATACAACACAACGCATACCAATGAAACTAACCCACATGGTAACAAATAAAGGAAGGATTTTGATGATAACATAAAGAAACAAAGAGAAAGTGATAGCTTAGATTACATGGCAATTGTGATATGTACATATGTAATTTCCAACCCTTTTTCAAGGCATATTTTCTTTTACTATGACACTCTGAGTCCAGCTCTAACGGTAAGTCGCCATCATCAACCTTGAACCGTTTACTCTCATTGCTAGGTGTATGCTTACTACAACTTTCAGTAAGATGCTGAATCTGTGTATAGAAGAACCTGGTGTGAATAGAAATGAATGAAATAATATCTTCAAACATAATAACAAATAAAGTGTACTACTCCATATCATACTCTAGAAATCCTTGAAATATCATTATCACCTATAAAGATGTGAATGATTTTGTAAAAGAAAAATTCACAGTAAAAGCCTAGTAATGGCACATATACTACTCAAACTAAATAAAAATGCCAAATTGTTCACATAAATTTCTGCATAGTAATGACACAATCATCTCTATTATCCCGCTGGGGTCGACTAAATGGATCTAACGACGCCATCGCCCAAGAAATGAACAAAGAAATTTAAAAATAAAATGAAAACTAAAAAAGTAAGCCTCACCAAACCAAATAAGAATGATAAACACATCAGTATCACAAACACAATAAAAAAAGAAGGAAAGAACACAGAAAGCTAAACCTGATCAAAGCTCTCCGAGCTATAACTTCAGCATGGGAATCATGAACAACATCACCACAAGTACGCAATCGAGAGCGTCCAATACACTTGGTTCCAGTCCCCAATGCAATAACCTCCAAATCTGAGCCCAAAAAAAAAACTTGTTTTTCCTTCCAACTTCATAAAAAAATGAAATTTAAAATTCTGGGTATTGATATTACAAAGATAAGAAACTAAAGAGAAGTGAAAGGGAAGGAGGAAAGAACCATTGGAAGGAGAAGAGAGAAGAAAAGCAGCTAAAACGGTGACTTCACGGCCTTGTGGCTTTCCCTTCTTTGGAAGAGAATTGTACAAAGTAAGAACCTTTTCGGATACCCTTTTTCCCAAACTTGTTTGGTCTGAAGATGAAACCGAAGGAGACATGGCCATTGTTGAGGTTGAGGTTGAGGAAGCCATTGATTCTGCACTCACTGTGTGTAACTGGTGAGTGATGAGAGTCGGAGATTGGTTTGGACTCGATTGGGCCAATAGGCCCAAATTTAAAACTAGGTTATGTTTTGGAGGTTGGGCTTGGAAGCCTCTATATTTTGAATCAAATTGAAAAGAACAATTTTGTTGATACCACGGGTTAACTGTCTAATTGACTTTTTGTTTACATGCTAGCATGACTTAGCCCATGTGTAAGAATGTTTGTAAACCAACTTGGATCGGTCAACTGGCCGCTTAAGCAAGGGTCGGGAGTTCGATAACCACCTTGTGTATGCAGCAACCTGTTGGTCAGCGGTTAAACTCTTATTAAATGGAGTTTCACACCGCGGCGGATTATCTAGGGATACCGCTGGTCCAGTACCCAAAAAATAAATTTTTTTGTAAGTATTTAGTCTTAAGTCATGTCTAACTTGAATTGGGACAATTTGTTCCCTTAACCTAAAATTTTGTATAACAAAATAAGAAAGAAAAATGTTTATGATCACAATAAAAAAGAACATTGCCTCTTACCAAAAAAGAATCTTTTTTAAGATAGTTGGGAGAAGCCCCTTTTGAATGCTTGAAATATTATGTTACTCAAAAAATAGTAAAGAAATTTGTATCATAAAAAATAGTAAAGAAATAATATTCATTTGTTGTCATTCAAAGACAAATAGAGATAAAAAAATATTATAGAATTTCATCCTATATTGAATTGATCATAAGACAAATAGACATAATGACTTAAGTATGCAAAAAGGAATGATAAAAAAAATCAGAAAAAAGGACTTGTCATAAGCATGGAAGTGAAAGAAAACACAAGTTAGCATCTCATTATTACAATTTTTTTCCAACTTGTTTTTGCTGGCTTCCGCCAACCCTACTCTTTCTTTAAAAGGTCTAAATCAATTATTAATAAGTAATAATATTATAAGGAATGAAGCAAGTGCTAGGGAGAATAACAATAATGCCAGGAATATAATGCCTCAAAAAAAAAAAAGAATTATACAAGTACATAATTAAGTTAATGCCATGGTTGCTTCAACCAAAAGGAGAGACTTTAAGGTTAGATGGCCATTCAAGAAAATAATATATAGTTGGCATTACCTTTTCTAGTTGACCCTTGACAAACATGAAGATTTTGCAAGTGCAATACTTTATATGTTTATACATATTTCAAGAATCATCCACATCATATTGAATAAAGTTTATTTTGGTATTTTAATTTGTGTGTATATATATATACAATATATCTTTGTTTCATTTTAGTTTTGAGAAAATAATGTAAAATTTAGTATTGCTATAATTAATGAAGGGAAGGGCAAATTTGACATTGCATTAATATAATCCTCTTCTTAATTTACTCATATAAGCATCAACTTTCTTTAATTTTCTTGCCGAGGGATGAAAAGGAAAATGTAGCACACATTATTAATTTGTGTATAGTGATGAGCATAGCTTAGAATAAGCAAAGGTTCCTATCAATCATAATCAAAGGTACAAATTAAAGTCAAGGCAAATTAGCTAAAGTTGCATTTTTTTTCTCTTGAAAGCCGGTAAATGGTTAATGATTTTGTTTTCATTTTAAAGGATAAGCTATCTTAATTGAAGAGCATTACCCAAAATTTATAAGGGTAGTTACCTAAATTTTATGTGCAAATATAATAACATATTAAAATATAATATCATATTAAAATTGAGCTGGTCTAATTAACCCCAAAAACTAGTTAAAAATAATTCAAGATTTATAAAGGTTACAATAAGACTTTACTAATTAGTGATTGATAGATGGTGTGATTATTATTGTTTGAAAAACGAAACAATTTTAAAATTTGTAACTTTTGGATTCACTATTATCCATTTTTTTCAGTAAATTAGACGTTATTTTTGACAATTCATATTTAATAGAGTTATGTTAACTTATCCTCGTTCGCAGTCTCACCCGTGATTCCCAAGTATGCAATCCGGAACGATAGATTACTCGGAACAAAACCCCAAATACTATAGGCAACAAAAAAAGTTATGTTATTATAATGAATCATTTTTCGGTATTCATTTTAACAAATATCATATTCTATTATTTGATAAGATATTAATCCTATTCATATGAGATTTACACATCATTCAATAGAAGAGCTGAACAATTATAAAGAGCAAAAAGAAATGATAGAGAAGAGAAGAGAGGCATGAACATGGAATTACCGACAGAAACAGTGATAGTGAGACAACCAACACACGGCGGAATAAGTGGAAAGTGCTTACAAAACCACCGCCCTATAATTACACAACCACCTTTTTCCACTTCATTAAATTCCTAATTCATCATCTTTAAAAGAATTTATAAGCATTAGTTAACACAAAAGCATGGTCGTTTTGTGGTATGTGTTTATTTCTTTAGTGAGCATTATTTTTAACATAAAAACTTAGGTCAAGGAAAAAACTCACTTCATGTCTCTAAATTCTTAACATATTAAATTGAAGATCAATTAAATGACCTAACTTATTATACTACCTAATGAGCTTAAAATATGTGAAGAAATTAATCACTTTATTCCCTAAACATATTTCCAGAGAAAAAGAGGGGGAAAAAAAAACAACTGGCAGGGAAATGATGATAATATATATATATATATATATATATATATATATATATATATATATATATATATATATATTAATTCCCTAAAAAATGATAGTAATGCTTGGTCTATAATATTGTTTCTCCATGCCAAATATCAGGTATAAAAGCATGTTAGATACCTTAAGGAAGCAATGAAATTGTTGGCAATAATATACAACAAAAATATATTCAATTAGCTAATATTTAACGTATATTATATATTATACATAATGTGTATTATATATAATGTGTTATACATATACTACATATTACATATGATATATAACATATATTATTAGATACTAATTATATATATTTCTGTTGTACAACAAGTATTATTGCATAAAAAAATAAGAAATATATACTTTTTTTCTTCTTCTTTTTATTGCACTTTTAGTTTGAATGAACTGAATGTGGTTGGCAACGTTAAAATTGTGATTAAGTGATGAGATGATTCCTAATCATTATTAGTGATCAAGTAGTGTTAATAATTTAGTGACTTTATTTTAATATTATAAGAAATTAAAGTTGTGAAAGAATCATCCACTTTATAATATTACAAATTTTTAATACCAAGTGAAAGGTGCG
Source organism: Aeschynomene evenia (assembly GCA_013621005.1). NCBI lineage: Eukaryota > Viridiplantae > Streptophyta > Magnoliopsida > Fabales > Fabaceae > Aeschynomene > Aeschynomene evenia. The sequence continues at coordinate 2,344,405 of CM024264.1, read as the reverse complement.
CACATACTTTATAATTTTTCAATTTTTTCTCCATTAAAAAAAAAACATGAAAAAGATAATACACTAAGAGTGAAATGATAAATTGTTTTAAATAACGTGGTGTAATTTTATCAAGAAATTGGTCCAGCTTTACAACTTTTTTATTTCTCAATAAATTGTTGCATTAATTTAGTATTGTACACATATTTGGGGATGATAAAGACAGTTCTAGATGGTAGGTGAATAATATGATGATGCTAAGCTTGGGAGAAATTTTTATTTTTCAAAATATGACTTTTAGAAATAAAATAATAATAAAAAAATCAGTCCCTCTCAAATGAACATTTTGCCATGTTTTGTATATAGCTCATTCAATAATTCAGCTAGAGATTAAAATCTAGCTTAGAAAAATTACTATTATCCTAATTTTATCACTAAAAATTTGTCTAATTCATTCTAAGTCACATAACTCATTAAAAAAGTACACGAATGACGAATCTCTTTTAGTAAAGAATTATTATATCTTCATAAGAGTCAAATTTATTTACAAAAAATAAGAGTCAAATTTGAAAGAAACCATACTCTCTCAACCACTTCAAAGTCTATATTCCAACTATTTACATTTTTTACTTACATAATATATTTTCTATTTTAAAAAATAAAAGTAAATTTTGCTAAAATATATTATATATATGATATTTTGAACAAGCAAATCAAAGATATCACTAGTCATCTTGTCTAGCTAGTAACATATCTTTCTCAACAATGGTCCCCTCTGTAGTCTCTACTCATCCAAATCTCAAGTGGGACACCCACACCAACCAAAGAAGAAACAACAACAAAAACCTGAAACGCTGTCGTTTCATCTCAATCAATAATACACACAATAATAGAAATACGTGCAACGAGTATTCAATGTGTGCTATATATGACATGAAATGTGTACTATATATACATGTGCTCATATAACACACATTTCATGTTATGTAGAACACACGTTGAATATTTGTCAGACGTATTTCTGTTGTACGATCAACACATTCTAATACACACACCTAAGAGTAAATACTTCCCCTTTGACATTAATACGAGAGACAAAATAATTTTTCAAAATATTAAAATATTTTTCAAAATTTAATATAATGGATAAAATTGTTATGAAATAATATCGTGAATATCTTTATTTTTAATAAATTTAGTCATTAGATCTTATTTCTTCTTTATTTTGACTATAAATAACACTATGAATAATAAAAGAGCACACTTTGAAAACAATCAATAATATTGTTTTATCTTCCATCTATTTCTCTTTACTATTATTATTAGTTTCACAACAGAAATAATTCAATATTTTTATATTATAAAAAATTATTTTATCCATCACATTAAATCTTAAAAAATTTCTTCAATATCCAATAAAATTTATAAATAATAATTCTTATATTTAATATAGCTATAATATGATTATAAAAAAAAACATATGTTCTTATTTAAAATTCTTCAAATCAATCACTAAATCCATCTATGAGTATCAAAATAAAAACCTCAATCTTAAAGGCCATATTATTATATATTTTGATATTAGAGTTGTCCCTCACTCACATTAATATGAAGGACCTTTCCCCTAACCCTAGTAGCCCATGCATGCATAGCTGTCACATAACTCCATCCTCATCCAACATACACGTGGCACATTCCCGCTACCATTACCTGTAATACCTGTCGGCACTCATCATCCACCGTCCAATCAAACCCTCATCCCCTAAATCCAACGGCTCCAAATTCATCACACTCACACGCATTGTACACAAAGATTCCACTTTACGATGCAAAACCCTTTAAATTCTCAGTTCAAGAGCCAATTCTTGTTTAACGGAAATAATTTTGTTCTTCTCTTTTGTTTCTGATAAATAAAACCTTACACAAAAATTATCCGAACCTAATTCCGAAGCTATGACAGAGCTCCAAACCAAGGTGGATGCAGCTCCGGCTCCGGTGGCTCCGGTGGTTCCGGTGAGCACTGAGCCTCCTCTGGCCGAGGCGCCGCCGTCGGTTGGATCTGCCGGCGAGAAGAAAGTGGTGACTCCGCCGACTGAACCGCCGGTGGCATCTGAGGGAACCAAGGCTCTTGTTGTGGTTGAGAGTGAGAGTAAGTATTACTGTTCTATGTCGTTTCAAATTTTTAGCCTTTTTGTTGAAAGGAATTATGGGTTGTCTTCAAATTTTCATATTTTTCGTTAGAGTGATACAAAGAAAAAGGTTTCTTGTTTTTTCCTCTCTCGTCGTTTCATTTCTACTAAACTCGTGGTTTTGGACTGAACAAAAATACTATGATCAGATATTATAGTTTAACTTGATTTTGGTAAATTTGTGGTTTTGAAACTCAGTTTTTACATTCAAGTTATGGTTTTGACTTAATTTGAGTGAGCAAAAAAAAAAAGTTCTAATAGTTTAAAGTTCTGTTCTGGTTTTGGATTGTGCCGTTTTGTTTAGTGTTGTCTGATTGGGTGATGAGAAAAAGAAAAAAGAAAAAATTGGGAAATTGAAGGAGTGGAAATTACAACTAAAGATTTGTGGACCTAGATTTGTATTGCTGGCCCTGTTTTCTGTTCATTCATATTTGAAATTTATCTACTGCATTCCTTTGAGGTTCAGGTGCTGATTGTTTTGCAGGAAAATAATAATTCTGGGTTTTCATCAAAATTGTAGCTTGACATGATTGTTTTTCTGTCTGATTTGGTTGATTCTGTATAGTTAGACTCTAGTGTTTTGTCACTGTTATTAATTTCTTTTTGGTTGCATAGAAAGCTTTGCAGATCTATATAATCTTTCTTTTAATGTTTATTATGGCAGCATAAATGTTTATCTAGTTAACTGTGACTTTTTCTGAACATGGCATATTACATCATTTATTGTTCCATGCATAATGCATCATTCAATAATATCTCCCCTGTACCAATAGATTTTTTTCATTAGGTCTTCCAAGTGATGATAAAATAATATAATTTTGTTTCCCATGTGGCTAGGAAAGTTGTTTGTCTGCATTAGGAAATGATGGTTTTCTTTGGGGTCCAGAATGATTATTTGATATAGGAAAAGCTATGCTAAATAAATAAATAAATATTTTCCCTAGATAAGTGGTTGTGTGATTCTTATTTATTTTAATTAAAAGAGGTAGTTATATCTTTAACGTGTTGTAGATATGATATGCAACCTAATTTTGGAATTCAATAATTGAATAAAGCTAGAATTTACAACTAGATCACCACTTCTATGTATCTATATTTTCACCTACTTTTCCTTTTTAATTTGCTACTTCATTTTTCTAATAGGGAAAGATTGATGATTTGACCAATACTTTTGTGACAATTAACCTTGCTGTTCAAGATTTGCATCCTTCTCCTCGTTGCTATGTAGAGCCTATATTGAGCTTGATTTATGTGTTATTGTTTCAGTATCCTCTATGCAAAGTTTTGATAATTGGCTATTAATGATCTTACATGAGTTGAACTTGAATTTAACACTTTTAGCACACACATAGGTGCTGATGTAGTTACTAATTTTATATGAGTTTAACTATGATACACCGACAATGTAAAAAATTTTACATTGTCAGCCAATCATATCCATTGATGTGTGAGACTTTTTAGTTAGTGAGTGCTTGAATTAAAGACTTTTGCTGATGTGTCAATACATGATTGAATGTTTGTGTAAAATTATTTTATACTAACAGTTGATTGGAAATAAACTCTTTTTATATTTAGATGTAAGATCCAGTAGTTGATCATCAAGTGCATGAGCTCTTCTACTTGGTTGGTTTTAACCTAATGGCTAATACTATATAAATGCTTCTCAATTTGATGTAGTTACCTTTGTTTAACATAGCTTTTCTTAACTACTTTTCTTTTGGTCAACAGAAGCATCAGAGCCTATAAAAACGAAAACATCCCTTGATAGAGGTTGGTGTTGAATTTTCTCAGTTTAACATTGTCTCTAACCTATCACTATTCGATCTTTGATAAGATGAGGCTGAGTTTGGTAGTGCTCTACAAAGGTACAAAGGTGTGCTTTGGCTCTTCGGGAGCACAAGCCGATATCTTTCATTTGGTAAACTAAAAAGTTTGGGTGCACTTTCTGCTCTTCGAGAGCAGAACTTTGAAAATAGCTTTGAGAGAAGTTTTTCGAGGGCCACAGCAATGCCAAACAAGTCTTAAACCTTTCAAATATTCATTCTAGTGATGATGGTTCACCAATCAATTTTTCTTTCTGCATATATATCTTCCAACCATAGCAAGTTACTCATTTACTTCTATGATCAACAGATATTGCTCTTGCTGAAGTGGAGAAGGAGAAAAAGTTGTCTTATGTGAAGGCATGGGAAGAAAGTGAAAAATCTAAAGCAGAGAACAAGTAAGACTTTTTGATCTTGATGTGTTCTGTTGTTTGCTATTTTGGCATAAAACCAAATTACATTACAAAAAGAACCCTCACTAGAAATTACACAATCTTTCAAATTAGTACACTTATATATAGATGAAACAGTAATCCTCCTTGGTCCCAATCCTTCATAATTTCATATGCTTTAATATTAGATGAGACCCCTATTTAAGATAGTGATTTGTTATGGAATTCATTAATGTTCTTGCTAATTCCTAGTGTCATGTGAAAATTATGAATTCTTAAAACCTTTATACTGTGATTTGTTTCACAGAGCTCAAAAGCAACTCTCTGCTGTTTCTGCTTGGGAAAATAGCAAGAAAGCAGCTCTTGAAGCTAAGCTGAGAAAAATTGAGGTAATAATATTTTTTTTTTATATTATGGCATTATTATTATTATTTTATCTCATGATTTATGTTGGCACAACACTATGGAAAATTCATCTTTCTTAAAGTCTAAACAGTATGATAAAAGATTTCAAATTAGGATAAAGACAACCAAAAATCTTAGATTTTTGAGCCAACAAATTGTCTCAAGTTCATTCTTGTCTGATACTTACCGGACATTTGGAACTTTAAGTCCAATTATTCTTTTGTCTTTGTCAATGGTATCAAATACCTTTGGCATCTCCAAAGAAATGCTTTTTCTATGTACAAAATTTTGCCTTATTCAAGTAATTGTTGATTTATCTGTTTCTACTACAAGGCTACAAAATATTACTAGGTGTCTAAAATACTCAAAATTTAATTGTAGAAGTTAAAGATTCTTATCTTTTTCTTTTTTGTCTTTTCATTCAAAGGGCAAGCTTAGGATGTGCTCTTTATCTTTAGAAGGTTAACTTTTTACTATTGGCTAAGGATGCATTAGTTTCTGATTTTTTCTTTAGCATATAAGTGTTTTCTTTCTTTGTTTTTTATACTAAGAAAATCACTTTTCATAGAAGCTAATTATATAAGTTCTACTCAAAAGCTGAAAACATAAAAAACAAAACGATGCGATGTACAAGACAAGATAGAAATACAGAGACAGTAAAAACATATATACAAATTATGATGTTTTTTCGTATTATGTTTAGATTAGTGTACAAAATAGTAATTTTTGTCTCATCTCGGTCGATTTTGTATCCTCTCTCTCAACTTTTCTGGATTAGAGAAAATTTTATGTCATAACATACACATTTTTTGCTCTGTCTTGTCTCTATTGTCAAACATCTTTATTCTGTATATCTATCATGTATACCGTAACAAATGCACCCTAAGAGTCTTGTCTCTATTTTCAAACATCTTTCTTCTGTATCTGTCATGTACATCGTAACAAACGCACCCTAAGAAAGGTCCATACAAGATTCGACGAATTTCAACCAATGGTAATAATCTGCACATTTGTAAGTAGTGTAAATTTCACATGAAAGGATCCATTCCCGATTAAAAAGCAGGTTTTAACACATGAAAATTGAATGAAATAGCATCACATAATCAAAACAAGCACTATTATCACCAAATTATTAACACCATTTGGAGTATTGAGCAGGAACAACTAGAGAAAAAGAAAGCAGAATATGGTGAACAAATGAAGAACAAGATAGCCTTAATCCACAAACAAGCTGAGGAGAAGAGAGCAATGGTTGAAGCAAAGCGTGGTGAGGAATTTCTCAAAGCAGAGGAAACTGCTGCAAAATACCGTGCAACTGGGACCACACCAAAGAAACTCCTTGGCTGCTTCTGATCAAGTATTTTTTTTTTCTATTTTATTTTTCTTTTGGCTTTTGGCGTCTTTTATTTCTTAGCAATAATCAAATTTTTGTCTATATGGTTTTTTTTCTTTTTCATTTTTTCTCTTTCTTTGTTTCTTCATGTTTGTTAATGTGTGTAAGAAAAAGTATTCCTATGAAGAAAAAAGGACATAAAGTTTTTATGACATACAACTTGTAGATCTTTTTATTATGATTAAATGTTTTGTGCTGTTTGTTTATTTTTCACTATTGAACCACTCTAATAATAGAGTTATGGAATTTCTCTTTCTTCATTATTAAGAATTTCGTTCTTTTTCCCATTTTTTTTCCTAAGATGTTGACCTTTCTAACAGTTTAAGCTTTAAATTGTATGTTAATGCTAAGAAGATGCTTTTGATTAATGTTCAAAGTGTTGATGCTTTTTTTTACCAAGTGGGGAATGAATGATGAACACATTATCAAAAGGGTAAACAGAGAAGCAATAATGATGGTTGAATAATAGAAATATATATAGCTAGTATTTAACACGTGCTATGTATCGTACATAGTGTGTGCTATGTATAACATGTTACGTATGATACACATTATGTATAGTATATAACACATGTTGGATATTAGTTGAATGTATTTTTGTTGTACAACAAATATTATTGGTAGAGAAGTGTAGGAATATTACTATTCCAAAGATATTCATTCACAAGGAAAATGTTTAGACAATAAGACCCTTGAAGGAGAAACATTATGTTTATGTTAAATCATGATTTGCATTTGTAGTTAGACCCAAAATAGTGTAATTGGAATGTGAGAAGAAGTAATGACACTTACTATGAGATACTCTATGTATTTAGCAATCATATCTAAACCATAATTTTAGTCAAATACTAGTGTCCATACTTAAAAACCCCAACAATCAATATTCAGCTGAAGAACCAAAAAATTTTGGCCTATCAATCAGAAAACTATTAATGAAATCTTTGACAAAAATCATGCTGATTATCAAGTAAACTGAAATTAAAAATTATACCATGTCATTCTGAAAATAAGGTTCTAATAAAATTTTCAACTATCTAACATCTTTCGATAAATATGTTGAAATACCAAATCTACATTACAGCCAACCGAAGTTGAAAAAGAGCCTATGATGTGAATAATTCATATGACCTAGGTTTAGGTGAATTATCAGTTCTTCACCATTAATCAAGAAAAAGGTCTAGACAAAGACACATGATAGACTCTCTAATCCATGATCATGTGAAAAAACTCTACATTTCAAACCCAACATACATGCAAAAACTAAAGGGGGCAAATAAAAGAGCTATCTTCTAAGAAGCTCATGTCATTGTTTATAGGGAAATCTAACAATAGCTGCAATGCAGAATCAGAAGAGTCTTCCAAGTCATTGTTATTAGAGCTTGATGAATCAGACCCTCCTTGAATAAAACCTGCAGCAAATAATGATGATGACTTTGAATTGCTCCAATCCAATAATTCCTCCTTCAAGTTGCTTGAATTTCTTCTTGTCATTTCAGAAACAGGACTAGTACTACTAATGCACTTAGTCTTTTCCTCTGATTTGTTAATGCTCCTAAAAGATTCACCAACTTGAGAGTTCCAAATCTTGAGGAAATAATCAGAATCATGATTATGATTATGATTATAATTATGATTGAACAAAGATGATTCTCTTGAGAGCCTAGCTTCAGCTTCAAGCCTTGCACTCTCCCACTGAGCCATGTGCCTTGTGGAAACAGAACAACCCTTTGATGACTTGTCAAAAGGGTAACATGATGAAGATGTAACTGGCATGTGTGTTTGTGGATCAAGCCCCATGCATATCAATCTCTTCTTCAAGTGTGTGTTCCATAGATTCTTTATCTCATTGTCTGTTCTTCCTGGTAGCTGAGATGCAATAGCAGCCCACCTGTGTGTTCATGGTTTCATTTTGTTGTAACTAAAGAGCATCTCGAAGAAATCAACAGAAATCACTTGTCCCCAAATTATGTCCTCTTTCGAGTCCCGTCAGACATTGATTGTCACATGGAAGATGACCATTTCAAAAAAAATTGAAATAGATACGAAATATATATTACTTATCTTCCACGTGTCAAACATGATTTGAGTACAGATGATTTCTGAGGCGTATAGTTATTAACATATATAAATACACTAAATATGCAATGATTCAGAAAACAAGTTGAACTGAGGAAGTAATTTAGTTAGCATAATGGTCTTTTTATGTTTAACAGGAGTTTAATAATCAAACATAGAAGAAATTCACCATTCATTTAACATGATTCTATAAAGGAAAGTTCTCAACTATAAGATTTTGGACTCACATTTTTCCTTCAATGTCTCCAAGGGACAATCTAAACTCCACAAATCAAAACTTTGAATTCTCAAAACACCTACCATCAATTTATTTTTTCTGCACTACATTATGAGAAACTATAAAATTGGTTTTGAGAATCATCACACAAAAAAAAAACAAGACCACTCCAAAAGTACCTATTTCCAAGGATGGCATGAAGTTGTATGACAAGTTTTTCTTCCTCAAGAGTGAAGGGACCACGTTTTATATCAGGTCTAAGGTAATTTGTCCACCTAAGTCTGCAACTCTTGCCACATCTAAGAAGACCTGAAAGGGATATAGAACAATCTCATTTCATAATCTTTTGAAACAAGATCAAATGGCCAATCATTCTCCATTTGTAAGATTATAATGATTCCATTTCAAAGGAAATATGGAGAAATATCCAAATGGTTGGAGACTAGTGTTTGTGCACTTGGCTGGCTAAGAATCTAATGAAAATGAAAATGAAGTTTTTGGTTTTCTGTACAAAACAGGACAAGAAGATAGCAAGAGACAAACATGTCCTTAAATTAAAAAAAAAAAAATTTTTTATTTTCATAATTATATTATCAAACTCATATTCTGTTAAAAGACATGATAAAAATCAGCATTTGTAAAAACAAACTATACATTACAGCAGATTTCAAAGAAAAGTTGCTCTAAGGTAAAACTTAAAATTTAAAACCTACTAAATGGAGGGAAAGAAAAACAACTATATATATATATTAAGACATGGTCAAACTCAATAAAATAATGGGAAAAATATATATTTACTTATATATCCCTAAAAAAATTTCCAAACTCTATTGGAGGCATAAGCCCATTGTTATTGCATATACACTAGTATTTCATTAAGTAAAAAAGAATAGTCCATTAAGAAATATGCTTCTAAAAAGCAGCATTGTTATTGAACTCTAGGTGAAACAAAATCATAGAAAAGTTACAAAAAGTGATTATACAAAAAAAAAAGAAGCTAAATAAACCTAGGAGTATCATAAGATAAAAGGACTAAAGAATAAAAATAAAGTAAAATCCAAAACCTGCCAACTTAGGGAGAGATCTCCAGCTTCCATGGCCACCATTTTTCTTGATGTAATCAACAAGAATCTCATCTTCTTCAGCTGTCCAAGGACCTTTCTTCAACCCCATCTTGTCACAACATGGTGCTCTTCCCATTATTCTTCTTTTTTTCTTTTTCTCTTTATAAAAACAGAGTAAAAAACAGAGCAAAAAACAGAGTAAACAAAAAAACAGAGCACCCTATGAAAAAAGTTCAGACTTTTTTGGTGACAATTCTTCTTCTGCTAGATGTTTTTTTCTCTTATACACTAAAAATGAGCAAGAAGACACTTAAAAAAAAGCATCAAAGTGAGTATGACATAAATAAGGAAAGGACTTTAATAATAAATAAATATATAAGTGTACATAGATGATGATATTGATATCTTTATGTGATGCTATTTGAGGAGACAGTACTATTTTTCAAGCTGGCTTTATATGCATTAAATGTGTGTGTGTTGTGTTCAATTGCATTGAAAACAAAAGTTTGAATCATTATTGAGTCTAAAACGTGCACATACAAGAAAAGAGTTAAATGATTTGCCTTCTATTCTCAAGACAGAGTTATTGTGTTACATGTATTTATATTATCTTACATTTTTTTTTCTATTATTATTGTTAAGATCTCTTCAAAAGTATACTATAATTCAAGATAAAGAGATTTTGAAGTGAGAAAGGTTCTGGTTTCTTAAATATATAATTCTATATTTGATCTCAAGATTTATATGTAAGAAAAGAAAATCTTGTGTACACATTTATTAGTCTCTCATCAATTTGGTAATGCTTTAAATATAATAATGTAATGAGAAAATCTTGGTACACAACAAAAATTAGCTAATAGACAGTCCACAATATATAATATATAATATGCACAACATATATTATATATTATGTACATTATATTTTGACTATTATATTTTGACTATTTTGACAGTTTTTTCATTATAGCAATGCTCAGTTTTAGTGTAATAGTACATTGATTTCCATTTTTATATCATGACAATATAGTTTAGAAATCCTTATTTTAACTAGTGTAGAATATATATATATATATATAGTTTCTGTATGTATATGAGATCTTCACTCAGCAATATTATTGGCAAGAGAGTGGAATGTGAGAGAAAAGCAGATGCAGTGAATATGATAATGACTGTATTAATGACAGAAAATAAAATAAAGATAGCATGATTTTAATATTCAATACTTTATATATAGTTGAATAAAATCTGAATCCTATTTAAATTAAACTTAAAATTTATTTAATGGTGCATAAAATGTTCGTCTTATCATCTATATAGAAATTGAAAAAAGTTTCACATAAATAACATAATGTATAAATTTCTTTATAGTCATAAAATATATTTAATATATATTCTAAAAATATTCACTAACTATATATTGTTTATTTTTGTTTAATTTTTAAATATTATGAATCAAAATATATATATATATGTATTTAGTTGTGATATGAAATATTCTTGAGAAACACATAAACTCAGATAGTAATAATGTAGCCGGATTGACCATGAATACACAGAGTGAGAGATGTCAAATGGGACTGAGTGAGCACAGAACAGAAGAGAAACATTAATGGAAGGTTGCAATTAATGCCTTTCATCAGTGTACGGCCACCACGGTTCCTGCTGCAACATATAAAGGGATTAACATTAGCCGATAATATTTCTCGTATAACAGAAATACGTCCAATCAGTATCAATTTGTCGTCCTATACATAATACGAAATGTGTGTTATACGTACGTGTGTTATACATATAGCATACATTCTATAGTATGTATAACATATGTTGAATACTAGTTAGACGTATTTCTGTTGTACGATAAATATTATTCAATATTAGCTTATATTGTCATTATAACTTCAATTCCATAATAAGATTCTGTTTTTATGATGATGTGACTCTTATTAGGTTTCTAATTATGTAAGAGTTGGAATAATACATTGATTAACATTAACCAAAGTATAAGAAAATATAAGATGAGAGAGGGCTCAACATTTCACTTGTATATGTGATTCTATTACTTCACTATTTTGTTTGGATCTTATCCTTGTTCGGCTCCATTACTATAATAAAATTAATATATAAACTTTTATATAAATTTTGGCTTAAGACAGATTTTTACAACATATCAGATTACTCATTTTTTATTCAATATATATTAGAAAATATATCCTTTAAAATTTGATAAAATATAATTTTTAAAGTAGTATGAAACTAAAGACTATACACTTTAAAGTCTTTGTTTTTTAAACATTATAAAATAAATACTATAAATTTTAAATTATGAAATGATATGATTTTTTTACATATACTACAAATTAAAGGCTATAGACTTTAAAACTTAAGATTTCTCTATTTTTCTATGAACACTGTAAAACAAAAACTATAGAGTTAAAATTATGAAATTATATGAATTTTTTACATTTACTACAAATTGAAAACTATAGACTTTAAAATATGAAATTTCTCTATTTTATTAGAAACATTATAAAACAAATGCTACAGACTTTAAATTATGAAATGACATTATTTTTTTACATATACTACGGATTGAAGACTATAAATTTTAAAATATGAAATTTCTCTATTTTCTTAAAAACATTATAAAACAAATACTACAGACTTTAAATTATGAAATGACATTATTTATTTACAAATAATAGAAATTGAATGCTATAGACTTTAAAATGTAAGATTTCTCTATTTTTCTAGAAACACCATAAAACAAAGACTATAGAATTTAAATTACGAAATTACATGATCTTTTACATATACTACAAATTGAAGGCTATAAGCTTTAAAATTTGAGATTTTTCTAATTTTTCTAGAAACACTGCGAAACAAAGTCTATAGACTTCAAATTATGTAATTTCATTATTTTTTTACATATAGTAGAAATTGAAGGTTATAGGCTTTAAAATGTGATATTATACTAATTTTTTTAGAAACACTATAAAACAAATATTATAGACTTCAAATTATGTATTTTCATGATCTTTTTAAATATAGTAAAAATTGAAGGCTATAGGTTTTAAAATGTGAGATTTCAAACACTACAAAACAAAGGCTATAGACATCAAATTATGTAATTTTATGATTTTTTTACATATAGTAGAAATTGAAGGTTATAGGCTTTAAATTATGAGATTTCACAATTTTTTCTAGAAACACTATAAAACAAAGGCTATAGACTTCAAATTATGTAATTCCATGATTTTTTTACATATGTTAGAAATCGAAGGCTATAGGCTTTAAATTATGAGATTTCACTAATTTTTCTAGAAACACTACAAAACAAAGGCTATATAGACTTCAAATTATGTAATTTTATGATTTTTTTTATATATAGTAGAAATTGAAGCCTATAGGCTTTAAAATGTGAGATTTCACTCATTTTTCTAGAAACACTACAAAGCAAAGGCTATAGACTTCAAATTATGTAACTTTATGATTTTTTTAAATATAGTAGAAAATGAATGCTATACGCTTTAAAATGTGAGATTTACCTAATTTTTTGCGAAAAACTCTAAAACAAAGGCTATAGACTTCAAAATATGTAATTTCATGATTTTTTTACATAAGTAGAAATTGAAGGCTATAGGCCTTAAAATGTGAGATTTCACTAATTTTTCTAGAAACACTATAAAACAAAAGCTATAACCTTCAAATTATGTAATTTTATGATTTTTTTTTAAATATAGTAGAAAATGAAGGTTATAGGCTTTAAAATGTGAGATTTACCTATTTTTTCGCGAAAAACTCTAAAACAAAGGCTATAGATTTCAAATTATGTAATTTCATGCTTTTTTTACATATGTTAAAAATCGAAGGCTATAGGCTTTAAATTATGAGATTTCACTATTTTTTCTAGAAACACTATAAAACAAAGGCTATAGACTTCAAATTATGTAATTTCATGATTTTTTTACATATGTTAGAAATCGAAGGCTATAGGCTTTAAATTATGAGATTTCACTAATTTTTCTAGAAACACTAGAAAACAAAGGCTATAAACTTCAAATTATGTAATTTTATGATTTTTTTTACATATAGTAGAAATTGAAGGCTATTGGCTTTAAAATGTGAGATTTCACTAATTTTTCTAGAAATTCTACAAAACAAAGGCTATATATAGACTTCAAATTATGTAATTTTATTATTTTTTTTGTATATAGTAGAAATTGAAGGCTATAGGCTTTAAAATGTGAGATTTCATTAATTTTTCTAGAAACACTACCAAACAAAGGCTATAGATTTCAAATTATGTAATTTTATGATTTTTTCAATATAGTAGAAATTGAAGGCAATAGGCTTTAAAATGTGAGATTTACGTAATTTTTCGCAAAAATCTCAAAAACAAAGGCTATAGAATTCAAATTATTTAATTTCATTATTTTTTACATATAGTAGAAATTGAAGGCTATAGACTTTAAAATGTGAGATTTCACTAATTTTTCTAAAAACACTACAAAACTAAGGCTATAGAATTCAAATTATGTAATTTTGTGAATTTTTTTATATATAGTAGAAATTGAAGACTATAGACTTTAAAATGTGAGATTTCACTAATTTTTCTATAAACACTATAAAACAAAGGCTATAGACTTCAAATTATGTAATTTTATAATTTTTTAAAATATAGTATAAATTGAGAGCTATAAGCTTTAAAATGTGAGATTTACAGAATTTTTCTAGAAACACTATAAAACAAAGGCTATAGATTTCAAATTATGTAATTTTATTATTTTTTTAAATATAGTAGAAATTGAAACTATAGGCTTTAAAATGTGAGATTTTACTAATTCTTCTAGAAACTCTACAAAACAAAGGCTATAGACTTCAAATAATGTAATTTTATTATTTTTTAAATATAGTAGAAATTGAAAGTTGTAGGCTTTAAAATGTGAGATTTCACTAATTCTTCTAGAAACTCTACAAAACAAAGGCTATAGACTTCAAAATATGTAATTTCATGATTTTTTTACATAAGTAGAAATTGAAATCTATAGGCCTTAAAATGTGAGATTTCACTAATTCTTCTAGAAACTCTACAAAACAAAGGCTATAGACTTCAAATTATGTAATTTTATGATTTTTTTTATATATAGTAGAAATTGAAGCCTATAGGCTTTAAAATGTGAGATTTCACTCATTTTTCTAGAAACACTACAAAGCAAAGGCTATAGACTTCAAATTATGTAACTTTGATTTTTTTAAATATAGTAGAAAATGAATGCTATAGGTTTTAAAATGTGAGATTTACCTAATTTTTCGCGAAAAACTCTAAAACAAAGACTATAGACTTCAGAATATGTAATTTCATGATTTTTTTACATAAGTAGAAATTGAAGGCTATAGGCCTTAAAATGTGAGATTTCACTAATTTTTCTAGAAACACTATAAAACAAAAGCTATAGCCTTCAAATTATGTAATTTTATGATTTTTTTTTTAATATAGTAAAAAATGAAGGTTATAGGCTTTAAAATGTGAGATTTACCTATTTTTTCGCGAAAAACTCTAAAACAAAGGCTATAGATTTCAAATTATGTAATTTCATGATTTTTTTACATATGTTAGAAATCGAAGGCTATAGGCTTTAAATTATGAGATTTCACTATTTTTTCTAGAAACACTATAAAACAAAAGCTATAGACTTCAAATTATATAATTTCATGATTTTTTTACATATGTTAGAAATCGAAGGCTATAGGCTTTAAATTATGAGATTTCACTAATTTTTCTAGAAACACTAGAAAACAAAGGCTATAGACTTCAAATTATGTAATTTTATGATTTTTTTTGTATATAGTAGAAACTGAAGGCTATAGGCTTTAAAATGTGAGATTTCACTAATTTTTCTAGAAACACTACCAAACAAATACTATAGATTTCAAATTATGTAATTTTATGATTTTTTTAAATATAGTAGAAATTGAAGGCAATAGGCTTTAAAATGTGAGATTTACGTAATTTTTCGCAAAAATCTCAAAAACAAAGGCTATAGAATTCAAATTATTTAATTTCATTATTTTTTACATACAGTAGAAATTGAAGGCTATAGACTTTAAAATGTGAGATTTCACTAATTTTTCTAAAAACAGTACAAAACTAAGGCTATAGACTTCAAATTATGTAATTTTGTGAATTTTTTTATATATAGTAGAAATTGAAGGCTATAGGCTTTAAAATGTGAGATTTCACTAATTTTTCTATAAACACTATAAAACAAAGGCTATAGACTTCAAATTATGTAATTTTGTGAATTTTTTTATATATAGTAGAAATTGAAGGCTATAGGCTTTAAAATGTGAGATTTCACTAATTTTTCTAGAAACGCTATAAAACAAAGCCTATAGACTTCAAATTATGTAATTTTATGATTTTTTTAAATATAGTAGAAATTGAAGGTTATAGGCATTAAAATGTGAGATTTACTGAGTTTTTCTAGAAACACTATAAAACAAAGGCTATAGATTTCAAATTATGTAATTTCATGATTTTTTTACATATGTTAGAAATCGAAGGTTATAGCTTTAAATTATGAGATTTCACTAATTTTTCTAGAAACACTACAAAACAAAGGCTATAGACTTCAAATTATGTAATTTTATGATTTTTTTTAAATATAGTAGAAATTGAAAGCTATAGGCTTTAAAATGTGAGATTTCACTAATTCTTCTAAAAACTCTAGAAAACAAAGGCTATAGACTTCAAAATATGTAATTTCATGATTTTTTTACATAAGTAGAAATTGAAGTCTATAGGCCTTAAAATGTGAGATTTCACTAATTTTTCTAGAAACACTATAAAACAAAAGCTATAGCCTTCAAATTATGTAATTTTATTATTTTTTTACGTACAGTAGAAATTGAAGGCTATAGGCTTTAAATTATGAGATTTCACTATTTTTACTAGAAACACTATAAAACAAAGGCTATAGATTTCAAATTATGTAATTTCATGATTTTTTTACATATGTTAGAAATCGAAGGCTAGGCTTTAAATTATGAGATTTCACTATTTTTTCTAAAAACACTATAAAACAAAGACTATAGACTTCAAATTATGTAATTTCATGATTTTTTTACATATGTTAGAAATCGAAGGCTATAGGCTTTAAATTATGAAATTTTACTAATTTTTCTAGAAATACTACAAAACAAAGGCTATAGACTTCAAATTATGTAATTTTATGATTTTTTTTTTTTACTTATAGTAGAAATTGAAGACTATTGGCTTTAAAATGTGACATTTCACTAATTTTTCTAGAAACTCTACAAAACAAAGGCTATAGACTTCAAATTATGTAATTTTATGAATTTTTTTTGTATATAGTAGAAATTGAAGACTATAGGCTTTAAAATGTGAGATTTCACTAATTTTTCTAGAAACACTACAAAACAAAGGCTATAGACTTCAAATTATGTAATTTTATGATTTTTTTAAATATAGTAGAAATTGAAGGCTATAGGCTTTAAAATGAGAGATTTCACTAATTTTTCTAGAAACACTATAAGGAAAAGACTATAGACTTCAAAATATGTAATTTCATGATTTTTTTTAATATAGTAGAAATTGAAGGCTAGGCTTTAAAATGTGAGATTTCACTAATTTTTCTAGAAACACTACAAAACAAAGGCTATAGACTTCAAAATTATGTAATTTTATGATTTTTTTTAAATATAGTAGAAATTGAAGTCTATAGGCTTTAAAATGAGAGATTTCACTAATTTTTCTAGAAACTCTACAAAACAAAGGCTATAGACTTCAAAATTATATAATTTCATGATTTTTTGACATATAGTAGAAATTAAAGGCTATAGGGTTTAAAATGTGAGATTTCACTAATTTTTCTAGAAACAATACAAAATAAAGGCTACAGACTTCAAATTATGTAATTTTATGATTTTTTTACATATAGTATAAATTGAAGGCTATAAGCTTTAGAATGTGAGATTTCACTAATTTTTCTAGAAACACTACAAAACAAAGGCTGTAGACTTTAAATAATAAAATTATATAATTTTTTTATATATAGTAAAAATTGAAAGTGGTTGGTAGTAGAGAGAGAAAATAGCATACAACGAATAAAGGTCAAATAAAACGACCCCTTAGTAATAATTCAATGCAAAGCTCAGACTCGATTCTTTGAGCAATAAATGCAATGTTCCTCATGAATTTTTGTCGTTCATACTTATCATTTTCTCATTAATCATTACTATACAACTAAAAAAAAAATGGCTTTCAATGCAAGTACATCAAGAAGAAAGAGTTTTGTCATTTCATTGAGTATGCTAATAGATTTTAACATGATTGTCTTCAATAAATAAATAAAAATTTCTTGGTTTTGATTGATAAATAAAAAATATTATTATGTTAAAAAAAATTTCTGATGTAGTTTAATAAAGTTCAGGATTATTATGAAGAACACTATAGACCAGATGGAATAATAAGTCCTTATATAAAGTAATTTCTACAAAGTAACTTATGAAAATAAGTCATTTAATATTTAGAAACAAAATAATAAAATATTTTTTAAAATATTTTAAAAAATACTTATTAAGAAGTGAGAATATCTGACTTCTAAAAAAGCAATAGAATAACTTCTTAAAAAGTAATAAATTATATTGTCAAATAAGAAAGTTATAACTTTTAACTTTCAAAAAGTTAAAAAAAAAGTCATAAGCATTTATCCTATGTTTGGTAAATTTGATGCAAAAACTTTCCTTAAGCACCACGGCAGCAACATCAGAATCTGACAATGGCTACAAGAATTAGTACTAAATATGAAGAAATGCGCAGAGGTTGCCTTGTAGCATCAACCATATTTTGGGGATAGAAAATACAATACTGTCACTGACCAATTACAGAAGGCTTCATTTCCTATCAGAGATTCCTCAGTCTACTTATGGTTCTGAACCAGACCACAATAATGCAAAGATACTACATTAAGAGCCCAAGCAATCACCAAAACAAGTTGCAACATTTTATTCTCACAGGATTCTAACTTTCTTATGTAAAAGATAAGAATAAAAATGAGACCAATTTCATCTTAGAAATGTATTTTCAAACATTGAACCAAACATGATAACAATTCTTCCTCATTCTTATTTCCAAAAAGATCAAAAGATTTCAGGAACTAAATGCCCCTCCAAACAATAGGGGCAAAAAGGAAATTATACTGGTCTTTGCAAGGACTAGATAAGCTTATACTTTACCTCAACTCCCACTGCATTTTGTAAAATCATTTCATCATCCTCTCAAACGCATGATAAATAGTAGATCTAAGGAAGGTAGGAGGACAAATTTCACCAAACTTATTAGGAAGATTGATGCAATTTGCCCTAAAAATGAACCATGCGGAAAAGTAATAAACACATGGATTTCAGCAACATCTTCTAAAGATAATACGATGTTGGAAAACAACTTAAGAAGCTATAATCTCCAAAAGATCCCATAATGGCATAATACCAAAGTATAATACCACAAGGATCATTTTATTTATACCAAGGTACAATCCTAAACCATTCAACGAAAAAATCTAGGTGTTACAAACAAACACATGCAAATGTAATAAACGAAAAACCAAACTGGATCCAAGAACTATCTTCTGGTAGGCTAAAGTTAAAAACTTTCTGCTGAAGGTCCTAATACTGTTTCAGGGCTCTCAAAGCCAGAGATTAATGAAGAGAAAAGAAAAAAAGCATTCAACAATAGGGTCCAACAAAATAGCCCAATTTTCATAGTTCATCCTGCCATGCCGGAGCATATGCACCTGCTTGAATGATAGTCACATCAACCTGCAAAAGGAAAATTGCACATAAATCATTCAGCATAAGCAACTGCAATACAAAGATTGAGTCATTGATCACAAAGGCAGTGTTTGTTTTTTCGGACTCCAGAGTTAGAGTCAAGGAGTCACTCAATTTGTGACTATGTTGAATGTTTGATTTTTGGGGTCACCAAGAGAATGGCAGAGTTAGAGTAACTCTGCAGACAAAATTGCTACTATTTGTGACTCTGCAAACTTGGAGTCACTGAATGGAAGAGGGAGACACGGAGCTGCACTCATACATTATAAATATTCATTACAATTTTATCTCTATCAAATTCCCGATATTCCAATGGTGTCCTTGTAAATTTTTATCCTCATTGAACCACAATCTTCCATGGCCCTTTCTGCTTTCCCTTCCAGCCTCCGTCACCGCCCTTCATTGTCACCCTCTGCCACCCAGATTTCTGCTTCTGGTTCCCTGTTCCAGACCTTTACCCGCGGCTGCTGCGATGAAAGAGGAGAGACAAAGAGAAAGAGATATGTGATGAGAAACCCGCGGTGGTGAGAGAGAGCTCGGAGCTCCCTCCCATGGCGGACTGGAAGAGAGGGAGAGCAGACACAGAGAGATAGCAGAGAGAGAGAGGGGGAGCGAGATCGGAACCGAGGAGAAGAAGCAATGCTAGGGAGCGGCGGCGTGGCGCCATGGAGAAGCTTTGGCTGTGGTGGTTCGCGGAGGCAGCTGGACGATGACGAGGTGACGTCGCGGCTACAACGGAGGGCGCCCGAGGGAGAGAGAGGAAGAGAAGGGAGGAGAAGAAAGGCACCGTAGAGGGAGGTGACCGAGGGGCTGCGAGGCGCCGTCGTTGCTGCTGTCTCGCTGAATCCGAGGCCACCGTCGAGACTTTGAAGGCAGCGCCACCTTGTTCCTCACAGATCTGAGGGCGACGGCGCGGACGGGAATAGAAAGAGAGAGATGAGAGACCAAGGATGAAGATGGTGGGGGACGGAGGATGAAGATGGTGGTGAGATGGTAGGGTTAAGATTTGAGGGGTAGTTTTAGGTAATTTTGGCAGTGTATCCACTTTTATGACTTTGTCTCTGTGTTTTACCAAACGTAACACTGACTACAATAACTCCATTGACTCTGACTCAAGTTTCAATGGCTACAATGACTCCTTGAATTTGACTCTGGAGTTAGGAAAAACACATGCAGCCAAAGCGATGTCAATGAGTAAAATGCTTCATTAAATAAATTTCAAAAACATAAATCGTCAAAAGATATCTTCTTAAAACTGAAGTCGTTTTAAAAGGTAATAAATATAATTATTTATTTTTGGCAGGTTACTACGCATTTAGTTTCTGTTAAGTAGGAACTAATAGTGACATTGAAGTTTTTCCATGTGAAAACAATTTGCAGACTTTTACCCTAACAAGTACATTTATTTCCACTTTTAGGTCAAAAGTACTCTTATCAAAATCCAAAATGTCCATAACAAATAAGAAAGGAGAAAATTCTGTATCACTTACCATTGCTATTCACAACAGTTGTAAACACAATCCTGGTAGTTATCACCAGTTACCGGCAATAAATTGCCTGATCAATGTGTGGTGGAATTTGCTTGATTTCAGTTCCGAGTTCTTGTTCAATCCTATATCTGAACAAAAAAATGTAACACATCAGAAACCAATATCAAGTACATTTATAATTAATTAAACTGTTAGATACGTACAAATTAAAGCGATCCTCATAAGTGATCAAGTTCACTGCTAAACCAAGGTGCCCAAACCTCCCAGAACGACCAACCTGCATTTCAAGGGAACATCCATTAGAACATGTAATCAGTAACAAGGCAAACACATTCCACGGGGAGCCAGAAGGAATTAAACATACCCTGTGCAGATAAGTTTCTGAATTCTTAGGAAAGTCAAAGTTAATAACAACATTGACAGCTTGTATGTCTATTCCCCTAGTAAAAAGATCTGCAAGTTTTCATAAAAAAACAATTGCATATTATTGAAAAGTCATATTGATGTTGATAGGCATCATTCATGGAATCATGGTCAACTAAGACTCGTGGTCATATAGAGGAGGATGATAGAGTGTCACCAACATACCAGTACAAACAAGATTTCGGCATGCACCATTGCGGAAGTCATGAAATACTCTATTACGATGGTCTTGCAACATCTTTGCATGAATGTAGAAACACGAATATCCAAGTTCAGTGATTTTCTTGGCAAGGAGCTCAACTCGATTCACCGAATTGCAAAAGATGATCGACTGGTTTATTTGCAACTGGAACACAAGCCCTCATTAATATTTCCATCATCATCATACTCACACCAAGCAAATAAGAAAATCCAAGTATCTTGACAAAGTAAAATCAAACCTTAGAAAATAGGGTATTCAGGCAGTGGACTTTCTGTCTCTCTTCGACAAATGCATAATATTGTGTGATACCCTTCAGTGTTAGCTCATCCATAAGGTTAATGACATATGGCTTATGAAGAAATCTATCTTTGAAGTCTTTTACAGTAACAGGAAATGTTGCAGAAAACATCAGAATTTGACGATTTGCAGGAAGAAATTGAATGAGCTGCTGTATAGAAGGTTGAAACTCTGGAGAGAGAAGCTTATCAGCCTGAGAAACACAGAAAGCAATGTGAAGCCGCAGATTGAGAATGAACTATTACTACCAAAGACGCTAATGTTAACAAGTGTATGGGAAGGACATGCAGAGTACAGAAGCATAAATATGTTTGTGCTGATCATTTGCTACATAAATGAGATGCAAAAAAACAGAGTCTTTGCTTTTGTAACATGACAATTTAGGATGCAGATTTCTAATCCTAGAAAATCATTTTAAAAAATTGATGAAACATATCTGCAAATCAGACCATACATGCCCAATAAGATCCAATATGTTTCTTACCGCTGCCTTCCTAAAACCTTTATAAATATGCAATGCAACTTTTTCAAACAGTTCATGCTTGACAACCATAAGTGAAATACGGCTGAACTGTATTTACCTCGTCCATAACAAGCATTGAGCAATCTTTCAGAACACAAACCCCCTTCTTAGCAAGATCTAATATTCTTCCAGGGGTTCCAACTAGTAAATGAACTGGTTGATATAAACGCATAATATCATCTTTCAGGCTGGTACCGCCTGTTGTAACCATAACTTGGATTTTCAAATGCTTTCCAAGCTCTTTACAAACTTGAGATGTTTGCAAAGCCAACTCTCGTGTTGGGACCAGTATAACAACTGTATGATAAAAAAAATACAAACAAAAAAAAGTCAAAACATGAGTAGAGCCAATGAGTTTGAAAAGTGCATCAAAAAAGCCAACAAACAAACAAAAGAAGACAATAGAGGATCAAAGATTTTCAATCTATTCACACGGAAAACCCTCTAAAAGGGCCACATGCCTTACACCATGAGCTGAACATAACAGTTAAAAATTCAATTTTCTTCACTTTTATCTTTTTAATAGCCTAAGGGCGAAGCTAAGAATCAGCATCAAGACACCAGAAAGAAAGGCTTAATGAACTGGGACATCTTTACACAAAGCCCTTTCAACTAAAATTGTGGGAATCTTGTAAATAGCTGTAGGTAAAGGCTGAAAGTCAAACCTTGAATAACATTGTTATCCTGATCAATTTTTTCCAATGCAGGAATGCAAAATGCAGCTGTTTTTCCTGTTCCGTTTTTAGCCCTTGCAAGAATGTCACTACCAGTAAGAGCAATTGGAATGCTCTCTTCTTGAATAGGAGAAGGCCTTTCAAAACCCTTCTCATAAATTCCCATAAGCAGCTCTCGCTTCAAAAAGTAATCCTCAAATTCATTTCCTTTTGTTGCTGTCACATCCTGGGAAATAAATGAACGCAGGTCAAGACCAACATGGAAAAAAATATAATGTAGATGTTGATGATTGCAAACCTGAGAAACATAGCAGCTTAAATGATGAATCCATAGTTGATATCATTTATTATGTCTTTCAAGAGGATATCAAAAATACCATGTAAATATGCAAAAACATACACTTTTGGAAATGCAGCACTTAATTTAGGGTAAATGCCAACGAATGGACCGGTTACAAGGAGTTAAGTTAAATTTATCTCAATTTCTAAACAGAGTATAAATAGTTGAAGCAGTTTGTATATCTCTGCAATTATGACTGTACAAATAACAACCAAAAAGCAATCTCAAATTCCTAATTGAGCATAGCAGATAGGACATTTGAAATAGCATCAGTCAATCAACTACATGCCAGTTAACTTTTATGACCAGATTGAACTTCAACAAACATTAATACATTATAATATATCAATGGATCAAATAACAACTCTAGCTGTAAAGCTAAGAAAAATAAAAACAATAGAAATCATAAATATCACAAATAAGGGTGTACTGTCCCAATGATATCCACCAAAATATGTTATTAAAAATGCATATCGACAATCACTTGAAGCATTAAATAACGGAATTCATAACCTCACCTCTGTCTTATAGCGTGTGTCAGGTGGTGGAGCTTTCAGTCTTGCCTTCCAATCTTGTGAACTAAGAAAAGGAAACCACAAACAAGTGTGTATAATATTAGAACATGAAATTCTACCCTTGGGACATAGTAGAACCACTTTAAAAAAAATCTAAAATAACTTAATCTAGACTCTAGAGGTAAAAGAATCGAAAGAGACTCCAATCCGCAGCAACTATTAAAAGAATTTGAACTTTCATAGATCGATTTTCCATTTATGCCATCTAAAATTCTAAATGATGTTAAAAATGAAAAAACTCAAGCAAAAAAGGTAAACACTCGGGAAGTCTGGCTAAACTGTTTGGTTACCATTATCATTTTCTTTGTTTTTCAGAATTTTGTGAAAGAAATACTAAAAATAGTTGAAACAATAAAATCATGTTTTCAGTTTTTTATTTCCTGTTTCCTCTTTTTCTCAAACAAAAAATCTGAATACAGAAAACACAGGAAATGGAAACAGAGAATAGGCTCGGTAACCAAACAGACCCTTATCAAGCTAAGCTCATTACATGACACCACAAACAATCACCACCAAACACTCAATCTCACACATATCTAAACATGTAGACAAATTAACTTAGTTTTAAGTGCAAAACAGCTTATAATCAAAACTTCAATTAAAAATAAAACAAAAAAATACTTCAATTAAACAATTTGTTGCCAAACATGATCCAAACACATTAAAAACATCTCAAGACAAACCCTAACCCTAGAAAAACCTAAAACGCACCTCGAGTCAATGGCTTCAGACTGGACAGTCTTCTCGACCTCATCTACGACGACGTTCGAATCAGAACCACCAAATTGCGCCCTTCTCAGCCACTGTTGTTGCTGCAGTTGCTGTTGCTGTTGCTGTTGGTGCTGTTGTTGTTGCTGCTGCACCATTTGCCTCTGCGCGTATTGCTGGCGCAGTTGTTGTTGTTGTTGTTGCTGATGCTGCTGGTAATTGGGTCTAGGCTGAAACGGCGCGTTTTGATTGTAACCACCTCCAACACTTCCTCCTCCTCCTCCTCCACGCCCAAGACCACCACCACCGATCCCTGGTGGTGGGTACCTCGCTCTGTTGTTGTTGTTGTTGTTCATCCCCGACTCAAAAAAAAAACAGCCCTAGTTTTAACCCAGCAAAAACACGAAGCAAAAAGAAGAAGAAAAAAAAATTAATCTGTTCTAATTAATTCCTAAATTCCGAATTCTAATCTAGCGATTACAATGTACAAAAAATTGCTACCGAAATGATGAGGAGAACAAAAAAAAAAGTAAAAACCGCAAAACCCTAGAAATGATACAGGGTGGTTGCTGGTACTACAAAACCCTAACCGCTGGTATGATACAGGGAATTTGTACACAGATCTGGTTTATAGAAACATGAGATTTTTGTGAAGCGATTGAATTTGCATATAGAGAGAAAGAAGGGTTTTGAAGCGAAGAAATTGAAGAAGAAGAAGAAGAAGAAATTGGGAATTTGATGTTTCGATTTTTGTGTGTTAGTTTTGTTTGGATGATGAAGAGAACGGAGAAAGAAACCTTTCGTTTCTAGGGCGTACAAAACAGTATTTCTCATTATTGCTTTTTGGCCCCGCCTCTTCCTCTTATTTATATCTTTACACTCTTCTTTAGTCTTTTCTAGTTTCTACTACTTGTTTTCTTTCTAGAGAGCTCTAATCTAGTACATATTTGGGATTTTGCTTTTTTATCTGGGTAAATTTGTAATTATATTTAATTTTCATCTATTGACTGTATACAATTTTTTAATCCAGTCATCGAATTATGTGCTGTCATTTTAGTCATGATTGTATTTCCTCTCTTTCATTGCCTGTAAAATCATACAAACGGAATAGACGACAATATAAAATATCTTTACACTGTCAGAGCACAAATTAAACTATTTGTGATTATGTTAGCTCAAAGTTTAATCAAGGTTTCAATAATTCGCAAAAAAAAAATAATAATTTTACCATCTATGTTCTTTAATAAGTGAACACTTTTCATAATTTATTTTTATTAAATAAATTTAAAGATATGTAATATTTAATACAATTTAATCATTATTCTCTCTTAAAAAATTTATTTTATTTTATCCAAATATTTTGTTTTGATGTTTATCATTTGTATTGTTATAGTATTGTTACAATAGAGTAATTTGCATTACATTTTTTGGTATATTAAAATTAAAATAATTATTAGGCAATATATATATATGGTAATATATATCTTACTTACACAATGATTACAATCAATCATGATTATTACTATTTGTATTTTATTATTATTACCATAAGAAGTGAAACTAAATGGTAATAATATTAATTACTATAGAAAGTAATTATTCTAGTTGACTAGTATATATATAATTAATAATTATTGTCAATTTCATTAATAATTATTCATTACCATTCAATATTATGGCATTGATAATAAGAAAATATTATTATAGCATCTATATAGTGTTTTTGTTTTTAATCTTCTGTGGTCAAGAGAATTTGTTGGTTAGACCAATAAAAAGGGATTAGCCCATTAAAATACAAGGCCCACTAAATGAAGCCACATAGGAAATAACAATAATACAATTTATGTACCAAAAAAATAACAATAATACAATTCTTAGAAAATATAAGGTGGTGATCAGTTTATTTTTCTTTTTTTTTTCATTTTTCAATGAAATAAAACCAAACATATTTACTTATGTTTTCTATTTACAATGAAAATGAAAATGAAATTGAAAATAAGAAAATATCATACTATTATTTTCCATATTTCAGCTAATAGTGTGAAAACAACAGATTAGTTCAATGAAAATATCATTACTCAAAAAATAGAAAATGAAAACAAACAACATTTTCACATATTAAACGACACCACAGTTCTTGCATAGTGTGAGTGAAGGTAAATAGAGATTACATAAGAATACTCTATATTTGGCCTCAATTAAAAAATAGGGTTTTTTCAAAAAGCCAATAATAAACAATAGAAAAAAATTGGATGATGCAATTAGAACAAACACATTAACACACACCACCATCTTAAATCTTCATCTTCAACTTGAGCCAACAGTTATTAATAGTCAACCAAACACATATCCTTTGTAGAATTCTATGCCTTAATTGATGATTTTGATTATTCATTCACCTATGAACCATTTAGCATCATGAGGAGATGGCTTCTCTTCTCCATCATCTTCTTCTTCTTTGTCTCTCTTTCTACCATCTATATCCTCGAAATTAATCTTGTAAGTTTTTCTCTAAATTATATTTATTAATTACTCTATAATATTATGTGTGTATGAATATGTATTTGTGCAAGATATTGCATTGCGTTTTTAATTATCTTTGGAAATTATGCTTTTCTTTGTTTCTTCATGATTCCCCTGTTTTTTTCATATCTTGTTTATCATTTATATCTCCCAAAGGACAAAAGGCCAAGACAATTTTCTACCTACATGCTTCTCCTTGTTTGTGATATCATTATTATTACTATTATATGAGAATGCTTTAATATTATGAATTTTTTTCTAAGAATATTTGGAAAAGAGATGAAACTTACAACGAGACATAATGCTCAAAGAAAATTCATAAGATCAAATTGTATATATCTCGATCAATTACACTCTAATTATTTTAGCCTCATTAAAAAAAAATCTTCTAAACTTCTAGGAAATAGAAGATAACCACATCGCTAGGGATTAGGTTTAGGGTTCAATAGAATATGTTAGTAACATATAATCAATAATGTTTGTCGTATATCATAAATGCGTTCAACTAGTATTAAACGTGTGTTATACATAATATGAAATGTGTGCTATATGTATAGCTCATGTAAGTATAGTACATATTTCATGTTATATATAATACATGTTAGATACTAATTTGACATATTTCTGTTGTATGAACAGTATTATTGTATAATAAATAAGAGATTTGTTTAAACACCTCCATTTGAATAGTTGAAGTTTGTGCTTATGTGTTGGTGCAATTGATGTGACTTAATCAATGGAATAATAACAAAACTACTTTATATGCGTGCTTAGTTTTTGACTTTAGGTGTATGTCACAATTAAATAATATTCTTAAGTTTATTATATCTCATACATCTATACAATATAATATATAATATATATGCACTAATGTGAAGTGGATACTCATAACTCCTCTCCTCTTTATTCTTCAAATGATGTAATGTAGATGCAAATATATTTTTTAAGGAATTTTCTAAAGTAGATGAAAATATATTTGATCTAGTAGTTATAGTATATTTTTTTAAAGATTTTGTGTATATGTTTTTGAAGAAAATTGATTTATCTATACTAAAAAAGCAGTCATTATATGCAATAATTCAACTTTTTAAAATTACTATACATTAATCTAACATTTTTAAAAGTTGAATTAATAGTTTTAAAATATTATATTATTGCATATAGTGACAGATAATAATTAATTTTGTGATGTACATGTATCATTTCTCGTTTCTGAATACTTTTCTAATCTCCTTTTACCTTCTTAGTAAATTTAATGTGACAATTAGTGAATATATCAATAATGTTTGTCGTACAACATAAATACGTCCAACTAGTATCCAACGTATGTTATACATGATATGAAATGTGTGTTATACATACGTGTAATATACATATAGCACACATTTCATATCATATATAATACATGTGAGATACTAGTTGAATGTATTTCTGTTGTACAATAAACATTACTGGTGAATATATAGGAGCAAGAAATTGTGTTTTTTTTCTTCCATATATATATATTCCATACCAAAGGTACTAACAAACACTTTTCTACATTCTAAATAGTTCACAGTACCAATCTTCAATAAGCAGCAACAAGAACAACAATCACAACCACAAAAACATCAAAAACCAAAATCTCCAACATTAAAATGCATCAATGGAAGCTTAGACACATGTCCATCTCACCCCCCACAAAAATTCCACCCTCAAGACACAAAATCCACAACATGTCCAGAGTATTTCAGATGGATCCATGAAGATCTTAAGCCATGGTTGAACACAGGAATAACAAGGGACATGATTGAAAGAGGACAAAACTTGTCACATTTTAGGCTTGTGATTTTGGATGGTAAAGCTTATATTGAGAAATACCAGAAATCATTTCAAACAAGGGATGTTTTCACAATATGGGGGATATTACAACTTCTAAGGTTGTATCCTGGGATGGTACCTGATTTGGAGCTAATGTTTCATTGTGGGGATAAAACTGTGGTGGACAAGAACATGTTCCAACAACAAAAGAATATTGATGATCATGAGGATGTGAATTTGATGTTGTCACCTCCTCCTGTGTTCCATTATTGTGGGGATGATGATTCATTTGATATTGTTTTCCCTGATTGGACCTTCTGGGGTTGGTAAAGCTTCTATATACTCACCTTGCTTAATAAATTAGGGTTTACGGATTTCGTCTTAATTTGCGGCTATTTGCATAATGAGAAATCAGTCAAAATCAGATAATATAGGAATTTTGGATTATAGTTACTCAATCAATAATACTAGTCGTACAACATAAATACGTCGAATGAGTGTCCAACGTGTGCTATATATATAGCACACGTAAGGTACTCATTGGACGTATTTCTGTTGTACGACTAACATTATTGGATACTCAATTCACTAAAAGCTAACTTTTTAAAGAGAATTTTTTTGGGTCAAAAAGTTGTCAAATGAATCAATTTGCTGAATTTGACTGTTTTTTTATTGTTCATTCAATATTATTATTCATTTTATGCCTTCTTGGGTACTAAAATATTTTCTTTTGGACTTATATAATTTCACATGAAAATATCATATGTGAATTTACATTATTTATCAGATTTTTTAAGAGATAAGTTGAGATTAATTTTCTTAATGATGTAAATTCACTTATAATATCAACTATGAATTCATACTTTATCAAATAATTGATTTTCACCATTCCCTAACTCCTCTGTTTTTCTTCTACTAAAGCATACTTGCATAAGAGGAAGTAAATTTTCTCATTGTACATAAAAAAAAAAAAGTTGCTAGAGATCTAAATTTGTTGTCACAATGTGATGTGGTCCATTTATTAACGAGTAATGATTATTGTACAACAGAAATTAAATACATTCAACTAATATTTAATATGTGCGATACATAATACGTATTGTGCGTCATATGTATAACACACATACATATGACACACATTACATGTTATGTATAGTACGCACTAGATACTAATTGGACGTATTTCTATTGTACAATAAAAATTATTCATTTATTAACCATTAGATGGATAAATTGGGAATTAATTATTTCATGAGAAAAAAATTCAAACATGATATGTGTCAATATGTAAATTTCACATGAACTATTTTTGTTGAGCAATGATATTTAAGTTGTAGACATAATCTAGTTTCTCTTTTTGTCCTCTTTCAATTAAGATCATAATTTAGGAAGCAAAACTTATACTCTTTATTCTTTTTTTCCTTTGTTGTTACTAGGGCTGAGCTCAACATAAGACCATGGGAAGCAACATTAAAGAGTATACAAAAAGGGAACAATATGGTAAAATGGAAGGATAGGGAACCCTATGCTTTTTGGAAGGGTAACCCTATGGTGTCAAATATTAGGAGAGAACTTAACAAATGCAATGTCTCAGACAAACAGGATTGGAATGCCAGAATATACAACATAGTAATATTAATAATCCAAATAATTATAAGTTCCCTATGTATATCAATTTTATAATAATGGTCGTTTTGATTTTTTTAGAATATTAAAAAATTAATATATTTAGATTCATTTTGTATGTGGAAATATTAATTTTTTAATGTATAAAAAATACAAAACGACTTTTAACATAGAATGGATGAAGTAGTATTTAGTTGCTTTGTTTCAATACATGTGGTAATTAAGATTGTTTTTTCTTTTTCAGCAATGGGGAAATGAGGAAGCAAAAACATCACAGAGCACAAAACTAGAGAATCAATGCAACTACAGGTAGGTAAACTTTGCCAATAATTGGAAGCATCTTGTATAATTTGAAATTAAGCAGATTTTATTTTTAGTATTTTGATGAGTTTTGTGAAGTAAAAAATAAAAATTATAAAATTTAATTGTCGATTTTTATTTCTATTTTTCAATATATTTTCCATAAAAATCTGAAAATAGAAAAATAAATAAATATAGCTTTTGAAACCAAATGCACCTTGAGTTGGTATTAGTACACTTTTAATTCCCTCAAATGAGTAGAAATTGAATTTCTGAATGGTTGGTGCATGTAAGGACTAATTTCAATAATGTTTGTTACAAAATAAAAATGCGTTAAACTAGTATCCAACGTGTGCTATACATATGACATACATTATATATTATGTGTAGCACATGTTAGATACTAGTTGGACGTATTTATGTTGTATGATAAATATTATTGTTTTAATTTCTTCTCCATGTCTCTCTCTATTTACATCAAAATAGGAAAATAATTAAATTTTTTTCAAGTTACTAGCTAGCATAAATGATTAAATTTGTTCATGTTTCATATTATTATTATTATTATAAGGTACAAGATTTATGCAGAAGGGGCTACATGGTCAGTGAGTGAAAAATACACATTAGCATGTGACTCAATGACAATGTTCATAGAGCCTAAATATTTTGACTTCATGACAAGAAGCATGTTACCTTTGAAGCATTATTGGCCCATTAGTCCCCAAAATATGTGTGAAGAGATTAAGTATGCTGTGGATTGGGGCAACACTAATCAAGACAAGGTAATCAAATAATCTTTACTTAGAAAATTATTGTTTGGCTAAGAGCATGCTAATAATTGCATAAATTGAACACTTTGTATAACAATAATGTTTGTCGTACAACAGAAATACGTCTAATTTAATATAAATTGTGTGTTATACGTATAACACATATTCCATATTATATATAGAACACGTTATATACTAGTTAGACGTATTTTTGTTGTAAAAAAATATTATTACTTTGTATACAAATTATAGTCATAAAATTACATCTTTCAAAAAGACTTAAATTGATAGGTTGAAACTTATGAATATTTATTTGATTTTCGGTGCATCTGATGAGTTCTGGAAGGCTAGAAGATATTTTAATCTCTCAAGGTTGACGATATTTGTTTATTATTTTTTTCAGAAATTTTTTAACAAGCTTAGAGAGCGTTTATTTTTTATACATGAACAAAAATATAAATACAGATACACAAAATTAAGTTATTTGCTTTTAAATTAAAAAAAACGAGAATTTGTGTATTTATACATAAATTTAATGTATTTTATGTCTTTTTTTCAAGAGTAAACACAAATCCAGAATGTGTCTTGTACATATTATCAAAATAAATACATAATACATAAATATTTATGTATTTGTAATTTTTATACATGTAATTGTGTTATGTATTATATTGCAAAACAAATGCTACCTTAATGTGTAATTTTATATATAATATAACACATCCATGAAAAATCCACCCAAACCAAACACATCCTTTTATGTTAAAACCACATTTATATGAACTCTATCAAGTAAAAATTATTTTAATTTTAGGTAGTAGATCAATAATGAAATAATCAACTATACATAAATCAATTTTACAAACACAAAATTCATACTTTTGAACTATTGCAGGCACAGAAAATAGGCAAAGGAGGAACAGATTTCATCACAAAGAATCTAAAGATGAAGCATGTGTATGATTACATGTTCCATGTATTGGAATCTTATGCAAAACTTATGAGATTCAAGCCAACCATTCCTGAAGGAGCTTCTGAAATTTGTGTTGAAAGTATGGTTTGCAAATTAATGCGTCGTGGAGGTGTAAGAAAAAAATACATGCTTGAGTCCATGATAATATCACCAAGTGACAAATTCCCATGCACTTTTGCTCCTCCTTATCAACCTCAAGATCTCCAAAATTTGTTACATGAAAAAGAGAATTTGATTGACCAAGTTAAGACAAGGTCAATAATAATGGATAACATACAATAGCTAAAGAAGCTAAGGCTAATATGGTAGAGTATAGAATAATGTTTCTTATATAACAGAAATATACGTTCAACTAGTATCCAACGTGTGTTATATATGACATACATTATGTATTATATATAGCACATGATAGATACTAGTTTGACGTATTTCTGTTATACGACATACATTATAGAGTATATATATGTATAGATAAGTAGTTTACAATCATAGAATTTCTTTTTTTTTTTGGTACAGATTGTAGAATCTTCTAACGTAAGAGAATCTTTAATAGAAATCATAAAATCGATCGATTGGTCGATGAAATGATAGTTATTAGTTTGTTTTCCAATAGTTAAGTACATGTAAATATGTAATGTTGTTTTGGCTACTCAATTCAATCATTTTTGTATTCTACTTTTTCCTCTTTGATATATATAATTGATACCTCTACAACTCGTTTCATGGATTTGATATATGAATTAGTGGTAGGGAAAGGATAAAATTAAGCATACCAAAAGTGTAGTAATTGAGTTGGAAGAGCAATTTTTATTCTTTGTTATCAAAGAATTTATAGTATCATCATATTGTAAATTGTCATGTTAATACGAAATTTTCTGTTCTTAGCTCTAAAATATGTCTAAGGATGTTTTTTTTTAATATCATAAAATTAGTTGTAATAATTCAACTTTTTATAATTATTAATTTAATTTTTTATATTATACATTTATCTAACATTTTAAAAATTATATTAATAGTTTAAAAAAGAAAATTACATATAATGACCGTTAGTTATTAGTTCTAACATTATTCTTTAAGCTTTGGAATATTTATTTAACAACTTTGCTAAACGTACGAAATTATACCAGTCAAAAATAGAAAATTGGGCCTAAATCATTCAGTCTATTAAAAAAAACTCATGGTTAAAAATGTTATTTGAACTGTTAAAATAGATTTTTTTACTGTTTTGGATGGAAAAATATTGTTACCTAAGATTTTGTGTTTATTTAGACTGCATTTGTTTTTCTGACTCTGGGTCAGTGTCAATTGATTATGTCAAGTGTTTGGTGCGACGATCACAATGCAGATGAGAACAGAGTCATATTGACTCAGTGAACAAAATTCTCAACTTGTTGTTTACTCCAAATTTGAAGTTATTGAAAGGAAGTCACAATGCGATAGAAGAGAAATACAAATATGTGAGAGTATGTAACTTATGACACTGCCTCTATAACTTTCTTAAATCTGACTTCAAAATCATTGAAAACAAACGTTATGTTAATATTTTTGTTGTGTTTTTGTTGGTGTGAAATGATAGGGTCAAAATTTGTAAAGGAGGCCATCACGCGTAAAGGACCACATTTTAAGTTTGACAAGTACAGTACTACTATACTATGTTAAAATGGAACATGTAACTTATGCAACTATATTGAGGTGGAACCAATGTGAAAGAAACTTACATACGTAATAACTTAGAACAAGGAACAATTAAAAATAAATAAATCACCTATTTACATATATAGTTATTTATTTTATAATTTAGGAAAAGTTACAATCAATTATTCATTAGATTTAATAAAATTACATCTGATTCACTTATACAGTTATACTTTTTAAAAAAATATCATTCTAGTAAATATGTAATGATCAAATGGTCATCTTATAAAATTACTAAATAATAAACATGAAAAAGAAATTCCTACAACTCGATTTAATATTTCATAATTTAATAAAAAACTATTTAATTATTTCACGTATATATAATAATATTTTTTACTAAAATATAATTAAATATTATACAACTTGCATATATCAACTTCAATATTAACCTGACCAATAAGTAAATATTTAAAGGCAAGATTAATATATATTTGTATTAAACTAAAAAAATTTAATAAACAAATTTTAAAAATTGATAAGATCCAACTCCAAGAATAATTTGAAAAAAAAAAATGAGGAAATGAGAGTAATTTATTCCAAAAATAGGGTGCTGACTCAGCAACAAGACGACATGAAAGAAAAATAATAATGTTTGATGTACAACAAAAATATATCCAACTTGTATCCAACGTGTGCTAGCCATGTTACAGGATGTGTGCTATACATATATGTGATATATGTATAATACACATAATGTAACATAGATAGCACACGTTGGATATAAGTTGAACGTATTTCTGTATTTCTGTTGTACGTCAAATATTACTTAAAGAAAAAAGAGTGGGACCACAGTGCATAGCTACCCAATAGCGTGTGTTCTCTTTTCTCAGCGCACCACACAAAATCGTACATTCTCGTCACTTTCATGGGACACACCACCATTTGTATTTTTATTTTCTTAAAATAAATCATGAATTTAATTCTAATACAAAATGATATTATTTGCAATTGAATACTTTTTTATTTATATTCCATTCTGAGTAATAATATATAATATACTATATAAATTTGTATGTACCAATAGAGTTGGCACGAGTAGTAAAGTAAGGTCCCGAATTCGAGCCATGTGAATGAAATTTTTTTTTCTGAGAGCCTCACCTACCAATTTAAGATACGCGACCCAAGACAACAAATTAATCAGTGCGAAACTCCGAGTATCGTGAGAAACATTAAAAGATATATGTTATCACAATTTTTAATAGTTATTTCATAAAATGAAATTATGAAGTTTAACTCATTCACACATAGGTTTTTTCTATTCAAGTAGTTTGATGTTATTTAAAAATAAAATAAAATCCCAGTCCAAATATTGTGATGATAAAAAGTTAGTATGGAATCAGTCAACTCTCAACAGAACTCAAGTCAACTTGATTGAACTATAATAAATTTTCGATGCAAGTAATTTACATAAAAAATACTTATATATATATATATATATATATCGAGAATTAAATATTTTTCAATAAATCAAAGTTTGATATATTCAACATAATAATTTTGGTTAAAAAAAATGGTTCTAAACGTTCAACAATTTTCTTTCTAATTGTGTCTCAAAAGCTAGTTTAATTATAGTAGTATTGAAACTTCATTTATTTAATAATATTTCTATACCTTTCAACTTAATCATAACTATATACGGCATAACGTGTTGCGTTTTGATTAAAAGATTTTGTACTAGTTTTTTTATGAGTTTTTTTTAACACTATAAGGATTATGATTAAGAGATCAATAGAGAAAATATTTATCTTGAATATAATTATTATAATGGATCTTTTATATAAAAAGTATAAAAATAACTCATTTTATTATAAATATTTTTAAATATCTACTTGTAAAATCATAGTTATCAAATTTGGCTTGACTCATCCGGTTCTATCGAAAACCTAGTGACCCGATCATGGAACCGAGCTGAGTCTCTATTTAGATTGGTTATGAATCAAACCCGATGCAATCCGGTTTAACTCGATTGATTTTGATCAAAACTGGTGGCCCGGTGCGAGTCAGAAGAATTTTAGAATTAAATCTAAAAGTTCTATGAGTGGAACTATAACCTTGAACAAGAAGATAGAGAGTGCACATCGAAATCACTAAGTTACATATAATTGGTGTTAAAGTTACACAAAAATTAAATATATTACATAATAAATTTAATTAGACTATTTTTAATTAGTGATGTTGAATTGACTCATAATAAATAATTGTTATTTTTTAGTTTAATTCGCATTAGTATCTTTATTTATTATTATTTCAAAATTATATTTAGTAGATCAGTTTAATTATCGACCAGTTGAATTGCTGACTCACCGGTTGAACCATTAACTCAGTACCTCGACCGAATCTATCCATGAACTTTTATATAACAGGTAAATTTGTAGTTACGAGACCTTCTTTATATATTATCATAAACTAAATTTAAATTAAATATTTATAAAGCTATTAATTAAATATTATTCATAATTAAGATTTTTTTGACCAATATTCATAATTAAGATTAGTATCTATATAATGTATTAATAATTTAATATAGTTCACAAAAAATTACACACATATTTTTGGTGAATGTGTGTTGGGACGTCAATATTTAGTGCTTGACTCATTTCCAAAGCACTTTCCTCTTTCTCTGCTGCCTCTTCAACCTTTCCCAGAACACATTTCTGATTCCTCTTCCTTTTCTTTTTCTTTCTTTTTTTATTAATTATTTTTCAATTATAACTCTCTTTCTGTTACTAAGCTCAATCTCTCAAACCCCGAAGATCTCTGTTTTTTTATGTACTTTTTCTTCTGTTCTTGTTCTTCTTCTAATTTTTAACTGAAGCTCTGTTTTAGAACCTCAAAATCTCAGGTACGTTTCATCATCATCCTCACCATATTCTTCTTCTTTGATATTGCTTTGTGTGTTTTTTCATCTTTTCTTTTCTGGGTATGTGGAATATTTTGCTGGTTTTTTTGTTTGGTTCTGTTTTGTTGGATTTTGATCATTTTTAGTTTCTTAAAAGTTTTTTTTTTTTTTTGGTTTTTGGCCATTCAGAAAGTAGTAGATTCTGGGTTTTCAGAAATGAGCAAAAAATTGCTTTTTTTTTCTGTGGGAAAATTTAGTAGAAAATTTAAGTGAAGTTACAAGAGAAAAAGCTAATTTTTGCCAAAGGTTTCACTTTTTTTTTTTGGTTATTCCCTTTAGATTTTGTTAAAAAAATGGCTAATTTATTGGCTTACATGTTCTCTTGTTTCAGCTGAAAATATTGTAAAATAAATAAATAATAGCAACTTGTGCACTTCAAAATGGTATAAGAATAACTTAGATTGCATTAGTAGGATTCATGATTCATGAATCATTTTTAGTTTTTCTTTTCTGAAGATTCATGTCACCATGATCCCCTGTACTGTGGTGGTACCAAGAATTTCATGACTTTTTTACCTCTTCCATGATTCAATATTCTTTTTGGGGTGAATTTTGGAAATGCTTTTTTTATTTTCTGTGAGTAGTTTAGAAAGCATGTGCCTTTTTGATTCCTGTATTGCTTTTTTGTTCATTGAGGAGGGAGAAGAAAAATTGTGGGATTGGTAGGTTGGAAGTTGATGGTTTTGGAATATTCCACTTGCTTGAACTTTAAGCATTTTCTCTTTTTTTTTTGTTTTATTTTCCTTTACAGGGCATACCTTATCTTATCAATGATAGGAAATTAGAAACCAAAACTGAATAGTAATTTATAAACTTGTGAAACATTTTGCATTTGCCAAGATTTCACTTAATATTGGTCTCCTTGGTACAGTTTTATTATTGAGAAATAAACAGCAAATAAACATTAGTTTCAAAATCTTTGTTTGCTGAGGAACTTCTAATTATTTACTTAGTATAGGAGCTTAGAAATAGCCAATTCCTCTGTGCCTTTGTGATACATTGATCTGTTTCTTTAACCCAATCAAATGGATCAAAGTCTTGTCGTTACGACGAACTTGAAATTTTGTTACCTATCTCAATAAACAAATATCACAAGTAGTTCATTGATTCATTACACATTAAACTGACTCCCATTAACAGATAATTTGAACAGTGTTCTGATACATCTGATACATATATACATATATGTATATATATTATTAGTTTATTGAAAATTTTGTATGATATTATCATTATGTCGACCATGTATATGATTTTCAGGCATAAGGTCATCTTAATTTTCCTGGAAGCTGCTAATTGGCAATGAGCAATCTGAAGCTAGGTGTGGAAGTTGTGGGCGCTCATGATCTTATGCCCAAAGATGGCCAAGGCTCATCTAATACCTTTGTGGAACTTCACTTCGATGGTCAGAAATTTCGGACAACTACTAAGGATAAAGATCTTAATCCTGTTTGGAACGAGAATTTTTACTTCAATGTTACTGATCCAAGCAAATTGCCAAACCTGAGTCTCAACGCCTGTGTCTACCACTACAACAAAAGCAACGGTTCGAAAGTCTTCCTTGGCAAGGTCCACCTCACTGCAACCTCGTTTGTCCCGTATTCTGATGCTGTTGTTTTGCACTACCCTCTGGAAAAGAAAGCCGTTTTTTCACGCATCAAAGGAGAGCTTGGTTTGAAAGTATTTGTTACCGATGACCCTTCTATAAGATCCTCAAGCCCTCTTCCTGAAGTGGAACCTGTTATCAATACAGATCAATCCTCAGTCCAAGATCAAGCACCAGTGTCATTAACAAGTTCGATCCTGAATGTCTTTTCTCGGAAGAAAAATGAGTCAAGGCACACGTTTCATACCCTTCCTGATTCAAATCATGAAAAACAGAAGCAATCTTCTTCCTCAGATGCTGGCAAGCCATCTGCAAACTATGGGATGCATGAGATGAAATCTGGACCGCCTCCTCCTAGATTCTTACATACATATGCAGGTTCATCATCTCCAATTGATTATGCACTGAAAGAGACAAGCCCTTTCCTCGGAGGGGGGCAAGTTGTTCGTGGGCGAGTTATACGTGGGAACAGGCCATCCAGCACCTATGACCTTGTTGAACCAATGAGGTACCTCTTCGTAAGGGTTGTAAGAGCTCGTGACCTTCCATCAAAGGATGCAACTGGGAGCCTTGATCCATATGTGGAGGTTAAGGTTGGAAACTTCAAAGGAAAAACCAAGCACTTTGAGAAAAATCAAGACCCCGAGTGGAATCAGGTTTTTGCCTTTTCAAGGGATAATCTGCAGTCAAGTGTTCTCGAAGTTGTGGTCAAAGACAAGGATGTCATAAAAGATGAAGTTGTTGGGATTGTAAAGTTTGATCTCAATGATATTCCTACACGTGTTCCTCCTGATAGTCCATTGGCTCCTGAATGGTATCGGTTTGAGAAGGGTGACAAGAAAAAAGGGGAGGTGATGCTTGCTGTATGGTTTGGCACCCAAGCTGACGAGGCTTTTCCTGATGCTTGGCATTCTGATGCACTCTCTCCTGGAAGCTCGCCACATGCCTATGCTCAGATTCGATCAAAAGTTTATCATTCACCTAGATTATGGTATCTGCGGGTTAGAGTGATTGAAGCGCAGGACTTACTTGCATCAGAGAATTCCAGAAGTCCTGATGCCTATGTTAAGGCACAGATTGGTAACCAGATTTTGAAGACAAGGCCAGTTGAGTCAGGGACCATGAATCCACGTTGGGATCAGGA
Organism: Aeschynomene evenia; assembly: GCA_013621005.1. Lineage (NCBI taxonomy): Eukaryota > Viridiplantae > Streptophyta > Magnoliopsida > Fabales > Fabaceae > Aeschynomene > Aeschynomene evenia. The sequence goes on along the minus strand of CM024264.1, from coordinate 2,304,444 downwards.
GCTGATGTTTGTTGCTGCTGAACCTTTTGAGGAACCTTTGATCCTGTCAGTTGAAGATCGTATTGGTCCCAACAAGGAGGAGACTATTGGGCATGTTGTTATTCCTTTAACCAAAGTTGATAAGCGTGTTGACGATAGAATTATCCGTACTAGGTGGTGTAACCTTGAAAAATCCATGTCTTCTGCTGTGGATGCTGAAGAAGGGAAAAAGAAGGAGAAAGATAAGTTTTTTAGTAGACTCCACCTCGGTATCTATCTCGATGGTGGTTACCATGTTTTTGATGAGTCGACTTATTATAGTAGTGATCTTAGACCCTCAACAAAGCAGCTCTGGAAGAAGCCAATTGGCATCTTAGAACTCGGCATCATAAGTGTCGACGGACTTCATCCAATGAAAACCAGGGACGGAAGGGGGACATCAGATGTTTATTGTGTGGCAAAATATGGGCACAAATGGATTCGAACTCGCACCATTAGCGATAGCCTAAGCCCCAAATACAATGAGCAATACACTTGGGAAGTTTTTGACCCGGCTACTGTTCTCACAGTGGGGGTGTTTGATAATGGGCAGCTAAATAGTTCAGACAGTAATAAAGATTCAAGAATCGGTAAAGTTCGGATCCGGATCTCGACCCTTGAAGCTAGCCGTGTTTACACTCACTCTTACCCTCTACTGATGCTGCATCCTTCTGGTGTGAAGAAGATGGGTGAAGTGCACTTGGCGATAAGATTCTCTTGTTACTCAACGGTTGACATGATGCAATTGTATTTCAAGCCTCACTTGCCCAAAATGCACTACAAGAGGCCGCTTAACATAATGGAGCAGGAGAAGCTTCGGCACCAGGCGATCAATGTTGTTGCTGCTCGTCTTAGCCGAGCAGAACCACCACTTAGAAAGGAAGTAGTTGAGTATATGTCTGATACGGACTCGCATCTCTGGAGCATGAGACGCAGCAAGGCTAACTTCTACCGTCTGATGACGGTGTTTTCGGGAATACTTTCAGTAGGAAAATGGTTGGGGGAAGTTTCCACTTGGAAGAACCCTGTCACAACAGTGCTGGTGCATATCCTCTTTCTGATGCTCGTGTGCTTCCCAGAACTTATCCTTCCAACCATATTTCTGTACATATTTGTACTAGGGTTGTGGAATTGGAGGTTCCGGCCCAGATACCCTCCTCACATGAACACTAGACTCTCTTATGCAGATGGGGTGTCCCTAGATGAGCTTGACGAGGAGTTCGACACATTCCCTACCACAAAGAGTCCAGACGTAGTACGTTGGAGGTACGATCGGTTAAGAAGCGTCGCTGGCAGGATTCAGACCATTGTCGGAGACATCGCTACACAAGGAGAGAGGTTCCAAGCACTCGTAAGCTGGCGGGATCCTCGCGCCACCACCATGTTCTTGGCATTCTGCTTCGTGGCGGCCGTCGTGTTGTATGTGACACCCTTCCAAGTGCCAATTCTTCTAGCTGGATTCTACTTGATGAGGCATCCAAAGCTTAGGAATAAGACTCCAGCAGCACCAGTCAATTTCTTCAGGAGATTGCCTGCTCTTACAGATAGTATGCTGTAAATTGAACCACTTTTTTTGTGTGTTTGAATCTGAAATTATTTCTTTTTTATTTTGGCAGTGCATGTAAAGTCCTTTGAGGCTATATGGTTCATGATGTTTGTGTTTATTGAGTCATGAGTCATGACCAACCATTGATTGATGCTATGGAGAACTGTTCTAGATTAGTTTTGCTTCTTTAGTAAGCTTTTTCTTTTGTTGGATTTGATTAGATGCCTAATGTACCAAAAAATTAAAAACAATCATTATTTTAAAATGGATGAAATATATGCTAGTTATTTTTCTTAGATTTTCTTTTTATATATTTTAATGGATTGGAAAACATGAATGTATGATGCAAAATATTACTTCCTCTATTTTTTTATTTAAACATTTTCCATTTTAAGTTTATTTTTTTTATTTGTCAGTTAGCAATTTTAGGCAATATTTAATATATTTTTTATTTATTTTTATTTAATTTATATTCTACTAAGTAAATTATACTATTTAAAATAATATGTCCATTTTATTTAAAGATAATATAGTAAAATACATTAGTGTATTTTATTAATTTTTAAATAAAACCAATCATTATTTAAAATATTATGAAAAGAAAAAGTGGATAAATAAAAAAATTGGAAAGAGTAGTTGTTGTATTCTACTTTATAGTCCATTTGTTAGAAATAAAGCAAAATTATCATTCTTTCAGTAATATATGTGGCTGGTGCATGTAAAAATGGTTGAGAGTTATCCATGAAGATAAAGTACACTAAACAAGTTTAAAAAGTAAATAAATAAAAATAAAACTAAAAGAAAGGAAGAAAAACCTATAGTAATATCTATACTCATAAATATTATACATAATATATAATATATATTAACTATTTTAACTGATATTTTATTTTGTACCAATAATTTTTGTTAATGATATAATTAGCTATTATACTATCCATTCATTCTAATCAAATCCTTATTTTTTTATTAATTATTATTGTTACTTATTTTTCATATTAGTTCAGAAATTATTCTATAAAAATATGAATCAAATCTAAATGAAAATATGTTAATAGGCCTATGTTGTGTCCATTGTCGTGAACCCTACTCATTTACTTGACGGCGCATCCCTTTCTCTTTGTTCTGTTGAATTGCTCCCACTCCCACCGCCGCCGCTGTCACCGCCGTCAATGGAACAACCACCACCCCCTTCCGCCGCCGAAGAAGCTGTCCAATCTCTCTCCATTTCCGATGACCCTGCCACAGCTGAATCCTCCAGCACCGCCAATTCAGCTCAACAGTTAGTCCCTTTCAACTCCTACTTCTAGGGTTTTCATTTTCCCAATCATCATTCATTTTGTGTTTCTACTTCTAATTACTGTTTTTGGTTTTTCGTGTGTTGTATTGTATTGTACAGGTCGTTGACATTGGATCAGAAGTTTGAGATCGTGAGGAGTGTAGGCGAAGAGTGCATTCAAGAAGATGAACTTCGAAACCTCCTTGCCAAAAAGCCTGAGCCTGTTTGCTATGATGGGTTTGAACCATCTGGAAGAATGCACATTGCTCAGGTCCTCCTTTTTTTTTATCTGTTTACTTTAATTGTGTAGGATATCATAAGGGTGCGTTTGGATCTGATTTTTGTGGGAAAAAATCACTTTGTAAGACAAAAAAAATCATTTTTTGTGGGTAAATTTGGTTGATTTTCTAAGAGTAATCAGAACCTCATATATCTGTTTATAGCATTTTTGCTGCTGCCAAAAGGAGTAGCATTTGAGCAAATAAAAAGTCATTTTCTGTTTTTTCAGTTATATTTATCTCATTATTACTTGCATTCATGAATATGAAGTGAATGATTTTGAATGTGCGGTGGTTTATCTCATTTATAGGGAGTGATGAAGACGATCAATGTGAACAAGCTAACTTCTGCTGGCTGTCGGGTTAAGATTTGGATTGCTGATTGGTTTGCCAAGCTGAATAACAAGATGGGGGGAGACTTGAAGAAGATTGAGACGGTCGGTAACTACTTGATTGAGATCTGGAAAGCTGTTGGGATGGATCTGGATGGAGGGAAAGTTGAGTTCCTATGGTCGTCGAAAGAGATTAATTCGAGGGCCGATGAGTACTGGCCTCTAGTGTTGGATATTGCTCAAAAGAATAATCTTAAAAGGATTATAAGGTTGCTTGCTTTTTTGTTTGATATTATTGATATTGACATGATTCAGTGAATGGTGAATTTGATCATAACATGTTGTTTCATGTTTTTTTTGTCCCTTGAAATTATAGGTGTAGCCAAATTATGGGGCGAAGTGAACAGGACGAATTGACCGCCGCTCAGATTTTCTATCCATGCATGCAGTGTGCTGACATATTTTTCCTCAAGGTTCGTTTCTGCTCCGATATGTTTTGATATCGGTATTTGCATCGATTATTTTGGCATATATACACACATCCTTAGCCTGACATTTGAGCTCAGCTTAGTCATTCTAGCATTTTATAATGTTGCTCGTATAAGGCTTGGGATGGATGTTATAAGCTTACTGCATAGAACTGTCTTAAAGTTAGTTGTTGCTTGTTGATTACATTTAGGGATGTACACGAAAAAACCATAAACAGCAGTTATTTTAAAACAGTTCATATGTTGAACTGGTTTTTCAGAATAAGATATTAACTTGAGCTAATTATTATAAATAATGTAGTTGTCAATTTGCTTGAAACATGTTAGTAAATGATGCATTATGTTTTTATCTTATACAGGCTGACATATGCCAATTGGGAATGGATCAGCGGAAAGTGAATGTTCTTGCCAGAGAGTATTGTGATGACATTAAGAGGAAAAACAAGCCCATTATCTTGTCGCACCGTAATTTCCAAAATCCCACCTTTAAACTAATGCATCGTGAAGTTGCGTATCACTGACTAATTATTTCCGGGTGATTTGCAGACATGTTGCCTGGTCTACAGCAAGGCCAAGAAAAGATGTCCAAAAGTGATCCATCATCTTCTATTTTCATGGAAGATGAGGAGGTAAGTTCCTATTATGTGTATGGAGTCATGATAGTCATTAGAGATGTGAAGATCTAGTGTTATACCTAGTTGCATTTTGTTCTGGCCCGAGCCCAAGGAAAGCTAATAAAAATACTTTTTCAGTAACGAAATTCGCAAATATAAAATGGTACCGAGTGAAAAATATACCGTACGAAAGAATGAAGTTGCAATTTTGTAAAACTTGATGCTCTGTTTTCCTTCATGATGAATATTGTTTTCAGGAGTACATTTTGTTGCAACTCCTCTTCTTCTTTTTTTCCTTTTCCTTTTTATGTTTATCTTATGTTGTACCTTTCAAATTTATGTTTGGATAATTGGATATCATAGGCTGAAGTGAATGTGAAGATTAAGAAGGCTTATTGCCCTCCAATGATTGTGGAAGGAAACCCATGTCTTGAGTACATTAAATATCTTATCCTACCATGGTTTAACGAGTTTACAGTGGAGCGTAATCCAGATCATGGCGGAACAAAGTAAGTTATGCTACCTTCTGTCAAATAGTCAGCCGTCCATATGTTGATGAGTGGGCCTACAATTGATTGTTAATATGTATTCATGATTTCGTTCGATCTAGGACGTTCAAAACCTACGAAGAGCTGATTGCTGACTATGAAAGTGGGGAGTTACATCCAGGTGACCTTAAGCCAGCTTTGTCGAAGGCATTGAACAAAATTCTGGAGGTAACGTTTTCCGATTATGTATATGTTTCTTGCTTCTCCAGTATTTCAAATACGTCTTTTATGTTCTTTCTCTGCAATTTAACATATTGTCTTGGAATGATTTTGGTACATTTATATACAGAAATCATATTTTAAAATGCTTAATCATCAGCTTCTATGTATAATATGCACAAAACATGACTTTGTTGTCTTAGGGTTCATGTCATTTGCTTCATTTATTGAATACATTATGTTACCCTCATGCCTAAGCTGCTCAACATATTATTATATTGTATTAGTGGTATCATCATCTTGTGATTATTCATTTCTCTTGATTTCCTTATTTTTCAGTATATATATAGCACAAGCTAAATTATTGTTTCTTGAAACTATGCAGCCTGTAAGGGAACACTTTAGGAATGACAAAAATGCTAAAGAGCTACTAAAAAGGGTCAAGGTGAGAGCATCATTTAATATCAGTGAAATACAGAGACACTCTGTGTTGTATATTATCTACAATTATTCAATAACCAATAAGTCTTTCTTTGTTCTGCAGGCTTACAGAGTCACCAAGTAATAAGCTGGTTAAAGATTCCAAGCTAATTCTAGCTGTTTTACCATAGTCATTATTAAATTATCAAGTTACCAAATGGACCCTTCTATTTTTTAACTTGTAAAATACAATAGAGGCCTTGTTTTGGATGTCACATTAAATAAACATTGGCATAGGAAGAGTTTCAGATATTGTTGTATGCATACCAGGTTCCTTGATTGGTTTTGGTCATCGGCTTTTTTAATTACATTATTTGGAATTTATTTTGTTTATCATTTCTGATACCGGGCAAATTATAGTTTTCATGGAACAAATAAATATATATTCTGGAAATGGCTAAAAGTAAATATATAGTTTTCATCATGAACATTGCTTTTTTATTTCAACATTAGCTCATCAAATTTTTAATATCATAATATTTTATTATTCACATTCAATAAATTTAGATCAAGTGAAAACTCGACACAGTTCAGAATTAAAGTTTACTTTTGATCGAACTCATCAAACACTTATAAAAGACGAGTACGAAAATTAAACTCTTGCAAAAGTAAATATTATCCTAGGTTGTGAAAATAACACACTTTGGTGATTACAAAGTCACAAAAGACTAGTAACTTTGCAATTGTGTGCAAAGAACAATATGATGCAGTCCAAGAGATACCAAAGTTGCTATAAGTCATGCACAAATTGCAAGCTAACTGAACTTATTTTCTATTTTTTTTTTTTTAAATGTTGACAGAAACTTTGTCTCCTATGTCTTATAAACATTCTTGTTTTCTCATTTTGTTTAGGGAATTTTTAGATGGATCAAATATACCTTCGCCAAAGTATCACTCATTCCTTGACTAGCAATATTTGTCGTACAACAGAAATACGTTCAACTATTATTTAACGTGTATCATACATAATGTGTAATGTGTGCTATATGTATAACACACATACGTATAGCACATATTCGGTATCATATATAGCACATGTTGGATAGTAGTTGGACGTATTTCTGTTGTATGAAAATATATATTACAGTTCCTTGACCACTATACTAACTTATAAATCAACGTTCTATATACCAATGACTTGTATCTATGGTAATAAATTAACATATGAAGAGTTTTTCCTTAGTCACTATATATATAATGCAATGGTTCCTTTTTTATAATTTTTAAAAAGGTTTGAGATGAAAGCTCACCTCAATTCAGAATAAAGACATGTCTCGGGTCTTATTGAGTGTTTATACAAGTACTTATAAATAATCTATTAAGAGAATAAATGTGAGAATCGAGTTCAAATCATGATGATATAAAATGGAAAATCGATCAAAACACATTAAAATTGATATGATGTTATTCAAAGCATATCTTACATTACACGCTAACAACATAATTACAACAAGTACTAGTTTGTGTTCAAAATCTAACATGTTTGGGAAAGTGACAAGTTCCCAACATTTTAGGGGCATTGTCCTTGATGTTGATCATTTTAAGGGTACAATATGCTTAAAAAATACGCCATAAATCTAAAAAATAAAATAAAATAAACTATACAATACATATTAGGTATCAAATAAGAAGTACAAACATTGATATAGATACGAGACACTAAAAATACGAACGCACACCAAACTAAAAAAAATTATAACACATTGACATGATACATACATATAATTATTATTTTTATAAAATTTCTTTTATTTTGGATCAATAATACATATCTATAGAGAGTCAGATATGTATCCACTAAGAGTCAATGTCACCCGTATGTCGGACAGATCTAAGTATATTTTAAAGTATATGTGCATATTAATCTAGATGGTAGTTGTCATTTCATCCTAACACGGTGGTGTATAAACTTGTTCTTTGACCATAAAAAAAAATCCTATAGTTCTAAGGTTGATATGATTTTTATCTCATTGAACCTTAATCTATCATTCATTCAAAGCAATGAATTGCTTGGGGGAAATCTCTATATATACCCTTTACAATCTTTTCATCCATGCATCAAAATCAAACACTCAAAACAACAAAAAGTACAAAACAGAGTTATACACAATTCAAAATGAAGAACTTGTGCACAAAAGCATCAACATTACTACTATCTGTTCTGCTCATAACAAATTTCTTAAGCTCAGAATCGCAACAATGCCGGCCGAGTGGCCGGATCATAGGGAAAAAGGCCCCTCCAGGGCAATGCAACCAAGAAAATGATTCAGATTGTTGCAAACAAGGAAAAATCTACACAACATATGAATGTTCACCACAAGTTACACCTCAAACAAAAGCATATCTAACTCTAAACAGCTTTGAGAAGGATGGTGATGGCGGTGGCCCGTCGGAATGTGACAACCAGTACCATTCAGATGAGACACCAGTTGTGGCATTGTCCACTGGATGGTTCAACAACAAGAGCAGGTGCCATAGAAAAATTAGGATCAATGGGAATGGGAGGAGTGTTGAGGCAATGGTGGTTGATGAGTGTGATTCTACAATGGGGTGTGATTCTGATCATGATTATCAACCTCCTTGTGCTAACAACATTGTTGATGCTTCAAAGGCTGTTTGGGAAGCATTAGGTGTTTCTAAGGATAATTGGGGTGGATTAGAAATTACTTGGTCTGATGCTTAAATTTTAATTATATATACTAGCACCTTGGCAGGTACAAATAATATATTGTGTGTGATTGTTGTATGTTTTGTGTGTATATGTAAAAGTGTTTTGGTCTTGTAATGTATATAATTGGATTGCTTTTGTTTATATATTTTAAAGATATATATATATATATATAATATCTTCCTATATGATTTAAAGTTGTGGCTATTTGATCTTGTTATACATTTTAGAACAATGTATGTTATTGATTAATTTATCAGGTTTTGGAACTGCTAGGTTGGCAATTAATTGAAAAGATGTGAGGAAGAAAAGTGTTTTCTATGTCCGTGGTGTACAAGAAACTCTGTCAGTTCACATTTCATCTACAATTTGAACTGCATTTGAATTATCTAGATATCTTATTTAATTGTGGATACTGTCTTCATGTACTATGAGTAGTGCAAGCAACACAACTTGGTGAGGAAATTGTTGTGACACTGAATATAGTTGTGCATTTTGTGTTCCCTAGGGTAGTTTTGGTATCTGTCCTAAGACAGTGAAGACAGAGACACATAGACACAAAGGGATTGTGTCTCTGTATTGTGTTTGGTAATAGCGGACTGGACATAGAGAATGTCTCTGTATTGTGTTTGGTAACGGTGGATAGGACACACAAACATGTAAAAATACCCCAAAATTACCCTTTTATATTAAAAAATAATAAAAAACAGTTTCAAAGTTAAAAATAATCATAATATTAACAATTCATAATAATATGTACATAATACAATGCAAATGAAGTGTAAAATTAAGCTAAAGCAAACATTTCTTCAAACTACAATGCATTCTGGAACAAAAGGGGACAAAAAAAAAGCAAAAGAACCTCAAGCTACAATGCATTCTGAAATGCTTTCTACTTAAAATGATTTCAAGAGCAATAAGATTATGTTTCACCTAACCATCATGGAAGATTAGAAGAAAAAAAATAACAATCAGAAATGATAAAAAATTAGACTATAGTTGCAGTTCCATTGATGGAAGTGACAGAAGCGGGTAAATTTTTCAAAGCTAATTAAAATGAAAATTCACTGAAGAAAGAATGAAACAAAAGAGACACCAATAGAAATCTGAAAATAAGAAGTAGAAGCAGTTAGATTCATGGAAGATCAGAACCTATGGAAGTGAAAAAAATAATAAAAGAGAAGTGTAAAGATAACATAACATAACATTACAGAGAAAATTGGTTAATCAATAATGAAAATGAGATGAAATCAATTGGAGAGTAAAAACATGGCATGAGTAAGGCATTTTGAGACTTGCAGAGACAATTTTGAAAACAAATTGTTCATGGTTGGAAAAAATTATTCTTATGCATATCTTTCAAATTTCAGCACATGATTGGAAGACAAATGTTACTTCATCCATGTTCTAGGTTTATCTTGCACACCGAACAGAACATAATCGCAGCACAGGAGAATGAATAATCCAAAATGCACAATGAATAATCTCAACATAAATCATAATCGCAGTACAAGAATTGAAGCACATCGCAACACACAGAAGATAAGAAAATTTAGGGTAAAGAATCGTACAAGGCGATGGTCGGTTCGTGCGGCGACGGTGAGGGCTTGGCAGCGGACGACAAGACAGGACAGAGGAGCCACGACGGAGAAGACGATCCGCTGCTGCAGGTCGCGACGAAGAAGGAGCTCATCTGATGCAGGTCGTGACGGAGAAGAGCTCCGATGCTGCAAGTCGTCGAGAAGGAGATGATAGTCATAAAATTTTATAATGAAGGGTACTATAGTCATCAAATTTTATTAAAGAGTTTTGTCTATCTAAGTCCATCACAATGGTAGTGATTATTTTCCGTGTCTCTTGGAGTCATAGTTAAGGGAGAAATTAGTGTTATAGAACTCAGAGTCACAGTAATTTTAAAATTGGTTTTGTGTTTCCCTTTCGGCATATAGTAACTCTCTTCTAATATACAGTCACTCAAAAATTGGATTGAATAAAAAATTGATAATTTTGTTCACTAAGTCACTGTGATCTCTGTTTACTGAGGCACTGTGATCCTCGCACCAAACACTTGAAAAAGTCAATTTTTCAATGACTTTCCGGATACAAATTTTAAGTTTTTTTAGTCCATGGCACAAATTCGAGTCATTTTATGTCCCTATCATATAAACCAAACATGATTAGTCTCTCTCAATCTCTATCTTTTATGTATTGAGACAGCTACCAAACACTCCTTAGTTTTTTCTCAATCCTCTTTTAAGATAATTAAACTTAGAGTCTAGCTTGTGGGGTTGTCATTGAGTTTAAATTAACTTGAACTATAAAGCTTAGTTCATAAGCTTGATTAGAAGTCTAAATTTATAAAATCGTAAGAATTTATAAATTAACTAGAAAATTTGATAATACTGTCTCATTGTTCTCTTAGGAACATGAGTTTGTTTGAAAAAATTGTTCTACACTTGTAAGCTGTGAGAGCTAGTGATAATATTGAGGATTGATAGTACTAGTATCCAACTAGTTAATTATTAATTTGTTTTCATTGAAGAACTATTCACTTTACTTTTGAACACTTGAAAAGTGCAGTAAGCTATAATTGATTAGTCACTGTCCAGCATTCTGCATCACACAAAAAATTGTTGCATGAAAGAAGAAACCAACAAAAACTGCAGTGTGAGGTGTAATTTCAGATTTTACACAAAAAAATTATAGCAAACATATGGATAAGAACAAAGGGCAATAATTGTATTATTGGACCAAGTTGAAAATCAAATTAAAGTCTCAAGACACTGAACTTTGAAAAACAAGTCTTCTTGATCAAAACACTACTTCCATGCTGAGACATTTCAAAGAAAATAATGTTTTTGAAGGGGAAAGTTAAATCAATCTACCATGTTAGTAATTGCAATGAATCTTTTATCAACCTCAATTTTCATATCATTGAATGAGATTAGATCAGACTATTTGTCTTCTAGAATATTCATTATCGAATATATTAATCTCTTCGCGTAGTATAGACCTATTTAATAGATAATCGTTTGATATAAATTTGAAAACAACTAAAATTTCTGAATAAGGATCAAACCTTCAACCGTTGATTAAGAAATGAGACAATTGTGGTTGATCATAGTTTTTCAAACACTTACTTGAAGAACACAAGATATTAAGCTATTTATAAACTTAGGAAAAATAAGTCCAAACCCACACAAAAAAAAATGCAACCAAATTTCTAGGTGGTTAATTTGTCAAAAAGAGTCCAAGATGGTTGATAGATTCTTTAACCCATAAATAATTTGAATAGGATGTGGGACCCTAAAATGTTAGAAGCCATTCAAATGACCATTCACAAGGGTCATGATTGATTATTATCAACAGAATAAAAGGCAAAAGAAAAAGTGACCTTCATTTTCACCCTTTTTATAAAGGTAGGTTAGGACAAAGTGTGTGGGGGCATGAAAGAGAGAATGTCACAAGAAAATTTCAGAGTATGACTAATCATCAGACACCAACATAGGATCATGTGATTCAATCACAAAAGTACCTTAGATTATATTAATTAATATTTTACCCTAAAGACCTAAACCAATCTAAACATATAGACCAATGTCAATATTTTATCTATCAAAAAGGACATAAAAAGGGAGATTTTCTCATTTTCATGATACTATAATATAGTGTCAATAGTTCTAATTATTTGTGTCGAAAAAATGAGATATAAATCGAACAAGTCAACCATGAAATCATAATCATTGATTATAGAAGGATACGGTACGTACCGGTAAAGGTACCGAAGGAAAAATCCATAAACAAAACTTTAATCAGGAACAGGAAATCTTCAAATTAAACTCCTCACAACTACAAAAATATGAGTGAAAAATCCCAAAAGTCAATCATGGGTTGATAGGGTGACATATTTATCAAATTTCATAAGTCATCTAAGCTTCTACTCTGTTGATGGTACTTCCCATTTTGTCATTACTACTACAAGAAAATTAGATGAGTGACCATGAATCTGAATATATATACCCAGAACTAATTTTTCACTAAATAAATTCGTCACCCGCGCATTAAATCGATGTCAATATGGGAATTGCGCATATCCAATGGTCGCGAAGCAGGCCACGGACTAAGAGATGAGGTTGGAGTAAGATTTTGGTTCGGGGAAATGTTATTCACCGGGACTGGATTATGAACTGTCTGATGATCCGGCTCCATAGCAGCGTCTGCGCTTTCAGACCTTTCCTTCCTCTTGTTCTTCCCCTTCGGTCCACCCCATACGAAGCTCCCAACTATCACCTGAAAAATCATGAGTTCAATGTGTTACTGATTTTGATGCGATTAAGGATGATTTTCAAGATATATTATCCCGGAAGTAGTTAACACATCGTTACCTGAGCCGGACTTGCTGCAATAAGCACTCCACCAACTCCTCCACCAATGACACGACCATCAGGACTAGCAAGGGAAATGCTTAGTCCACCAGTTCGGCTGCGCGAGCCACTATTATCAGTAGGCAAGTAAGAGCCTGCCAGGCACAATATCTCAAAACGCCCCTATTGAAAGCCAAAGTCACACAAGTTATTATGTTTTAAATATATTCTATTTGTAAAATTTGCTATGAAAGTCCATGAATCTGTGAAATCATCACAATGCATGGCATAAAACATGCTTAAAGCAACCATAAACAATCTTTACTTCTTAATTTCAAGTAATGATGTCGATTTTACCTTCCACGCATGAATTTAATTACACAGACATTCTCCAAAATGACAAAAGTATATCTTGATGATAAATAATAGTATCTCCTATAACGGATTGCGGCTTATTAATAAGTGCAAATATTTTATTCATGAATAAATGCCTTTAGTTATGAATCCAAAACATGAATCTGTAAGTTGATCCACACTTAGAGGTAAATAAGACTAAGGAAGTTCCAAACCTCATATGTGACAGTGCCACCTGAAGTTGAAGGTTGGCGAAGTGTCACCGTCGAGACAGCACCAGTGGCTGACAAAATGCATATAGCTCGAGGCCCCTGCTGAGAAAATGCCATGATTTTCGTTGCAATGTCCTACAGAAAATAAGAAAAACAAAATTTTCAAAAAAGAGTATTTCTGAAATATTTACACAAATGGCAGAACATATAGCAAAAACTTAAAAGCATCATCTTTTCCAATCATGAATGAAATCATTTCTAGGGTACTACGTACGAATCATGGTTTTATCTTTTCGTGAAAAAGAATCGAGCTTACATGACAAAGCATAACTTCAACAAACAATCAATGACAGACGAGAGGATAAAGTGACGGTTGTATTTTATGCATTTCAATGTTCTTCTTTACCATTATAGACAGACATCAAGATCATCATAATACTTGGTTTTGGCCATGAAAATATGGCGGATCAGAAAATATAGTATAAAATCCATCAAATATTAACATATAGCATAAAATTCATCAAATATATTACTTAAGTCAACAATATAAGCATTAAAAGGATAAATGTCTAGTAAGTAGTAATTATCAAATGCAAGAAAATATCAGATCCTAAAGAAAATAAGAAATTAAGCATAATGTAAGCTATGTAATTATCTAAGAGAATAAGAGAGGGAGAACAGAGCCTTGCTCAGTTTTCGGATTCGAAGAGGGAGAAGGGGAGAGAGAAAGAGGAGCATAAGTGGGGAAGAAGAGAGAAAGAGAGGGCTTTTTTTTAAAACCCTAAAAACAAAATCGGACGCTTTTTTTTAAAACCCTAAAAACAAAATCGGACCCCACTGTTTTTTTTTTAAACATACTTGGCCGCCGTAACCGCCATGGGGCACCTTGCCCGCCCCATGCTCAATGGCAGCCGCCATGGCGAAAGCGCCATAACCGCAAGGCCACGACCTTCCCATGGCAAAATCTCCAGAATCCGCCACGCCATGGCCGCTATTTGATAACACCAGAATTTAATACTACTAGATTTATCATTAAGTCAATAGACGATTTCAATTTTCAACTCAAAGATGCCACAATTTGGCCATCAAAACAAATCAACCGAAGTTTGCTCAGACCTTCATCGAAATAACAGAAATACTGATAAAACATTCAGAAGTTAAATTTCTCAGCCAATACTAAGAAAACATAAAGATAGATACCAATCCCTAAAAATCTGCAACATACCTCTCCAATAGCGACAGTGATGATATGAGGCGTGAAACCCATCCCAGCCGATCCAGACATCAGTTCACCTGGAAATGATCACACAGAACCGATATACGCAACAATAAATATATTTAAACCAAATATAATATAAAACCTAGCTGCGCTTATTGTAGACATCTGACTAGTTTATATAGTGGAATTCTAAATCTCAATCTCTTCAGATTAGGTAAGTCGTAAACGTATTAAGAAATAAAATATAACTTAGCTTAAGTAGAAAATATGAAACATAGGTAATTGAAGAATAGTGTCAATATGATGAAAAGTTTAGACAATAAAATAAGTTCAGTCCAATGACAACAAAAAAACTTTCGGTCCCAGCAACACACTCCTATTGATAGCAAAATGCATAGGTATTCATTGTGAATTATTACATCAAACAACCTAATAAGTAATTCATACCAGTACATTAGCTGCCATAAACAAAAACTTTTTATTGCACCATTGAGAGCTCAACTGCTTTTGCACACAACCGAATAAAATGTGCATTTCTATCTTGGATACAGTAAAAAGTTGAGATTTATTCAGATTAGTGTATAGCTAAAAAAATTGCCATTTATTATGTAACACACAAAATAATGAATGGGGATTGCGATGAACTAGTGAGTGGTTTCTACGAATGGAAAAATTTACTTCAATACTTATTATAAAAAATTTATGACTGAGAAAACATTTCAAAATGCCTGTTCTAAGAATAGCTTTAACGTTTAAATAATGGAGGTTATGTTAATTAAAAGGAAAAAAAAGAGTGGTCCATCGGCCGAAACAACCAAGCATTTCCATAGTTGATGGTCTTATAGCAAAATACATAATTTGTATTGATAAAAAACAAATTCAGTTCTATACACAACCCACCTATCTTATAGCCAGAAGAAGTTTGAATCAAAGAAATTAATCGTTTATAGAAAAAAAAACATCGTTAACTCAGTTCAATTCAATGTTGATATTAGCATGCCACTGCAAAAACAGAAACACACAAGCAAATAAAACTTAGATATGGATTTCCGAAAACAGTAACAAATCCACATCAAGCTATAACTCTTCAACACACAACAAAGTAGGAGTTGAAATAGAAATTTACCAAGAGAAGCCAGCTGCTGCTTCTTCCCAGATCCCGGCGGGCGCCCTCTACCCCGTTTCTGGCCTTGTGGCATGGCTCCAGGATGACTAGCTGGCGTTGTTGGAGTCAATGCTAGTGAAACGGTTCCATCGGGCCCATACTTCCTAGGCCTACCTCTCTTCCTTTTCACTTGCTCCCCAGGCAGAGCCCCGGAAGGAGCACCAACATTGACACACTGAGACGAAATTCCCGATGATTCCAATGGCAATGTGGATCCAATGTTACCACCCCCAATGCTTGATTGGAAAGGCAGATTGGGATTCGACAGCTGACGCATACTAGGCGAATTGTGCAACTCCGGTTGTGGTGCCCCAGAACCAGGAATCCCTCTCTGCATATAGTAAGATGCAGAACCGGATAACGCCATTTGATCCCCGCGATCCATGCATTTACTTCAAGCTCCTCTACAATCTTTCACAAGAAACCTCAAATCCCCAATGTTCAATTTGCCAAAGCGTAACGCCTAACTCTGTTCTCATATACAGTCAATGCCAGATTTCAAGGCGAAAAAAATGCACAAAATCAGAATACTACAATATGAAATCAAGGAAATTCAATAATGTCCAATGGCCAAGAAAACTGAACCCAAATAAAAGTGCTTAAATTATGCTATCACTAGTAAGTAGTAACTGTAGTTTGAGAAGAACAACCACTACTCCCACAAGTCCTTTAAATCAAGAATTGAACCTTTTTATATATATACATTATTATCAAGGCCTAATTATCAATATGTGCAAGCATAAAAGGGAAAAGAAAAGGACCCCAAGATTCAAAGGCATCCACACATGCAAAAGACAACCATAAAGTAGAAGATAGATCAATGAAAACAATTGAAAGCATAGCTATATCCTAGAAAAGTAATCAACACAAGCAAGAGGAACCATTCTACAAGACCAACCAAAGAGAGAGAGAGAGACAAAAAGAGAAGCTGGTTTTTACATCTTACCAAACCTTTATACAAACAGCTAAAAGGCTTCACATTGAAGGTAAAGACCAAGTTGAACTATAACACAGGTCCACACTCCTCACCAACCCATTATAAAACCTTAAACACCAAGCAAATTCCTAAGGCACAACATGAATCCAAGCTAAAAAAAACAACAAAAACAAAAAAAAAAAGAATCTTTTTTTATGCTAAGGAACAATTAATTGCTTGAAGTCAGTGTCATAGAACAATTCAAGTTTCACACAGAGTTTCAAAATTCAGCAAAGAACAGAACATAACAGCTCAGAAAAAGAAGATACACTAGAAAGTTACAAACTTTAGTGAATTGGGTAAGAGAAAAACATGAAATTCACACACCCCAGTTGAAAAAAAACACAAAATGCATCATGAAATTTTCACTTCAAGAGATAACAAAAGAAAAGGGGAAAAAAGGGAACATTACTGACATTTTTTCGTTGTGGAGATTGAGGATCAAAACTGAAGAGGGTCGTGACACACAGAAACACCTATATGGAAGAAGCTAATGTGAGAGTTGAAAAATGTTCAACGGTTTCATGGGGAATTAAAGAGTGATGACAGAAATGCACAGAAGAAAAGAGAGAGAGAAAGAGAGAGAGAGAGAGTGAAAGTGAAGTGAGTGAGTGGAAGCAGAGACAGTAGCAGAGAGACAACATTAACTACAGAATGAGAAAATTGGGAAAAAAAAAATTAGATTAGAAATAAAACGACATCATATGAAGTCATGAAGAGTGTGTTGAATGAATAGTGTGTATTTTTTTATTTTTTTAATAATTTACTTATATTTCTCACATAAATAGTTTTTATTATAAATTGATATGTGAAAATTAATAATAAAATTTATATAATAATATATTGTTTAGATAGGATTCGAAAAAATCAATCAAACCAACTAATAAATAAAAATTTGGATTATAATTACTCAGTCTATTAAATCCTAATAATTATTTGGACCGAAAAAAAAAACAAAAATTAATCAATTAACTGATTTTTCATTATACACCAATTATTATATTGATTCAGATATTAGTGTAAAATATTATTTTTCAAACTATGAAATCTAACACAATTAATAACTAATTTAACTTTTTAAACATCAGATATTCAATTCCTAACATTATCATTTTGCATAGAGAGGGTCTCATAATCAGAGATATATTTCTTATAGGAAGCTTCTCTGTGGAAAGAATTTATCGGTAAGGTCGACTATTAGGCAGTGTTTGTTTTTTCAGTGACTCTGGAGTCAAAGTCAATGGATTCATGAAATAGTGTCAAAGGAGTCAGAGTCACAGTGACTTCGAAATCTGCTCCGAACACACCCTAACATATTTGTGCCTCCCTTCCCGCACAAACAATGACTCTCTTTCAACTCCAAAATTGAAATGAATAAAAAATTGACAATTTTGTTCATTGAGACACTATGACTCTATTCACTGAGTCACTACGACTCTCACACTAAACATTTAACAGAGTTAATTTTTCACTGACTCCTTAACTCTGACCCTAAAGTCAGAAAAAAAAAAAAAAAGGCCAACCTTGATACCTTAATCAATAAAAAATAATTTTTTATATATTTTTTGCTTTTATTTTAATTTTCTGTCTCTTGGGATTGTGTAAGTGTGTGAGAGCAGCATAAGTCCTTATCTGATTGCATAAATTTATAGGGCTGAGGCTTTAAGATTTTTCTCTCTCTTTGTGTGTTGGGTGATGAATGATGATGATCATGATGAATGAATGAGCTATGCTATAATGCTATAATGCTATATTGCTATATTGCTATATTGCTATGATCTCTCTCTCTCTCTCTCTCTTGGATTTCACATCCAAACAAAACACTTCAACAGAAAAAGCACTTCTACTTTGTTTGTAACTGGATCACAACACACTCAACAAACTAGATATTCATATTTTACTATTTTTCTCTTCCTAACAAATATCTACCATCAAATATGCTAGAGTTTCATCATTAATTTTTTAAATTATTTCATTCTCATAATAGGTAGTGTTTATTTATGTGTATAAAATATAATATATAATATTGAAGAAAATAATATGTTTATTTAGTATAAACACATATATAAATTATATTTGTATAAATATTTTTCTATATTTTATATTTATATGCAGAATAGTGCTCTTACTATTTCTACTAATATTAATGAAAATAGGACATATGTGAAATAAATGTTTTTCTCACTCTATACTTAGAAATAATGATTTTTTACATTTTATAATTAAGAAGAAATCCTTAAATTAATTTTGTTATTTTATTATTTTCTCCCCTGTTAAAATGAAGAAACATGCTAAAAAATTATTATTTTGCTTTACTTTTTGGTCATTTTAAGTATCTACTAAATTTTAAATATTGAATTGGTGGTATTAAAATTCTTAAATACATTAAGTACAAGAAAATTATTTGAGGGGAAAGATTCAAAGAATGAAACTCTCTACCTACATAAAATTTGTTAATTATAAATATATATATATATTTATGAGAATATACAAAGAATATATTTATATATATATAATTATTAATTAATATGATTTAAATGGTGATAAAGAGTATTGTGAAGCGAGTTTATCGACGCGCGCAATTTGGCGAATATTCTAGTACAAATTCAGATGATGCAAGGATAGCCTCTATTTCATCGAAAATATCTTGGGGACATAAAAAGTAATTTTAAAATGATCTTTCAGATATTTATTTATAAGAAAATTAATCCAATTACATATTAGAAATATAGATTACAGTGAGAATTTCTCTGAAACAACCTGACTTTTGTTGTTCATAGAAATTCATATTCAATATAATCTGGATCCTTAAAATTTAGGATTTTTTCCCCCAATAAATACATAAAATGCATTAATTCTACAAATAAGCAAAGAGAAACAATAATTCCAACGTTGTCTTGTTTTCTGATTTATTAGGGGAAATCGTAGGGATCCTACGATTTCAGTTCAATTAATAATGTCTCTAGAAATCGTAGGGATCCTAATGTTAGGATTGCACACTTCACTATCACTTAATTCTATTAATCATGAATTTTTCTCCCCCCATAGAACATATTCCTTACAATGTAACGGTGGTATGGATAAGATCGGAAACTGAAGAAAAAACTGTAAGTATTTTTTCATATATTAATTAAATACAAAATTCAGTTAACATTTGATAATTTGTGTTAATTTGTAGGAACTTACATCGTCATTTGCACAAAAATATCGAAGACGACTACCTAGTCAAATCAAATTGAAAACTCCGTCCGGAAAAGAATGGCAAATAAAATGTGCAAAAAGAGGTGACAAGGTATGGTTCACAGACGGTTGGAAGGATTTTGTACATTTTTCAATGTGTTATAGTTACACGGTATGGCTCCACTATGATGAAGAAAATACATTTGACGTTGAGATATTTGACGAAAATGAGGTTGAAGTCTCGTACGACTCTGAAGGAGATGAAGGAGACAATAATTTAGCTGACGACTAACTTAGTTGTATGTATCTTCTTAAAATATGGTTTATTTCGTTTTTTTAATTTCGGTTCTATCGCTACTTTTTTAAATTGTACGTTATATTCGAATTAATGTATTTAATTTCTATGGTTTAATTTCTACGTTAAACTTCGATTAAATGTAGAGCAAAAGAAATAATAGACAACAAATAAAAAGTAAAACTGCAAACAAACATCAATAAGAAGTATCAACAACCACAGTGGACAAATATCACAAGTCATCTAAGAAGGACCAGCAGAAAATGATGCCCGCAGAGTTGGGCATGTCTTGCAAGTATGACCATGATTCCTGTATATCCCACAACGTTTTGGATGATTTTCCTCTGTCTCGTCCATGCCGTTTCGAATCCTGGTGGATACAGGACGTCCCTCTGTTGCCCTACGAAGAGATGGATCTGGCCGGATGTATGCACCATCGTACTGTGGCTAGAAATATTGATCGGAAATGACAGTAAACTCGTGTCGATACACATTGAACACCCAATCCATGATGTAACATTGGTGGGTATAGGTGCCCCACTGCACACGAGCATCAGCACATGCAGCTAAAGCGTGACAACAAGGATAATGTAGCGCTTGAAAATCCCCACAATCACATGTTCTGTTATCAAGGTTGACCCTATAAGTGTGACCGGTCTCGATCTCAGACACCATAAAAGAAACATTATCTCTGGTCAGAGCAGTCACTGTCATACGACCGATCTTCTGGCTAGACTCCTGGATCGCCCTCAAAAGATGTTGTGACCACATATGACCACCCGCAATCTGTCCTTGTGCTTCTCTTCCTTTTTTGACAAATAAATGTGTCAAACGATAATATGTCGCTTGGACAATAGCAGTGATAGGCAGATTACAGGTTCCCTTCATTACAGCATTGATGCATTCAGAAAGATTTGTAGTCATGTATCCAAACCTGTGACATTTCAAGAATGTTGATGAAATATTCAGTAAAAATAACGAAAACAATGCAACAATATTCCTTATTAATAAATGTTATACCTGCGACCCTCATCAGCATATTGTGCCCACTTAGACCGAGGAATACGGTCCACCCAAGTACACATAGCTGCACTCTCATCCCTCAGTTGTAATAAGTAATATAAAAAATCTCGCTCAGACTTTGCGTATGCAGCATTGGTCAGTATTCTCTTTGCATCTTTGTTCTTAATTTGCAGCGCAAAGTTAGCCACAATGTGTCGAATGCAATAAGCATGATATGCTCTCGGAGGTTGTCATCCACTTCCTTATGCATTCAAAGCAGATTTTATAGCACCGTGTCGGTCAGAAATAACCAAAATACCATCCTGTGGGGTGACATGTTGTCGTAATAAAGTCAGAAAAAATGACCATGCTTCCCGTGTTTCTCCTTCAACCAAGGCAAAAGCAACAGGCAATATGTTTGAATTCCCATCTTGGGCAATTGCCATCAACAACACCCCATGATATTTGTCATAGAGATGGGTCCCATCAATAGATATAAAAGGCTTGCACCACTTGAATGCTTCTATGCATGAAGGATAAGTCCAGAATACACGGTGAAACATTACACAACTACGATCAACCAAATTACCCACAAGGTTTAGTCTGCAATGAAAATATGGTACCTAAGGAAAAGCAATATGCATTTTTGTAACATTAGCAATTCATCAGAATACCCAACAAATATCAAATATGTAACTTAAATCGCAAAACACACGCACAAAATATATTGTACCTGGCATGAACTGTTGAACACCCAACAACCACCTAGGGAGTTCATTGTATGACTGTTCCCAATCTCCATATATTTTTGCAATTGCTCTCTGTTTCGCAAGCCAAGCTCTCTTATATGATATTTTGAAATTGAATCTTGACTCCACTACACCTTGCAAAACTCTTACTGGAACATTAGGGTCATTCTTGACCATAGGAAAAATTAAATCACATACCACTGCGCTGTCCAGCTGAGGGTGAACCTGCAAGATTTGTTCAAAGACACAAGTATGTGGTGCAGTGTACTTTCGGACTTCCCAATTGCCTCTTTTTTTCCTATAGCTCACACGTACGCTCCAATTGCATCCACCACCAAACTTTACACATCTCCCATGATATTTAATGTGGTCAGATTCCCGGACCTTGTATTGAACATGCCTCGTTATACTATAATTCTTCACGGCATACACTGTTGATTCCTTGTCTGGTCAAATCTGACCAACGAAAAATTCAGTCTCCCCATCTGAAGTCCCAGATTCTACTGAAGGTTGTGTAGAACTATGGGGGGCCTCTGCATCCAAATTCAAATTGGTGTAATGTTCAGGGACACCACGTATCATACTTGCGGTCCTAGACTGGTGCACATGTCCACCACGTGCTTGTGATTGCACAGGCTGAGACTGTGGGAGAACATCAGGCTCTTCAGCAACCTCTTCATCACTCAGTTGTTGTAATAAAACATCCTCAGCCTGCAAATCATCATCATCATCATCTCCCCTAATATCGACTCCTTCATCAGCAACATAATCTATGTGTTGGAACTGAAGATTATTCTGAACTGGAGAAGGTTCAACATTCACTGGTTGTGCAAATTGAATTGCAAGATCAATGTCTCTATCCCCTATAAATATAGACATTCAATAGATAATACATAAAACAAAAAAAAATAATAATTAATCTAATAATATTATTATTATAATTTTATCAACATTTATTAACTCCTATGTACCTCCTATATATACAATATGAAATAAAAAAATAGAATTAAACTAAACTATTGCTACAATTAAAATTAAATTATGCTAATCACCTATATTTATTTTCTACGTAATAAAATAATTTCCTAACATATTTCTATAAAACATTTCAAATTAAAAATTTATGGTAACCTCCTATACTACATATACAATATGAAATAAAAAAATAGAATTAAACTAAACTATTGCTACAACTAAAATTAAATTATGCTAACCACCTATTAATTTTCTAAGTAATAAAATAATTTCCTAACATATTTCTATAAAAATTTCAAATTAAAAATTTATGGTAACCTCTTATACTATATATACAATATGAAATAAAATAATATAATTAAACTATTGCTACAATTAAAATTAAATTATGCTAACCACCTATTAATTTTCTACGTAATAAAATCATTTCCTAACATATTTCTATAAAACATTTCAAATTAAAAATTTATGGTAACCTCCTATATTATATATACAATATTAAATAAAAAATACAATTAAACTATTGCTACAATTAAAATTAAATTACGCTAACCACCTATTAATTTTCTACGTAATAAAATCATTTCCTAACATATTTCTATAAAACATTTCAAATTAAAAATTTATGGTAACCTCCTATACTATATATACAATATTAAATAAAAAAATACAATTAAACTATTGCTACAATTAAAATTAATTTTTCCTAACCACCTATCAATTTTCTACATTATAAAATAATTTCATAACATATTTTTATACAAAAAAAAACATGTCAAATTAATAAATTATACTTACCTGCTATGTCTACGATATCATTATCATCTTCTTCATCAGAACCGATATCTCCTCTAGTAACATTTGCAGGAGCCACGGAAAGTGATGCACGTGCAGGATTTGGTACGGATCCGTGTGAGCTGATCGTGTCTTCTAACACGACAAATAGCTCTATAGCTCTAATTTCTGGAAAAGTATTGTGAGAGAAAAACATTCTACGAATATCCCTATCGTCCCGCAATTGCTGACATCCAAACTCCACCCTACCAAGACCAATTGTAACTGGCACTCGATAGAACAATTGAGTGATCTTTTTCACGTTCTCAACTCTTAATTCTTCAACCAATAGACTCTCCAGCTCAGCAAACGTAATTGATTCATTAAGAATGAAACCAATAGTACTGTGTGATTTGAAAATTACACTAACCCAACTATTAGTTTCAATTGATCCTTGGTGATGTATGAGTGCATAGTGTGAATTTTCAGCCATGGTTCTATGTCAAATAATGGCCGGGGGATGGTCTTTTATAACCACTTTTATAACAGAAATCGTAGGAGTCCAACGATTTCACCCGAAATGAACTGAAATCGTAGGACCCCTACGATTTCAAGCCAATCCAGCCTTTCGGTTCATTTCGGGTGAAATCGTTGGACTCCTACGATTTCCCCTAATAAACCACAAAACAGGACAACGTTGGAATTATTGTTTCTCTTTGCTTGTTTGTAGAATTAATGCATTTTATGTATTTATTGGAGGAAAAAATCCTAAAATTTACAAAGGAAGAAAATTCCACCAAACAATTTAACTATTTTTGGTGGTTTAATTTATTAAATTTCCAACCGATGAAATCCTACTTAACATATAATATTACTAAATAACTCAAAAAATATAATATTACATATAAATATAATTTATTAATTGAAGATATTAAGTTTAAGTCCTGAAAAATTCTTATCCCTTTCACACTATTACAATTTAAATGATATTTATATAATTAAAAAAATATGAAAACTAAATTTTCTTTTAAAAGCTACCCTTTTTAGTTTCAAAAGGAAATCTAAAAAATTAGATTTAAAAAAATGATTAGTTTTTAAATTGAAAAGTGACTTTTTAGTGGAAAAAGCCTAAACTAACACAATGAATTGTTATTTTTACACTATAACTCTTGTAATTTTTACCAAATTCATTTTATGAATCAAGTTATTAAGTATAAATTATTTTACTATAAGATTTTGTTTAAATAATTCATTCTATGGTGAATCAAATATTTGTTAATGAGACTAAAATTAACTTGATTGGAGTGGATTAGTGTTACTGTTCACGCGCCAGATGAGCGCGTGATTGAAAAAGAGAGTGTGTGGGGTGGAAGCTCGTGACACAAGTTGCTTGTGTGAGTGACAGGCAGAGCTGACTGACTGAGAGGTAATGCATGTGACATCTCTTTCTCTATCATTCATTATTCACTCTTTTTCTTTTCTTTTTCTCTCTTTAATTATTTTATTTATTTATTTCAGCATTTTAAAATAATAACCGATATAATTTTTTAATTATAAAATTAATATATTTAGATATATTAACTTTTTAGTATATTTAAAATATCAAAATTAGTATTATTATGAAACAGGATAAATATATTAACAGTTTAATTATGATGCACTGACAATATACAAATTTTACATTGTCAGTCAATCATATTCATTGATTTGTGTGAATTTTTAGTTAATAGTTGGTTGAGTTAACGACTTTTGATAATGTATCAATCCATAATTAGATTACACTAACATTAAATTGAAATTAAACGGAAATATTAAACAGGAATTGAATCTTTTATGTGAATAGATTTAGATTTTATCTAGATAAAATATTTGTCCATTCATAAATTTTAGAAATATTTGTACTAATAATGTAATTCTTATTATTATGATGACATTATATATAATGACAATGGCAATGACTCTTTATAAGATCTTGTATATAAATAAGTATTATTTAAAATATTTATGATAATTTATTTTAATTTATAGTATTCAACTTTTAATTAAAAACTAATATATATATTATATATATATATATATATTAAATGAGCTATAGAATCATATAAAAATTTCTCCTACAATCCAACCACACAACAAAATATCTGTCAAAAGTTAGGATAGATCAGCTTCCTCCATTTCTCTAGCCCCCTACTTCATCTCCATCACACAACCTTACAACCAAGAATATGAAGAATCTCTCTCATATTATTTCCACACAATTTTCTTTATATATTAAAAAAAGTGTGTTATCAGCATAACATATATCTATCATATAATTAGATATTGGAACAGGTCAAGTTAGGCCAGTTTTATCCTTAACAGATCAAGTTTGTATCATCAAAATTAGACATGAGTCTGACCTGTGACCTTCTACAGGTTACTTTCTAAACCTAAGTCTGATCTTTTTGTAAGTCCGGTCTGACCTGAAGCCTGTCAAAAAGCTTTTTAATTGTGAAAAATAATAAATATATCACATGTTAATTAATCTACATACAGTTCATAGGCTAACAGGTCGAACATGCCTATATTTATAAATAGAATAAATCAAGACAATTACTAATAAACTCATAAATTAACAAGTTCATGCCGGCCTAACAGACTTTATAGACTTTTTAAACAACTCAAATTTTATCTATTAAAAATAATATTTTTTAAAATCAGGTTAGATCATACCGGACCGACCACATGTCAGGTCAAAAGCCTCTGACAGGTTGCCAGGCGTATTCCCATCCGTACACATAATATAAATTTTCAAGCAAGCTACTGAATTTGTAAGAAAAACTTTTTCAATAAAAAATTGCTCGATAATAGTACATATAAGATATGTAGTAATAATGCATCTAATTCACATTAATTAGTATAATAAGTTGAATAATGATGATGTCAATCCTTATAAAATATATAAAATTTTAATTAATGATATGATGATCCAAATTAAATCACTCATCATATCAATCATGCATTAGTGACGTATATATTTATTCATATTTTAATGACAAAAACAAGAGACATAATCATATATAATAATTTACTTGAGTCGCAATCATTATTATTATGGGTTTATATATCTGAATCTTAATCTTGCTTTCTAGTGAAGTTTAAGTTAACAAGTACATACACATATGGATGGGAGAAACTAGCTAGAAAGGTCATTGATACCTTGATATATATAATAATTAATGTTTGTATTTTATCAATAATTATTATTGTAATCATTTATATAACAAGAGTTTAATTTTAATGCACTGACAGTGTAAAGATGTTTTGCACTGTCACTCAATCAAAATATATTCAGTTCGTATGACTTTTTAAGTAGTGGAAGAGAAAAAATATAATCTTGATAACTAACGTGACAGCACATGATTGAAGACTGTGTAAGTATACACCATTGGTGAATGAAAATTAAGATATATTCATATCAATTCTCTCTAAATTTAGCTAACTCAAACACAAAGTAAAATAATGGAAAACAATGTCATATATTCTCCTCGGATGTCAAAAAAGTAAAGATATATAGTAATTAAAAACGAAATTTCTTGATTTGGCCCCCACATAGGATCATGAACAAGATTCCTCTATTCTAGATATGGAAAAGAAAGTACATGAATTCTGAATTTATTATATATAATATAATATCCAAAACCTTGGATGATAACTTTAATGTTTTTTTAATAATATTGCATTTTGACGACTTGATCTGTCCACATGCTAATCCAACTTTGTCCTTAGTACTAAGATATAATAAATTTTATTATCTTACAAATTAAATTGACAAATATATAGTAATATATTGCAAATTGATTGGTTCTGAATTTTACATTAATTGACAAGGACACGTTTTTTTTAATTATTTTTATACTTCCGGCCAGTTTTCTTGGAGTCTCTATTCCATTTTCTTTTTTAATTTTGTTTAATAGATATATGCTTGACATGGCAATTCACAAAAGGTATATTGCATAGTGCAAATTTTTCTATAGTATATATATATATATATATTACTTAAATAATTGCTTATACACTTTCAAGTCAAAATTAAAGTAATAATTATATTATTTTTAAAAAAATAAACAGATCATTCTGTCGAAACTATAATTTGGACAAAAAAAAATATAATTTGGATAACCACATGTAATCAATTGTGTATTACATCAACTCACTTTTAATTTGTTATGACAAAACATTTTTTATATACATTTATAAGTGTAGAGTCATAATTCATTATAACTGCCACTACCAACTATAACCAATCTCATTATTAATTATAGGTAAATTTAATTTACTTTAAAAAGTAATGTATATCCGATACATATTATGGCAAATTAAAGCATAATATTGCATTATTGCTTTAATATCAAATTCTAATGCTTTGATTAGCTAACTAATTCTGTCCCTAGGCCAATCATGACATATAATCCATAGTTTTCTTCAAGGAAAATAAAAACACTTATCTAATCTAATCACATGACTATACCATTTATATAGTCATAGTGAATTAGTGATAAATTAAAATATGTACACGAATAAAAGTGATATCGTTTTTTATTTTAAAATTATATATGAAAATACGAATTTTTCTGTCATAGAACATAAATTTTAGTATATATATATTTTTAAAATGTAGAAACAATCAAAATAAAAAGGCTAAGAATTTTATATTTTTCACTATCGTCTCTGGCATGACTCGTACTCATCATATCTTTGTCTATACTATTGTTTTGTTTTTGTTATCAACGAATATTTGACTCATTTGCCGATAATATCCGTTGATAATCCGGAAGTTTCTGCCGTATTATTGACGGATTTTATCGGTGAATTTTTCAGATCAGATTATCGGCGGATGTATCGACGAATATTTGTATCTTCTACCAAATACTACCTTAATTATTATTGCCATTCATATTAACATAGCGGGGAACAATATAGATAGTAGTAAGCAAAATATGAGCTAGGAATTGAAAAAGAGCAAAGATTATATACGTTGGATGATGAAGCAAACAACCCTCAACCTCTCTATTTGTTGATGAGAGGAATAATAAGTGGTGTCTTTTGTTATATAGAAAAGAAAAAGTTTTCTCAATAAAATATGAGCATTTTTTTTACTAAGAAATCTTACTTGTCATAATTGTTAGGACCTCTATCCACATCTTTAATTCTTTGCTAAGAAGAACCCAAAAAAAAAGTGTTAATTATTGCAAGTAAAATCAAACAATAATATCACTAATCTTTTAAAAAGGACGAGCTAGCTACCACTCCCATTTATGACAATACAACTATAATCCTACCTAGCTTTATTACAAGCTATCATTACTCTAATAATTAGAATAAAGTCATGAAGCAACTACATGAACAATCCTTTATTATGGTGTTTTTTCTTTTATAATTTTCTTAAATAATGGTTTTATTTGTCCATGAGATTCACCTATTTAATTATAATTTTATATATAGACATATATGATATGGCAATATAATTGCATTTTCACTTTTACACAATTAAAAGCATAAAAAAAGAAAATATTGGATGAAAACCATTTTTTACTATAACAATTGAATTAGGTCAATTATAAAGTCAAAATGAAAATCATAGAGAAATTAAAGGAATAAATTAAAAATTTATGGAGAAGTAACAAGGACACAATTATATATTTGTTGTTCTATATATATATAATTAAAACTATATTCAAATGCAAGTCATTACCATTTTATCAAAGATATTAAAATGAATTAAAATAAATTTACACTTTTCAAATTATAAATTAAAGTTATTAGAAGGCCAAAGCAAAGTACACAATCTCCAAGTCCACAAAAGAGGGTTCAAGTGACCCCATAAAGGGTGTGTACTTTGTTGTCGTATTTATTTATTATTTATGATGTGAGGGAGACCGTGTGCTGCAAATACAATGTATTTATTATTATATAGGCATCTTGAGATAACAACAAAAATTATATTTATCAATATTTTATATATATATTTTGGAGAAATGTTTTTTATATATTATAAGATCAATCACGGTTAATTATCATGTGCAATAATTTAATCTTTTAAATTTATTAATTAAAATTTTAATTTTATATATGACTAATGATAACTAATTTTATAGCATACATGTACCATTACTTTATATTTTGTAGAGTAAACCCCAAGTTGGTCCCTGACAATTTTCGCGGTGGACAAGGTAGTCCCTGACATTGAGAAATTGACAAGTTAGTCCCTGACAATTTCAATTTTCGGACAATCGTTAGTCCCTAAACGGCTTCCGTTAGTTCGAGGGACCAATATGACTTATTTATTAATTGTTAGGGACTAATAAAAGAAATTTAATAAGAATGAATCCTTTAAATTATGATATGAAAATTGACTCATATTTATTCTAATTATATATTAATTCCAAGCTACATATAACTACTTCGAAAAATATTAAATCTTTATTTGAATGTATTATTATAAAAAGACAAATATGTTGGATAATTTTTCAATTGAAGAAGTAACAATATTTTATTCAATCCTCGTCCATGTTCTCGTCAGCTGGATCTTCGTGTTTCAGCTCAAGTTTGGGGTTGTTGGAACCGCCGCTACTGTTAATTTCTCTTGGTGGGTCTTGACTCTGGGCCTCTTTGGCTACACTGTTCTGGGTGGTTGCCCCAGGACTTGGGCTGGTTTCTCCCTTGAAGCTTTCTCTGGACGTTGGGACTTTGTTAAGCTCTCTGCTGCTCTGGTACTCTCCTTTCACACATTCTTTATTCATCAACTTCATTTCATAAATCTATTAAATTATTAGGATCATCTTTTCTGACAAATATCTAAAGTAATAAAATGGTATTACTTCTTGTTCAGTTGAAAAATTACCCAACATATTTATCTTTTCATAATAATAAATCCAAATGGAGACTTAATATTTACCAGAGTAGTTATATGTAGCTTGGAATTAATACATAATTAGAATGAATATGAGTCAATGTTCATATCATAATTTAAAGGATTCATTTTTATTAAATTTCTTTTCTTAGTCCCTAACAATTAATAAATAAGACATATTGGTCTCTCGAACTAACGGAAGCCGTTTAGGGACTAACGATTGTCCGAAAATTGAAATTGTCAGGGACTAACTTGTCAATTTCTCAATGTCAGGGACTACCTTGTCCACCGCGAAAATTGTCAGGGACCAACTTGGGGTTTACTCAATTTGTAAATACAAAATTTATACTTTTAAATCTTGATATGATTTCACTTGCACAAACTTTTATCCTTCATCCTTAAATATTAAAGGATATATGTTATATATAATTTTATATGTATAAATCATATTATTCAGACAATAATAATAATAATAAACATAAAGACATAGTCGAAGGAGTTGTCAGAATGTGTGTGGTTGACCAAATTATAACTTATAAGTACTCACAAATTTGAATTTTGAATCCAATCATATTCATATTACATCCAAACACACCACTACGGACCAAAATCTATAATCTTAGGCAATCCAAACTCAGACTAGAAAACCTATATTCATATTTGAAAACACTATGGGATTTGGTCATTCTCATTAGGGTTCATAGTCATCAAATGATGATTGAAATATTCATAGGCATAAAATATAAATAATATAACTCTTAATTTAATGACGTTATAGCTAGAGCCCATTTTATCTTTTTATTTTTAATTGAGTGTTGATAAGTATGAAGCATTATCATGTACTTTTCATGAAAAAGGGTATGAATGTTCGTTTCCTACTCTAAATTATGGGGAAAAAATTTACATTAAAATTCGTTCTATGATAGAGGTACAAGGACAAAGAAATAACATATATTATCATTATTATTATTAAAAAAAGGAACTTTAGGTTCTCCTATTTTCTTTTTCCGTATGCATATGGATAGAATTCTTAGAAAGCACCTTTTTTTAAGATAATAATACTCAAAAGTACCTTTATCCTAAGTTAAATGCTAATCAAAAGCAGTAAACAAGAAGTTTGTTACAAAGCTTAGACGCTTAATTTAGTCTTTTTTTACTGAACCAGCGGTATCTCCTAGCCTGATAGGCCAAGAACTAATTCGTCACGGTGTGAAACTCAATTCAATGGTTTAATCACTGGCTAACGGGTTCCTGCATACACATGATCATCAAAAGTACTTTCCTATACAAAAAATAGAACAATTCATAAGCCCATAATTTGTAGCCCATTCTTTTGGTCCATAATTTAGAACCATTTAATAAGATGACCCAAAAAATACTCACCCATGAAATTTTTTCTTCTATACTTTTACACCCAAACAATGTATTCCGGAGCAACAAAGATACAAAATACAAAGTCCTCATATCACATTTGGATTAATATATAATATTTTTATCTGTTTTTATCAGGTACTTCCCACCAAACACAACCTTGTAAAACTAAACATGCACAAAAATGGTTCATTGGACTCAAAAAAGTTGTGTTCAAGTAGTTTTATGATGACTCTGAAACAAGAACAGCATACTAAGAAAATAGACCATAGTTATAACTTCTAGCTAACAATTTAAATCAGTTTAATCTTGACATTACTCACTAGAACAACACATGACCAATCCTAAGAATTTTAGAGTAAATGAAAATAGGCAAATGTTCATGCACTCACAAGGCTCAGATTCAGACTTAGATAACCTAAAGGTGGCCATCAACTATACCATACTAGTGTGTGCCTCATTAGGAAAACAAAGTGCTAACCTCTCTTCACACCCACAACCAAATTTGCGAGACCGGCACGATAGTCGATATAGGCAGCGAGTGCCAGGTACCATGAAACCAAAGACATGAATGTAGTAATCTTCTATCAATCAATTCAAAGATGTTAAGGTAAAAACGTAAATTGTAGAAGAGTAACAACTACAACAAAATCAAACGCCTAATATACAGCTTACAGCTTCTTATAGCTGAACTGGAAAAAGGTATAACTCAACCTCAAAACAACTCTGTCATCTATTGAGTTCAATCATCATAAAAAATTACACGAGTCGAACCTCAGTTGTCGAGCTCCATTGCCTGGGCAGCTTTAGCTTTAGCCGCAGCCGTCAACTTGGTCTTCACCTTTCTCTTCCCCACCTGAAACCCACCCTTCTTCTTCTTGTCTCTACCATCAATCTATATACATTTTTCCAACAAAAGCAAAACCATACAAAAGACAATTAATCCTTAATATACAATGATACAAACAACAACAATTAAGTCTTCTCCCATTAGGTGAGGTTAGCAATTCATCCTTAAAACACGAAAACACACAGACACACACACAAGCTAAGCTCTCTACTTCTGGTTTTCCTTCAAAAATATGAAGCAAATATTCAGATTATGTGAAACACAGAAGGGTTAACTCTTCACTCAACATTCAATAATTCCAATTCAGCCCTCAAAAACTCACATAAAGGTTTTTAACTTTGATGCAATATCTCACAAAACAAACGCTTCACATCAAAATAGTAAATAAAGCTAAGAAATTTTCAATACCCCAGAAGAAAAAAGTGAACTTTTTACGTTAAACTATCAAAATTTAAATCTATAATAAGTACAATATGCTCAAAATCATATATTCCCATCTTTTCAAAAAAACAGAAAATTGAAAAATCAAGTATATAAAAAAAAGCTTACTTTCATACTGTTTTTCTTTGCGTTGAGCTTCTTCTCTTTCTTCTGCTTCTCCTGCTTCTCTCCTGAAAGGAAATCACCGCAACCACAAAAAAATATTCAGAACAGAAAGCGTGAGATTGAAAAGGGGCCAAAAAAAACGAATTGGGAATTTTGCATTAGAGAATGTTATGATTACTTTGGAGATCGAATTCGTATTGCTTCTTTCTCTTAGCGAGGTTGTTCTTCTTCGACATTTTTCAATTGCCTGATTGAAGAATTCACAAATTACAGAGATTTGAGGGAAAAAAAGTTTGAGGCTTTGGGGTTAGGTTTATGCTTATAGTGTGAGCTGAAGAACGAGTTTGGGTAAAACCCTAACCCTGAAAAATCTCAATTTTCAATTTAGTCCTCCTAATTTATTGTTTTTACAGGTTTCTTCTTCCACCAAGACCTTTTTCTTTTTTTTAGGGGAAAAAAAATAATGTAAAGGATGATCTCAAATCTTAACACTAAAATTGAGTTAAACCTCAAATTGGTCCTCCACTTTGTATGCGTGAATCAAATTAGTCCTTCACTTTAATTTTTGTTCAAAATAGTCCTCCACTTTGCATTTTGTGAATCAATTTAGTCCTCAATTTATTTTTTATGTTATAACTCTGTTAATTTCTGCTTATATGGATTGTTTATTGCTAATTTAGCAAGTATCATATAATCCTAGAAATTCATAACTCCTGTAAGTCCTCCAATTTACTTGTTTTGAATCAAAATAGTTCTCTTTAAATAAAAGTGGATGATTATTTTGATTCAAAACAAGTAAAATGGAGGAGTAATATGAGTTATATGTATTTATAGGATTACATGTCACTTGTCAAGTTGGTATTAAACAGTCCATATTAGCAGAAGTTAATGGAGTTATAAAAAAGAATGTCAGGAGGACTAACTTGATTCACATATTGCAAAGTTGAGGACTATTTTGAGGAAAAATTAAAGTGGAGGACTAATTTGATTCACGTATGCAAAGTGGAGGACCAATTTGACGTTTAACTCCACTAAAATTTAAGCGAAACCAAATATAAAATCTTCCACAATATAAAAAAAAATCTATAATGAGATTATTCAAATAATTGTACACCAAAAATACAATATATAATTTGATTAATTAGTTGCTGCAAGATGAGGAAATTGCCTTAATAATAAGATTCCCCACTCAAAGATACAAGGATTATTTTATTATATTAGTTTGATCAAAAGCATCAGAAGTATTAAAGATTAAAAAAGAAATAACCTCTGAATATACTGTCTCTCTGAGAAATACAAATAATTAACACACAAATTAGACACAATCACCAGCTAAGCACATGAAATTTCATCATAGCAACAAATTGGCAAAGGAAAAAAAATTGAATATTCTCATCATGCTTTCTCAGTGATACTTTTAGCATACCCTCTATAGTTATATATATATATTGCTTATGCCATTGATTAAACTCTTAGATCAACAATACATCACTCTATCAAAAATCATCTCTCTAATTCAGAACTAATTATTCTTAAATAGTTTTAGAGTCTCCAGGGGTTGACACACCTGGTTCAATCTTTCGACTACGCTAGGTATGACTTGTGTTCGAATCTTAGGAAATCTTATTTGGTGAACGATATATAAATTTCACCATAAATTCTCGTTGATGTCGATGGTATGTTCTGACTCTATATGAGAGTATGTCTCCTCTAATCTAAACTTTAGTTTAAAAAATGGATTTTAATTTGATACCTAGAAAAATATAGGGTACCGATACCCAATACATGTATTTGTTATGGTTTATAGATAAAATTAATTTAAATTTTTTAAATTTATATAATTGATAACCTGTTAGGTTAGTAATCTTCAAAAATTAATTTAATTTATATTGATACTCTCTAAAATTATCAATTTGAGAAAAAAACTCAATTCATAATCTGTCGCTAGAGAGAGAGCGCAATATGCGAGAGGGAGATGAAGAAGAGGTGTGATTGGGAATGAGACGCGTCTAAGAAGGCTGCGACCACGACCACCGTGCTCCGTTGGTACCAAATTATATTTAATTTGGTATATATTAATAGGTTAAACATACAATTGGGTATCGATACCCAATAAAAATATTGGGTACCGAATAAATCCCCTAAAAAAATATAGTTTTAGAGTCTCTATAATTTGATTTTTTTTAATTTATCATATATATTCTTTTACCAAAGAGAGATAATCTTATTCGAACATTTGAGATCTTATAAGAATATGATTCTTTCAACAACAATTTTTAACATTCTAAATTATCACTATTTATATGTTTTTTTTTTATTAAATCTTCATCTTAATAAAACAACCAAATGTAAAATCAACAATCTTGCTCTCTTGATCTTAAATCTTATACAAAATTAAATGATCATCATAATTAAAAAGGGAAAAGTAATAGCATTCATATGTACATAAAAGCATGACAACCGTAAATAGCACAATTGGCATAGTTAGAAGCATCAAAATGAGGAATGAGAAAACTTGTTGGGATTGTTAAGTGCACAATCATGTTGTGTTTTCCCCTAAAGTAAAACATCTAACACCAAAGAGAAACATAATTATTATGTGCATATCGATGCTTTTAACTACATAGATATGCCTCAAATCTCAATGTTTCATTAGGTTTATATCTGTTCCTGCCTTTTCAGTCAGCTTAAAAAGTTGAAGAGGAAAATACATTTAACAAATGATGAAAAGTTTACTATAATACTTAATCTTCTATGATACCAAGAGTGCTAGATCTAGATGTATCATACATACATTAGTAATAATATATGTACAACACGAATACTATTTAATAACTATTCAACACGTGCTATACATAATATATATTATATATATTGTATATTATATACACGTAAAACTGGTTGAGCAAAAATATGAAATAATACAAAAAAATACATCATATATATGTATTATTACTAAAATATGTCATATTGTCATTTTTTTATTTATATTATGTGATATATATTAAATACAATTTAAATATATTACTATTGTACAACAAATATTTTTCTCATACATATATATAGTCATGAAATTTGCTCATATCTCACTAGAATGTGAATTTGATACTTGTCAATAATTAGTATGGGAATTTTATTAATTGTATATCATAAAACTTAACTTTACATTTTTAGTTAAAAAAAATTAAATTAGAGACAAACTACAAATTATCAATAAACTTATGATGAATACATCAGTATAGTTTAGAGCAATGATATTTATATTAAGATGATGCACAAAACATTTTATGAATATTTCACAAATTCATTAATTACCATGAACAAATTCAGTTAAATTTAATAATAATCCAAACTTAACTATCCCATTTCCATATAGAGATTTGTAGTGCAGCCAAATTCTTCTTATATATGGTGTTTTTTTTTTAATTTCTTATTTTTATTTATCAACTTCTATTTACATTTATGTTCTTGATTGCTAGTGTAAACCATAAAGTGTGAAAGCATGTAGACCCATTCATTGGTTGGTGAGTTGTACAAGTATTTGACTTGATATTAGCATTGCCGTAGTATATAATTTCTCTATAATCCTTCCAAAATAAATGGCGGTGGAAAATATATAAGAATTTTAATAAATAGTAAACACTTTTTTATTTAGAACATTGCTAGGGGCACAACAAAAAACCAGCTAAAACAGCCAACAAATAGAAATTTGGGCCACAATTACCAAGCCCATTAAAAATATACTCATGATTAAAAGTGTTATTTGGGTCATAAAGTGTTAAATGGGCTTTGTTGGCTGTGTTGGCTGAATTTTTGTTGTGTCCCAAGCATTTGTGTTTTATTTATATTTAAGAATTTTTTATAATATAATTTATTATTTTTAAGAAGTATTTTTTTAAAAATATTTAAATATAAAATGTTTTATTCACAAGTTGCATTTGAGAAATTACTTCTATATTATTATTGCTTCAAATAAAATCTAATTCAATTTGTATTGAATTGAAAGGATATTAATTAGGTGAGAACTAATTTATTTCATTAGATTTTTATTTATGCTTTGAATTAAGGGATCCAATAATCAAAATTATTAAATTAAATCACTTAAACAAACTAAATTCAGAGATGAAATACATACATAAATTTTCTATTATATATATATTATAAAATGAAATTTTAACAATAGAAAAACTAAAACTAAAACATTGAAAAGTGGAAATTAGAAAAGTCCACAAGGCAATGTGTTTTGCCAACAAATCAATAATAAAAAATTTCTTAAATAATATGCAGATTCCAGATCTTTGAACATATACTCATGACATACACTCATGACATGTCGGTAATAATTGATTTTATTTACATTTTTTATAAACAAAATGGAAAAAAAAAAAGAGAAAAAAATAATTTTTTTTTAGAAAATCAAAAGGTTTAGCTCCATGATCCATCATTCATAGCCATCTTTCTTATTCTTCTGCTCTTCACAGTTCACACATACGAATAGATCTTCAGTTCAGCTCTGAGTTTGTTAACTAGCTACTATTTTTTCTTGTTCCTGAATTGATTTTGTTCATAAAAATCCGATTTTTATTTTTGGGGTTTAACATATTACTTGATCTGTTGGGAAAAATATTGAGTTTCTGAGGGAAAAGATTAGTGGGGTTTGATTGGATCGAGGAAAAGACTCAAACTTTGCAATTTGCAAAACGAGGGTCCTTATTTCTAAAATGTGGATCTTGTAAAAAGTTATTTATTTGATCAAGAAAGAAAGGAAGAATAAAAGTTGCATTTTTTTCAGCTCAAGGTGGTTCAACTTTTTCCAGAGAGATTGGAGAAGAAGAGGAAGAAGAAGAAGAAGCTTAAAGGTGAAGTAGCTTTTTGAAGTGGTGCTTTACTCAGCATTTTAGCTAAGAATTAAGAGAGAAAAAAAAATGAAGACTTTAGTTGAATTTTTGGGGTAGTTAAAGTAAACTGAGTTGACCCTGAAAAGTGAAAGTAGAGAAGAAGACATAGATACTAAGATACTAGTTGTTAGGCTATTATATGAAGTTAAATCTTCAGCATATGAGTTTTTGTGTTTAGCTTTTATTTTCCCATATTTTGGATCAATGCAGTTACATCTTCATGTGTAGGATATTCTTTAGCTTTAAATGCTAAGATACTAGTAATTAGGCTTTCATATTAATAGAGTATCTGAAATTTGGGTTTTTGGCATATTTTAGTTGTGGTTGTGAGGACATGAGAACATGAGATCACTAACCAAAAAGGTTCTCATTTCCTATCTTTCTGCTTTAATTAGTTAGTTTAAGATTCTATGCAAATTTAATGGTGGTTAGCTAATTTTCTTTGCTACTTGATCCTTATAGAAGGTTCTTGATGTTTGTTGCATCTGAGAGTTTAAATGCAGAATCTACAAACTGTTCTGTTTTTAGTTGTTTGGCGCTAGTCAAAGACCATGTTGACCCATATTTTTATGTTAAGATCAAAACTTTGTGGTTGGTTTACCCTTTTACCTTGACGTACGCAGAGCTTTTGAAGCGATTTTTCCTGAAGTTCTGCCTCCGTCACATTATACTAAGTACCAACCATCAAAGCCTACCATAGAAGTATCTTGTGGCAGTGCATGAGGTTGATGAAGTCCAGGTAGAGCTGAGTGGACCAATTGCCATTTTCAGATATATTCAAAAAGGCACATCATTGAAAGTGGAAGAGGGTTTTGTTACTAAAAGTTTGACTTTAGCATATCGAAATGGGGATACAGTGCTCTAGATTCATTCCATGTTGTGCAAATTCTCAAGTTAAGGCATCTATTCTTGAAACTCCAGATGCCGGTGGGTAAAGTCACAATGTGGTGCCTTATATTGTTCTTGTAGTGATAAGAAATGGTGATTTATGATGGATATTTGTTTCAATGCTTGTTCCAGAAAATGAGGACCAAAGTGAAGTCAGTAACTGGCCTACATTCCGTGAATTTTCTCTTGAGCAGCTTAAGAATGCTACATCTGGTTTTGCTGTTGAGAATATTGTATCTGAGCATGGAGAGAAGGCTCCAAATGTTGTTTATAAAGGGAAGCTAGAGAATCAGATGAGAATTGCTGTTAAACGATTCAATAGAAATGCTTGGCCTGATTCTCGGCAGTTTTTGGTATATGTTTCCTCCCCTTACAGCTTTTTTGACCCCACTCTCAATTTTCAGTTCTCCTGTTTATGACCGTCATTGATGAATAAATCATATTATTAAGTTTTTTTTTGTCTGAGTCCTTTTCAGGCTCTTTAAATTTTTGTTTTTCAAACGGTTGGTAATGGTTAATAACATGTTTCATAAGTTTAATTCTTTATGACTTTATGTGAAGCTAATTGTGCATCAAGTTTTGATGGAACAGCCACCTGTCGCTTCTTTCTTTTCACTTTCACTTAATCAGAACAATTTTCTTTCATAAATGTAGGAGGAAGCTAGATCAGTTGGTCAGCTTCGTAACCAGAGACTTGCAAATTTGCTTGGTTGTTGTTGTGAAGGAGACGAGAGGTTGCTTGTGGCAGAATATATGCCCAATGAAACACTTGCAAAGCACCTTTTCCATTGTAAGATATCATTTTTCTTATTGATATAACCTTTTCCTTTGGGAAGTTCCATGATATTGCCCATTTTTCTGTAATTGTTTTATTGGCTATTATATGATTGTGTTAAAGTTATGTTTTACTTGCTCAGTCCCTCAGTCCCTCGCTCCCTTGAGTCTTTTTGGTGTGAAATAACAGTCTTATGTGTCTAAATCAGGGGAAACACAACCTATGAAATGGGCAATGCGGCTAAGAGTTGTTCTACATCTTGCACAAGCTCTAGAGTACTGTACAAGCAAAGGGCGTGCTCTCTATCATGACCTTAATGCATATAGAGTTCTATTTGATGAGGTAAGCTTTTGTGTCTCCCCTTTTCATACCCTTATAAAAATGATTAGATTAATATGAAATATGTGTTAGAATTTTGCAGGATGGTAATCCTAGGCTTTCAAGTTTTGGCCTTATGAAAAATAGTAGGGATGGGAAAAGTTATAGCACGAATTTGGCATTTACCCCTCCAGAGTATCTCAGAACTGGTATGCAATATAATGGCTATTGTTTTCAGTTTTTTTCCTATTAGTGCTTTGTAGTATGCAATATTTCATTGAAAATCTATATTGAATTTGCAACCATTTATATTTTGTAAAAGTTGAGTGATGCAAGATTTCTTATTTCCCTTCTTTGTTCTGTAGGGAGAGTAACACCAGAAAGCGTAATCTATAGCTTCGGCACTCTTCTACTTGACCTTCTCAGTGGGAAACATATCCCCCCAAGCCATGTAAGTCATTCTTATCAAAGGGGAGAGAATAAGGATTTAGTTCAGGGGGGTCAACCTAAGTGGTGTTGCCAAACCAAACCCAGATAAACTAATTGTTACAAAATTCGGTGCAGGCCCTTGATTTGATTCGGGACAGAAATCTTCAGATGCTGACAGATTCTTGTTTGGAAGGACAATTTTCTGATGATGATGGGACTGAGTTGGTTCGCTTGGCATCACGCTGTTTACAATATGAACCTAGAGAACGGCCTAATCCAAAATCATTAGTGGCTGCGTTGGCACCTCTTCAGAAGGAAACAGAGGTCGGTTTTATTATTATTATTATTATTGTGTAATATTAAGGAATCACCAAATTGTAGTAACCATCCAAAATACCATTTGACATTGTGATTGCTTAGGCTTTCTTTTTGAGTAAGGCAAGGGTAAACTGTGATTGATGACTTTGTTCGGTATATTTGCATATTTCCTGTTTTGACACTTGTATATCTTCACGCTCACACGTGCATGAAACGATAACAGATTGTGATTAATCAATTTTGCAAGTTCAACTCCTGGTTATTTTGTCTTACCCGAAATTTATTTCACATCGTTTCTATCTAGGTTCCTTCACATGTCTTGATGGGCATCCCTCATAGTGATGCTACATTTGCTTCATTATCTCCACTCGGTGAAGCATGCTCAAGAAAGGACTTGACTGCCATACATGAAGTTCTAGAGAATCTTGGCTATAAAGATGATGAAGGAGTGGCAAATGAGGTTCTCTATCTATATTATATATCTTCTTCTGGTTTATATACTTATGCAAACAATGAAATAATCATATCATCTTTTTTATGGAAAAGGTTCTAACTTCTATGTTCTCCTTTCACTTTTCTGATACTGTAGTTATCATTCCAGATGTGGACGGATCAGATGCAGGATACCTTAAATTGTAAGAAAAAGGGGGATGTCGCTTTCCGGCAGAAAGATTTTAGACTAGCAGCTGAATGCTACACACAGGTAGATTTCCTACTGTAATAAATTGGAACAACATAGACTTTGCTCCGCTCGCTATTTGATTATGAATCCATTCTAATTACATGTTCAATCAGATATTTAATGAGAGTTTATTGCATTCTGTCCAGTTTATTGATGCCGGAACAATGGTTTCTCCGACGGTCTATGCACGGCGCAGTCTGTGTTATCTCATCGGTGACATGCCTCGGGAAGCACTGAATGATGCAGTGCAAGCAAGAGTCATTTCCCCGGTATGGCACATTGCATCTTATCTTGAATCTGTTGGACTTGGTGGACTTGGAATGGAGAATGAAGCACAAGTAGCACTTAAAGAAGGTACAACACTGGAAACCAAGCGGAATTCGACTTCGAAACAGAAGTGAAAAAGGCTTTTGTACAAAGACAATTTCTTGCTGATTGTGTTTCTGCAACATGATGATGATGATGACCACTCCACAAAACATTGATTACAAACAAATTTCATCTTGGTTAACACCATAGATCCACCCCTCCCCACAACAAAGTTGCATGTATTTTTTTTTAAGACTGATTCAAGAAACAATGATTGGATGAGTGTTGGTGATGACACCCCTTCCCCCTTTTTTTGTGTTGGGTTGGCTAGGATGTTTCATTTAGTTTCATGATTTGATTGATTGAGCATGAATCCAAACTCTTGCAAAATTTTCTTCCTTTTTTTTTGGTCATTTATAAAATGTTAAAAATGTGAAAAGTGAAAAGCTCTATTGTTTGAAGCCTTGTATTATGGTTTTGCAATGATAAGCAAGATATTGTGTTCATTTCCCACTCCTATGCATCCTGTGACACTAATGTAGTGACCTATGATAAATCAAACTTTCAATTCTTTTCATGAATTAATTGTATTGAAAGAATTAAAATCACTTATATTTATGTCCTTGACAAGTGACTTAAGGGCATTGGTAGGCAAAACCATTACTATAACTTCTTCAATCAAGAGTATGTTTGAATCAAGATATTTATATATTCACTTCTACCTTTTGGAAAGACACAGCCCAATAATATGTATGCCTTCACTAAATTGACATCTCTCAAAGTTGGAAAAGCTGGCCATTCGAGATTGATGAAGTTATTCAAACACTTTTCAAGTAGTCACTATGAAGCTTGATTCATCTACAGTTATTGAATAGAAGTGATCCAAGTTTTGGTTTTAAATATGGGTAGCTCAAGAGTTTTAGGTGGTTCTAACTTTTGTAGTTGATGTATTGTAGATAAATAACTTCTGAATCTTGCCATTTTCTACACAGCTAAATTTCTGGATTCTTAAATCATCCATCATACAGAAAGCTAATAAATATAAAGGGCTTCTTTAGAAGCATATATATCCAAGTGATGCAACTAATTTGATTTCCGAAGAACCCTTCTCAATCACATTTTTCTCTTAACATAAAGTGCAGGTAAAAGAAAAGAACAAGAAGAAAAGAAACACTGTGGAAAGGAATTTCCATTTAAGCTATTGTTTCCCATGTAACTGTCACTACAACTCATATTCAAACCATTTCACAGCCTCTATAATCAAACCATTCAATTCCATAAAATCACAAGTGCAATAGGCTGAAAAGAAAACTCTTAGAATCTGCAATATACTCACTTATTATGGATGCTCTTTGCCACTGTCCAATTTCCCCACATGGTTTTCTTGAGACTCTTTCTTTGATCCAAAAATATACTCTTTCACAGAACTCTCTGCTGAAAGTATTTGCTTCTTAATCTGCCATTGACAAATTATACCATCAGAACAAGCAAGGGGGAAATTTTTTTTCAAAATCTGATAGCATTCAACTAAATCATCAAACCTAATGTCAACAATGACTTCATTAGTGAATTCTCATAGCCTTATAACATATCAATAGAGGCTCTTGGAAGAAATACAGATCAAGAGGAATAAGATAGCAGAGTAAGACATTAAGGGTGTGTTTGGTTTGAGAGTAGAAATAAGAGTACAATTTACATGTTTGTTTACAGATGAAGCACATTCAAGTAAATTTTATTCACACTTTTACCCCTCAACCAAACATACCCTAGAAAAAAAGACTCAGCAGGAGAATCAAAATTTCATCTAAGGTTAGATTAGATAAATACTTGATTTTGATAACTCAGAATTCCTCTTGATCAAAATTTGCAAGTAGGATAAAAAACAAAAGCAGGTCAAATGACTGAATGAGCTAAACTTGACCTAGTGTTTCAATCAAACTAACATCATCCATGAAAGACCCTAAATCCGAATTGCAGCTAAAAATGAACAATAACTAAGCAGAAACATGAAACCCACTCAGAATTCTTTCTTACATCCATCGATTAATCCACATTCCAAAATCACAATAATGAAAACGAATCTGTAATAAACAATTAATAAGGAAAACCCAGATGAGGAAAAGGTTAGAAATTGTAGAAAGAGAATGGAAGAGAGAGGAATAGATACAGACAGGGTCGAGAGCATTGGGATGGGGGCCATAGTCAGCGGTGAGGAGGAAATAGGAAGCAGTGAGGGTTGTGACAATTGTGAGCCTCCGAACCAGTTTCTCTATCTTTGGACTCATCAAACTCATTCTTCCTTTTTTGATCTATCTTCTTCTTCGCCTTCTTCTTCTTCTTCAACTTCAAATGGTGAAGCTTTTGGAATTACACTATTCCAGCTTCTTCAATATCAATTTTACTTTCCCAAAAGGAAAAAAGAAACATTTTTTAATAATCTATGCAAATATATTCCAACACACAAAATAATACATATTTTGATAGTAGATTAACACATTTAATTATATGAACATGTTTATTTATTATAATAAAATATATTTAAGAATAAAAATAAACATATTTATTTAAAAAGAATATCACAACTTATGAATTTTATCATTTTACATTGTATATTGTATTATGTATTCAGTTAAAATATATATGCATTAACTTTCCATAATATTAGATGATCATTTACAATATGAGTATGTGTTCAGTTATAATATATGTATGTGTTCACTTGCATTGTATTATATATATGTTCAGTTTTAGTATAAGTATGCATTCATTTTACATTTATTATATTTTACTTAC
The DNA here is from genome assembly GCA_013621005.1 of Aeschynomene evenia. Taxonomy (NCBI): domain Eukaryota; kingdom Viridiplantae; phylum Streptophyta; class Magnoliopsida; order Fabales; family Fabaceae; genus Aeschynomene; species Aeschynomene evenia. The sequence goes on along the minus strand of CM024264.1, from coordinate 2,259,700 downwards.
AATATATGTATGTGTTCACTTTACATTGTATTATGTGTTCATTTTGAATATATAATTTTTTCACATCTTAGTAATAATGAGTTTTATTAAGGAAAAAAAGTAGAATGTTCATGTTCATATTTAAAAACTAGATGTGTTGTATGAAGAAAAAAAAAAGACAAGATTTTCCACTAAATATCACAATAATCACATTTAAAAATAAATTTAATTGATGAACACACTAGAAAAAATAAAGCATCTTGATTATTTCTTTGTTTCTTCTTATACCATAGCCAAGTTACAAAGAATGGAATGAAAGAGGTGAAAGATTTGATTGAGAGTGAAAAAGAACAAAAATGCAATAAGCAACTATATACTTCCTCCGTCCACTTTTATTTGTCTTTCTAGGAAATTTATTTGTCCATTATTATTTGTCATTTTAGATTTTTAATGAAATATTTACAATCTTTTTCCAATTTTATCCATACATACACTCTCTTCTTATCTCTTACAATTATTATTGCACAAAAAACTATAAGGATAATTTTGTCATTGTACATTTACTTCTATAGAAATTTATTTGTTTTAATCACCTTCTTAATAAGTGTGCAATACTCTAAAACGTCAATTAAAGGTGGACGGAGGGAGTATTGATAAAGAGGCACATCTCATGCAGGGTCAGAACATATCACCAATTTCAACGAGTATTTACAATGAAATTTACAGATCGTCGAGTAGAGAGAATTCTCCAAGATTCGAATTCAAGTCACATCTAGTGTAAGCAGAGGGCTGAACCAAGTGTGTCTACCAACATCAACTTATATATATATATATGCCACTGTTGTTACATTGAGGTATTTTGTGTTTTATAGTTACTTTTCTCCCCTCTTATTTATTTTGTTCATGATGTGAAACGTGTAAAAACATGCTTCACAGGAATGAAGTAGCTCTAACTAACAGCATCAACCAACCACTTGTGTCTGTGTAGTACCAAAATTCTCCATTCAATTCAAACCAAACCCTATTCCCATGATGAAGAAACAAACCACTACCATGCTCCACCATTAACATGCTCCTAACTCCACCTTCTTCTTCTTCTTCTGCTTCTGCTTCTGCTTCTTCTTCTTCTTCTTCAACCTTTCTCAGAATCCAATGTACCAACATCAGCACCAAACAACCACAACACTCTCTTCCCAATTCACCCCAAAATGCACCAACAACAGCACCTTCTTCTTTCTCAAATTGCATTTTCACCCCAAACCCCTACACTCCTTCAAATTACCACCAACCATTTCCTCCTCCCACCACACCAATCCCAATCCCAATCCCAAAAATCCTTCTCAAACCCTAATCTCCATCCTCCGTTCCCTTCCCGATTGGGCCGACGATGTCAAAGAGCGCGGCATGCAGCGGAAGCGCGGCCTCTACGACCACCCTCAGTGGCTGCAGCACCGTTCCTCCCTCCGCCACTTCCGCCACCTTCTCTCCACCCTCTCCTCCCGCGTCGTACTCTCGCTCCTCCCTCCGGTGCTTGCATTCACACTCTTCTCCACCGCCATCGCCGCCTACAACTCCGCCGTCTCCGCCCACATCCTCCCGGAGTACTTCCCTGTACTCAGGGCGTCGTCGCTGCCGTACCAGCTCACTGCTCCAGCACTCGCGCTCCTCCTCGTCTTCCGCACCGAGGCCTCCTACTCCAGGTAGGTTTTTATTGTTATTTAGCATCGTGTGATAATAGTACTGAAAAATTATGTGAGAAAATGATTAGAAGATTCTGGAAATTTTTAATGTTGTAAAGTAGTGTTTAGAACGATTAAAATTAGGAAATAATTTGAATTGATTTAATTTGATTCGTGAGTTTATATATATATTATGTTTTGGAATGATTAAGTGTTAGCATTTGTTTTTGTGTGTGTGAACTTTGATACAGGTTCGTGGAGGGGAAGAAGGCATGGACCAAGGTCATTGCTGGGGCACATGATTTTGCTAGGCAGGTTATGGCGGCGGTCGAGAGTCCTTCCGATTTGCCTCTCAAGAAGGCGCTTCTGCAGTACATCATGGCCTTTCCCATTGTGCTTAAGGTTGGGTTTTTGTCAAGTTTGGATTTTTTTTCCCCAATGGTTAGTGTGATGGGTGGTTTGTGAGGTTTTGTTCAAGTTGTGTAGGTACTAGGTAGGGTTGAGTGTTGAGTTGGTTGAGATCAGAATGGTTTTGTGTTTGTTGGGTTTTCATCAAGTTTGAATTTTTGCCTTAGAAGTGTATAGGGTGGTTGTAAGGGTGAGTATCGGCGCAATGGTAAGGTTTCTATCTTGTAACCTTGGAGGTCACATGTTCAAATCTTGTAAATAGCCTATTCGCAAGGTTGGGGTAAGGCTGCATACATCAACCCTCCTCAGACACTACCGGGTGGGAGCCCGAGAATTGGATTGCACTTTTAAGTGTATAGGGTGGTTGTGAGATTTAGTTGGAGTTATGTAGGGTTGGTTTTTTAGTTGCTTGTTGTCAAAATAGTTTTATCTTCAATGTTTGTTAAGTTCCCATCATTTTTTTTCTGTGTGGTTGCAATTGTTTGTTGGTTGTGAAACTCACGGTTTGAATGATTTAATGCAGTGTCATGTGTTGTATGGTTCAGATATTGTGAGTGATCTTCAGCATATGCTAGAAGTAGACGATCTGGCTGTAGTGATTAATTCAAAACATAGACCTCGCTGCATTATTGAGTTCATATCGCAAAGCATTCAGCTGCTAAAGTTGGAGGATTCTAGAAGGCATGTATTGGTAAGCACTTATTGGAATTGTCAGCATTTTTGCAAATATTGAACGTGTCGATAACATTGTGAATATGTCAGATATTTGTTTGTTAGCTTCCTCTCTGTCAGAAAATGAAATGTTTCCTGTTTTGTGTTATATGATACAAAAGCAATTCCTATCTTTGTATAACACTTCTCTCATTGGTACAGGAATCAAAGATCGCGTGTTTCCACGACGGAATTGGCATCTGTGAACAACTTATGGGTATCCCCATTCCACTGTCATACACTCGCTTGACCTCAAGGTTTCTTGTCCTGTGGCATCTAACGCTTCCTATCATACTTTGGGATGATTGTCACTGGATTGTGGTTCCTGCTACCTTTATTAGTGCTGCGTCTTTGTTCTGCATTGAAGAAGTATGTTCCTTTCTTTACCTTGAATATTAAATATATCGAATCGTATTGGAGTGCCCCCAATCGAAACTGAACACTCGTGCGCGATATTGATGGATGGATTCTTGATAACTGTAGGTTGGAGTTCTTATAGAGGAGCCATTTCCTATGCTTGCACTTGATGCTCAATGTCAAAAGGCCCAACAAGACATCCAAGAAGCCATTGAAGCCGAAAACTTGATCCAAGCACAACTTTCCGCAAAGCGAAAAAGCCACTCCAAGGAGCATTTACAGAAGGAGCATTCCACAAATGGATGGCCTAACTCCTGAAGGGAAACAACTTAACCATGAATCCCTCCAACTTTTTGTCAAGCTGATTGCTATGAATGCATTGTGTTATGTAATTACTCATCATAAATACACAATACTAGCAAAAGTTTGAATATAGGCCAAACTTGTGAGATAGGCATGTACTCTACATGTGAAGTGAGTCTAACTCTGTATATATCATAATCATGTGTATATAATGAAGTCATTAGCTCAGGCTTTAGTATATATTTTTTTGGTTATTATTTACTTTTGTTTTTGCCAATGATAAAACATAATGATAAAAGAAAATTAATCTTTCATCTTTGCACATTGGGACCTTCCAATAAAGGTGAAAATAATCTTAGCAGAAATTATCTGTGTAGCAGCATAATTTAAATATTAATCCACAAGAGATACATTGATGAGTGTCATGTGTACCTCCATCATTATTGATTATCAAAATCTATTGAAATTACATGATTAATCATTTTACAACACACTGCAGAGAAACTGTGTAAAATAAAGTATTCTTATTTGTGAATCTGTCACATGATCTATTTCACCAAAACATGCTGCTAACAACTACAAATTGCAACAACAATAAAGAAATTTTGTTGCACGGTTGATTACATGGATCAAACAAAGTCATATATCTTATCGTAAATTCAAATACTCAAAATTCAAAATTTCCTTCTATTATAACATTTTGACCTGAGGCCTTTGACTGCAAATTTACCACTTGTAGTCCTTGTTCTAAGCTCCTTACTGGCTTTAGAGGATCTGCATCACCATGTCCGTTCCAAACTGGCAAAATTTCTGTCACAAATTTACTGATATATTTCTTCTGAATTCCCTCCTTAACAAGTTCTTCAAACTCACTTGAATTCCCCCTCAAATCCAGCAGAACACTGCACAACCCTTGACGATAACAGTAGTCCAATATCACATCTAGATTTATCTGATCCAAAATGACAGTTTCAATTCCTTTTTGAGCCACTTCTGGAGCCGCTACTGTTTTATTATCTGTAAAAACTATCACTTTATCAGTACCTTCATCGATGACCTGTGGAGTCTGATTTGAAGAACTAGGATCTTTATGTATTATAATCCGATATGGTTGATTTGCTCCAGGTTCTTGAGATGCAGGTATTGAAGCATTTCCACTGAATAAGGACGAAGAAAGTATAACTGCATCATATTCTTGTAATAGCCGTGAATAGTATCCACCACAGTCTGCAACTCCATCCCCAAGGGAATCCGAAAAGTTCCCGATGACAGAAAGGGAATATCTGCAATGCAGGCTGATCAGTGAATCTAAAACCAAACTTCAATGTGCATCCAAAGAACAAGAATGAATCTTCAATGAAGAAAACGACGAGTCGGTCCGAATTACCTTAATGTAAGTAAAGGCCTCCCTGTCAACATGCGATGAACAAAGGCCTCGGTGAGGCTCTTGCACAATTCCTCCTCTACGCCGACGACAACTTCAATGCCTGCATCTCTCAACCTAGCCACCCCTTTTGATGCCACAATTGGATTGGGATCCACCATCCCTATCACAACCTTTTTCACTTTGGCTTTAATCAGAGCTTCAGTACAAGGTGGAGTCCTCCCAAAATGATTACAAGGTTCCAAGCTCACATAAGCCGTGGCGTTTTCCGCCAAATCACCAGCATCTCTCAAAGCAAACACCTGAAAATCTCATCTCCTTACTCAACCATCAACAAACGCACATCCATATGCTATCATTTTTATATGTTTTTGGTTTATAATTACGGTATAAATAATACAAAAAATTGTAAATATATACATAAATCTTATGATACTCGCTACACTACATTACTTTATGCAAAATTTCAAAAGACCATCACAATATGGCATTAGCAACTATGGTTACAACTAGCTTTTTTACTCTCCGAAGAAATTCATCATTTGAATTCAAATTATGCTTCTGACTAATACCACTGAAATACCAATGCAATGACATCTATAGGGAAGATACCAAAAGAACACACAAAATCCTATCTTTATTTTCCCATAATAACATTAAAATGTAGATAAATAAAAGAGATTTTTTTTTTGAAAAAAGATACTTACCTCAGCATGAGGTTGACCTGCTTTAGGGTGGAACCCTTCACCAACAACTTGACCATCTTTCACAATAACACATCCCACCATTGGATTGGGACTAGTGAACCCAATAGCCTTCTTTGCAAGCTCCACACACCTTCTAATATAAAACCCATCATCATTATCATTATCATTATCACTTCCTCCATTATAGCCACACTTCACTACACCCACAAAACCACCATAGCTATTATTCCAATTAGGTACCCTTTGAACCCCAAAATGTGATTTTTGAGACAAATAAGTGATACCCAATTTGAAGCTGAGCTTGGAAGGTTGATGGGTATGCAGAAAAGATGCAAACTTTGGAGGAGTGGAATTGGTTTGGAACCTGGACAATGGAAGAGTGCAATTTGGGATTGAAAAAACTTGTGCTTGCATAATTATTGTTTGTGTGAGACAAAAAACAATGCTGTGGAAGTAGTTAAAGTGTAGGATTAATGGAAAAAGCAGAAGCAAAATTTTAACTTTTAATCCCAATTCTATCTATTTGCAATTTCAGCCAAAACCGATCAATATAGAGAATTTAGACCACAATCACTTAACCCGTTCTAAAATAACTTTTTAACATGATCATATTTTGGCCAAAAGGTTATCAAGTAGGTTCATTGACTAGTCGACTGTTTTTTTATTCATCAAGTATTTCCCTTTATTCATGGAAAAGAAAAGCAGTAAATAAAAGGAAAAGAGACAGCAATTGACAAAAAGTTCAAGAATGTCTGAGCCCGGGTTCGAACCGGGGACCTCTAGTGTGTGAGACTAGCGTGATAACCAACTACACCACCCAGACCTTTGATGGAAGGTTAAATCAAAAGTTTTAATTTTATGTACTTTAATTATGATTAATTTTACCCTAACCCTATAATGCCACATTAGTAAATATGATTCAAGTAAAAGTTGAGCTATGATTTGATGATACTTTGTCCTAGTCATAATTGAGAGAGATTCTTAGATGTACTGAGACTAAAAGATCTGTTTATTCTGTATCACTAAAAATTTGATACATAACTATGATGATTAACTATAATAAAAACTGAGTTTGAAGAGAAAAAAAATATTTTTTAGTTTTGGATTGAGAGTAATCATGTGTCAATTTTTTATTAGTACAAATAAAACTTTAAGATAGACTTAAGTATTTGTCTTAATTTTTAAAACATTAATAGAAAATAACTATCTTGAATTAAGAATTGAAATTTAATTACTCTCTTCACTATTAATTCATATATTATATGTTAAAAAATGATTGATATAAAATAAATAAATATTTTATTTTCAATGTACTTGAGAATTTTTCATAATAAAACCCTTTTAAATATTGATATGAAAGTTGTATAAATTTCTTTTTTTTCCTTTATATTTTCCATTCCCATTTTCCCCCTTTCTTATTAAAAACTTTCAATGACCTAAGCTCTATAAATAATTAATAAAAGAATAAAAAGATAAAAAAAAATGTGGTTGAAGAAAGTATAAATATGTGTAGGACTTGGTTGCTTGGTACTTCATCGGTTCTTGTTCAGCACTTGCCTCAGACGAATCCCTAGTTTCCTCCCGGTGAGTCTTTTTCTTCATCATTTCCCATTAATTCCTACATACCCACAAGTAAAAAAACTTTTTTTTTTCAATTTTAATTCTATTCATTCCTTTTCATCTTCTTTGATCTTCGAGTCAGATCTCCTATATTGTTCTGCATTTACTTGCAAAAGTTAGAATCTTTTTCTTTGCAAATAATTAAAGAAAATTTTGGTGCCCTTTTTGTATTCTGGATCTAAATATTGCAATGCATCAAGCTATTTGATTTATAGTATATTTACAGGCGTGATTTTTCTCTTAGTTCTGCTTGAATAGGTTGCTTCTGATTTTTGTAATTTTTGTTTAGTAGCCCCAATTTTGACCTTTGTCCTGTTTTGCGATTTTCAAAATATGTACACATAATTGGGGATTAGGGTTGTTCATTGTTTCCATCAAAGCTGGTTTTGGGACATTTTGTGATGGAAATGACATCAATTGTGATTCATTGGGAAATAATCAGCTTCTGCATAATTCCCACATAATCACTTTCTTTAGGTGATAGTGAAGAAACTGTTGATATACATATTAGGACCATGGAGTGAAAAATTCTTTTTTTTTTTTTAAATTAGGAGCTATAAATACTTGAAGGATGATCTTTTTTCGTTCTTCTTCGATATGTTATGTAAGTAAACTGCATTCAGTTTCCACTAAATTTTTGAGCTGTTTGATGTGAATATGATTGTGCACTATTCTTAATGTGAATGTCAATCCTTTAAATTGTATGAACATGGTCATGCAAAATTTGATATTGTTATGTGTCTGGGACTTAACCGGTTGAGGGCTGGGTTTTCGTGACTCGAGTTTCAGTTTTGGGGTCATATTGGTATGATGCTTGATGTGCAATGTAAACTTTATGATTTGGTTATGGCTTTGAAGACATTTTTAATTTTCTTTTCAGGTCCTCTGTACTAATTCTAATGGAGCATGTGGATGATGGAAACGAATCATCGAATAATGCAAATGAAGTAGAAGTCACTAATTCTCCACTCATTGGCGGCCTTCCCGATGATATATCCCTTTTCTGCTTAGCAAGAGTTCCTAGAAAGTATCATTCTGCCCTGAAGTGTGTCTCAAAGAGATGGAGGGACTTAGTTTGCAGTGAAGAGTGGTACCGTTATCGACGAAAGCATAAACTCGACGAGACCTGGATCTATGCTTTGTGCAAGGACAAATTAGATCAGCTTTGCTGCTATGTTTTGGATCCGACCTCGTCAAGAAGATGTTGGAAGCTCATTGAAGGTCTCCCACCTCGCATCCTGAAAAGAAAGGGCATGGGTTTTGAAGCTTTAGGAAACAAGCTTTTCTTATTGGGTGGCTGTGGCTGGTCCGTAGATGCTACCGATGAGGTCTATTCATATGATGCTTCCAGGAACACTTGGGTTGAAGCCGCTTCCTTGTCAACTGCTAGGTATGAATCCTCATATTGTCTATCCTTTTTGGGAAGCTAAGGAAGCCTGTAAAATGTAGGATACAAGATGAATAAGATTGTTAGTATCGACCATTGGTTAGTATTCTCAGAATAGATTGTCAAAATGGAATTAATAGAAGTTCTTGTATTCCTTTTTCAGGTGCTACTTTGCTTGTGATGTTTTGGATGAAAAGCTATATGCTATTGGAGGAATAGGTTTAGATTCAAGTGATCCTCATTCTTGGGATACTTTCGACCCTCAAACAAATGGCTGGACATCTCATATAGACCCCAATATTGTTCCCGAAATTGAAGATTCGGTAGCTATGGATGGGAAGATATACATCCGATGCAGCAAATCTCCGGTAACTCCCCATGCGTATGCCATCGTATACGAACCATCAAGTGGCACATGGCAGCATGCAGATGCTGACATGGTTTCGGGATGGAGAGGTCCTGCAGTTGTTGTTGATGGCATCCTCTATGTTCTGGATCAGAGTTGGGGAACTCGGCTAATGATGTGGCATAAGGAGAGACGCGAGTGGATGCCCATTGGGAAGCTCTCACCGTTGCTTACAAGACCACCCTGCCAGCTTGTTGCTGTTGGTAAGAGCATTTTTGTTGTCGGCAAAGGGCTTAGCACGGTGGTTGTTGATGTCGGTGATTTGGAGAATGTTGGACAGGTGATGGTTGGTTCTTCCATACCCAGATTGTTTTCTGATTACAATGTAATTAGCTGTAAATGCTTGGCAATATGAAGAATCATCAATTCTTTTCAACATCTATCATTGTGTATGAAACACATGTACTAAATTGTTGCATAATTCTGAATGTATCTATTTTGTATTCTCATGTATGTGTTGCTCTTTTGAACTCCATTGTATATCATCAAATTGTAACCCAAAAATTTATAAATCTTAACATTTACTTATCAAACCAAATCATTGCACTATCTTCATTTCTCTTATCAAGATAATTGTATCTCCATTATGCACTAAATTTATGATCTTCAAGAGCATGTGATGTGGAAATTGATTGATTTCCATGAATTGATGTCTTAAAGGTGTCAAATCTGCTTTTTTAAAATCTTGGAGCAATTTTAGTTCCAATGATGGAGCAATTGATTGATTTCCATGAATTAATGTCTTAAAGTCAAACATATTCATGATTTACACAATTTTTTTTTTTTGCATTTTGAACCTCATAAATCAAAGAAGCAGTAAACCAAAAATAAATAAATAAACAATATTATGTTTAGTTAACCTCTATAAGATTTTCTGATAATAAAAGAAAAAAAATACTCAACCAATACTCAAGTTCAATAAAAAGTATCACTATTCATGAATATCAATATCATAAATTTCTGCACAAATCCATAAACTCCATCACACAATTTTTTCTCTCTAGTCAATATTTTTCCTTGAATGCTATTCATGTCCTTTCTACACAAGAATCATAATCATGCCCTCTAAAATCACCACCAATAACAAAACTCTAAGTACTAAATAATAATAATAATAATAAAAAGATTATTTTACTAAAGTGTTAGAGATAAAAAAGCTTGCACTACATGCATGATGGAGGGTTCTGTTTTCCATAAGCAGCACCATGGACATAGGAACACACATTCTTGAGTTTCCTTTTGTTATCATAAGACCACAAATTAATGTTCTTCAAGGTTATGTTCTGGCATGGCTTCCCTTGGCTGCATTTGAAACTTACTCCACAATCACCATTTCCACTTCCTCTAATATTATTGTATGTCACATTATTGATTTGCACAAATGAAGACCCCTACAAAGAAAAAAATCATTAGAAGAGTTATTTTCAATACAGTAATGCTAGAGTAACAACAAAATGATAGTCAAACCAGTCAAAATAGAATTTATGGATCAAAGTCAATAATACGAATTGGGTTTTTTTGGCTAGTTTTGACTGATACTTTGTTGTCATCCAAGAGTTTTCCTTTTTCATATAGTATGATTTGTTTAATTTCAATGTACATTTGGTTTAGAATTTAGTATAATTGTTTTCAAAACAATGGAACTTTTTTTTTAAAATAATTAATTTTAAAAGAATTAATGTATATTTAAAAACAAATGTGAAAAAATACATGATAATAATGAATTTAAAAGAATATATTCATTGCACTTTTTTAGTTCAAAACCAAAAATCTTTTACATAAACCACTCTTTTTCTTTTTCTTTTTTTTTTTTTTAAAAAAAAGGCAAATAAAACCATGTTTATTTGTGCAAGACATTTAAACCTCTTTTACATTTGGAAGAACTAGTAAAATGAAACCCTACAATTTCCAAAGATCATTGAGATTATTATGCTGAATTCATAATCTATAACAAATAAACCATATGGAAATTAAAATTTATTTTAAAAAAAAGGGTGAAAAATAAGAAATTACAAACCTTAGTGCTGCAATGACCACTCATGCAATATTGTTGATCAATGTTGATGGGAAAATACACATTCTCCATGACAATATCATCATAGACAAAATTATTAGCATTCAAAGTTTTGTTCAAAGGTGAAGCCCAAGTTTTGATCCTAACACCATTACTAGTGCCATTAAATGTGCAATTCTTCACAATAATGTCATGAACATCATTTTCATCATTATTTTTTCCAAGACTTCCAACACTAATTCCATGACCAGGACCACAATAAACATCAGAAATGCTAATATTTTTTGCACCTGAAATCATGGCAATACAATCATCACCTGTGCCAATTTTGACACTTGTGATGTTAATACCATTTGACATCCCTATTTTGATTCCATCTGTGTTAGGGCTGTCTTTAGGGGCTGAAAGTTTCAATTTTGTCATTTTTATGGTGTCACATGCAAATAATACAAAGTGGCCACCTTTAGGGTTAATTGATCTCAAGTGATGGATTGAACTGTTGGTGATGAAGTCTAGTCCCAATGTCTGTGATAACAAATAAATAAATAAATAAATAAATCATTATAACATATCAAACTAATTAAGAATCATACAAAGAAATCACAATATCATTCCCTGTCGACCAATAAAATTAAAAAAAAAATGAAAAATTATCATGAGAATAATTAATCACCTGACATAATCTTATAACATTCATGAAAGGAAAATGCTAGATGTATATAGTAAAGTACCCCTCCCCATTTCCCACTTCATTCAAATGTTGATAACTTTGATAAATATATTCTCAACTTGTCAATATATTCATCAAAGTTGTTAACATTTGAAGGGGTGGAGAGATACTGTGACTCCCCTTCATGAAATTATATTTATTGACAGAATAAAATTGTTTTTACATTATTCATACAGACACGAAACATGATAATTATGCACATTCATAAAAAATCTAAAAAATGAACAGAACAGGGGAAAAGGTTTTTTTTTCATACATCTTTTTTAGTACAAAAGAATAAAAGTGATTTATGAAAATAAGAAAAAAAGTTAGTATTATAATTATATGTACCATAGGAAGCATTTGACAATTTGGATTCTTGTTACAATCATTGTGAGACCAAGCTGAAGCTCCTTGACCATCGAAAGTGCCACCACCAGTGAGAGTGAGTTGATTCACATATCTGAAATTGATCCAACTATAACTTTGAGGCAAATTTGGATACAAAGGAGCCACCAAATCCCCATTTAGTATAAAGCTAATTCTCCAACAATTGCATGGTCCTTGGAACAATGCTGATTTCACTATGTATCTTCCTTTTGGGATCACAACTTTTGATGATCCATTCCATTTGCATGCATCATTCCATGCTTTCACAAATGCCTTCAAAAAATGACAAAATCAATCAATAAAATCAAATATAAGAGTAATAAAATAAAATCAAATCAATAATTGTATGGCTATTATTAGAATAAAATGATGGCAAAATAATTAAGAGAGTAACAAAATCAATTATTGGAATAAAATTACAAGAGAGTAAAAAGCTCAAATCGCATGAGGATGAGGATCCACAAATTGTAAATACACAAATTAAACACATATATATTACATGAACATATCTCATTTCAACATCATTTTCAAGAGAATGAGTTTATATTTTTTGTGAGGTGAGGGAAATGGAATTTACCTCACTATTATCAGTTTTTGCATCTCCAACAGCACCATAGTTTTGAACATTGAAAATCTTAGCTATGGCTTGTGCTTCTGAAATACTAAGTAATAAGAACATCATAATAATAATAATAATATATGTTGCCATGTTCTTCATTTTGGTTTTCTTATTGGAATGGAAGAGAGAGTTTGATTTTCTCTATCCATATATATAGTGGTTAGGTGTATGAGTAATTTATGGATGTAATATAAAATTAGTATTATTATTGCACTTATTGCAATTCTAAAATGCTATTGTTATGACATAATTTGATATGCAAATTTCCAGATAAAGCAATTTTGAGTCAAAATCATAATCAACTTTTGAATAATTAATTAAGAGTTTTCTCTGGATTTCAGGATTTGTATCATGTTCCAGATATTTTATGCAAAATTGAGAGAAAAGCCAAATGCATGTATGTTTTATCCAAAAACAATTTGTATTGATTTTGTAACTGTTTTTGCTTTTTCTTTCTTATTTTCTTTCTCAATTTCTATACAAATTAAGATTCTTCCATGTTAATCACCAAGTAAAAGAGATTCTTTCATGTTTTTTTACATAGAAAACATAGAGAGGGAAAAAAAAGTCTCCCACATTTATAATATGAGAAAAGAGAGATATACACAATCATTATTAGGTCCTATTTGTGGAGCTCAATTTGAGTAATTTGAGCAATTTTCTTTCTTAACTTAAATGTTATTACACATGTGCAAATAAGATTTTTCTTTTCAACTTTGTGCAAATAAGAGGTAATCATGCATCATTTACATCACTTTGTTAATAAACTACAAATTATGTGAATCATTATAGTTTTAGAAATAACTATGTTGATATATAATTTTTAGGCCCATGATTGTAGCTTGATTGAGATATCTCCAATAACACATAAGTGAGGATGGAAAAATACTATAAACAACAAATTTGATGAGACACACAATTTGTATTGCATTCTTAATTATGAGAGAGACAATGTTATATGACTCAATTTTACACAAAAATGATGGAACAATGTTGTTGCAATGTTAAGTGATAAGTTCTCCACATTCAAAGGGTTGAATAAAAACCATATTCCTTGTATTCTGCAACCATTCTAAGATCATTGTTTAGGTAGTATTTATTTCATATACAATACAATATAAAAATATAGATACAATACATTTTATATATTTTATTTTGTGTTTGTTTTAGTATATACAGAATAAATTTATACATGTATTTATACAAAATTTTATTTTGGAACTTTGATAAAAAAAAAAAAATGAGAAAGACAAATTGTAGAATTATGGATTAATAATACAGGTAAACTTGGAACAAAATTTTCATTATTAATTCCTGTATCAGCACCTGTATTCTGTGTACCTACCCTGAGTATGACCACAAAATATACAAAAAATTTGTACAGATTCAGTCTGTCTTGTATGTATTTATACTAAACAAACATGTCATTTTCTATTATGTATTGTATTTTGTATCTTGTACACGGTAAACAAACACTATCTTTTGGTCTATTTGCAATATTATATTATATCCTATGATCACAAAACTATGGTATGTTTGGTTGAGGAGTAAAATGGTTGACTATTCATTCTCCCAATGCTATAAAAAAAAAGAGAATTAAAAGAAAATCGATGGCCACATATTCTTTCCAACTTAAAAGGTTCAAATTTTCTTCACAACTTTGATTTAGTGGCAGAATTTTGGGTATTAACCTTCCTGATTAGGCCTTCTTGAACCAATGATACAAGAAGCTGCAAGGTTTAACATTAAGTTAACAAAATTGAAGGAATGAGAATAAAGAGATATATTTATGAATAGGTAATCATTTACCTCACGATTCTGATTGAACATTTGGCCAGTGACAAAACCACGTGCACTGTGAGCAGTAGGACTAAAAATCTGCAGAATAAATGTATATTTATAAGCAACATATCAAACAAATTTAAAGAAAAAACAAAAGAAGGTTATTGATATAAGATATTTCTATTTTTTCTTAGTTATACCTAGTTATAACAAAAAAATATATGTTTACTATTAAATAGCAGATTTTTTTATATTACATCAAAACATGAATCAAAAGTAAGATTATTTCTTCTTCTTCGAAAAATCTTATCTAAAAAGATCAATTAAAAAAGATTTCATTTTCTTGAAATTCATCCAAACCATCCCATTGCCCATAGTATTCAATGGATTAATGAGTAATAGTATTTCATTTAAGTATTTAATTTTCATAAACTGAAATATTTAAATAGAGATTCCCTTTGCTGTAACTATCACAAATTTACACATGAGAGACATTATGAAACTCACCACATATAGCAACCAGTCATCAGCTCTTAAAGGTCTGTGAAACCACATTCTGAAATAAAAATTTGGAAAAAAGAACAAACCATTCAACAAAATTTAACAATGCAAAATTACAAACTTCAAAATTTGTATGATATACTTCATATATGTTAAAATGTTAGTACTCTGTACTTACGTGTGATCCAAACTAAGGGAGCTTGCCTTGAAACCCTTTTTCCGGTGAGGATTCAAAGTTACTTGAAGAAATAACAGATCTGAAGCATATGCCACCACACACCTGCAATAAAATTACAAACATCTGAGAAATTAATGAAATAAAATGGAACCATTTGCCTCTTATTGAATGTTTAGTGAAAAACCAGAGAATCAGACATGTCTGAAGTTAATAGAACTATAGAAGATATGTGTACCTATGCAAGGCTTGATCATTGGAAAGTTTTCCCTTTGCTCTAAACCAGAAACTCAAACTGCATACAAAATTTAAAGAAGTTCAGACACTATCATGCATTAGAAACACCACACACTTTGAGCAAATGGTTTGATAGGAGCTAACCTGGGAGGAGATTTAGTCTGATTTGTCGAAATTCTATGATCACAGAACCGTATCTCTATAGGCCAAGGGATGAATTTAGTTGTAGCAACTTTATTCCGATAAGCTCTGATACAAAAAATGTAGTCATTAAGGAACAGAAAACCATCATGTCAGCAAGTTGATTCAGACACATGACTTTTTCATAATCATAACCGCGTAGAGAGATAAAGGGAAAAACATTATGTTCATATATAACAATATTGCACCAACCAAAATATTCGTTGCAACAAATCTTACATTGGGAAACGCGGGTCAGTAAGGCGTCTCTCCCGTAGCACGTCCATTGACAGAAGCTATAACAGATTTCAAAACAATTAAATATCTGGCATCAGCAGCAGAAAACTGATTCTTAATGAATATAAACTTGTAAGTAGTAACTTACTGTATCTGGAGGAGGGACAGATGGCCTAGATACTTCCTGATGATCAAACCCTGATTCTTCTTTCTGTAGATTAAGGTAATAGCAACGATAAATATGCTGTAGATTTAGAGAAGAATTCCTTGACTACAGCAAGAGCACATATGTTAAAAGAGCACGTCTTATTCACAATAACAACACCCTAAAGTACAAGGATACACTATCTCAGATGTTCCTACAGAATATCTTTGCAATTTTTTCCCCTAGTGGTAATAGTTCAGTATGTTTGATTGGAAGATAAGACTTCAGTACAAAAATTGAGTTATAGACTATATTTCATTATGTAGGATAATCGGATACAGAGTTCAAAACATAGCCACCAGATTGACAGATAAATAAACTAAAAACAAAAGTAACTGAAATCTAGCTTATTTTTAAGTCAATAAGAATATGGATTACTTGAAATGAAGCCATCAAAGTGAATATGACATTTCCCTTTTGAACTGCATCAACTCTCCGCATAGCAAAGCTCCTTCCATCACGGAGACGGTGAACTTTATATATAATTGGAACTGGAAAAGGAATGCTTATACTAGTTATGATTTTGTTTACTATTATAACCTAAATCAAATAAATGAATTAGCAGTGCTATAACCTAGGTTTTATAAGATCATAAGGAACATATTACATGATTTACTCAAAAGTTACTAGTTATCTTGGAAGAGAGAAAATTTAAGACCTATACTCTAGAAGAAACCATATAAAGTCAAACTGAAACCTACATTGTTACAACTGGTCCCTTAATCTGACCAGACCCTCTTCCTCCTATTCCTTCTTAAATATGCTTGACCAACAAATGGTTTCATAAAACTCATCTTTGAAAAAGGAGAAAAAATAAACATAAAGAGAAGTTATGTCCAGAGCACTGTCAGCAATGTCTAGTAATTCAATGTGCTTACTGTATAAATCCCCAGGACGAAGAGAATAGGAATGCAAACTATGAACAAGCTTAATACATTCAACCGATTCTGTTGCTGCAGCCAGTGCCTGCATGTAACAAATCATCTCATAAGTAGTCTATGCCTAGAAGCTGTTACAGAAATGATTCACATGCATTAGTACGAAGAAAAAGCAGTTTTATCTTACCTGTCCAACTAACTGTCCCCCAAACACCTTTCCAAATCTTGGAGCATCAGGAAGGGTGATTCCTTGGAAGATATCTACCTTCCAAAGAGAAAGTAAAAAAATACTATAAGGCTATATTCTAGGATATGGAGCATGTTACTACTTACTATCAAAAGATACACCTCTATGATACTACTTACTATCAGTTGAGAAGTTAGAAAGTTTATGAATCAGAAGAGCAGAGATCTCTTGAATATCCCTACACTATTATACATCATTTTAGAGAATAGTACACATTTTACTGGTTTTCCTGTTATCCTCTGAACGAGTTCCATCAAAATCAAGGATTCAAATTAATCGCATATACTAAGAGCACCTCTATGGGATCCAAATGCAATATATTTTCCAAAGGTGAGCATGTTTCAGTAGATTTCTCTGCACTCCAGATAGACTTAGGCTGCAGCAGTGCCGAGTGTTCATGGGGCAGCACTAAGCATGTCAGCTGCCATAGGAAACAACTACAGAAGTAAATAATCACTTCATTCAAAAGAGTATCTCAGGTGATTGTACACTCGACCTGAGGTGTCGACATTGGAAAACAGTAGGACACACAAGAAACTAAAATGGCACCTTAGACAAAGCAATGATATCTGCCTGGTGAACTGTATCTGATAAACCTGCAAGTTGCAAATTCACATTATTCTAATGTGGTTATATTTTTACAAAGCAATTTAAGGAAATGTCTCTCAATTGTTCAATAACAGGGGAAAAATATCAAGAGAAAAGCTTGCATTTGTAGTCAGAAAAACTTGAACTAATTGGCGACTTTCCATATTAATTCCAGTGCAGCAGAATGGTTAAAATTAAGAATAACTACATCATAATAGGAAAAACTTCCACACAAGCATATGGGAAAACACTTCAACAATAAAGTGCAGTTTGAAGCATAATAATGAAGTTTAGTACCATAACTGAAGTAGTCATATTTTTTCAATTGAAACTCTGGACGATTTTCATCATTGGCACTAACAGATCCAACAACCTCAGCCTGTAGCAAGAAACTAGACTTTCAGCACGAAGTTGTTAAATGCAATGCTACATTAATTTTAGAAAATTAAAAAACCACGTATAAAGCTCGCATCCGATTCTACGTCCTTAGATTTGCTTCTAGATTAGTGCAGGGTCATATGAAAATTTTTCTACACAAATCCACAAGCAATCTAGTGACTTTGCCTTTCTGATTTCCCCCACTAACATGAAAAACAGGCATACCTCTCCTTCCAATATGAAGTAAACTCCATCCCCAGGCTCACCCTCATGAGCAACATACTCTGCCGCCTCTACATAACAACTCATCAATAGAAAAATCAAAACATCAATGCATTTATCTTCCAACTGATTGTTGAATTTCTAAAAACTATAATTTCTCTTTTATCAACAAAAATACACAATTAGCTAGCACATGATGAGAGGAATAGTCCTCCAAACTGAACATATCTTCAGAAAATTCATTGCATGAATTCAAATATCATGGTTTTGAATTGCTATCAGTGACTATGATTGGGGAACAGATGGAATTATCCAAAACCAACTACCACATCAGCTGCATTTTTATGCAACTATAAGCAGTTTGTGTAATTTATAATGCAAAAAACCTGGAAGCTAGAAATTGAAATTAAGTGCTAGAATGAAGTAGCATGTTTAGCGACTTGGATGAATAAATGAAACATTTTCTAGTTGTGTAGCATTTCTCTTCTTCCTAGTGCAACCCTAACTGCAATTCAAAACAAAAAAAAATACTATTCCTAATTCTAGAACAATGGCAACATATGAATTATGCTATTTGTATAAAATTTTTCTCAACTTTTGTATCAACGAATATTTCAAAGAACATTTTCAAATTGGACCTACACTCCGTAGAATGGTGAATGAAATGTTCATCAAGAAAAATTTCATACAAAAATCATTTCTCTTACCATAGTGCTTGACAACCACTAATTGAGATATCTTCCTCACTGAGGAGCTAGGTAGCCTCTGCAGAAGAGGAACACATCCTAAAAACTCAAACACTGCAAAACATCAACAACAAAAAAACGTCGTTACTGAAAATTCAAACACATCAAAACTAAAAAGACGAACATAATGCTATAACAACAGAATGTTAGCTCAGCTCCTCGATTCATCATCCTCCACCTTTTCGGTTACAAAGACGTAAATGAGAAGAAAAAACCAAACGTAAAAAAAAAAAAAAAAACAGAGCAATTAGAAATCACTCTCCTATTCTTTAGTGTTGTTCATTGTTATTCACACTTTTCTCATCTCATTTTCTCAGCATCCAAACAGAATTTCGCAAACACATCAAGCTAAAAAAAAGAAGAAAACAACAAAACAAAATAAAACCAAAACCAAAAAAAATAATGCTAGCTCCCTCATGAACTCCATATTTCGCTCCATTTCGTAATTTCTTTCGTTTTCTCGGCATCCAAACAGAAATCATTTTCTATATTTTTTTCAATTTTTTTTTCTGATTTTCTCTCACCTTTTTTATTATCCATTTTTCCGCAGAAGCGAATTTCAAATGATTTTCAGTTTTTCTTTGGTTTAATCGCCAAGCACACTGAAAGACAGGTATTTATACTGTATAGGAGCGAGTGTGATAATCAGGTGTGGGTGAGTGTAGAGTTATAACATGGACTCGCGGGAGTTTGGACCAATGGGAGATCGACAGATGGCAGAGCTTGGGCGGAGAAAGAAGCATGAGAAGGAGGAGAAATTCTTCTATTCATATCATTGAATTTGAATAAATAAGGCCTCATTTTAAATATAAAACTTGATATTTTGACTTATAATATTTAGATGATGTATAAAACATATGCTGATACATAAGAAAGAGATTAATAATATATAATTTATATAAACACAATAATATAAAAAGAGAGAAATCATTAAGATAATACAATTTATAATTGGCAGCTAGTGAAACTTCTCGAATATCTAGTTAAGTAATCAAAAAATATTGTAAGAATTGAGTATAAGTTTATATAATTATCATGTCTACCATAACTGTAGTGATCTTGCTAAGCTACGATCACCTGTAAAATATGAGAATATAAATGTAAAAAATAAAACTTAGAGATATTATGGTAAATATTTTATGTTTTCATCTTATCTCTTAAAACAAATAAGATATAAAAACAATAAAAAAAACTAACAAAATCAGCCTCATGGTGTAGGGTTGGAGGGAGTAGGATGGTTGAAATCACGTGAAGAATCAATAATATTTATTGTACAACAGAAATACATACAACTAATATTAAACATGTGTTATATATAAGACGTCATGTGCACTATATGTATATATATTATACATTTAATATACATTATATTTTATATATAACATATATTAAATATATTTTTATTGTACGATAAATTTTATTGCGTGAAGAATGGGGGTCGGTATTTTGTTCTAACATGAATTGAATTGAAGTGAAGTGTAGATATTTCTCTCTGTGCTTTCCGACCAAAATTAATTCATATTTTAAATGCATGGCACTGTGTCTGTGTGGGCTAATTGCCTAATACGGCAGATATTCCTTCTCTTTCCCATCTATTTTGGTATTATCTTGCTTTTCATTACCAAATCACATACACAAGAAAACAAAATATATTATTATGCTTTATTTTACAATATTTATACACATTTTCCATGTATATACTTTATATATTAGATTTTGGCGTGGTATTCATTCTAATATCTATACTTTAATTCTTCTTAACCTATTATCTATTATTATTATATTATTAACATAAAGAGAATTCATTAAAAGTTGGTTATTTTGAAATCTAAAAAAAATTCAATAATTAAAAATAAATTAGATAAATAATAAAAGTAATCAAGTCTCTAAATATAAATTACTCTAATTTTTCCTCATTTTTTTCTCTCTTTATGTCTAAGTCTTCTATGTTATTTTAATTTTAAAGGTCATGATCTTTATTTTATATTACAACCTAAAAAATTGTGAAATTTCACATTTTAATTCTTCAATTTTTATGAAAAGTTCATGTGATTCAATATTTTAAATGTTATAGTCTTTATATTATAATACAACCAAAAAGAATGTGAAATCTCACATTTTAAAGTATATATATCCTTCAATTTTTACTAAATATGAAAAATTAATGTCATTCAATATTTTAAAGGCTAGAGCCTTTCTTTTATAATACAATAAAAAAATTGTGGCATCTCACATTTTAAAGTATATAGCCTTCAATTTCTACTATATGTGAAAATTTTATGTAATTCAATATTTTAAAGGCTATAACCTTTATTTTACAATAAAACCAAAAAAATTGTGAAATTTCACAATTTAAAGTATACAGCTTTCAATTTCTACTATATGTGTAAAATTCATGTGATTCAATATTTTAAAGACTATAACCTTTATTTTATAATACAAGTAAAAAAATTATGAAGAAATCTCACATTTTAAAGTATATAGCCTTCAGTTTCTACTATATCTGAAAAATTTATGTAATTCAATATTTTAAAGGCTATAGCCTTTATTTTATAATACCCCTAAAAAAATTATGAAATCTCATATTTTAAAGTATATAGCATTCAATTTCTACTACATGTGAAAAATTCATGTGATTCAACATTTTAAAGGCTATAGCCTTTATTTTATAATAAAACAAAAAATTTGTGAAATTTCACAATTTAAAGTATATAGCTTTCAATTTCTACTACATGTGTAAAATTCACGTGATTCAATATTTTAAAGGTTATAACTTTTATTTTAAAATACAAGTAAAAAAATTGTAAAGAAATCTCACATTTTAAAGTATATAGTCTTCAATTTCTACTGTATCTGGAAAATTAATGTGATTCAATATTTTAAAAGTTATAGTCTTTATTTTATAATACACATAAAAAATGTGAAATCTCACATTTCAAGGTATATAGTCTTTAATTTATACTATATGTGAAAAATTCATGTGATTCAATATTTTAAAGGCTATAGCCTTTATTTTATAATAAAATCACAAAAATTGTGAAATCTCACATTTTAAAGTATATAGCCTTCAATTTCCACTATATGTGAGAAATTTATGTAATTCTATATTTTAAATGTTATAGCCTTTATTTTATAATAAAACTAAAAAAATTGTGAAATTTAACAATTTAAAGGATATAGCCTTCAATTTCTACTATATGTATGTGAAAAATTCATGTGATTCAGTATTTTAAAGGCTAACCTTTATTTTATACTACAAGTAAAATCATTGTGAAGAAATCTCACATTTTAAAGTATATAACCTTCAATTTCTACTATACGTAAAACAATCACGTGATTCAATATTTTAAAGGCTATAGTCTTTATTTTATAATACCACAAAAAAACTGTGAAATCTCACATTTTAAAGTATATAACCTTCAATTTCAACTATAAGTGAAAAATTCATGTGATTAAATATTTTAAAGGCTATAACCTTTATTTTATAATACCCAAAAAAAATTGTGAAATCTCACATTTTAAAGTATATATATAGCCTTCAATTTCTACTATATGTGAAAAATTAATGTGATTCAATATTTTAAAGGCTATAGCCTTTCTTTTAAAATAAAATAAATTTTTTTTTATGAAATTTCACAATTTAAAGTATATATCCTTCAATTTCTACTATATGTGTAAAATTTATGCGATTCAATATTTTAAAGGCTATAACCTTTATTTTATAATACAAGTAAAAAAATTGTGAAGAAATCTCACATTTTAAAGTATATAGCCTTCAATTTTTACTATATTCTAAAAATTTATGTAATTCAATATTTTAAAGGCTATAGCCTTTATTTTATAATACAAAAAAAAATGTTGAAATCTCACATTTTAAAGTATATATCCTTCAATTTCTATTATACGTGAAAAATTCATGTGATTCAATATTTTAAAGGCTATAGCCTTTATTTTATAATAAAACAAAAAGTTTATGAAATTTCACAATTTAAAATATATAACCTTCAATTTCTACTATAAGTGTAAAATTCATGTGATTCAATATTTTAAATTCTATAACTTTTATTTTGTAATACAAGGAAAAAAATTGTGAAGAAATCTCACATTTTAAAGTATATAGCCTTCAATTTGTAGTATATGTAAAAAAATTATGAAATTACATAATTTGAAGCTTATAGTCTTTGTTTTCTAGTGTTTCTAAAAAAATTTGCGAAATCTTATATTTTGAATCCTATAGCCTTCAATTTCTACTATAAGTTAAAAAAATCATGAAATGAAATCATTTGAAGCCTATAGTCTTGGTTTTCTAGTGTTTATAGAAAAATTTGTGAAACCTCATATTTTAAAGCCTATAGCCTTCAATTTCAAGTATACGTAAAAAATTCATGAAATTACATAATTTGAAGCCTATAGTCTTTATTTTCTAGTGTTTCTAAAAAAATTTACGAAATCTAATATTTTAAAGCGTATAGCCTTCAATTTCTATTATATGTAAAAAAATCATGAAATGACATAATTTGAAGCCTATAGTCTTTGTTTTCTAGTGTTTCTAGAAAAATTTGTGAAATCTCATATTTTAAAGCCTATATAGCATTCAATTTCTAATATATGTAAAAAATGAATAAAATTTCATAATTTGAAGCCTATAGTCTTTGTTTTCTAGTGTTTCTAGAAACATTAGTGAAATTGCACATTTTAAAGCCTATAGCCTTCAATTTTTAGAATATGTAAAAAAATCATGTAATTACATAATTTGAAGCCTACAGTCTTTGTTTTCTAGTGTTTCTAGAAAAATAAGAGAAATCTCATATTTTAGCCTTCAATTTCCACTATATGTAAAAAAATCATGAAATTGCATAATTTGAAGCCTATAGTCTATGTTTTCTAGAATTTCTAGAAAAAATAGAGAAATCTCACATCTTGAAGTCTATAGCCTTCAATTTGTAGTATATGTAAAAAAATCATGAATTACATAATTTGAAGCCTATAGTCTTTGTTTTCTAGTGTTTCTAAAAAAATTTATGAAATCTCATATTTTGAAGCCTATAGCCTTCAATTTCTACTATAAGTAAAAAAATCATGAAATGACATAATTTGAAGCCTATAGTCTTGGTTTTCTAGTGTTTATAGAAAAATTTGCGAAACCTCATATTTTAAAGCCTATAACCTTCAATCTCAAGTATACGTAAAAAATTCATGAAATTACATAATTTGAAGCCTATAGTCTTTGTTTTCTGGTGTTTCTAAAAAAATTTGCGAAATCTAATATTTTAAAGCGTAAAACCTTCAATTTCTACTATATGTTAAAAAATCATGAAACGACATAATTTGAAGCCCATAGTCTTTGTTTTCTAGTGTTTCTAGAAAAATTAGAGAAATCTCATATTTTAGCCTTCAATTTCCACTATATGTAAAAAAATTATGACATTGCATAATTTGAAGCCTATAGTCTATGTTTTCTAGAGTTTCTAGAAAAACTAGAGAAATCTCACATTTTGAAATCTATAGTCTTCCATTTGTAGTATATGTAAAAAAATAATGAAATTACATAATTTGAAGCCTATAGTCTTTGTTTTCTAGTGTTTCTAAAAAAATTTGCGAAATCTCATATTTTGAAGCCTATAGCCTTCAATTTCTACTATGTAAAAAAATCATGATGACATAATTTGAAGCCTATAGTCTTGATTTTCTAGTGTTTACAGAAAAATTTGAGAAACCTCATATTTTAAAGCCTATAGCCTTCAATTTCAAGTATACGTAAAAAATTCATGAAATTACATAATTTGAAGCCTATAGTCTTTGGTTTCTAGTGTTTCTAAAAAAATTTGCGAAATCTCAAATTTTAAAGCGTATAGCCTTCAATTTCTACTAGATGTAAAAAAATCATGAAATGACATAATTTGAAGCCTATAGTCTTTGTTTTCTAGTGTTTCTAGAAAAATTTGTAAAATATCATATTTTAAAACCTATATAGCATTCAATTTCTAATATATGTCAAAAATTAATGAAATTACATAATTTGAAGCCTATAGTATTTGTTTTCTAGTATTTATATAAAAATTAGAGAAAACTCATATTTTAAAGGATTAGCCTTCAATTTACACTATATGTAAAAAAAATCATAAAATTACATAATTTGAAGCCCATAATCTATGTTTTCTAGAGTTTCTAGAAAAATTAGAGAAATCGCACATTTTAAAGCCTTTTAGCCTTCAATTTTTAGAATATGTAGAAAAATAATGTAATTACATAATTTGAAGCCTATAGTCTTTGTTTTCTAGTGTTTATAAAAAAATTTGTGAAATCTCGTATTTTGAAGCCTATAACTTTCAATTTCTACTATAAGTAAAAAAAAAATCATGAAATAACATAATTTGAAGCCTACAGTTTTGTTTTCTAATGGTTATAGAAAAATTTGCGAAATCTCATATTTTAAAGCCTATAGCCTTCAATTTCAAGTTTACGTAAAAAAATCATTAAATTACATAATTTGAAGTCTATAGTCTTTGTGTTCTAGTGTTACTAGAAAAATTTGTGAAATCTCATATTTTAAAGCCTATAGCCTTCAATTGCTACTATATTTAAAAAAATCATGAAATTACTGAATTTGAAGCCAATAGTCTATGTTTTCTATAGTTTCTAGAAAAATTAGAAAAATCGCACATTTTAAAGCCTATAGCCTTCAATTTTTAGAATATGTAAAAAAATCATGTAATTACATAATTTGAAGCCTATAGTCTTTGTTTTCTAGTGTTTCTAGAAAAATTAGAGAAATCTCATATTTTACACTTCAATTTCCACTATATGTAAAAAAATCAAGAAATTGCATAATTTGAAGCCTATAGTCTATGTTTTCTAGAGTTTCTAGAAAAATTAGAGAAATCTCACATTTTAAAGCCTATAGCCTTCAATTTTTAGAATATGTGAAAAAACCATGTAATTACATAACTTGAAGCCTATAGTCTTTGTTTTCTAGTGTTTCTAGAAAAATTTGAGAAATCTCATATTTTAGCCTTCAATTTCCACTATATGTAAAAAAAATCTTGAAATTGCATAATTTGAAGTCTATAGTCTATGTTATTCAATATTTTAAAGGCTATAACCTTTATTTTATAATAAAACAAAAAATTTTGTAAAATTTCACAATTTAAAGTATATAACCTTCAATTTTTACTATATGTGAAAAATTCATGTGATTCAATATTTTAAAGCCTATAGCCTTTATTTTATAATAAAACCAAAAAATTTTGGAAATCTTACATTTTAAAGTATATAGCCTTAAATTTGTATTATATGTGAAAAATTCATGTGATATATTTTAAGGTCATAGTTTTTATTTTATGATACAACCAAAAAATTGTAAAATCTCATATTTTAAAGTATATAGCCTTCAATTTATATGATATGTGAAAAGTTCATGCGATTCAATATTTTAAAGTTCATAATCTTTATTTTATACTACAAACAAAAAAATTGTGAAATCTCACATTTTAAAGTATATAGCTTTTAATTTCTACTATACGTGAAAATTTATGTGATTAAATATTTTAAAAGATATAGTCTTTAATTTATTATATAACTAAAAAAATTATAAAATCTCATATTTTAAAATATATAGTTTTCCTTTTAATATTTGTACTATTTCTCATGCAAAAATGCTAAGAGGAAAGCATTGGCTATTTGAAGAGGTTTTTTCTTTTTCTTTTTGTGTGGTAAAATGGAGCAAAGCCCAATTTTGTATAGCCCATTCAGGTCTCCAGCTAGCCCAAAAAAGCCCATCATAATTTTGTGCTTATAAATTTGACTTTATTGGCTCTTTTATATATTACCGAAGAAGAAGAAAAAAAAAAACCTAGTATGGAAAATGACAGAAATGAGGATTTTTTCCCCCAAAAAATAAAAAAATACATTATTTTTACAAATACAATGAGAGATACATTAATTCTACTTCATGTCCTGAATTTGGAATTATTTGTGCAAATCGTAGCACTGCTATAATTACCCCTTAAATTATCTACAATTACTCCTTAAATTATTTCTACAAATACACAATGTCCGGTCAGTATCTTCATATATACAAAATGACTGAAAATATACACTATGCACTCATATGCATCATCAAGGAACATTAAAACTAATGCTCGAGCGAGTATAATTTTAATAATATTAATAATAATAAAAATATTATTAATAATATGGTTAATATTATTTATAATATTCGTATTGATAATAATAATAATAATATTAATTATTATAATAATATTAATGATATTTATTAAAATAATATTTTTAATATAAAAAATATAATTTAATAATATTATTAATATTAATTATTTTAATTTTAATAATTAATTATAATAATACTAATTTTAATAATATTAATAATAATACA
The DNA here is from genome assembly GCA_013621005.1 of Aeschynomene evenia. NCBI lineage: Eukaryota > Viridiplantae > Streptophyta > Magnoliopsida > Fabales > Fabaceae > Aeschynomene > Aeschynomene evenia. The sequence goes on along the minus strand of CM024264.1, from coordinate 2,232,259 downwards.
AATATTAATAATGTTAATAGTAATATTATTATTAATAATATGGTTAATATTATTTTAAATATTAATAATGATAATAATAATATTAAATATTATAATAATATTGATTAATTAAATAATATTAATATTAGTAGTAGTAATATTATTAATAATAATAATAATATTATTATTATTATTGGTAATAATATTATTAATTAATAATAATATGAATATTAATAATAATATTAATATTAGTAATAATATTATTAATAATAACAATAATAATATTAATTATAATTAATTTTAATAAATAATATAATAATATAAATATTAATAAAGTTAATAATAATATTAATAATAATATATTATAGGGACAAAATTGTAATTTTATTTATAACTCAATATCTTATCTCATATATCCAAACACAAAACACTATACAGGACAATGTTATGTCTTGTCTCATAATATTATCATTATTATTAATTAATATTATTAATATTGTTAATATTATTATCATCAATAATATTATTATTATTAATTGTTAATATTAATTATAATTAATATTATTATTTATATTATTAATATTATATTTATTAATTATCATTAATTAATAATATTAATATTAAAAATAATAATTATTAACAATATTATTAAATTATATTTTTTATATTAAAAATATTAGATAAATATAATTAATATTATTATTATTATTAACATTACAAATAATATTAATCATATTATTAATAATATTTGTATTATTATTAATATTATTAAAATTACACTCGCTCGAGCATTAGTTTCAATTGTTCCTTGGTGATGTATGAGTGCATAGTATGTATTTTCAGTCATTTTGTATATGTGAAGATACTGAACGGACATCGTGTAATTGTAGATATAATTAAGGGTAATATAGATAATTTAAGGGGTAATTGTAGCCGTGCTACAATTTCACTAACATTGCACCAATTGTGCCTGAAATCGTAGCACTGCTATGATTTGTACAAATAATTCCAAATTCAGGACAAGAAGTGGAATTAATGTATCTCTCACTGCATTTGTAGAAATAATGTATTTTTTTATTTTTTTGGGGGAAAAAATCCCGAAATAAGTGAAGAGTAGGTTAGAATGTTAGATTTCTTTCTCACCATTTTTTTAGTAGGTGGTGTGTAAATATATCTTTAAGTACTCGATGAGATTAAAGATATATTCTAAGTGAGGATTTGGACAAACTTCTATATTAACCTAAACTTTTGTTAAAAAAAGAGGGCTTTTATAGTACATTGATTATGGAGTTAAAAAGTAATATTTGATATTCAAAATAGTGACATTTTTTGGAAGTATAGAACTCATTCAAAATTTTTTAGTGTATCTTTAACATGTGTCCTAATAGAACCCTATTTTTTTTTTTTTTTTTAAAATGTACTATCTCATCGCTTGTTAGTAACTGAACCGACAAAAGAAGAGAAATATAATTTTTTTTTTGATAAACTGAAGAGAAATATAATGAGGTATGGAAATAAATGTCCATAAATCTAGCCACCTCATTCTCCAAGCAACAAGCCACCCTTTTGATCAATGACTCTATTAAAAAAAAAGGACGATACTAAATGAATAATACAAAACCAGCCTAATCACTCAATAAATGATATTTTGGACCATAATTACTCAGTCCATTACAATTTCAATGATTATTTGGGTCAAAACCAAAGCCAAAATAAGCTCATTGACTGTATGGACTGGTTTTTCATGGTCCACTTAGCATTATTGAAAAAATATAACAAATATAAAGCTAAATACAGCATGTCAATTCAATACTTACACAAGCTGCATTCATAATTGCCAGATATCAAATAGGGTATCTAAAATAAAGTAATACTATGTTCAAACTTCAAAGAATACATCTCACTCTTTAATGTGCTCAAATAGCTATATTAGTTTATTTTAAAGATTTAATTTTCATTCATTTATAGAGTATTATTTTTTTTATACAGTTATCAAAGTATGTATTGTCATATCAGTTATGATTGTATTTTCTCTCTTCTATTATATGAAAAGTTATACAAACAGAGTATTTTAACTGGATGATAGTGTAAAATATTTTTACATTGTCAATGTATCAAAATTAAACTCTTATTTTAAACTCTAAAGTCTAAATAATTCATTTAAAAGTTTTTACAATTTTTAAAGAATAAAGCACTCCCCTAAAGTAAAAATCATTAAAAAAAATTAAACATAATAATTCCCCTTGTTCACTTACAAATGATTAAATTTATATATATATTTTTAAAAGAAAATATTCAAACAAGTTATGTTGCATGAAACTATATAAGATTGATTTAGGTTTATTATAAGATGATACTCATCAAAGGGAATCAAATTATTCCAATGAGTAGATTCTCAAATCCAACCTATCAATCATATGATTAAGAAAAATGGGTTTGACTGGCAGGTAAACTTTGTCTTACCTCAAATTTCCTCTTCTTTTGTTCTTCATTGTTCTTATTCTTTCCTAACACAAGCTCACACCAAATCCATCAATTTCTCTGCTACCCTTTTGAAAAAAGTTTCAATTTTTAATATTATTGAATCGTTTGATTCTTTTCAGGCTTCGCTCAGTAGCAAAAAGCACAAGAACTAGAATACAAAATCATTTACCTGCTCTTTGTGCCTTTGATACTTTTGCAGGATTCTTGAGTTTATTGGATTTTCCATACTCTCTCACGAAGTGGGTATCTTTGAAAATGTTCTAGGTACTTCAATTCAACTCAAAGTTTGCATTTTGAATTTGTAACTTGTATATGTCTGTGTATTCACCTCTGAGTTTTGTATATCAGTATCATCTTTGTTCATCTATGGAGATATGATAAATTAGTGTGTGTTTATTTTGAGTTTTCAGTGCATGTTACTATGTTTTAAGGAATGTTACTTATAGTTGTTTGTTGCTGATTCTATCTGATCTAACTCTGTGTTGTTCTGAATCTTATATTAGTATTTGAAGTTGTGAATAGTGTAGGGTTTCTAGCTTTCTATTGATTTCAACCTGATCCAATCCTATTGGCATAGTTTCTATATGGAAGCTATTAGTGTTAATTTTAAGAGCTGTTATTTCCCTTTAGTAACACTTCTCAACATGGTTGGATCATAGGCATTGATGTCATTTATCTGTGGGCTTCCTATACTTGAGTGTGTTTATTGTCTCGGGTGCGCTCGTTGGGTTTGGAAGAAATGCCTATACAGTGCAGGCTATGAGAGTGAAAATTGGGGCCTTGCTACTGCAGAAGAGTTTGAGCCTGTACCCCGAATTTGTCGGCTAATTTTATCCGTCTATGAAGATGATCTTCGTAACCCCCAATGGGCTCCCCCTGGAGGCTACGGCATTAATCCTGACTGGGTTGTCTTACGAAAGGACTATGGGGATAACCAAGGTCGCGTTACTCCGTATATGATATACCTTGATCATGATCATGGTGAAATTATACTGGCTGTTAGGGGACTCAATTTAGCAGTGGAAAGTGATTATGCAGTTTTACTCGATAACAAACTTGGACAAGCAGAGTTTCACGGTGGTTATGTTCATAATGGGCTATTTAAGGCAGCAGACTGGGTTTTTGAAGCGGAGTATGAGGTTCTCAGGGAGCTTGTAGCGAAAAATCCAACTTATAGCCTGATATTTGTAGGTCATTCTCTTGGGGCTGGGGTGGTGGCTTTATTGACACTGCTAGCACTTCATAATCGAGACAAATTGGGGATTCAGAGGAACAAGATAAGATGCTTTGCGATTGCTCCTACTCGGTGCATGTCTCTCAATTTGGCCGTAAGATATGCAGACATTATCAACTCCATCGTTCTCCAGGTTGGATAGTTTCCTCTCATTATGAATTCAGTACTATACCTTAACAATTGATTGATTACTTCACTCGAACATATTCAAGTTTTGAAAGGACATGATTATATGTTAAACTTTATGAACTATGCAAAAATTTAACCGTGGATCTACTAATATTCAATTTATTAGTTTTGTGTACTAATATTCCACACTTACTTCCTCTGAAACCAGGATGATTTTTTACCTCGGACAACAACCGCTCTAGAAGATGTCTTCAAGTCACTTTTATGGTAAAGAATAATTTGTATGTCTTCCTTACCTTTTCCCCCAACAATGTGTAAGACATCAAATAAACTTCGCTTAGCTGGTACTAATCCGATAACAATGTGAAATGTGAAAAGATTCAAGTGTAAATGCATTATCATGGAATAATTCAAATTTTGTTACAAATCAGATAATTAAACTCATGCTTTGTTGAAAGTTTGATAACGTACGAATCTTTCCATGTGATAAGTTATTGGAATCCTTTTGTAAATGATACAAAAGCCATTCACTGGATTTTGGGGCTTTTATATTTGTTGTGTGAAGCATGATATAATCATTCTAATCACAGGAAACACGATTTTTATCAGTTTTCCATGCACGTGCATTGGATTAGTTTAGTAAAATTCAACTTTTTTTTTTCCCATTAAGATGAGCTAAACAAGCTGTTATCCTGTATTGGCAGTTGGCCCTGTTTGTTGTGTATAATGTGCTTAAAGGATACTTGTACGCTGGAGGAGAAGATGCTTAGAGATCCAAGGCGTCTATATGCACCTGGTCGTCTCTATCACATTGTGGAGCGAAAGCCCTTCAGGTACTGTATAATGCTCTCATTACAATTTTCACTATGTAGAAAATTTTTGGAGAGAATTCAACAGAATTAGCATGAACCATGAAGTAGTAATAAGTAACTTTTCGGTAGATTGTTGTAAATGTCCTATTGATTCACCCTTTTGTGTGCAAATGTCAAATGTGTACCCCACAAGACCTATAATGTCATTTATGAAACACATTTCTAGAATACAAGCACATTCCTGGAATACGAAATATGAAGTACTGAAAATTACATTGTAGACGGCCTACCTATATAATTTACAGTTTGAAAAAAAAAAGAGATGTTATTTAAGCTGTCTGCAGTAGTAACTTGGAGTATAGTCTCTTGTGGTTGCAGGATAGGAAGATTTCCGCCGGTTGTTAGGACAGCGGTACCGGTTGATGGGAGGTTTGAGCATATAGTTCTTTCTTGCAATGCAACTTCTGATCATGCCATAATTTGGGTAGAGAGAGAATCCCAATGGGCTCTTGAAGTAAGCTATAAGTTTCTTTCAGTATTAATTATCAGTGCTTTCTACCAAAACAAAGTACATAAACATGCAGTTGTCGGCCACTTTTCCGATTAATGCTTTAAGTGATTTTGTTTTTGTTGAAAAAATAAGGGAAGATATTACTTAGAATAGTTTCTAAGGATTGCATTAACATGATCTATCAGAATATATGAATGAAGCTCCTAAGTTTCTTAAATGCATGTCAGTTTCTAATTATATTAGCTTTTTGGTTTTTTATGATGCTAGAGTCATTATAGAAACATCAGCCATTGATTAAGAAGTTTCAGAAATCCATGTTTTCAATGTTTTTCTTGTTCTTTCCCCAACCATTATCAAGCATTTTCTTGTTCATTCAAATCATTGATTTTCTTGAAACAGTTAATGCTAGAGAAAGAACGGCATATGGAGATTCCAGCAGAACAAAAGATGGTAAGGCAGGAATCTCTAGCTCGAGAACACAGCGAAGAGTACCGCGCGGCCCTTCAGAGAGCGGTTGCTTTGGATATTCCTCAAGCATATTCACCTTCCTCATATGGAACATTCCATGGAATGCACGATGGAGAGGAGTCGGGTTCTGGAAGATCAGGTGGCAAAAGCTCCTCCTTGTTTGATAAGAAACGGACAGAGAGTTGGAATGACTTTGTCGGGCGCCTTTTTGATGTCGATGACTCAGGTCATATGGTGTTCAAGAAGACAAATATGTAAAAAAAATGGTATGGTTCTATCCAAGTTGATAAATCATTGTTTGCTTCTTTCTTGTTCTCTTCTTTCAACTCTTCTTCTTTGATAAGGTGATTAGGGATAGTATTATGCTGTGTTAGAGGGTGAGCCTCGGTGTAGCGGTAAGATTGTTGTTGTCTTGCGATTGTGTTTGGTAACAGGGATAGGAATCAAATATAGAGATGGAGATAAGTAAGGAACGTAGACATAAATACAAAGAGATAGAGGCATTAGAAGAAATTCATGTCTCGGTGACTTGTTTTCATTGTTTCCACTTTTTGGAATGGAAGTACAAAAGATTCGCTAAATTTGCATCCTAAGACTTAAAAGTTAAAACGCATATTTGTCTTTGAAACCAAATAACTTCATCCTTTTTAGGAGTTTCTGTCTCATTGTACTTAATTTTTTGTCTTATTGTCCATATCTTTTAGGAGTATAAAAAATATACAAATTTTTTGTCATCTTTATAACCAATAACCAACCACATTATTTATGTATTTTTATCTATGTATTTCTCTCTTGTATACCTCATTGAACATAACATTAACAACTATGTATGGAATCAATGGATTTTGATGTGCACTTTGCATAAATGTTAAGGGACTAGTATTATCACTTTGAATGACAAATATAAAATTTCAAGTGATTGTACTACTCTCTGGCATATGGCTGGTGATCCATATTGTTCTTGTGAACACACAATAAGCACATAATAATTCAATTATGTTTGTCGTACAATAGAAATACGTCCAACTAGAATCCAACGTGTGCTATATATAAGACATATGGTGTGCTATACGTACATGTGCTATACATATGACACACATTACGTCTTATATATAACACATGTTGAATGCCTATTGAACGTATTTCTGTTGTACGACAAACGTTATTATCATAATCATCACATTTATGAATTTGACAAATGATGTTTTTTTAGTTGTTTTTCTTTGCTTAAACCTGGTCTCAAGCAACTAGTTGGTTATTTGACCAAGTTATTTAGTCAACACTTTACATATAAGAATTAATTAATGTGAATTCCATGCATTTCGGAATAATGGATTAATATACAATTTCATAATGGTTGGTATGCTTTCATACCAGCCTGTCCTTCTGACTCTGAATTCACATTCTGATATTAGTTAGTTAATTAATTAATTAATTAAAAATCATGCTCCAAAAGAAAATAAAAATGAAACCATCTAAAATAAGACATATATCTATATTACATTAATGTCCAATTCTTGCTTTCTTATATATTATTACTTTCACCCTCAATATGATAGCTCACAATCATTAATTCCCCACCATCAATCATCACACAAGAAATTAATGTTCCTTTACATAGAATAGACACCTATAGCAAATTAAATATTTTATAAACATAAAATATTATAATAGTACACATACATTGTTTTATTTGATGACAAGTTTATTTTCATAAAAAAATTTAATTTTGATGCATAAAAGTATTTTACAATGTCATTTAATCAAAATACTCCGTTTGTATGACATTCCAGATAGTGAGAGAGAAAAAACACCATCATGACTCTGATATAATAACACATAGTTGAATTATTGTGTAAAAAAATTATACACTTCAATGGATGACAATTAAATCCTTCTTAAAATCCTACCAACTTGATAGGATTGCACCTATTCAAGACATCATAGACCATAATATTAATAAGTCTATTAAATTTTAAGAGTGATGCTGAACAAATAAAATAATAAATTCAATTCTCAACATCTTTATAGTTTATATACATTAATTAGTCTATGTGGAAGCACCAATAAGTTAGTTTAGCTTTCAACTTTATTCCATATGTCTTTGTTGGCACTTCTCCACTTAATCAAGAACAAAATGAATAAATAAATAAATAAAATAGAATAAACCAACTTGTCTAATTTCCCTTCTTATTCTCCAAGCCTCTTGACCAAACTTCTCTATAAATACATATATAAATCAAATAACACCAAAACCTTAGCACATATCTTCTTCATCTTAGACACACAATAATAATAATGTCAAAGTCCAAACCTAATTATGCTGATCTTCCAATTTTGGACATATCTCAACCATTACAACAATCTTCTCTAAAATCTCTATCAAAAGCTTGCAAAGATTGGGGTTTTTTCCACATAATCAACCATGGAATATCCAAAGATTTATGTAACAAACTCAATTCACTATCCAAATCCATATTCAACCTTCCATCAGATACAAAGCTCAAAGTTGGTCCTTTTTCCAATGTGAAATCTTACACTCCTCATTTCATTGCTTCTCCCTTCTTTGAGAGCCTTAGAGTTAATGGACCTAACTTTTATGGTTCTGCTAAGAGTTCTGAAGATGTTCTGTTTGATAAAAAGAATTCCAAATTCAGGTAAATTTATAAGCATGAATTATATCACATTTTTTTTCTATCATCAAATTAAGCGTTTAGTATTACTCTTTTGCCATTCTATATCCTTAATTTCTTTCCCCATAGAGTCTCATTTGAATCAATAAGGAGACGTGGAATTTAATGGTATAGAATCGTCAAAATCATTTTTTCGGTAAATTACACTGAACTCTTCTAAAATTCAGTGAAATTTAGTTCGACTCGTTATCTGTTCAAGTTAAATTGACCTCCCCTGAATGCATTGTTTACATGCGATAGAAGAGGAATCAACGTAATTTTTAACAGAGATTTGTATAATAATTTCATAAATTGAGGGAGTTCCTAAGCAAAATTTACAAATAACGGGTCGGTTTGAATGAATTTCACTAAATCTTACCAGATATTAGAGTAATTTATCCATTTTTTTTCTACTTTTTTGTGTGTTTTTTATTCAGTGTCCACTTTTTATGTTTAAAAAAATTACTTTCCATTTCTCTATAGCTTTTTATCTAACCAAACCTTAATTATTCTTTTTATTTCTTTTTAATATTCTTAATAGTGAAACACTGCAAGAATATTGTACCAAGATGGCAGAACTATCTGAAAAAATCCTAAAGCTTGTATTAATGAGCTTAGGTGAAGGATTTGAGAATTTGTTCTATGACAAAGAATTCAAGAATTGCCAAGGTTACTTGAGAATAAACAACTACTCTGCTCAAAATGAAAATCATGATAGTAAAGAAATTGAGGGTCTTGGAATGCACACTGATATGAGTTGTATAACAATCTTATACCAAGATGAAATTGGAGGGCTTCAAGTTAGATCAAATGATGGAAAATGGATAGATATAAACCCTTCTGAAGGGACATTAGTTGTGAATATTGGTGATATGTTTCAAGCTTGGAGTAATGATAAATTAAGATCCTCAGAACACAGAGTTGTTCTTAGAAACAACTCTGTTAATAGATTCTCATTAGCATTTTTTTGGTGCTTTGAGGATGAGAAAGTGATTGTTGCACCTAATGAAGTTGTTGGTGATGGGAATAAGAGGGTGTATGATTCTTTTTTGTGCTTGGATTATTTGAAATTTAGAGAGAATAATCAGAAGGGAAGGTTTGAGAAAGTTGGTTTTACTGTTAGAGATTTTGCTGGAATCAAGTTTCTAGTGTGATGATGAAATGGTTATGGAAAAGAAAAAATGTAGACAAGAAAAAATTGTATTTATGGAATAAATAGACAAGAAAAAAATGAAAGAGTATAATTTGTGATGGGTTTCAAATGTGTATACTTAGTTTTAGAGTTTTGTATTTTGATTTCCATTGTTTTAATTAGTGAAAGAGAGAAATAATACATTACATATTATATAGTTGAATACTAGTTTGACGTATTTATGTTGTAAAATAAATATTTCTGTTATATGGCAACTTGTATGTGAGCTGTATCAAAATTAATGAAAGTATCTGATCCCAAGACACAAATGCATGGGAGATATTAACTATGACAACATTTATGATGATAAAAAAAATAAAAGAGGGAGTACAAGTGTGAAATCATGAAAATTGAATTTGTATAAAAAAAATATTAAAATTTAACAATGAATATAATGATACAAGTGTGAATATTTAATTTATATATTAAAATAATATTTATATATTAACATTATTCATTCATCTAATCAAATGTCTTTTTTTTCACCAAAAAAAATGTCTTTTTTTATTGCAAAAATTAAAAGTGAACAAGATTTCTAGATATGTATCAATTACTCCTAATAAGCACCTAAAAAATTAAATTTTTCATTTTACATTTTAAAAAAAGGTTAGATTTGTCTTCCTTTATTCTGCCAACATTGAATGATTAGCCTCATCTTAATTATTCAGAATTTTATGATAAAAATGTAAGATGGGACCAGAGATTTTTCATATTCAAAATGTTATCTTTTGATTACTAAAAAAAAAATGTTTAACTTTTGAAAAGAAAAGCAAAGGATGAATTCCTTTATCTTTTGTATGTCTCCCACGCACTTTTTTTCTAAAAAAAAAAAAAAAAACTTTCAGTAATAATTTTCTTACATTTCATATCTTTCTCTTCCAAAAATTAAAAAGAGAAGCACTATACTATAAAAATGATGTAAAAATAATCATTTCATAATCATAACCTTATTAACATGTTTATATAGTTCAACAACTTTATAGATGACAAAATTGAATAATTTTCCCCTTTTCTTTTTGTGTTTTCCTCAAATTTGACAAAGAACGAGTGAGGATTGTGGACCAACGAGGGTTGATACAACTGCTAAGCAGTTTATTATCCCTTAAGTAAGATCTCGGATTCGAGCTTTGTAGATGGAAAAAATTCTCGTTGAGAGTCTCATCTGTCATTCCCAAGTACGCGACCCGGGACGATGGATTAGTCGGGACGAAACTCCGGACACCATGGTAAAAAAAAAAAAAACAAAAGAGAGAGGATTGTGGGTGTGGAATCAATCTCTTCATTGTATGTATACTTTAGAAGATTGATTTGTTTTTTAATTTGTATAATCATTGCCTTCTAACTATATCATATCACATGCTTTACTTTGATTAATTAAACATTTCTAACTAATTATATGCTTTACATTTGTCAGCATCACAAATAGATACACGAGAATACTATGTTGGACCCTATTGCATTTTCCTTTCTCTTTTTTAGTTTTGTCTATTATGAAAATTAAGAGAAATTATGATAGTATGATTTTTTTTTTTTAATATTTTGTGTCAATGAATATCCCCTACATTTTCTTTCTGTTGTTGGAAGAAGAAAAAAATATACAATTAAGATAACAAGTTAATTATTTGGAAATGATATCCACAGATTAATTATCTACAAGATAAGACTAGTTAATTAATTAAGGAGTAGACTAAATATATAATTAAGCTAATAGCCAATGATTCATGTGATACGTATATCTTTTTTTAAAAAATTAAATTATGCCATTATTCAAAGTAGAGATTGCACGCAAATTAGTTGAGCAAGCCATTTATCTTCAAAGCATAGTTATCAGACTCGACCGGGACTTCACTCGGTCGAGGCACTAGGTCACTGGGTTAGTGGTTCAACCAGTGGTCAATGGTTCAACCGGTTGATAATTAAACCGGTCTATTAAATATATTTTAATTTATATATAAAATAAAATTTTTAAAAAATTATAGTCTATAATAAATAAATTTAATAGATAATCAAACAGCATCCAAAATCATAGCTTAGTGGTTTATATGTATATTATTATCTAACAACACCAGGGTTCGAATCACTTAGCAAGCTTTTATGTATTGTTAATTTAAATTTAATTCAACTAAGAATGTATAAATATATTAATTGGCACTATAGAAATAAAGAGCTTCATTGGCTTAGTGGTTTGGCTCAATCCACCTTTGCTTAAGGTCTCAAGTTCGACTCTCACCTTTGGAAGTTTTGAAGTATTTTCCAAATTTCCTAGGTTGGTGGGTCAGGCCGGATTGGGTTTGCGGGTAAGTGGGCTGAGTCCGAAAAGATGCATGACCCGGTCCGAGTTATCAAACCCGGCCGGGTCGCCGATTTTGATGGGATCCTGCCGAGTCGAACCGGTTTTCACCGGTTCTGATGCGTAACCGATCCGAATGCAGACTCGAACCGGTTGAACGGACCAGTCCGAACCGGGTTTTACAACACTGCTTCAAAGATTAGGCAATATTAAACTAAAGAATCATATAATCATGATTCACACATTAGACAATACAAATATTTTGCACACACAAGGAATAAAAAAAACAGAAAACTAATTGATGCCAATATAATAAAAATTTTGACAAAGTTGTAATTCACAATTAAAGAGAAAATCCACACTATTCTAATAATTAATAGAGATATGATTGAAAAAGAAAAACCAAAAAGAAATGATTGAAAAGGCTTGAAAATAGATAATGTTTTAGTATATTCCGCATTCTGCATTCCTTATTACTATGTTACTTTATATTTAATTTTATATCTTAATTTTTTTTTCTCTTATAAAGGTATTCAAAGAAAAAATAATTAATATTGTCTATTATTCTTAAATGGAATCATATTAATAGAAAAAATAAAAAGTAAAAAAATTAACACTTAATAAAAAATTGAAAGAAGGAGTAAGAAAATAAAGTTGCACACATACTATTACCTATAACTTTTGACCTAATAATAAACACTTCAAGTCTTCAACCAACAAACATAACAACCTAACTTAAATTGCACAATAATTGAGCTCTAAATATAACCCTAAGAATGAAGAAAGCAATTTATAAGCACAAATTACAAATAGCCAAAATGTCTCAAATTATTATTTTGAAGGAAACCACAATAGACAAATCAAATATTTCCAGAAACTTTGCATAGTGCTTCTCTTATCATTCCTGGTGGTGCAGTTGCTGCTCCTCTAAACTGAAACCAAAATTATAAATTGGTCAAACTTCACTACAATGATTAAACAGAGAGAATAACTGTTACTTTTTTATCAAATCTAATGATTTTAGCCCTAAAAGCATTAGATTTGATCATATTAGTTAGCAATTATGTTACGACGGACTAAACGCCTACTATTAAGCTAAAAGCTATAAAACCCGGCTATATAAATCTATGTCGTCACACTGGTATCACTTGTTGGATCAAATACCTACTACTAAATTAAAAGTTATAATCGTCAACAGATGTGCAATTTTATTTCCTTATAATTCAAATTCGCATCTAGTTTGAGAGACTACACCTAAACCATAGGTCAAACAGTTAAACCTATCGAATTCTAAAGGTGACACTAACCGAATAGAGCCAACAATTTATTTCAATGACTAAAATGTTATTTTCCCCCCAAAAAAGGAAAATTTATTAGAACTTTACTATATAGTGAACAAGAGTAATGCTAAATGTACACCATAAAATCAGCCATCATCAGACACCATGTGTAATAATCCAACATTTCGAAACTAGTAATCCGACTTTTATTATTAGTTTCAAAATGTTGGATTATTACATGGTGGCTGATGGTGACTAATTTTGTGGTGTACATAAAGCATTTCTCTAGTGGACAAAAAGTAGAAATGACAAACCTTGGATTTGAGTGTCAAACTGAGAACACCTTTAATAGTAGATGATTCAACAGTGTGAGCATCTAAATGCAGATTGTTTATAGCATCCATGATATCATGCAAAATGTATTCCCTATAAGGACATTTCATCTCAATCAGCACCTCATCATGCTCTTTCATCTTAACTTTCACATCTAAGGGCTTATTAGCTTCTCCTTCAGGAACTCTCTTTTGTTCTGTTTCTGTCTCATCAATCTCACAAGCCTTCCTCTTGTTGTTCATCATCATCCAAGGATTCATCATTCCCTTTTGAACCTTTCCGGCTTCGTAGTTATCCGATATCTGCTCGAGCACTTCCGGGCATTTCCTTCGGGTTCTTCCTTCCGAATCTGTTATGTCCATGTGAGATTCTAGCTCTTCAACTCTTGCCTCAAGCTCTTTCAAGTACTTGATTGTGTCACCAAGCATTGAAATCTTGTCCACCTTCAAATCACATCATCAAATACTTCAAAAGATTTCATTTGTGCTTTAAATCTAAAAGGCGCATTCGGTTTCAGAAAACAGTTTTCAATTTTCAGTTACTTAACTTACAAGTTATAGTCCATACATGGTAAAATTAACTTAAGCATAAGAGGAAAAAAAATGTAAATACCTACCTCACTTATAGAATGATGAATTGTAGAATTGAGAACATGTAAGCTTTTAGTTTGTGTTATTTTATCATCACATTCTTTTGTGTCATTTTCTTTTCTTGACTTGGTAAAGGGGCAACTCCTATGCATAAGAGGGACATTAAACAATGTCTTCTTTAACATGTTTTGGTCCAACCTTGGCCTTTTCCTATCAGCATTTCCTCCTTTCTTCCACTTCAAGAAACTCGATCTGCAATTCGAGCTACTAGCATACGGATTCTGGTTAAATGCCGATGAGTTTCCGAGGATAGCACATAGAGTTCTTTTGTAGTTCAAGTCTTCTTCATCAGGATCATTAGCACAATTTTCTTGCTGATCAAGTCTCTTTTGTTGAACTCGGCTCGCGATTTTAGAAGCCTTGCATTGGTTCTCAGAGGCCTCTGATATGCAATCACAAGAACTCAGGGAATCCGGTGCGCCATCGTCCGTGAAGTGAACTTGAGATGGCCCTCCATTGACTCCCTCCATCATGGACTCGCCAGCCCGGCAGCGATCCTCGCAGCCATTAGAAAATCCATCAGGAGAGTCCATGTTGGAGTCTTCATTGTTGTCTTCTTGCAGTTCCTTGATTGGATCTTGATCAAGCTTGATTTCTTCAGCTTGGGAACACGAATTCTCCAAAGGCGCCGCATCTAACATACCGTGGTCGCCCTTGTTACACGCTGGATATTTGTCATCGTCCGGTTTATTGAGTTCAGATGAGGATTTATCAGAGCAAATAGGCTTTGAAAATTCCAAGAAACAAGCCTTGACATGTTGAATAAGATTAGGATCCTCTGGCACCTATCAATTAGCAGACCAAAAAAGAAGAGCTTAGTGTTAAAACAAACTATCTGATACATTTTGATGCCAGATACATATCATATTGGATATTTTCAGACGATTTTACTTGTATTTCACAGGTTTAGTTTAATCTGTATTGTATCTTTGTACCGTACCGAATACTTTGTACTCGTATCCGTGAAACCAAAGTTTGGAAGAATAACACAATAATGGAAAGTAGAAAAGGAAGTTACCAATTCTGTTGTGCCAATCTCTATTACGCCTCCAAGATAGGGAAAACACACCACAGTCTGAAAAACATACACAAGTTTCAAACACACAATAATTAACATTATTATTAAGATCTATGTCACTGCTATAAGGTAACATTTTTATCTGCTATAACCTTAAGGTATAGGGAATGTGTTGTTATACCTGAATTGATGCACTCTGAAGGTAGCAATTGATATCAAAAAGTTCAGATGATGAAAAAAAGTGTCAAAAGATTAAGTTAGTTTTCTCTAGCACTTGAAAAAATCATCAAGCAATAATCACTTTAGAGTCATATGTTATAACAATCAAAAAGCAAAAACAAATATTTTTGGGGGTAAGATCCAACCTTTGCTAGCAAAGAACGAGAGAAAACTTTGTTATCTGCATGTTGAGCATTGCATAACCATATTGTTTCACCACTTTCTAGTGCTTTTCCAGGTAAACTGTGTTACAAGAAGATATATATATATACAATTATATATCCACCATGGTGAAACACATAAATAAAATAAAACTTAAAAAGTAAAACTACAAGGACTTCTACAGCAATAATGTTTGCTGTATAACAGAAATACATTCAACTAGTATCTAACATGTGCTATGTGTCATACGTAATGTGTGCGTTGGATACTAGTTGGATATATTTCTGCTATACAACAAACGTTAGTGCTTCTACAGAAAGGAATTAACTAATTAAAAGCTTTACTTCCTTTAATGAATTTGTATGTTAGGATAAGTGATAAGTCTATAGTGGGTTCAAGATAAACTTATAATCAAAATGGAAAAAAAAATACATGTTAGAAATCCTTACCCCTTTAATTAGGGATTTTGTTGGGTCAGACCGGATTAGTCAGGTTCCTAGTAATAGGTCTCAGATACCGGTAATTCTATTGAGACCAAAAAGAAAAACCCTATAATTAAGGACTTCTTTCGAGTAAGACCGGATTAGTTAGTCGAGTTCCTAGTAATAGATCCCGGATAGAAGTGATTCCGTCGAGGCCAAATATGAAACGCCCTTTTATTAGGGACTTCTGTTGGGTCAAGTCAAATTAGTCGAGTTTCTAGTAATAGGTTCCGAATACCCGTAATTCCATTGAGACAAAACATATAAAGGAAATGAGAGGATTACTAAAATGAAGCCATGATGAGAGGTTATACGATCGTGTTACCTTTGATTGGGGTAGAATACAAAGGACATGCAAACCAAGTAATACCACTCAGAGTCAGAGAGATCTTCAGGGGATAATGCAGCAGAAGGCCTTTTTGTTTGAGGATCAGCTTCACCAACAAGTAAGAACTTGTATAGTTCCTTCAGTTGCTCACTCCTCTGAAGCCCTATTTTGTCTGCTTTAATCTCCATTGTTTGCACTGTCTTCCTTGTCTTTATGTCCCCATTGTAGTATCCATCCCTCCATTCCAGCACTCTACATACATGTTCATCACATCATTTAGGTCAAGCCGAAAAACTCGCTTCAATCCGGGGTCAATAATAAGGCTGCGTTTGGTTATGTGTACAAGACATGTACAGACAGATACACAAAAATATAAAGTCTTTGTATAACGTTTTGAATGATTTATGTCTCATTCTGATTAATTTTTTTGTGCTCTTTGTCTCGTCGTCATAACCAAACACATTCCTTATACAGTTTTGTCATGTATACCTCACCAAACGCCGCCTAAGGAATTATAGAGGTACTTATAGAGAACTTGTTAAGAGAATAACTCATATCAAAGCAATGTAAAAGTGAAATAATCCTCATTTGCACAAATCATTTTACATTGTCTCATTTAGTAATAACTCTAAGATTAGGTTCTTTTCCACCTCAAATCTACTCATCAAAATCTATAATTCCCATTTAAGGATAGCTAAGAAAAAAAGGAAGTAGAAATAGTAAGTCTCAAAAGTTCCCAAAAAGAAACAATACACATGGAAGTGTTCATCAAAACAAGATTCCAAATTAAACAAACAACTACTCAAAACAGAACTTCTCATACTAGTGTGACCAGAACCAAATATAAGAACATATATATATAATAACTGAAGCAGAAAACTAAAGACACATTAGTGAAATAAAACAAAACAAAACTGAAATTTAAAAGGGTATGTTCTGTTTTTGTTATTCTTACCCTTGTTGGGTTGTTGAAGGTGCCCAGAAAATTCCATAACTCCATTGAACACTTCTAACTGCAATAGCTAACTGAGTACTCAAACTGTTCTTCTTCTTCTTCTTCTGCTTCTTCTCATGCTTTGGAGAAGCCATTCCCTTTTCAAGTCTCATCAAATTTCACTTTGAAAATTTGTTCTCATGTTATGGCTATTTTTATCACTTTCATTTTGGTCATAAAATAGAACAAGAAGTAGAAGAAACCTTTACCTGATACTTTATCCTCACAACAGTTGATTGAAAAATGAGTAATGAATAATATTTATATAGACATTTAAAATTGAATATTTTTGAGACATTTATCGTGATCAATAGTAAATAAAACAAGTTAAACCAATTTGGGTTGGGTTTGTTAAGTAGTTAGCTTACTTGACCGTATAAGTAAGGGTTGGGGGTTTGATCCCCGCCTTGTGTATGCAGCAATCTGTTAGCTCCACACCGCAACAGATTAGTCATTAACTTATTGAGTTGGAGATACCATTAGTCCAGTACCAAAAAAAAAAATAAAAGAAATTGGAATATAATCATATAATAAAGAGTGAAGTACCAAATTAACCCCCGAAAGATTTTGTCGCTGACAAAATCACCCCCAAAACATTTTAACGACAAAATAGTTCCCCAATGATGTTTAAAGTTTGACAAAAGACACCCACCGTGAACTTTCTTCAACGGACGTTAACTACAGTGATGAGATGGAACATACAGTGCCACTGTGGATATTTCTATACAATCAAAATCCCTAATTAATGTCTCTTTCCCCAAATTTATGAATTGAAACTCTAATTAGTGTCTTTTTTAGGGATAATGAGGGAGAGAGTAGAAGATGATTTAGGGTTTCAATTCATAAATTTGGGGAAAGAGACACTAATTAGGGATTTTAATTGTATAGAAATATCCAAGGTGGCACTGTGTACTCCACCTCATCACTGTAGTTAACGTCCGTTGAAGAAAGTTCAGGGTGTCTTTTGTCAAAAGTTAAATATCATTGGGGGGCTATTTTGTTGTTAAAATGTTTTGGGATGATTTTGTCAGCGACAAAATCTTTCGGGGGTTAATTTGGTACTTCACTCTATAATAAAATCACATCAAAATTTAACAATGGTAAATGTAAATGTCGATGCGGGTACGAAAAAATACTTTAAAATAGTTTTTTTTTTATTGAAAATTGATATAGTACAACATAAAATTTAAATTTTTTTATGGTAAAAAGTAACACTTGAATGAAAGAATCAGTTAATATTTTCTTTCTATTTTTATTCACCATGTGGCACTACTTTTTGTAAACTGAAGAATCCAAATTCTCTGTGTACGATTTTTTTCTGAACACACACTCAGCAATAATGTCAATGTGTCAAATTGCTCATCATCACACATTAATTTAACTTTATTTTACTCTCACAATTTAGATTAATGTACAGTTATTAAACACTTTAAATCATTCACTATTCACTAAATTGGGAATTTTGTGGATGGTTAAATTCGTTTATTTTGAATTTTTATATTAATTTTTAAATATTTAAATAAAAATAAAAGATTGTAAAAATTTTCGAGCACACATTAAATATGTTATTCTTAGATCATGTATAAATCTTTAAGCTTATATATGTTTTACATCAATTTGGTTTTATGTTTCTCTCAAATTCACTATTAGAAAAATGAGTATTTTTAGCAATTAAAATATTAAATAAGTTAATAAAAGTATTGTCAATAAAGTAATGTCGAAAGTTAGTGACCGTCGAAAATACTTAAAAGTAGTTTATAAATATTTTCAACGGTCACTAATTGTCAAAAGATAACTTATACTTATTTTCAACTATGAATAGTGTTGATGTAACTTTTTTTACAATATTTTTATCAATATTTTTCGATAATTAAGTGTTGAAAATAACTATTATTTTTATAGTGATTTAAGATTAATTTATATATCACACAATTAAAATATATTTACCATCAAATTGGTGTTGTTTAAATTAAATTTAATATTAGTTTATTCCTCAAATTAAATTTGGAGGGATTATTTTAGTTTTAGGTCAAGTGTCTCATGGCACTATCTTATTCACAAAATATTCAGACAAGTTTCATCACTCTATATCATGCTTTATGTTCCCTCTACGCAAGACTTTCTACATGAATGATTATATTTTTTATTTGTCTCTTTTTTATTTTTCTTTTATTTTGGTTTGAATCTTACTGATATTTTGTTAAATTTGAAAGGGAAAAAAATATTAATTTAATGTGATCTCAACATTTTTATTTAGCAACCAATATCTTTTTTGATAATTGGTGGTGAAAATATTATTAAGCGCACCACCACAATATTATTATATCAACTCTATTTATATATCTATATATATTATTAAGAATCGAACCTCTAAGTAAGTAGATGCTTAAAGAGTTCAGCTAACTTTCAATTATATTAGATCCGGTGATACTAGGTTAAGACATTGTAGATAATTATTCGTACATAGTTGTTGTTGTTTATAAATTATTGTCTGTTTAAAGGCATGGCCCCTCAAAGATTGAATCTTTGTGCTAGCTATTCTGTCAAAGCTTTGTTTTTTTGTCCTGAAATGTTTTTCTCATCAAGAGAGATGAAATCATAAGTAATGATCAGTCTTATTATTAATAAGGAAATTCAAATTAATAACCCAATCTTCATACTCGCTCCTTCCTTACTAACTAGTGATTTTTTGCTATGTTTAATTTTTATTATAAAAAATGAAATATTTGGAGCACAATAAAAATTATCAAACAGTTAAATATTATGCACACAACATATATAATATAAACTACATAACGTATATTACATGCACTGCATAACATATTACATGGTACAACATTATCTTTCTTTGTAACATGTGATATATGTTGTGCATATTATGTGATATATGACATGCACAACATGTAATATTCGTTATACAATTTATGTTATGCACAACTTGTTAGCTGTTTTGACTGATTTTTTATTTTACTTGTAACAATACTCCAAAAAAAAGGTTTAGATTAGGAGAGATAAATTTAACATAGACAAAAGACTAAACCAAATAGATTTTATTGACTTTTATGTGACTTTACCAAAGATAAATAAAAAGAAAGAAAGAAAGAATATTGACATGATGAAACAAATTAAATTTAATAAAACTCACTATCATTGTTTACCGAGAAGAATAATTATTATATTAGATATGTATTAGAAATATATTTCATAATTACTAGTTAAAATGTAAAATGAGATTATTTTTAAAATATGACCCATCACCTTTAATATCTATTTTTATTGTAAATTAAAATAAGTGTCATTTGCTAACGCTAAAAGGGACATATAGGAATTTCTCACTCTTTATAATTTATATTTTCCATTTTTTTTTTTGCTTCCATTAATCTCTTATATAGGTGTATTCTTAATGATTCGGATCCTCTGAAATGAAGAATTTCACATATATAGATAAATAAAAATGAAAATGGATATCTAAAAGTGAAATTTCCTCATTTTATCTTCTAGTTCTATACCTAAAAGTTCCTTAATTATCATTAAGCTTTTTGTCTTTAAGGTAATTAAAGCACCAGCCCCTACATATATATATATAGCCTTTGTGTATGTTCTTAATTTTCTTTGTCCCCACAAGTACCAAAGGGAAAAAGAAAAAAGAAAATAAAATCTAGTGGCCCACAATTATCATATATAAACCTAGACACTGCATGTGTGTTTAGTTAAGATTGCTTTTGATTGAAAATGACTTGTAATCAAAATTTTGTTGAGTCAATGCTTGAATGAATAAATGGTTCTAGAACATGCCTTGATTTAGGGAAAATTAATTTTAAAAACATATTAAAAGGTAATATTTAATTTTAAAGAGATAAAATAGGGTTCTAGATCGAGAACACGCCTTGATGCATTATTATTTGTATTGTAATTTAACATTCACAGTTGGTCCATGAACTATGGGAGCGAGGTTATAAGTTTGACTCCAACCCTAACTCTTTAATTTATCCCTCAATTAAAAAATAAAAAATTAACATTATTGTTGACCACTTAAGGTTGGGCAAATTAGAGTCCAGAGTAATTCACAACATGTCACACTGAAACTATTTGATTTGTGTAATTTATCTTATATCGATCGTGGAATAAGACTTGTTGTAGCCGCTTAAGGATTAATACTAGAGATAAGTTAATTTTTATCTTTTCATAAACTAAATTAATTCCATATATAATATATATATGGTCATGTTTGATTTAGAATTAATACAATACATGTATAATACAATAAATTTTGTGTATTTTATTTTGTGTTTATTTTAGTAAGTATATAATAAATTTGTACATGTATTTGTATAAAGTTTTGTTATAGAATTTCGATAAAAATGAGAAGGACAAATGATGGAATTGTGGAAAAAATTACATGATACGCTTGGAACAAAATTTTCATTAAAATCCTTGTACCAACTCATATATTTTGTGTATCTACTCTAAGTGTTATAGTACAGAAAAAATTTGTAGAGGTATACAATTTGTCTTATATGTGTCTATATTAAACAAATATATTATTTTCTATTATGTATTGTATTTTTTATTTTGTATGTATATCTTTCATAGACTACTTAATAAATTGATGTGAAAAAATATTTCAAAAATTATTAAATTAGTGTTAATTAGTATCACATTTATCTCTGAGAGAACAAATTGGACAAGTGGTAATTAATTTATTCTAATATTATTGAAAAAAAGGGACATATTGTAACTAGGTCTAGAATGAATTATTAGTTGAAGAATTCTTGTAAATAATGGCAACAAATAAAGAGATGAAATACCCAAAAATAAACTCATACAAGTAGTAATATCATTATACTTTTGTCAATATATAATGTAAGATAGTTCAAGTATTTCATACTTATATCACATAGACCTTATTGCTCAACATAAAACAATAATGTTGAATAATTTATTTTTTAATTTAAACCCTAGGTTTTAAATAATAGGACATGGATGTAAACATACACATCGAAAAGGACCATGTCCAAGACATTCTCCATGTCCTTGAAATTCTATGGCACATTTTTCTTGACACTCTGTAAGGTTGCATTCATTTGAATCCAATACTTTCTCACATACTTCTTGTGCCACCACTTTGCTTCTTGTTGTTGTAGAAACTACATACAAAAATGCATATTATATTAGAGTTTAATTTCAATCAACTGTCAGTATAAAATAATATTACACAGATATTCAATCATGAATTGATACATCAGCAGAAGTCTTTAACACAACCGCCCACTAACTAAAAAGACACATAAATCAACAGATATGATTGGCTGACAGTGTAAAATTTTTTAAACTATCAGTGCATTACAATTAATCTCTTATTATTATTGTTAGAAAAAATGATATAATAATGACACATTGAAAAAATAATATTTTCACAAACAATCAAATGTGTATTAATATTATGAAATTAGATATAGATGAAATAATACATACCTAGAATTACAAGGACAAGAACAAAAATTGTTGTGGGAGAAATTTTAGCCATGATGATGTATGTGTGGTAACTACAATATGAAAAATATAATATTGAATTGAACTTGAAAATGAGGAATAGGTTTATATAACCTAGGTTGTTGATTTTGGTCAACATTATATTACTAAAATTCCTTTTTTTGTGTGGAACAATATATATATACATATTAAAACAATATATCTTCCTAACATTTTAGAAGTTTTTTTATGACCAAAAATATCTCCCGAAATTCTAAATATCTGAATACAAAAGAAAAAATAAAAAGAAATGGTGATAAAAGATAAAAGAACTTTTACGAGTATTAAATAGTCAAATATTTCATTAACAAATTTGTTTGAAAGTTTTAAACAGTCAAATATTTTCATTTATTTGTAGACTTTTTATATTAATTACCATATATATGGATGAATGAAATTCCTGATTTCATCTTATTTTTTCCTTTGCATCCAATCTTACAACTTTCCACTATTAGCAAGTTTAGTTCCATAATTTATTTTGGAAAAAAATGAAAAATTATTACACTATGTCATGACCAACTTTAATGAAATCATCAAGCATACGTTACTTAATTTTTTAATAAAAACTAGTGTATTATCCGTGCGATGCACGAGAATTATAAAAATATTAATAATAACATAAGTAACTAAGTATATATAAATTTAAAATTGAAATGAATTATTATGAAATTAAATAATTTTTTAGATATAGTAGAAATTGAAGACTATATACTTTAAAATGTGAAATTTCTTTATTTTTTTAGAAACATTATAAAATAAAGACTACAGACTTTCAATAATAAAATTACATGTTACATATACTACAAATTTAAGGCTATAGACTTTAAAATGTGAGATTTCTCCAATTTTTCTAGAAACACTATAAAACAAATATTATAGACTTCAAATTATGAAATTTTATGATTCTTTAACATATACTATAAATTGAAGAATATATATTTTAAAATGTGAAATTTCTCTATTTTTCTAAAAATGCTACAAAACAAAAACTATAGACTTCAAATTATGAAATTACATGATTTTTTAAATATAGTAGAAATTGAAAGCTTATATACTTTAAAATGTGAAATTTCTCTATTTTTCTAGAAATGCTATAAAACAAAGATAATAGACTTTAAATTATGAAATTACATGATTTTTTAACATATAGTAGAAATTGAAGGCTATATTGGGATTTCACTATTTTTCTAGAAACATTTTAAAACAAAGACTATAGACTTCAAATTAAGAAATTATATGATTTTTTGACATATAATTAAAACTGAAGACTATATACTTTGCAATATGAGATTGTTCTATTTTTCTAGAAACACTATAAAACAAAGACTATAAACTTTAAATTATGAAATTATATGATTTTTTTTTACATATAGTAGAAATTGAAGACTATATACTTTAAAACGTGAGATTTCTCTATTTTTCTAAAAATGCTATAAAACAAAGACTATAGACTTCAAATTATGATATTACATGATTTTTTTTTACATATTCTACAAATTGAAGGCTATAAATTTAAACTTTAAAATGTGAGATTTCTATAATTTTTCTAGAAATACTATAAAACAAAAACTATAGACTTTAAATTATGAAATTATATGATCTTATTACATATAGTAGAAATTGAAGACTATATAATTTAAAATATGAGATTTCTCTATTTTTCTAGAAACACTATAAAACAAAGACTATAGACTTTAAATAATGAAATTACATGATTTTTGTACATAAAGTATAAATTGAAGACTATATACATTAAAATGTGAGATTTCTCTAATTTTTCTAGAAACACTATAAAACAAAGATTATAGACATCAAATTATGAAATTTCATGATTTTTTTATATATAGTAGAAATTGAAGGTTACGTTATATACTTTAGAATGTGAGACTTATCTATTTTTCTAAAAACACTATAAAATAAAGACTATAGTATTCAAATTATGAAATTAAATGATTTTTTTACATGTAGTAGAAATTAAAGGTTATATACTTTAAAATGAGAAATTTCTCTATTTTTCAAGAAATGCTATAAAACAAAGACTATAGACTTAAATTATGAAATGACATGATTTTTTTACTTAAAGTATAAATTGAAGACTATATACTTGAAAATGTAAGATTTCTCTAATTTTTCTAGAAACACAATAAAACAAATATTATATAGACTTTAAATTATGAAATTACATGATCTTTTAACATATAGTAGAAATTGAAGGCTATATACTTTAAAATGTGAGATTTCACTATTTTTCTAAAAATTTTATAAAACAAATAATATAGACTTTAAATTATGAAATTGCATTATTTTTTTTACATATAGAAGAAATATTGAAGGCTATATACTTTAAAATATGAGATTTTTCTATTTTTCTATAAACATACAAAACAAAGACTATAAACTACAAATTATGAAATTTTATGTTTTTGTTTTAAATATAGAAGAAATAATTGGAGGCTATATAATTTAAAATGTGAGATTTCACTACTTTTATAGAAACACCATAAAACAAAGACTATAGACTTAAATTATGAAATTAAATGATTTTTTTACATATAGTAGAAATTGAAGGCTATATACTTTAAAATGTGAGATTTCTCTATTTTCCTAGAAACACTATAAAACAAAGACTATAGATTTCAAATTATGAAATTTTGTGATTTTTTTAACATATAGTAGAAATTGAAGACTTTATACTTTAAAATGTGAGATTTCTCTTTTTTTTCTATAAACAGTATAAAACAAAGTCTACAGACTTTAAATAATGAAATTACATTATTATTTTTACATATACTATAAATTGAAGGCTATAAATTTTAAAATGTGAGATTTCTCAAATTTTTCTAGAAACCCTAAAAAACAAAGACTATAGACTTTAAAATATGAAATTACATGATTTTTTTTACATATAGTAGAAATTGAAGGCTAAATACTTTAAAATGTGAGATTTCAATATTTTTCTAGAAACATTTTAAAACAAAGACTATAGACTTTAATTTAAGAAATTCCATGATTTTTGAACATATAGTAAATATTGAAGACTATATACTTTAAATTATGAGATTTCTCTATTTTTAATAGTAGAAATTGAAGGCTTATATACTTTAAAATTATATGACTTTTTTACATATAGTAGAAATTGAAGGCAATATACTTTAAAATGTGAGATTCCTCCATTATTCTAAAAATGCTATAAAACAAAGATTATAGACTTCAAATTATTGTATTACATTATTTTTTAAATATAGAAGAAATTGAAGGCTTATATACTTTAAAATGTGAGATTTCTCTATTTTTTCTAGAAATACTATGAAACAAAGGCTATAGTGTTTAAATTATGAAATTACATGATTTTTTAACATATAGTAGAAATTGAAGGCTATATACTTTAAAATGTGGGATTTCACTATTTTTCTAGTAACACTATAAAATAAAGACTATAGACTCTAAATAATGAAATTACATGATTTTTTTACATATAGTAAAAATTGAAGACTATATACTTTAAAAGGTGAGATTTCTCTATTTTTCTGAAAATGCTATAAAATAAAGACTACGGACTTTAAATTATGAAATTACATGATTTTTTATATAAAGTATAAATTGAAGACTATATACTTTAAAAATTGATATTTATCTATTTTACTAAAAATGATATAAAACAAAGACTATAGACTTCAAATTATGATATTACATTATTTTTTATAAATAGTAGAAATTGAAGGCTTATATACTTTAAAATGTGAGATTTCTCTAATTTTTCTAGAAACACTATAAAACAAAGATTATAGACTTCAAATAATGAATTTTTATTATTTTTTTACATATTGTAGAAATTGAAGGTTACGTTATATACTTTAAAATGTGAGATTTCTCTATTTTTCTAAAAACACTATAAAATAAAGACTATAGACTTTAAATTATGAAATTACATGATATTTTTACATATAGTAGAAATTGAAGGCTGTATAATTTAAAATGTGAGATTTCTCTATTTTTCTAAAAACAATATAAAACAAAGACTATAAACTTTAAATTATGAAATTACATGATTTTTTTACATATAGTAGAAATTGAGGCTATATATTTTAAAATGTGAGATTTCTCTATTTTTCTAAAAATGCTATAAAAAAAAGGATGATAGACTTTAAATTATGAAATTACATGATTTTTTTACATATTGTAGAAATTGAAGGCAATATACTTTAAAATGTGAGATTTCTCTGTTTTACTAAAAATGATATACAACAAAGACTATAGATTTTAAATTATGAAATTACATGATTTTTCTACATATAGTTGAATTTGAAGACTATATACTTTAAAATGTGTGATTTCCCTATTTTTCTAAAAATGCTATAAATTAGAGACTATAGACTTAATTTTTATATACGTATTTTAAAAGAATAATGTTATGTGTACAACATAAAATTAACTATTATATATATATAATAGTTCAAGTTTTTAAGACTATTACTCCAAGTTTTAAAATGTTGGATTAATATATAATTTAAAAGTTAAATTAATAGTTTTTAAAAGTTAAATTATTATATATAACAATTAATGATGATTAATTTAATAATGTACAAAATATATTTCTCTTTTTAAAATATATACTTACGAACATTTAAAATCAATTATTCAAAAACTGTTTTAAACTTAAACTTTTTTCTAGTCGTCTTATAAAAAAGGTTTCATTTATCATTCGATAGAACACATAAATCCTACTTAAATACTATTCACATTTTATCTTATTTAAAGATAGATTATTCATTAATAAGAAAATTCATATAAATAACATAACTCTATTTATAAGCACATAAATGTCAAATTAGCTAGGTCAAAATTAATCTAGCAAGTGGATTAGACACTTCCAAAAAAGTACACTTGAATTTCTGAGGTTTGTGTTGATAAAAGAAAGCTAAAGGGGATATTCTCAGAGGTCAGAAACAAAAGGAATCGTATTTAAAGCAAAACGCTCTGAAAAGTGAAAAGTGAAAAGCATGTGTCAAGACAAGATATGTATAATCCCATCATTGACCCTTTCCCATTGTAATGATTATAATTGTTGAGTAATATATATTATATATATATATATATATACTATATATAATAATAATAATAATTCAATTTTTAAAATATCAAATTAATATTTAATATTAAATATTAGATTAATAATTTTAAAATATTAAATTATTACATATAATTACTAATATTAATTAATTCTCTCTAATAAATGTTCTATTTCAACTTTTTATACATATTAAAATAATAATTAAATAATTTTAAAAAGTATGTAATATTTAATATATTTTATAATATTATCTTGATTAATATTATCTCTGTTATTTTATTTTATATTTAAATTTTTCTCTTTATCTCATAAGAATATAAGAAAAAAGTAATTAATATTATCTAAAATTGTTAAATTGACCGATATTAATAAAAACATACTTAATAGAAAATGGAAGAAGTATTTCGGTCCTAAAATTAATAAAGCACTATTCAGTTTTTCAAATTACAAAAGTTTATTCAAATTAATCCCATGTAATATAAAAATTAATGTTAATGGATGGGCTATCTTAAATCATTTTTCAAAAACTATATTAAATTAATTTTTTATAATCCTATTATTATTTTTACATCGATATTCTATAAAACATCATCAGTATCCTAATATAATTAACAATCATGATTCAATTATTAATAACTTGATAATAAGGCACAGGACGGAGAAAGTACCAATATATTTAAACTTTATAAAATATTGGAGAAATAAAATGCATAATAAAGTTCAAGGACCAATATATTAACCTTTACCCTTTAAATAATTAAGGAGATAATTATTTTTTAATTTCGTTCTTTTATTACTTTTCATAATATTTTCTATTTCCGTCCAAAATATAGCATCATCAAAACTTTTCCTCATCATGTAGCGGACAACATTATCCTATCAATTAATGTTTCTCGTATAATAGAAATACATCCAACGAATATTCAATGTATACTTTATATAATATGTAATGTGTATATATGTACGTGTGCTATACATATAGCACACATTATATCTTATGTATAGCATATGTTGGAGACTCATTTTGACATATTTTTATTGTACGACAAACATTATTGATACAACTATGTTATAGTAATAACTAATAATAACCAGTTGTCCCAGCTGGCCATTGATAGCAATTTTTGTCATTTTATTCAGATTCTCTGACTTTACCCCATTTTTCATCATAATGTTTGTAGTAGGTTTCCAAGAACTACCACAACAATCACTTATGGAAATTAAAGATGATACATTATTTTGCATTTTGAATACATGAATGCATAATTTATGTATTTTTTAATTATATATATTAATTAATTTGTCTCCTTGCAGTAAGATGGAGTTCAAAAGTGCTGAAAATGGATCATTTAATTTATGTCCACAATAATAGAGACCAATTGACATCTATTAGAAGATGAATTTATCAAATAAAAATGATGCTTTGATCCATAGTCAAATATAATTTCTTTATTAGATTTTAAGTGTGAGGATGTGTTTGATTAAAAGATAATTTTACTTCTGAACCAAACATATCTCCAGGTATGAATCCTATTGGTTAAGAATTGCTTGAGTGAGGAGTATATATATATATATATATAAAAGATAGAATGATTCTAGAGATTTTTGGGCAGGTAAATTATTAGTAATATTTGTTGTACAACATAAATACGTCAAATTAGTATATATCTAACGTGTGCTATACATAATACGAAATGTGTGCTATAATATGACACACGTTACCTATTAGATATAACACACGACGTTGAGTATTAGTTGAGTGTATTTATGTTGTACGACAAACATTATTGTTAAATTATAATGATCACTTTCTTTTTAAGTTTGGCGGTGAAATTTAATTTATCTCAGCTCCTCTCTAATATTTATAGAAAAGTTAATATTATAATTTTATAAATTTAAAAATATTTTGAATAAAATTTATAAATAGAAAAATAATAAAGTAAACTTCACACTGAATTTTAACATTTGAGATAAAAATGTGATTTTCAGTTCAGCAATTATGTAATTCTTACACTCATCAACTATTTCTAGAGTTACTTTTGAGTACTGTTCTCCAGATTCCTTATAATCATTTCTACAACTTTTATTTTTTGGATTGATGCAATCATTTCTACTTTCAGGTGTCTTTGGAAGTGTTAGGGATAGAATGCTGAAGGATATAACACTGAAACGCATTAATTACTCCTCCAATTATTTTACTCCCTCCATTTTAAAATATTAGTCTTTTAAGATTTTTACACGTAGATTAAGAAATTTAATAAATATTCTTAATTTTATAAAATGATATATTAAAATAATTAAACTAACCTAAAGCATTAATGAGAAAGAAAGATGATTAGTGATCCTTTGGAGTAATATTCAAGAAAGAAAGAGAAATTATACTAAGGGTATAATAGGTATGAAAAAATTAAATTAACATTGGAAGTTGAAAACGACAATCATTATAAAATTTTCTTTATCTCTAAAACGACTAATATTTTGGAATTGAGGGAGTATTTAAATTTTCACAAATATTTATACAATGATATAATCTCAAAATTAATAAAATATTGATATATTTTATTATATTATTCTTTCATTAATAATAAAATATAATTTACATAGGTAGAATTGATAGAGTTAATTAAGAGTACAGTAAAATAAAAAAAAAAGTACTCTCTCCATTTTAAAATAATTTTTTCTTTTCATTTTTTATTTTGATTTATATTATTTAGTGTGTTTCTTTACAATTTCAAGAATCATTTAATTTATTTTTTCTTATCATATCCCTTATTAATATAGGTAAGAGAATATTTATAGGAAAAAATAAAGGATAATTTTATCTTTTTACTTGTATTATTTAGATTTTTCATAGAATTCAATCATTATCTTAATTAGTGTGCATAAATGAAAAAAAAACATTTATTTTAATCCGAATGGAGTAATAAATATCACCTAGAACTTTGAATTGATAAATAAAAAAAATAGCCTAAAAACTCAAAGTGGACAAATACAAAGAGAGAATAATAAAGGATTTTTTACCCTTTTATTAAAAAAAAATCGTATATTATCATATATAAATATATCATATCAATATGTACACAGATGTCCTGATTTGGGACATTGTGTCTCATTTTCGCCCCCCTGGGCGAAAATAGAGAGCCATAATCGCCCCCCCTGGGCGAAAATGGATGGGCCATAATCGCCCCCCCTGGGCGAAAATGGATGGGCCATAATCGCCCCCCCTGGGCGAAAATGGGAGGCTATATATACCCCATTTTCGCCCCCCCTTCCAAGCCGCCTCACTCCACTCTCTCTCTCTCTAATTCTCTCAAAAAAAAATTAATTAATATTATTTTGTTGTGCTGTGCAAGATCTGTGAGAATGGCATAAAATAATTTTGGACGTGCGACTGAGTTCCATATTGCACGAAAACTCGATATTGTGGTAAGTCAAAATTTTTATAATATTTAAAATATGACTTTATTTTATATTTTTACATATATAAATTTAAATATTCATGTTATATTATATGTCTAGGATATAGACTTGCATATGTGGTTAGGACATAGGCCGATAGAATGTTGAATTTAATTTTTGAAAATCAATTTAGAAATTTAGGTAATTATTTTTTTAATAGAATATTAGTTGAATTTAGTTTTGGTAATTAGATTTTATATTGATGTAGGTAATTATTTTTTTCACTAGAATATTTGTTGAATTTAATTTTGGTAATTAGATTTTATATCGTTGTAGGTAATTATTTTTTTTCACTAGAATATTTGTTGAATTTAATTTTGGTAAATAGATTTTATATCGTTGAAGGTAATTATTGTCTAATAGAATAATTATTGAATTTAGTTTTCTTAATTAGATTTTACAGTTGTCCATAATTATTTTTATTAATAGAATATTTGTTGAATTTAATTTTGGTAATTAGATTTATATTGTTGTAGGTAATTATTTTTTTTCAATAAAATGTTTTTTGAATTTAGTTTTTGGTCATTTGAATTTATATTGTTGTAGGTAATTATTTTTAATAGGATAATTATGAATTTGTTTTGGTTAGAATATTAGTTTTGTTGAAATTAGATTTCTTAAATTATTAATTTTCAATGGATTAAAATAAAATCTTTTTTAATAGCCGGACCGGGTCCTTAATACTAGACGATGGAATCCACCTGCACCTCATCCACGTATGGAGTATTTGTTGCGCACTGCTGGATTGTGGGAGGTGTCACAGTTGACTAAAGTATTATGGGACTACGACGCAGCACTAATTAGTGCATTAGTAGAGCGGTGGCATCCAGAGACACATACATTCCATATGTCGTATGGGGAGGCCACTATCACACTTGAGGATGTAGCATACCAGCTTGGTTTACGCATAGATGGTCAGGCTGTTTCCATAGGTGATATCAGACGCAGGAGCAGCCAGAGCAACAGGAGCAGGAGCATGAGCAGCAGCAGCAGCATGAGGAGCATCATGAGCACCAACAACATCAGGTGCATGTCCAGCAGCAGGTAACAGGTGCTTGCCCAGCAGCACGATATGTCGGGACATTACTTTCGTACATCATATGACTACACGCCTATGCCACCACAGCAGCAGGATGTAGGATCATCACATCTTGTTTCGCCTTTACAGTGGTCAGATGAGCGGATAGATATGTTGCATCTTCAGCTGTCTGCGCAGATGACACCCGAGCAGCCCGAGTCTTCAATTGCCCGACGATTGGACATGAAATTCCTCCATCTTCCTTCCTTACTCCCCACCTCCACCTATTGCCATCCGATGCTGACGATACACATCCACCCAGTAGTCCATCAAGTCCTATTAGACCCTCGTCCGATTAGACCTCGTATGTGTCAGACTGGTTCATGGCTTTTTTCCTGCGCCTCGGAGGGACCGTGGATAGTGTATTTTGACTTTATATTTATTTTATATGCATTTACACTTAATTATTGTATTGTGAAGTTGAATTGTATGACTTTATATTATCAAACTTAATGTATTTATAACTTAATATATTTATATTTAGGGGTCCCCGAGACGAATGACTTCATAGTTGGATAAATCATAATCGATCTCTTTTCTTGTTTTGTTGTAAATTTTAACTTCAAATGTCATAATGATTATTATAAAATGATTGTCATAATAATCGATCTCATTTTCTATTTATCAATTTCTCTATAAAATGATTGTTGGACAACAAACATCTCATTAATTGTTGGACAACAAACTTAGTACTATCCTTACTGCAAATAAAAGCATACAACAAGATAGAAAACATACAGGATAAAAACTTTTAACAGTATTAGTACGAAACTTAATACAAATAAAATTGAAACAACCTAGCCACGTCGTCCAGATGTTGATGCAATAGTGGTTGGACAATTCTTTCGAGTGTGTCCTGTATTCTTGCAGATCCCGCAACGTCGTGGTTGATTGCCTTCTCTCTCATCCATCTCATTTCTGATCCGAGTCGAGACTGGACGACCCTCGTTAGCCCTTCTGCGTGTCGGGTCAGGTCTGATCAGTGTGCCGGTATATTCAGGCCACAAAAGCGGGCCAGGAACGGCAGTAAACTCCTTCCTGTAAACATTAAATATCCACTCAAGACTGTAGACTGGGTGTGTGTATGTCCCCCAATTAACTCGGGCGTCGGCACAAGCTGCTAGTGCATGACTGCAAGGATAGTGTAGAGCCTGAAAACTTCCACAGTCACAAAATCTTTCGGCAAGATTGACCCTGAAAGTGTTTCCAGTTTCTAGCTCTGAAACCATAAACTCGACGTTCTCCCGGGTCAGACCGGTTACATTCATGCGTCCAATCTTCCTACTGCTTTCTTGAATTGCACGCAACAAGTACTGTGACCAAACCTGTCCACCTGTAATCTGCCCCTGAACATCTCTTCCTTTTCTTGCAAACAATTCAGCTAAACGAAAATACGTACCCTTCACAATAGCAGTAATTGGAAGATTCCGTGTACCTTTCAACACAGCATTTATACACTCAGATAGATTAGTTGTCATGTGTCCAAACCGTCGACCTTCATCAGCATGTTGTGCCCACTTTTGAAGTGGGATTCTGTCAACCCAAGTGCACATGGCGAGGTTCTCATCTCGCAAAATCCCCATGTAATAAAGGTAATCACGACGGGTCCTTGCAAAGCAGCATTTGTCAGGGCCCGCTTAGATCCTTGCCTTGAACTGTAGGGCGAAGTTTGACACAATATGACGAATGCAATAAACCATGATAGGCCGCAAGTGCTCTCCACCCACTCCCTTGAGCAGACAATGCAGACTTAATAGCACCGTGACGATCAGAAATTACCATGATTCCCTCCTGTGGGGTGACATGTTGTCTAAGGTGGGTAAGAAAAAATGACCAAGCTTCCTTTGTTTCGCTCTCCACAATAGCAAATGCAACTGGTAGTATGTTAGAATTACCATCCTGTGCAATTGCCATCAACAAGACACCATGGTATCTACCATATAGATGAGTGCCGTCAATAGAAATCAACGGTTTGCACCACTTAAATGCCTCAATCAGAGAAGGATAAGTCCAAAAAACCCTTTGGAACATAACACAATCAGGGTGAACCAAATTACCAACATAGTACGGCTTAGTTATTAATATGCTTTGTGTACCTGGCATATAATGTTCAAGAGCCATCAACTACCTAGGAAGTTCATTGTACGAATCTTCCCAATCACCGAATATGCGTGCAATTGCCTTCTGTTTTGCAAGCCATACCCTTCTGTAGGAAACCTTGAAGTTGAATTTTGACTCAACTGAGCCTTGCAACACCGCAATTGCCACCGTTGGGTCAACCTTGACCATGAGAAATATATGGTCGCAAATGACATCAGAGTCCAGCTGTGGATGAGCCTGCAAGATGGAATCAAAAACACAAGTGTGTGGCCCATTGTACTTCCGGACCTCCCACACTTCCTTCTTCACCCGATACGACACACAAATACTCCATTCACATCCATCACCAAACTTAACACACCTAACATGATACTTGATATGATCAGACTCACGTACCTTGTACTGAACACGATTACGAATGCTGTAACTCTTAACGGCATACAAAACCGCTTCTTTGTCTGCAAATGTTTGTCCAACCACAAATTCGCTCTCTCCTTCGGCTGATCCTGAAGGTGTTGTTCCAAAATCTGCAGAACTACTTGGTTCCATCGCTTCCAAGTTCAAGGATGTATAATGACTAGGAATCCCCCGCATCAACGCCATAGTTCTGGACTGAGGTTGGGATTGCCTCTGACCCCGTGTAGGTAATGGTTGTGATGGTTCTGGTTGCGCCTCCTCTACTTCTGCTTCACTGTCAGTATTTTGTTGCAGCAACTCATCCTCTGCATCTAAATCATCGAGCCCTCTCACTGCTTCGTCATCAGAGCAATCATCTCTGTTTTCAATATGGAATCCCGAGCCACCAATGGGAATTTCTGCTTCTGCGAGTGGTTGTGCTATTTGAACAACTAATTCTGCCAAGCTTTGAGCATTACCAAGTTCCTCTCCGCCATCATCATTGATAGGATCACGAGCGAGATCAAAATTGAATGAGTTCTGGCCCTCTGGAATTGACGGAGGAGGGGAAGCTGACCCATGAGAGCTTATGATGTCTTCTAGATTAACAATGACCTCCATAACTCGAACTTCTGGGAATCTATCCGCAATATCAAACATCGAACACACATCTCTGTTGGTGTTCACAGTTAAGTAACCAAACTTCACAAATCCGTTGCCATAATATACTGGCATCCGGTATGTCATCAAACTAATTCGTTTGATTCCTTCTAACCCCAACCATTGTAAAATCATGTTTTGTAGCTCGTCCAATTTAATGGATCTTCTAACAGCAAAACCGAAATTATTTTTAGATGTGAAATACACTCCGTCATTACTATTTTGTATTTCACCATCGTAATAAATTAGAAGAAAGTAGTTATTTTCTGACATAATGTGGTATATGATTGATTGTGTGAGAGTGTGTTCAATTGTGAAGTGTTTGCGAATGAATATAAAGGAAAATATTGTGTGATTTTCGCCCAGGGGGGGCGAAAATGGACTGATTTTCGCCCAGGGGGGCGAAAATGGACTGATTTTCGCCTAGGGGGGCGAAAATAATGCATTTCGCGCAGTGTTACTTATTTTCGCCCCCTGGGCGAAAATCAGACTGAAATCCCAAATTTAGGACATCTGTGTACATATTGAGGTCATTCATTTATCCTTGAACATATTCATTTATTTTATTTTAAATGGGTCAAAAACCCAATAATAAACACTATACACAAATATGAATCTATTTTAATTTAATTTATAGTGTAGAAATTAAAGAGTTTGGTAAGGTATTGCACGAGGTTACCACTTAGTTGGTAGTTAGAAGAAAAAAGTGAAAAAGACAAAAATATTTAATGAAAGACCATAGAATTGAAGAAAGAGTGGTGCATGCTTGTGCCATCATTACATGGTTCACCTTAATTAGGGCAAAAGCTGAATATATTTGCTTCACACCTAACTCAACAATATAATATAATGAAATAAAAAGACATTAAGTTATATATGGCCACTATTATATTGGGCCGTGCCATTCCCATAATATTATGTATATATATATATATATATATATATATATATAATATTTGTAAAATCTCTAGTATTTTAAAATACATGTGATGACTATTTATTAATAAACTCATTTATCGACACTCTAATATATTACAACGTATGATAATTTAGAAACTCTTTTTAGCGAATTTTTAATGAATCTTTACGTACAAATAGTATTTACTAATATATATCTTAATATTTTTTTAGGCAATATTTTTTCATATTAGTTTTATTTCTACTTGATCTATTATATCATTTTCTAATAGATATTATTAATTGATTCAAAATATGTATATTTAAATATAAAAATATACTACATGTATAAATTAAAATAGAACATGTACAAGTTTATGGCCTTTGAATTTATCAGATTAATTTTTAATATAATATTGCAAAAATAGTTCTATTATTTGAAAAATAATTACAATTATAAATACAACATATATAATTATGCATCATATATAATTTCATAATTTAAAATCTATACTCTTTCTTTTATAGCGTACACAAAGAAATAGAGAAATCTCACATTTTAAAGTATATAGCCTTCAATTTCTACTATATATATATGAAAAATCATGTAATTTCATAATTTAAAGTTTATAGTCTTTGTTTTATAATGTCTCTAGAAAAATTAGAGAAATCTCACATTTTAAATTACATAGTCTTCAATTTCTACTTTATGTAAAAAAAGTCATGCAATTTCATAATTTAAAATATATAGTATTGGTTTTATAGCGTTTTTAGAAAAATAGAAAAATCTCACATTTTGAAATATATAGCCTTCAAAGTTCTACTATATGTAAAAAAATCATGTAATTTCATAATTTAAAATCTATAGTCTTTGTTTTATAGCATTTCTTGAAAAAAAGATAAATCTCTTATTTCAAAGTATATAGTCTTTAATTTCTACTATATGCTAAAAAATTATTTAATTTCACAATTTAAAGTTGATAATCTTTATTTTATAGTATTTTTAGAAAAATATAGAGAAATCTCACATTTTAAAGTATATAACCTTCAATTTCTACTAAATGTAAAAAAATCATATAATTTCATAATTTAAAGTCTATAGTCTTTGTTTTATAGCATTTCTTGAAAAAAAGATAAATCTCTTATTTTAAAGTATATAGTCTTTAATTTCTACTATATGTTAAAAAATCATTTAATTTCATAATTTAAAGTTTATAATCTTTATTTTATATCATTTTTAGAAAATATAGAGAAATCTCACATTTTAAAGTATATAACCTTCAATTTTTACTAAATGTAAAAACATCATGAAATTTCATAATTTAAAGTCTATAGTCTTTGTTCTATAGTGTTTCTAGAAAAATGAGAGAAATCTCACATTTTAAAGTATATAAGCCTTCAATTTTTACTATAAGTAAAAAATAATGTAATTTCATAATTTTAAGTCTATAATCTTTATTTTATAACATTTTTAGAAAAATAGAGGAATCACACATTTTAAAGTATATTGCCTTCAATTTCTTCTATATGTAAAGAAAAAATCATATAATTTCATAATTTAAAATCCATAGTCTTTATTTTATAGTGTTTCTAGACGAATAAAGAAATATCACATTTTAAAGTATAGTCTTCAATTTCTATACCATACGTATATAACACATTATGTATAACACACATTAAGTATTATGTATCTCCAAATTTATATATATGTTGATTTTTATTAAGGTGTGTTTAGAGAATTGATGGGGTCAAGGACAAGGAGGTGGTGGAACAAGTATCTCACTAATTGGTCCCATTCAATAAGATCTTATTGCCATAGGAACCCTCTACAGCTCTACTCATTTCACTATCGTCATAGCCATTTAAATAATTAATATTGAGAAATATAATGTCTAATTTCTCTTACAATGACAAAATAAATAAATTACATTATGTATTATGATTTTTCAGACCTTGATATTTATACACATTTATGAGTAATGAGTGAAAATGCAATAATATGATTGAGTTACCTTGTCACTTCGATTATTGGTTTTTGTTTTTCTTCCCCCGTGAATCGATTTGCCTAGGACAAAGGGGGTCCTCCTAATAATTCAGTTTTTTTTTTCCTTTATATTTATTTCAGAAATAATATATTCATTTTTTTCTTTTTTATTTTTGTATTGTAGGCGTGAAAAAGTCTTGTAATATATCAGTGATTTATGTGTTATTATATTATGATTACAATTATAATACAATTACAAAATAAATTTTTATCGATCCTAATAATTGATTCAAGTACTCATCACTATATATATATATATATAAAGTTATACAATCATAGCATTATTGAAAAATAATATATAACTGAATTTTTTTAAGTAAATATATAAGTGTTCATCTGATTAAATAAATAATGTCATCTCAATAAGAATGATTATTTTTTATTTTTTATACTAATTACTTAAAAAATCATACATAAAGAGACGAGTGTAAAAAAGTTTACACAATACATCATAATTAAACTCAATATTAACTATTATAAAAATATAGAATTTATTATGCAACATGTTTAAATTTAGTTTTTCAATTTGTTTTATTTTTTCTTTTTGGTACTAGATTAACGGTATCTCTCAACCCGATAGAACAAAGACTAATCCATCACAATGTGAAGCTTCATTCAAGAGTTTAACCGCTGGGCAACAAGTTGCTACGTACCTTCATATATTATGGTACACCCTTTATTATATGCTTTGAGTGATTGATCCACTTTGCTCACAGAACCGACCCAA
The DNA here is from genome assembly GCA_013621005.1 of Aeschynomene evenia. Taxonomy (NCBI): domain Eukaryota; kingdom Viridiplantae; phylum Streptophyta; class Magnoliopsida; order Fabales; family Fabaceae; genus Aeschynomene; species Aeschynomene evenia. Next base: position 2,193,058 of record CM024264.1, on the reverse strand, counting down.
CCTAATTCATAGTTTGGGTCTCTTTCATTCTTTATTGGTTTCCAAAAGTTTTTATTTGCTTTCAAGTTTGGGTCTCTTATTTTTATGCAACCCAAAAACAACATAGTCCAATTGTCTTTACATCTTCTCTGACTAATTTACTTTGGAATTATTTCTTTATTTTAACCCAAGATATTCATAACGTGTAGTACTGATTAATATAATTTTTTAGTTTAATTTTAATACACTGATACTATAAAAATATTTTACACTGTTATCCAATTAAAATACTATGTTTGTATGACTTTTCAGATAATGGAAAAGAGAGAAAATACAATTATGACTGACGTGACAATACATAATTGAATGACTATGTAAAAAAGTTGTATACACTATCAGTGGATAATTAAAAATTAAATCCTAATCTTTTTGAGTCTCTTTTTATACATACTATAAAAAGTCGAACCCTTAATTAAATATTTAAAAAATTCGATTAATTATCAAATATATGTAAGGACTTTTGGTTGGTTGGGGTTTAATTTAGATTCATTGTGAATATATATAAGTATATAACTATTATATGATTATCTTCTTAGATGAAAATCTTGTACCAAGTTTTTTCTCTATATATCCTCTTTTTCTATTCCCTCAATTATAAGGTTGGTAAAATGTAAATGAATAATAATATCTCACACAAAATAGTAACTCTTAAATGATACTATATATCTAGAATTTAATTTTCATCCATTGGCAATATACAAATTTTTTAAACAGTTATTCAATCATGTACTGCCACGTCCAAATTAAACTCATACATCTATTCACTAACTGAAATGATTAATATACCATTAATAACATTTATACCTTGTTGTTGAAACTGATTGAAAGATTAAGCAGTTAATTAAAAAACTGAAACTGACATAAATAATAATTGTAACATAAACTACTAATAATAATACGGTAAGATCAAGTGAAACTGCTACATTGATTCCCTCCAGCATAATTAATTAATATATTATGATGATTATCCGAAAAGCATTTCAATAAAATTTCATAATCATCAATTTGCATAAGTTTTGACACATGATGAATACAGGAATTCTTGAAGTGCTTCTTGTTAATGCTCAAGGCATTAAACGCACAAATCTTGTTGGTATGTATGTCCTTTGTATTCCTTTTTCATAAGCGGTAGATATTTCACTGTTTAAGTATTATATCCTGAATTCGATCTTTGATAATATGTATGTAAAAAATCTTGTGGTCAATTTTCTATCTATTGAAAGATGATCTCGATCAAAATTAGAGATTGGTCATCAATTAGCAGTTGACAGATATCCAAGGAAACCTCATAAAAATTATATACCTTTAGCATGACATCAAATTAATTTTAATATTATGACTTTATGATAATGCAGAAGAATTTAATATTGTGATTTAATTGTATAGTATCATATCAAATTGATTAAGTCTTGTTTCCATTACTTAAATAGCTAAGATATTTTTTTTTTCATTAGACAATGATGTAGAAATACATGCAAAAGTATCTAAATATAACTCTTTAAATTAAAAGAGAAAAGCTATTAAATTGAATTCTTAAACAACCATTGCTCTGAAACAGAGGTATTTTGTTGTTTCAATGGATTATTATTTCTTTTGATTCAAAGCCTCAATTTTTCATTTTTTATTTCTCAAATTTATATATTTTATTATTTTCTTTGAACTAACCTATAATAATGTGCATATAATTAATGTAAAGTACAAATGTCATGTGCAATTATCAATTTATGTAGGAACACCTTCATACTATGTGGTTATTGAGTGTGGGGCTCAATGTCAAAGAAGCAAAGTTTCATCAGGTTAATTAATAATTAATTAAATTAAAGTATAATTGATTCTCATTTTTCTTCTTTACCCTTTTGATATATAATTTTCCTAATAGTATCTATGATTAATTACTTTAATTATTTAATGTAGGAAAACATAAGAAACCAAGGTGGAATGAGAAATTCATATTTGATTTCTCATCTTTTGATGATTGCAAAAACTCAACCCATCTTAAGTGTATCATTATGGACACTGAACTCTTCACACATCATGGTGGATTTATTGGTGAAGCCAAGTAAGTACTTCATTTCTTACTCTGTTTTTGCTCTTAGCCTTTTGATAACTTTATTCTTTTTTTATATATTATTAACTAAGAGTATATTTTATTTTTTTTGTCTAAAACACACTTGATTGAGATGAATTTATGTTCATTTTAATGATACGTGAGTTATTTTGGTCTCTAAAGTTTAAAATATGGTTAATTAGCCATCATGTAATTATAAATCACATTGTAGTCACTAAAATGATTTATATTTGACTTATTGAATGTACATCATTAAATCAAATTAATCCCCCAAAATAACAACTTCAACTCAAATTAATCTACTAATTTGTTAATATCTCCATTTCAAAATAATGGTCGTTTTAACTTTTTTAGTATATTAAAAACTAATGTGGCTAAAAACAAATTGTCTTTAAGTACATTAGTTTTCCAATGTATTAAAAAAGTTAAAATGACCATTATTTTAACACGGAAGAAATAGGATTTACTGTTGGGAACCAATTCATGATTATAAAATTAATGACTAACTAATCAAATTTTAAATTAAGGACCAAAATGATTCACTTATACAATTTTAAGGATTGTAACAAGTATTAACACATTTATTTTGTATATATATGTCCTACATGTGAGGTTGTCATTCCATGTAAAACCAAAACAAATAATAAAATAATAATAACATATTTGCTAAATAAATTATTAGGTGGGTAGTGAAACTTTCATCTCTATATATGTTTCATATTTATTATGGAACAATTTTTCTTCAAAAGGATTAATATATATAATTAGCATTTTTTTCCCTTCACAAATAAAACAGGGTTTATATAGGTGGAATAATCACAGAAGGAACTAACCAAGGATATATAGAAATCAAACCATCTGCATACAATGTGGTCCTTGAAGATGACACTTACAAAGGACAGATTAAGATTGGATTCAAGTTCATTGCAAATGTAATTAATTAAGACATTTCATTTAATTTTTTTTATTTGTGCATGTAATTAAGTCAGTAATATTTATTGTACAACAGAAATACGTCAAACTAGTATCCAGCATGTGCTATACATATGACACACATTATGTATTATGTATATCACACATTGGATACTAGTTGCACATATTTCTGTTGTACAATAAATATTATTGTGATTAAATTGATTATATATCAAGAAATGCTAATCAACACTTATTAGGGTTTGTTGCAGAGAGAAAAGTATGTGATGATGGGGAAGCAAGAATTCATTAATGATAGGAAGGAAGAGCCAACTAACCATTCATCAATTTGTGGATCCTTTATGAAGCTTTGGAGAAGAACATCATGGTGGAAGATGTTGTTTTTCAATGATAAAAACAAGAGTTCCAAAGATAATAAACAAAAGAGGAGTTAATTAGTAGGATTGTCATTGTGATTAATCATGATAATTAATTGAAAATAATGCTAATCCAAACCATAATAAGTACTTTTCTCTATTTTATTATTTGTTTAAGATGTGGAAGACATGCTTCTAGACTCGTGTATTGTGCTTAAACTTAATCTATGATTTTATAATATATATATAGGACAATACTAGAGAGATAAGTCCTTGTTTGATTTTATTTATCAGAATCATGTGATCTACAAAATGACATGTCTATCAAATTCGATGAAATTCATCTAATATTTTTTCAATGACATTGTTCTATTCCAATGTACAATTTACTATATAATTGAGGAGAAAGCGATTATATATAGAATGATTTTATAAATTTACAGGAATTTGTAATCACTTTTTGAGTAAGTTTGAAGATATAATTTAACAAATCTCAAAACAATTGATGATATTATTTTTTATAATAATAATAATTATTTATAGTTAATTAATAAGAATTGACATATCTTGTTCAACCTTCCATCCACCTTTACTAAACCGTCTAAACATGACATATGTTCGATTCTAAAAAAAATTCTCTTTAGTGAGTCTTCCTTAATCTGATTAATGTGTGGCTTTTCTAATTTAAATTTTTTATTATTAAAAAAATTAATAATTAGGTCTTTCAACTAAAAACCAAATTTATTAGAGCAGCTAGCCTTTCTAGTAATTTTATTTTCATTTTTATTTTTTTATGAAATATACTAATACTTAAACACAATAATAATTGATTATATATCCATCCCTACGTGCAAATATTATTTTAAAATTATTTTGACTTTGAAATTAATATGCATTAAGAGAACAACAACCATATATACCATCTAGCTAGCTAGGTGGTCTTCACCAAGCAGCAATGAGCCAAATGAAGAGCATGACAGACTATAAATCTATAATTTTGGGGAATGGGTTGCACGTCTTTCAGAATCTTTAATTTAATTATTAATCCTCCCAAACTAACAAATTAAATAAGATTAATTTATAGAAAAAATCAAAATAATAATTTATTTATTGTTCACATGTAACCTCTATCTTTTTTAAGCTACAAGTTTAGCTTGAGGGAAAAATTTGTTCCAATTTAAAATTATAACATACTCTAAATTCTAAACCCTAAAATTCATCGAGAACTTGCAAATATCTTTACAAATCGACCATTAAAATGAAAAATTTAAAAATTGAATCCAAATCATATATATAAACTTTCAAAGTGTGTTTGTTTATCATCTAAAATCACTTTTACTCAGTACAAGTATTCTTAGCTCCTCATTAAATTGTATTGGGAAGCCCAAATGTTACCTTAAGAAGCCGCAAAGCAAGACAACCAAACAAGTCATCAGTAGTAATCATAGTGAAAATGAAAAAAAAAACTTAGATCCTAATTTCTAATTTTAGTTTTAATTACGCTTTTTGAATAGGTTAATCTTATACTTAAAATATAAGGATTAGATATAGACAAACTAAAAAGGGTTTTATGTCTCTAATGGATATATACATATATGATAATACTTTTATATTTCAAAGGAAAGCTACAATATTGAATATGATGAAGGTGTTGCCTTCATGTTCTTAAAAGTTGACCCCATTATTTATAACTTACTAGGGAAAATAAACAAAAATTGAAAATATATTAAAATATGAGAAAGATTCATTGATTAATGTGTAAATTCAGCATCATATGGTTCACATGCAGCCATATATATCAATCTTCACCATAAACCCATCAACTTGTTTTTGTAATCAGCAATAAATTATGGTTCAAACATCATTTTTATAATTCTTTATCAATAATATTGGCATTTTATATTCATCATATATAACATGGGAAATGATAAGAATCTTGGATATGGTAATTTTCCCAAAAACAAATATTTTCCTACATGATAAAAACAAGACTAAAAAAAATCAAATTAAAAATCAAGTACATCCATACCAACTTACACTTAAATTACAAAATAAAAAAACAATTTTGGATTAAAAGCTTATACTTAATTAGAAATTTATGTTAATTTTGCAAAGTTCCAAATCCACATTAAAATACAAACCATTATTAAATAAGAGTTTAATTTTGATGCACCGACGGTGTAAATATATTTTACATTGTCATCCAATCAAAACACTCCGTTTGTATGAATTTTTAGATAGTGAGAGAGAGAAAATACAATCATAGCTGATGTGGCAACACATGATTGGATGACTGTGTAAAAAAATTGTACATTATCAATGAATGAAAATTAAATTCATTAAATAATAAATACATTACATGTTCTGTTTTATTCATTTGTTAAAGAATCATATATACTATAACCAAAAACCAGAATCATCATTAAGAACACAACATTGCATGTTTCATTCTGCTTCATCATTTTCTTCTTTCTTCTTGTTCTTCTTTGTTCTGTTTGATTTTGGCACAAAGGAGGGAACTGTTTCAAAATAATGTCATAAGCTATAGTTACTACTACTACTATAGTTTTCAAATTTAAACCAAGCAAAATTAAATAAGTAAATAAAGAAAAAAAGGTAACATACATTAACATTACATAAAAAACAATGTTGGGGACCGTTGTTACTTTTCAGTTCTCTTTTCTCTTTTGTTGTTCCAAACCGTTGTCTTTGAACTTTTAAATTCTAGCTTTTTTTTATATATATAATTTTATTTTATTTTTCTCTTCAATTCAATTTTCACACCTTAGAAAGTTCTGAAACAATGCTCTTTTTATGCATTTTTATTTAAGGGTCTCAATAGCAGGAACATTCTTTAGAAGCTTTTGCTTTTTTGTATGAATCTGTCATGAACATATAATTGTTTTAACTTTTCACCCTTTTTCTTTTTCATATATAACTTTTTTTTTCTTTTAATTTGTTTCTATAGTTTTAGTCTCAATATATAAATCATACATGTATATATGTGTCCTGTTTTTTTTAGAGCCAAAACAGAACCAATTTCAATGATTATGATTATTATATATATGTGCAGGTTTTGAGGTATTTGATAAGATGGATAATGATTCATCAAACTTTGAAGAAAACTCTGATTTGGGGTATCAAAATAATGATCAAAGTTCAATGATCACTGAAACAACATTGTTTAGTGGTGAAGAAGAAGAAGAAGAATCATTATTTGCATATTGTAGGAGTAACTCTGAGGTTTCAAACTTGTCATCATGTGAGAATATTAATGATGATAATAGCTTCTTTATTGCAAGTGAATCTTCTTCATCTTCTCTGTGGATTCCAGCTTCATCCAAAACCATTGTTGGGGATAATGGTAGTAGTAAAGAAGGAGATTCTTCTGTTCTTTCTAGGTTGAAGAATCAGCACAGAAATTCTTCATTGGATGATAAGTCTTCTCATGGCATTGATATCTTGGAATCAGGTTGGTTGGTTGGTTGGTTTTGTTAATTGTGAAATCTTATGTATATAAGATTTTTGGATTTTGTAGTTTCTTGTGAAATTTTTATGGCTAAACTATTTTTTTTTTTACTAAAACCCCAAATTAATCCGAAAGGAATACGACGCGGGAGAAATTAGTCTTTGGTGTTTCTCCCTCTTTCGGTCAATGTTCAACATGTTCTTGATGTCAATATGTCCGTCTTTGAACGCTCTACAAAATAAATTCATATAGTATTGTGATACTTAGTGATGTGATTATTTTTTGTCCTGAAAATATACTGAATTTGGGTTTTAGTCCTTATAAAAATTTGTTCAAAGATTAAAACTGAAATCTTAGGTATTTTTTCATGGATTAAAACCTTATTTAAGCCAATTATTGTTATTATTTTTTATGTATGAATGAGTATCATATTGTAGAAACTGAGTCAAATTTGGTGGAAATTTGCAGAGCTTGAAATGATGAAGGAAAGATTTGCAAAGCTTCTATTGGGAGAAGACATGTCAGGTGGAGGAAAAGGTGTATGTACTGCAGTTACAATCTCAAATTCCATTACCAATCTCTATGGTAATTCTTTAAGAATAATAGTACCATCAATATCATATATAGTCTACTCTAGTTGGTAAAATTGGTCAGTGTTTGATTTATGAATTTATTGCTACTAAAGATGTTTTTGATTGGGGGGTATATTTCTGCAGCAACTGTTTTTGGACAAAACTTGAAGTTGGAACCTCTTAAGGCAGAGAAGAAAGCTATGTGGAAAAGGGAAATGAATTGTCTCCTATCAGTCTGTGATTACATAGTAGAATTTGCCCCAACTGCACAATACTTAGATGATGGTACAATTGTAGAGGTGAATAATTACTCTTGAACTCAATAATTACTTTATGGATTTAGGAATATGATACACATCAAGCTAAAAACACCTAAAATATAATCGGTAATGCTTGTTGTACATCGAAAATACATTCATCGAATATCCAACGTGTGCTATATGTCATCCGTAATGTATGCTATAAGTATAACACATTATGTTTAGCACATATTACGTATGACATATAGCACACGTTGGATACTCGATGAATGTATTTTCGATGTACAACAAGCATTACTAAAAATGATAAGTGTCTAAATCCGTATTCGATACGGGTGTAGTACTAAATATTCTGTACAATACGGGATACTATATAGTTCAAGTTAAAAATATGTAAACTATAAATGTCTAAAAACGTCTGATATGATATGTATCTGATACATGTATGTTATTTTTTTTGAAGTAATCATGCATTATAATAGTTAGTCAATCAAACATGTTTAGCGATATTCTGTATATAATTAGATGACTATGTAAAATATTTATGCGAATATCAAAATAATGTGATGATTCTACTCAGATGATGACAAGTAGACCAAGATCAGATATTTACATAAACCTCCCTGCTTTGCAGAAGCTTGACACAATGCTTATAGTAAGAAAAAGAAAAACCTTCAATTGCTTCTTATATTTGACAATAATAATGTTTTCATCCAAAAATTAAAGGACTTGTTGCTTATGAACATTTTGTTCTGTTTTGTTTTGATAGGAAATATTAGATGGTTTTCAGGATACTGAATTTTGGTATGCTGAGCAAGGGAGCATGTCAGGAAACTCGGCTCGATCGCGAGCCGGATCGTTCCGGAGGATTGTGCAGAGAAAAGATGAGAAGTGGTGGCTGCCAGTTCCTTGTGTTCACTCTGGTGGACTCTCAGAGAAGTCAAGGAAGCACTTGATTGAGAAAAGAGATTGTGCTAATCAAATTCACAAAGCAGCAATGGCAATAAATAGTAGTGTTCTTGCAGAGATGGATATCCCTCAGACTTACATGGCAAATCTTCCTAAGGTTAGTTAGTCCTATCATTGATGATCCAACTTGTTAGATACTAATTTTGTTATTAATCTAAAATACATGCAATGATCACTAGATTTTGGTCCTATAGGGCTTTCTGGCTTGGACTTTGATCATTAGATTTCATAAGCTTTTCATTGATTTCATAGCTAAGCCATGTAGAGAACATCATGGTATAAATTTCATATAAGATACTAGGTCGAAGTAACATGGAATATGATGAGATCTTCTCTTAATTTCATGCTAATCCCCTTGAAATTAATCACACAATCCTAATATTTTAAAATTTAGATCCTGAGAATTGTACACTATGCCTGTGTTTATTGAGATATAGAGATCGCATACACAAAAACATAAAATATATAGTCTTTATATCACATTTGAATTAGTGTAGAAGATATTCATATAAATTAATTCCTGAGACACAAGTCTTTTGTTTTGTTCTTGGATTTTTATCTTATACACTTCTTCAAAGAAAATGTGAAGATAAAGGAAATGAATTGATTTGTAAATCTTATGAAATTAATAATTGTGTATTTTCATATAAATCTTAATTCAATTCAATTCATTTCTTTACCGTATCTTAATCAATCCAAACACACCCTTTGACATTTTCATCACCATTCATCTAAATTCAATTCCATAAATGCATTTAGTGTAGTATATTCACACAATTTTGTCGAAAATTGCTGCAATTTCAAATGACCTCTTTTTTTCTCTCTAATTTTGAAACATGAATTTCTTAAGAGTGGAAGAGCAAGCTTAGGTGACACAATCTACAGATACATGTGTTGTGGTGACAAGTTCTCAGCAGAACACCTTCTTGATTGCCTCAAACTAAGTTCTGAGCATGAAGCACTTGAGCTGGCAGATCGAGTCGAATCATCGATGTACACGTGGCGGCGAAAGGCTTGTCTGAGCCATTCAAAATCATCATGGAACAAAGTGAAGGATCTGATGGCTGACACAGACAGACATGACAAGAACTACCTCTTAGCTGAGAGAGCTGAGACTTTGTTGTTCTGTTTGAAACAGAGATATCCTGAACTTTCACAAACTTCATTGGACACTTGCAAGATTCAATACAATCGGGTAATTAAGTTTTGCTATCCTATGAACTCTAATAAAATCCATGACATAGTCATTTGTCACATTAGTTAAGAATGAACTAAGTGAAAAATGAATAATGTTTGTCGTAGAATTACGTCCAACTAGTATTCAACGTGTGTTATACAATAAGACGTAATGTATGCTATACGTACGTGTACTATACATATAGCACACATTACGTCTTATTGTATAGCATATGTTGGATACTAGTTTGACGTATTTCTGTTGTACAACAAATTCTATTGGTGAAAAATAATATATAAAATTTAATGATTTATAGATTCGTTATGTCTCAGATTTAGGGTCAAGATGTATCGAACAACTTGCTATTGCAGATTCTCACTTAGTTTGTTGATTTGTATCTTCACAATCGCAACAAATATCTAGTTATTTCATGAACTCACATAAATAACAAGATAAAAAAAAGAAAGAAATTTGTATGAACGACTAATAATTTCAGTTTAGTTTCATCATATAGTTATTAATACATAATTTCTATTTTATAATAAATGTCACTTTCACTAGATGTATAAATCAATATATTTAGATACAATTTACATTCAGATATATTGATTCACGAAGGAACAGAAAAATGTGAAAGAGACATCTATAATGAAATTGAAGGAATACCTACAAAAATTTATGTTGAAAAATAAGTAAAGAATGAAAATTACAATGTTATGCAGGATGTAGGAAAAGCAATATTAGAGAGCTACTCAAGAGTGTTAGAAGGATTAGCATTCAACATTGTTGCTTGGACTGAAGATGTTCTTTTTGCAGATAAGTCAATGAGGAACCAAGATGTATAGAACAAATAAGTCAAAGTCAAAGTCAAAGAGTGCTATTTCTTCATTATTCAACCAGTTCTTTTTTGTAAACTGTAGTCTTTAGAATTTAGGTAGCAGAGATGGTTAATATACAATTTTCAATATATTCAGTTGAAGGGGGTTAAGTTTGTGTAATATTCTGCTAAGAAAATTTTAAAAAAATGAAAAATTGAAAATCTTCTTTGTGCTACAATACCAGCTAAAACATTATTGTAACACCTTTTAGATTGGAAAGAAAGAGTAATAAAGTGTTTGAAAGTAATTACTAAGAGTTTATGCATATCTAAAATGTTTAATAGTCTATAGTATTTATTTTATATCTAAAAAGTGTTTAAAATGTTTTATGTATATAATTTCACTATTTATAGTCTATAGTCTTTGTTTTATAGTGTTTCTTAAAAAATAAAAAATCTCACATTTTAAAGTCTATAGCCTTCAATTTCTACTATATGTAAAAAAAATCATGTAATTTCATAATTTGAAGTCTATAGTATTTGTTTTATAGTGTTTTTTTAAAAAAACAGAGATATCTCACATTTTAAAATCTATAACCTTCAATTTCTACTATATTTAAAAAAATCATGTAATTTGATACTGTAAAGTCTATAGTGTTTGTTATATATAATGTTTCTAGAAAAATAAAAAATATTTCATTTTAAAGTATATAGTCTTCAATTTCTACTATCATGTAATTTCATAATTTGAAGTGTATATTCTTTGTTTTATCGTGTTTCTAGAAAAATTAGAGAAATCTCACATTTTAAAGCATATAACCTTCAATTTGTAGTATATGTAAAAAGAATATATAATTTCATAATTTAAAGTCTATAGTATTTTTTTTTATAGTATTTCTAGAAAAGTAGGGAAATCTCAAATTTAAAGTATATATAGCCTTCGATTTCTACTATATGTAAAAAAATCATATAATTTCATAATTTGAAGTCTACAGTTTTTGTTTTATAGTGTTTCTTGAAAAATAGAGAAATCTTACATTTTAAAGTATATAGCCTTCAATATCTACTATATGTAAAAAAAATCATGCAATTTCATAATTTGAAGTCTATAGTATTTGTTTTATAGTGTTTCTTGAAAAATAGAGATATCTCACATTTTAAAGCCTATAACCTTCAATTTCTACTATATGTAAAAAAATCATATAATTTTATAATGTAAAGTCTATAGCCTTTGTTTTATAGTGTTTCTAGAAAAATAGAGAAAATTTTCATTTTAAAGTATATAATCTTCAATTTTGTTATCAAGTAATTTCATAATTTAAAGTCTATAGTCTCTGTTTTATAGTGTTTCTAGAAAAATAAAGAAATCTCACATTTTAAACCTTATAGCCTTCAATTTGTACTATGTGTAAAAAAATCATGTAATTTCATAATTTAAAGTCTATAGTATTTGTTTTATAGCGTTTTTAGAAAAATATAAAAATCTCATATTTTAAAATGTATAGCATTCAGTTTCGACTATATGTAATAAAATCATGAAAATTCATAATTTGAACTCTTTATTATTCTTTGTTTTATCGTGTTTCAAGAAAAATTAGAGAAATTTCACATTTTAAAGCATATAATCTTCAATTTGTTGTATATGCAAAAAAATTATATAATTTCATAATTTAAAGTCTATAGTCTTTGTTTTATAGTATTTCTTAAAAAATAGAGAAATCTCACATTTTAAAGTATATACCCTTCAATTTAATTTTTACTATATGTAAAAAAATTATTTAATTTCATAAATATAAAATCTACCATGTTTATCACTCAACTATGATAACCACATTTTAGTAAATATATTTTGAGCACACTGAAAGCATAATTTACATCAAATTTTTTTTCCTATCTAACCTACATCAATTTTTTCCTATCTAAATCAAACCATAAACTATACTTTTAATAAACATAATATTTTTGGTTCAAAACATAGTTGTAAAATTTGGTTCGGACCGACCGATTCGACCGGTTCGACCGCGAACCGGGTACCAGACTGGGCCGAGTTAGCATTCGGCTCGGCCGATTTCCAGCAAAACCGGCGACCCGGCCGGGTTTGATAACCCGGACCGGGTCATGCATCTTTTTTCAGCCCAGTCCAATTACACCAAAACCCGACCCGACCCAAACCCGACCCAATCCACTCCTCACAAAAACGCAACTAATGCCTAACCCTAGCCCAGAATCGTGAAACACCCAAAGCCCCACCCGCACCCGCAGTCACCATTAACAGCCTGCCGCGCCGCCGACCGCCGGCCGCCGGCTGCCGGCTCTCTCTCTCCCTTCCTCGCAAGCACCCGCACTCCCTCCCTCGCGGCCTCGCACACCCTCCTCGCCGTCACCCGCACTCCCACGCCGGCTCGCCTCCCTGCCTCGCCGTCGCCCTCGCACTGCTGCTGCTTCTGTCACAGTGCTTCTGCTTGCCCTCGCCCTCTGCTTCTGGCTGCTGCTGCTTCTGAGTTCTGCCTCTGCTGCTGCTTCTGCTTCTGCTTCCGACTGCTGTTGCTGCCGCGTTCTGCTTCCTCGGGCTAGTGCTGGTAGTTCCGGCTGCTGGTGCTTCCTGGTGTCACAGTCCTGCTTCTTCAAGTTCAAGGTAAGTAAGTTTTAAATTTTAATTTTTGGTTAATATTAATTGTATGAGATTAATTGCTAAAATATGAGATTATGATAATTGATAGGTTATGTTGTTGCTGCTGCTTCTGTTTTAAGATTATGTTGTTGAAACTTGAGAATTGAAATATGAAATGTGTGCATTATGGATTATTTGCTAAAATTATGAGATTAATAGTATAATAATTGATAGGTTAATTTTAATTTATATTATGTTGTTGAGAATTGAAATATCAATATGGAATGTGCATTATGGTTTATTTGCTAAGAATTGAAATATGTTATGATAAGTTAATTTTAATTTGGAGTTTTGGACAAAATTTGGATTCTATTATGCTCGGCCTCATTGAGGTTTAAATTTGTGTTGAGAATTTAGATTGTATGTGAAATTGGGGTTGGGAATTGAGATTGTGATTGATTTGTTGTAGTTGTGCTTGTATGTGAAATTGGGGTTGGGAATAGATATTCATTCAAATGGGTCATATAGTCATATCTGTTCAGAACATTGGTGACTAAACGGTGGCGTTTTGTTAGAGGGTTTTTTCGTTCTACACCAGTTGACAATTCATTCGACCTAGCTGAGCTACGCTACGCTATTCTTCTGCCTCTGAAACCATCCTTACTCTGCGGCGGCGATCGGCGGCGGAGTCTGGCGGAGATAACGACCGGTTTCAGCATCGCCGGCAGCTCAGGTAACTCTCTCACTCCCTCCTCTCCGTTTTATCTCGCCAACAGTTTTACGCGATTATAGAATCAATCAAATTCACGAACTTTTTAACCATTTGTTAATGACAAAAAAAATCGATTTTTTTTGCAAAACAATGATGCTCCGATTGCCAGTTATATAGTGATGGAAAAAAGAGATTGACTTGCGTTTTTTCTTTTTATAGTTACTGATTTTTGGTTTTTTGGTAGATGTCAATGTTGTTGAAAGTTTATGATGCGTATAATTTGTGACAAATTCGTTGGTGAAAGGTGAATGATAATAGTAATAATACTCGTAATAATCTGCTTAATAAAGGCGCATTTTTTTTCATCAGTTTATCTTCTGTTAATGCTTTTTGTAATTTTTGTGGGTTCCTGGAAAATTTCTAGAACTAGTGGGACAAGACTTGGTTGTTTTCCTTGTTGCCTTTATTGGCTCAATGATCCATTTTGTCCTTTGGTGTTTGATTTTTTTGATCTTGTGTCTTACATTACATCTGCAAGTACAATGTTAGTGTCTTATGATGATTGTTTGTTTGTAGAAGTATTCTGGATTGCTATAGTTGGATTGGATTGGATTTTCGATGAGCGTTTAATTTGTTTCCAGCGTCTTGTTGCCTTTGTTGTTGATAACTTGCTAATCATCTTTACATCGATATTTTGCAGGTTAGTGCCTTTGAAGATAGATCGTTTCATCATCCGGTTGTGTTAGGCTCGATTGATTTTCCCGCATGGCGCTGGTTGTGATCTGTGGGCAGCCATGCAGTGGGAAGTCGAAAGCTGCACTCATTCTGTCTGAAGCTCTCAAAGAATCAGAATGGAAGCAGCAAGTGAGGATCATAGATGAAGCTTGCTTTCATCTTGATCGGAATCAGAGTTATGCGAATATGCCTTCGGAGAAGAATTTAAGAGGGGTGCTTAGGTCAGAAGTAGATAGGTCAGTCTCCAGAGATAGCATCATCATAGTGGATTCTTTGAATAACATCAAGGGTTACCGATACGAGCTGTGGTGTTTGGCTCGTGCGGCCGGGATCAGGTACTGTGTGGTTTACTGTGATGTTGAGGAAAACGATTGTAGGAAATGGAACGAAGATCGCAGGGAGAAAGGAGAAGCTAATTACAGTGATTCGATTTTCGAGGATTTGGCAAGACGGTTTGAGAAACCAGATAGTAGAAACCGATGGGATTCTCCTTTGTTCGAGTTATGGCCACACAGAGATGGAATAGATAAATCTTCTGCTGCCATTGTAGATGCTGTCTCCTACTTAACCAAAAAGGTCGACTCTAAAACCCGGGATGTTAAGATACTACAACCAACTATTGCAACTCAAACTTCACGGTTTTCAGAAGCAAATTCTCTCTTTGAATTGGACAAAGCAACACAGGAGGTCACAAATGCCATAGTAGAAGCACAATCTCAAGCTCTTGGTGGACCACTTAATGGCATTTCTATAGGTAAAGACTTTCCTACTATCAATATTTCAAGGTCAGTTGGGCTGCCGGAGCTTCGTCGGATGCGACGGACCTTCATAAAATTGACGGGGCAGACAAGTTTAAGTGGACCACCACCTCCTTCTGATGCAGATAGTGCAAAGAGAATGTTTATTGATTACTTGAACAGAGAACTAGGAACTTCTTGAAGAACAGTATTTGATAGAGTTGAAATTCAGCTTATACATGCGATGAACCAGCTTCCATATTCTGTACTATTATTGGATTCTGAGCTATTTTATATTTAAATAAGAGCATGATTTTTCAATAGAAGTGCCTTTTGTTTTATCTCTTAATAATTGTATTATTTTATTTTCGTTTTAGGAGAAATTGTTGTATGATTTTGTTGCATATTTAATGTGACCGGTAAAGTTGATAATCTTAGGTGCATCAATCACATCAAAGCATGTCTTCTATTATAATATCATTCATCAACATTTTGCTGTGTCCTTAATAAAAGAGATAAAATAAAATCTTTTTCATTAAGACCACATTGAAGTCCTTGTGGAAAATTCTAATCAAACTATATGAATAAGTTAAAAGGTTAAAATAACTACTTATTAAAATCATTACACCAATCATATTGCATCAATCACAAGCCCCCATAACTTTGTCAAGCCAATGCTGCTACCCTATGCATTTAGATTCATGTATAGAAACTTCAAAGTATCTAGTCTTCAATTTTTACTATATGTAAAAAAATCATATAATTTTATAATTTAAAGTTTATAGTCTTTGCTTTATAATATTTCTATAAAAATAGAAAAATTTCACATTTTAAATTATATAGCCTTCAATTTCTACTATATGTAAAAAAAATCATATAATTTCATTATTTAAAGTCTATATCTTCAATTTGTAGAATTTGTAAAAAAATCATGAAATTACATAATTTGAAGCCTACAATATTTGTTTTCTAGTGTTTCTAGAAAAATTAGAGAAATCTCACATTTTAAAGCCTATAGCCTTCAATTTGTAGTATATGTAAAAAAAGCATGTAATTACATAATTTGAAGCCAATAGTCTTTGGTTTCTAGTGTTTCTAGAAAAATTAGAGAAATCTCATATTTTAAATGTTATAGCCTTCAATTTCCACTATATGTAAAAAAATCATGAAATTAAATAATTTGAAGCCTATAGTCTTTGTTTTCTAGTGTTTCAAGATAAATTAGAGAAATCTCACAATTTAAAGGCTATAGCCTTCAATTTGTAGTATATGTAAAAAAATCATGAAATTACATAATTTGAAACCTATAGTCTTTGTTTTCTAGTGCTTCCAGAAAATTTAGAGAAATCTCATATTTTAAAGCAAATAGCCTTCAATTTGTAGTATATATATAAAAAAACATGTAATTACATAATTTGAAACCTATAGTCTTTGGTTTCTAGTGTTTCTAGAAAAATTAGAGAAATCTCATATATTAAAGGCTATAGCCTTCAATTTCCACTATATGTAAACAAATCATGAAATTACATAATTTAAAACCATAATCTTTGTTTTCTAGTGTTTCTAGAAAAATGAGAGAAATATCATATTTTAAAGGCTATAGCCTTCAATTTTCTCTATATGTAAAAAAATCATTAAATTACATAATTTGAAGCCTATAGTCTTTGTTTTCTAGTGTTTCTAGAAAAATAAGAGAAATCTAATATTTTAAAGGCTATAGACTTCAATTTCCACTATATGTATAAAATCATGAAATTACATAATTTAAAGACTATAGTCTTTGTTTTCTAGTGTTTCTAGAAAAATTAGAGAAATCTCATATTTTAAAAGCTATAGCCTTCAATTTGTAGTATATGTAAATAAAAATCATGAAATTACATAATTTGAAACCTATAGTCTTTGTTTTCTAGTGTTTCTAGAAAAATTAGAGAAATCTCATATATTAAACGTTATAGACTTCAATTTCCACTATATGTATAAAAATAATGAAATTACATAATTTGAATATTATAGTCTTTATTTTCTAGTGTATCTAGAAAAATTAGAGAAATCACATATCTTAAAGGCTATAGCCTTCAATTTCCACTATATGTATAAAAATTATGAAATTACATAATTTAAAGAATATAGTCTTTGTTTTCTAGTGTTTCAAGAAAAATTAGAGAAATCTCATATTTTAAAGGCTATAGTCTTCAATTTGTAGTATATGTAAAAAAAAATCAGGAAATTACATAATTTGAAACCTACAGTCTTTGTTTTCTAGTGTTTCTAGAAAAATTAGAGAAATCTAACATTTTAAAGCCTTATAGCCTTCAATTTGTAATATATGTAAAAAAAAAAACATGAAATTACGTAATTTGAAGTCTATAGTCTTTGTTTTCTAGTGTTTCTAGAAAAATTAGAGAAATCTCACATTTTAAAGGTTATAGCCTTCAATTTCCACTATATGTATAAAAATCAAGAAATCACATAATTTGAAGACTATAGTCTTTGTTTTCTAGTGTTTCTAGAAAAATTAGAGAAATCTCATATTTTAAAGGCTATAGACCTCAATTTCCACTATATGTATAAAATCATGAAATTACATAATTTGAAGACTATAGTCTTTGTTTTCTAGTGTTTCTAGAAAAATTAGAGAAATTTAATATTTTAAAGCCTATAGCCTTCAATTTGTAATATATGTAAAAAAATCATGAAATTACATAAATAGTCTTTGTTTTCTAGTATTTCTAGAAAAATTAGAGAAATCTCACATTTTAAAGGCTATAGCCTTCAATTTCCACTATATGTATAAAAATCATGAAATTACATAATTTGAATACTATAGTCTTTGTTTTCTAGTGTTTCTAGAAAAATTAACGAAATCTCATATTTTAAAGGCTATACCTCAATTTCCACTATATGTAGAAAATCATGAAATTACATAATTTGAAGACTATAGTCTTTGTTTTCTAGTGTTTCTAGAAAAATTAGAGAAATCTCAAATTTTAAAGGTTATAACTTTCAATTTTTACTATATGTAAAAAAATCATGTAATTAAAAATTTTAAGCCTATAGTCTTTGTTTTCTAGTGTTTCTAGAAAAATTAGAGAAATCTCATATTTTAAAGGCTATAGACTTCAATTTCCACTATATGTATAAAAATCATGAAATTACATAATTTGAAAACTATAGTCTTTGTTTTCTAGTGTTTAAAGAAAATTTAGAGAAATCTCATCTTTTAAAGGCTATAGCCTTCAATTTGTAGTATATGTAAAAAAAAATCATGAAATTACATAATTTGAAGCCTATATAATCTTTGTTTTCTAGTGTTTCTAGAAAAATTAGAGAAATCTCATATTTTAAAGGTTATAGACTTCAATTTCCACTATATGTATAAAAATCATGAAATTACATAATTTGAATACTATAATCTTTGTTTTCTAGTGTTTCTAGAAAAATTAGAGAAGTCTCATATTTAAAAGGCTATAGCCTTCAATTTTCACTATATGTAAAAAAAATCATGTAATAACATAATTTGAAGCCTATAGTCTTAGTTTTCTAGTGTTTCTAGAAAAATTAGACAAATCTCATATTTTATATGTTATAGCCTTCAATTTCCACTATATGTATAAAAATCATGAAATTACATAACTTGAAGACTATAATCTTTGTTTTCTAGTGTTTCTAGAAAAATTAGAGAAATCTCATATTTTAAAGGCTATAGCCTTCAATTTTCTCTATATGTATTAAAATCATTAAATTACAAAATTTGAAATCTATAGTCTTTGTTTTCTAGTGTTTCTAGAAAAATTAGAGAAATCTCATTTTCTAAAGGCTATATAGACTTCAATTTCCACTATATGTATAAAAATCATGAAATTACATAATTTGAAAACTATAGTCTTTGTTTTATAGTGTTTCTAGAAAAATTAAAGAAATCTCATATTTTAAAGGCTATAGACCTCAATTTCCACTATATGTATAAATTCATGAAATTATATAATTTGAAGACTATAGTCTTTGTTTTCTAGTGTTTCTAGAAAAATTTGAGAAATCTCATAGTTTAAAGGCTATAGCCTTCAATTTGTAGTATATGTCCAAAAAATCATGAAATTACATAATTTGAAACATATAGTCTTTGTTTTCTAGTGTTTATAGAAAAATTAGAGAAATCTCATATTTTAAACGCTATAGACTTCAATTTCCACTATATGTATAAAAATAATGAAATTACATAATTTGAAGACTATAGTCTTTATTTTCTAGTGTATCTAGAAAAATTAGAGAAACCACATATTTTAAAGGCTATAGCCTTCAATTTCCACTATATTTATAAAAATTATGAAATTACATAATTTGAAGAATATAGTCTTTGTTTTCTAGTGTTTCTAGAAAAATTAGAGAAATCTCATATTTTAAAGGCTATAGACTTCAATTTGTAGTATATGTAAAAAAAAATCAGGAAGTTACATAATTTGAAACCAGTAGTCTTTGTTTTCTAGTGTTTTTAGAAAAATTAGAGAAATCTAACATTTTAAAGCCTTATAGCATTCAATTTATAATATATGTAAAAAAAATCACAAAATTACATAATTTGAAGCATATAGTCTTTGTTTTCTAGTGTTTCTACAAAAATTAGAGAAATCGCACATTTTAAAGGCTATAGCCTTCAATTTCCACTATATGTATAAAAATCATGAAATTACATAATTTGAATACTAAAGTCTTTGTTTTCTAGTGTTTTTAGAAAAATTAGAGAAATCTCTTATTTTAAAGGTTATAGCCTTCAATTTGAAGTATATGTCAAAAAAATCATGAAATTACATAATTTGAAACCTATAGTCTTTGTTTTTTAATGTTTCTAGAAAAATTAGAGAAATCTCATATTTTTAAGGCTATAGACTTCAATTTCCACTATATGTATAAAAATCATGAAATTACATAATTTGAAGACTATAGTCTTTCTTTTCTAGTGTTTATAGAAAAATTAGAGAAATCTCATATTTTAAAGGCTATAACCTTCAATTTTCACTATATGTAAAAAAATCATGTAATTACAAATTTGAAATCTATAGTCTTTGTTTTCTAGTGTTTCTACAAAAATTAGAGAAATCTCACATTTTAAAGGTTATAGCCTTCAATTTCCACTATATTTACAAAAATCACGAAATTATATAATTTGAAGACTATAGTCTTTGTTTTCTAGTGTTTCTAGAAAAATTAGAGAAATTTAACATTTTAAAGCCTATAGCCTTCAATTTGTAATATATGTAAAAAAAATCATGAAATTACATAAACAGTCTTTGTTTTCTAGTGTTTCTAGAAAAATTAGAGAAATCTCACATTTGAAAAGCTATAGACCTCAATTTCCACTATATGTATAAAATCATGAAATTACATAATTTGAAGACTATAGCCTTTGTTTTCTATTGTTTCTAGAAAAATTAGAGAAATCTCATATTTTAAAGGCTATAGACTTCAATATCCACTATATGTATAAAAATCATGAAATTACATAATTTGAAGACTATAGTCTTTGTTTTCTAGTGTTTATAGAAAAATTAGAGAAATCTCACCTTTTAAAGGCTATAACCTTCAATTTGTAGTATATGTAAAAAAAATCATGAAATTACATAATTTGGAGCCTATAGTCTTTGTTTTCTAGTGTTTCTAGAAAAATTAGAGAAATCTCATATTTTAAAGGTTATAGACTTCAATTTCCACTATATGAATAAAAATCATGAAATTACATAATTTGAAGACTATAGTCTTTGTTTTCTAATGTTTCTAGAAAAATAAGAGAAATCTCATATTTTAAAGGCTATAGCCTTCAATTTTCACTATATGTAAAAAAAATCATGTAATAATATAATTTGAAGCCTATAGTCTTTGTTTTCTAGTGTTTCTAGAAAAATTAGAGAAATCTCATAGTTTTAAAGCTATAGCCTTCAATTTCCACCATATGTATAAAAATCATGAAATTACATAACTTGAAGACTATAATCTTTGTTTTCTAGTGTTTCTAGAAAAATAGAGAAATCTCTAATTTTAATGTATATATGCTTCAATTTCTACTTTATGTAAAAAAATCATGTAATTTCATATTTTAAAGTCTATAGTCTTTGTTTTATAGTGTTTCTTGAAAAATAGAGAAATCTCACATTTTAAAGTATATAGCCTTCAATTTCTACTATATGCTAAAAAATCATGTAATTTCATATTTTGAAGTCTGTAGTCTTTGTTTTAAAGTGTTTCTAGAAAAATAAAGAAATCTCAAATTTTAAAGTATATTGCCTTCAATTTTATGTAAAAAAATCATGTAATTTCATAATTTTAAGTCTATAGTCTTTGTTTTATAGTGTTCCTAGAAAAATAGAGAAATCTCACATTTTAAAGTATATAGCTTTCAACTTTTACTATGTGTAGAAAAATCATGTAATTTCATAATTTAATATCTATAGTTTTTGTTTTATAGCGTTTCTAGAAAAAGTGAAATATCTCATTTTAAAGCCTATAGTCTTCAATTTGTACTATATGTAAAATATCATGTAATTTCATAAGTCTATAGTCTTTATTTTATAGTGTTTCTCGAAAAATAGAAAAATATCACATTTTAAAGTATATAACCTTCAATTTCTACTATATATAAAAAAAATCATGTATTTTTATAATTTACAGTCTATAGTCTTTGATTTATACTATTTTTAGAAAAATAGAAAAATTTTATGTTTTATAATATATAACCTTCAATTTCTACTACATGTAAAATTTCATATAATTTCATAAATTAAAGTCAATAATCTTTATTTTATATTATTTCTAGAAAAATAGAAAAATCTTATATTTTAAAATATATTACCTTCAATCTCTACTATATATAGATAAATCATATAATTTCATAATTTAAATTAAAATCTATAATTTTTTATTTTATAGTATTTATAGAAAAATCTATCATTTTAAACTAGAAAATGGTTTATTCATGTACGTCTACTTTTCCTAAAACACTACTATCTTCTCTATTTACCAAAGAAAATTTTTTGTCAAGTTTTCTGTCCAGATTTAACAAATAATTAGCATGATACAATAATATTAAGGACATTTTACTTCTGCTTAAATAAGAGCTTTAAGCAGAAATTCTATGAAGATGGGCACATATGGTTTAAGTCTCAAAACATATCCTACAAGTGGTCATTTAGCTTGATCTTAGTGAGCTAGCCGGTACTGAACACCTAAACTATTGCAAACCAAATAAAAGCCAAAAGAAAGAAAAGCACTAAAGCAGAAATGAAACCATGTCTGGACATGCCAGCAAATAATTGAATGCTACTGTTGATGCTGATGCTGATGCTATTGATCAAGCACATCACTATGATGATCTGAGTATATAGAAATCAAACAATAACTACTGAGTGCCTTTGTGTGTGTGCTTGTGTGATCACCTAAAAGATATAAATATAGACAGTGCACACACAACAATTGTGCACATACAAAAGTTTGACATAAATGAGCATGAAACAGCCACAGATCACTTTTGAGATATAATGCTCAGATCAATTGGTAAAAGTTCAAAAATAATCATATCCCCTATATATACAACAAACCCCTGAAAACTGTGGCAGCCAGAGAAGTTCACAATCCAGATTGGAGTGGTGGTGATCAACAGAGTTAGTAGTCAACAAGGGAGGAGAGCCATAGGATGGTCTTTTTTTTCTCATTCAACAAAGAACACAACATCCCTGCACCCGTCTGTCGAAACAATGCCACCTCGGCTTCGCTTCATCACAAGGGCAAGCACGAAACAGCATCTTCATGCCATTCATGCGTATCGATTAGAGACGACGAAACTGCAATGGAATCTGCTGAGAGGTTCATGTACTACAAACTGAAGAAAAATCCAGTTAATCAACTGTCGTCGTCGACGGCGCCAATGTACGTGAGGTCTGTCCGTCTCACCCTTATAGCCCCTTTAAGCCAGCTGGCAGCTCGAATATTAACATGGTCACCACTTCCCATGCTGGCAGTGTTATTCGCAGAAGGGCACGATCCGGCACCGTCTTCTAAAAGCGTCCAAGGATCAACGTCCAAATCATTATTATCCTGCTGTTTTGACTTCCCTGGCGCATTGGTTGCAGATCTTGATGACGGAACCGGGTTTCTCTGAGAGACAGTAGAACTACTGGAGTTTAACCCAGGATTTGTGGCGCTGGGTTGGAGACAAGAAAGAGCAGATAGCGGAACAGGTGGTGGCTGGCAGGAGAAAGAGCATCGAGTGGAGGGAAGAAGGACCGGCATTGCAGCCTGTATATGCCATCGGATAGCGTCTGGCAGTTGCATACGATCCAAGTCATTCTGTATCAGAAAATAAACCTATCAGAGAAGCACATAGACAACACGGGGTCTTGTCATCGACATCATCTGACGAATGATTAAGAATGAAGTATCCATATTCACAAGAAAGCAAACACAAAAACGACAAACCTGCAAAGTCTCCAATAGCTCTCGGTCAACTCCAGAAAAATCCTTTGTAGGTTCCTTTGAAGCAGGTTTCAGCCTAAGCCAACTTGGAGGATGACTACTCAACAACCCATGCAGAACCAACAACAAACGATCAAACAAACCCTCAGCAGAAGAATCTACAATTGCAGCAGAAGCAGCTTCCGAAGATGAGTCCACCTCCCTTTTCAATGGTGAAGATTGCCCAGAAGTCAGCAAAAACTCTGCATCCTCGTGCACGACCCGGCTACCAAGTAAACGAAGAATTACAGAGGCAAATGAATGCCTCATGTTCCGAACAGATGGCTCCCTGCAATATTAAACACATGTAAATCTAACTACCTCTATCATTGAGTATTGGCAATTTCAACTTACACAACACATAAAAACAAATAAAACATCATAGCACGGATATCCATAGTTCCATTTTTAAAATAAACAATGGCCAGAAATTATCATATTTAACTGACCTGCAACATCCAAATTTAAAGCTTAAACCCATTTTGGTAGAAAACTATATCCAGTTATCCACAAATACCAGCATCGGAGGCCCTTGATGTAAAATTGGATGATAAAAGAAAACTATGTTTTTAAAAATGTGAACATAACCATACCGCTATTAGGCATTAGCTCCAATTTCTCTCCATTTCAAGAAAATTGAATAAGGCTAGAGACTATTTTCCCCTGATAGGGAAGCAAACTACTTATTAGCTAAACATGACAAGATCACGCTATTCATACAGTCAAAAAAAGCATAGCTATAGTGCATCAAACAATTATGAAGTCAGAAAGCTATTTAACACAGCAAAATCTAGTCTTAATTACCTGTCAGTGCAAAGAACAGGAAGAAATCTCAAGAGTAACTGCAGACGTAATGACATGGAAGTTCGTAGGGCTGCCGGGGATGGAGGAGAAGAATCTGTTGCAACTACTGCTCGTCTAGCTAATCCAGGACTGCTGCCACCTCTTAAAGATTTGCGGTTACTTACTTTGTTTGTCTGACCTTCAGTTCCTGAAGGAGTATTACCCACTAGCTTACTTGCTCCACGCGTAACAGCGGCTATTTGTTGCTCAATATTATTTAACTGTTTAATCAAATCATTCGCAAACGAATTGCGGGATTCATCAGAGCTATGATCCATGCAGGGAAGAAGTAACTGAATAAGAGCCCTCTCAGTCACATGTTGCTGGTCACCACCAGAGCTTTCAGAGTCAGACAATTGAGAGGATCCTTTTATGCCCCTTTTCAGATCTGCTCCCTCTTCAACAACTTCTCCTTCTTCAAGAGACATGGTATCAAACTTCTTTTTATCCCCCTTGATGGTCACTGAAGCAGTAGATGAACTACACCAACCCCAGGGCTCCCAAAATTGGGTCTTAACAGAAAGTCCTTTACTCTCAGCAATGTTATGCAGCCTTTGTCTGATCGTCTTCCGGCCAAAGAGCACATCCTGGCCTCCAAGGAACCATTTAGCTTGCAACAAAATTGAATCCTCTAGTGACCTGCCAAAAAGATGAACCAACTCCGAAAAAAGGGGAGCTGCATCAGGTCTAACCAGTAACCTAGTGAGAAGTATTTCAATGAAATTGTTCTCATTCTCAGAAGCAGCAGCAGCTTTCTCTGCACTAGGTGAAGTCAACTGTATAGCATCAGCTAATGAAACATCATGCGTCTCCAATTTTTCAATGAGGGCTTGTTCATTAAGAAGCAACCTGAGTGCAACCCACTGCCAGTGAAATTTGGCAGGTTGCAAGGTATCCAAAACATGCACAAGCTTATCTTGAATCTTAGAATCATCTGCAAACTGATTTTTCAATTCACCAGGTCCAGAACTCCGGCTCCCGTCATCCTTTGTATAAAAAGTTTGCGGCAGCTTACAATCAATCATGGCATTCAGAAAAAGCCTAGAACGAAGAGGAACAAATGGCGTGGATTTTAAATGCATATCAGAGCCATTCAACTCTAGCAAGTTTGCAAATTCAGCATCGGTTGCATCTGCAGCCATAAGGTCGTAAAGACCCTGACAGTCTCTAAAGCACACATCTCGGAAAGGCAAATGTTTTATCGCGTCAGATATGGCCATTGTTAGAGACTGATAAAGTTGATTGATGTCCTCGCGGATTGCAACATTAGCACTCAGAATAAATGGCCGCCACTTAACAAAGGCAAATATTGAATATGCAGGTGGAAAGACCAAACTAACAGGTAGCATACGCTGCATCCTTGATAGAGCAATAATAGAAGGTTCACCCAGAAGTTCCACCACTAATCCTTCACAAATGGTTCTGCAGTTTCCAACAAGCAACCTAAACCAATGGACATGAACTTCAACAGAACTATCCACCTTAAAAGCCCCAACTGAACGAGCATTTCCATTTGATGTGGATCTTGTGCTCCTTACAAATTGTACAACATCAATTCCCTCCTTCAATCGGAGAATAGATACCATTCTTTCCAGGCTGGTAACACCATATATAATTGCACCAACAACAAGTGCAGAAACAGCAGCAGCAATTTTTGTTGGTCTTGAAACCACGACTTTACTAGAGTTGCTTCCTGCATCGCTTGAGTTAGTGGTACTATTATCATGGGCTTCAGGAGACATTTGAAACTGAGCTCGAGATGCTTTACTAGGAGCAAAAACGCCAGCAAGAGCAGTAGAAGCTTCTGTTGCAAGAGCAATCTCAAATACACGGCTGTGGCGTTCTCCCAAGGCATCCTTAAGCAGGCCCAGACAGGTTATATGCATTCGCAGAATGCACCTGGCATAATTCAAAGGATTTGTTGCTGATGTATTAGAATTATTATTGCCAGATGAAAAATCTGTCATCTTCGCTAAAGTTGGACCAACACTGCCAACAATGGCAGAAATGGCAGAAGAGACCAAAGATGGATCGCCTTCTTGAGCAGCGCCACCAGTGTGCCTAATGCATTCTATCAGACCCATGACTATCTGTTGAGCAATTTGGTATCCATTATCCCATTTTTCTAAAGGAGGACCTTTTGGTGTACCACCAGCAAAGACCTTTCTATCTTTTCCAAAAAGATAGTGAAACGCTTCTTCAACATTACGCTGCACTATCTCTCTCATGCCTGAACCTACTCTGGATGGTAACCGGCCACCACTGATCTTCTGCCGGAAAAAATCATCAGGGTCCTCAACTCCTGATGGAACTCCAAGGGGTAACCCTGACTCTCCATCTAATGACCGTAAAGACTCAAGCTCGGAGGAAAGTCTGGCATCACAAGTAGTCTTGAAATTTTTCTCCCACTCAACGACACTAGCCACATTGCTATATTTTTTCAATAAATATCGAGCAAAAGTCAAGGCACCTGAACCTGAAACCCTTCCATTAGAGGCCATAATAGCAGCAGCACGATGAATTGCAGATGACAAAACTTCAGGAATAAGGTCTGCTGCAACAAAGATGTTCTCATACCTGTACCAAATGCAATATGAAAAAAGACAGTTATTAAAATATCCTTCTTAAAGATATTAAAGAAAGGAAACAAGCATTACATGAATTAAAAGGGAAAGCTGGATTAGGGTTAGAGCATATGAACAGATAAAAGGTCAACATAAAAAAAATGGCGGATACAACAATATAGATATATAAATAAAACTGAGAGCAAAAGTACAAACCTTCTCAGTGATGAAAGTAGAAAAGCTTCTCCCACATCGCAAACTTGGTTTTCTACATTTCTTTGCAACATCATAATGTTCCTTCCACTATGAATTGTAGAATTTGTGCTGCTAAGAACTTTTGGCAGCAACCAGAGGAGGAACTTCACAGCTGAGACTAAATCATCCGAGATATCCATCAAATAAAGCATTGCAGAAAGTTCATCCTCCCCAAGTTTCCATCGTATTGAGCTTCTATCATCCACAGTAGACAAAGGCCTGCCAAACTGGCCAACTTTACCAATATCTTTTTCGGACTCTTCAACCACCTGCCTAACAACAGAAACCAACCAAACCGCTATTGCCCTTTTCTCAACAAAACGCAGTTGCTTTAGTTCATTTCCAATGGATACAATATCCCCAGAATGACTTGTTCGGGTGCTATCCACAGACCTCAGCGTATCTCCATCCATAGTTGTTTTATGGTGGGGGCAACTTACCTTATTATCACAAACATGGCTTGTTGATGCCCCTTGGCTACCTTCAATTCTAGAAGCAGCCAGTTGAGCAAGAGACTGAGTCTTCCGCACATTCTTCTGTCGACTCTTAGTAACCTGCTTGGTTGGCTTGGGAGGTTGATCAACTTTGACAGGCTCTGGGGATTTTATCCCCTTCTTCACCCACCATGTATCATCATCATCAGATAGAATAGGAGCCTGACCTTGAACAAAGGAGCTTCTTTCATCGTTCAACTTTTGTCTCTTTGCTCTTCTACATTCTTCACATCCAGGTGTACCCTCCACTTGATCAAACTTGTTGTTATGGGACCATGTTGGTTTTCTAAAACCGCTTTCAGATTCATCACATCCTGCAGTGCTCAAGTTAGAAAGACTATTAGGTAGCTGTAACAATACCACGATGGCTCCTTTCAGCTCCTCAATGCTAACACCATCTTTTGCTTTTTTTGAAGATAATTTGTTAGAAAGAACAGTAGAAGCTCCATATTCCTTTGTAGAAACTGGATATTCTTTCCGCTTCAAAGTAGACACATTGCCATCACTGGCTTCATCACGCTTCTCACTCGAAGGAACACGAAGTATGATGTGGCGTTCATTCAAATAGATCTGCAAGGCTTCATCAAGCTGCTGCCCTTCAACATTCCCAGACTCCACCAAAGCATCATGTATAAAGTGCCTGGGAAGCTGCTTTAAGATGCTATGGTGCCGCTTCCGTCGCTCCAGGTCAACCCCATATGCATTCATATCCATGATCCCACTCACTATCAGCTGACGTACATATGCTAAGGGGTTAAAGATGCCTGCACGGATGAGTTCCACTATAAAAAGATGTAGGCGTTTAAGACCTTCCCCTTTATGCACCACATGCTGATCAATCCAACAAACTACAATATCATGGAGAGGACCTGGGCTTTCAAATATAATGGAAAAACCTTTGGAACTAGATTTTAACTTGGATGCATTTCCCCCATAGTTCCCATTATGCTGCTGATTTGAACATTTTGCTAAATAGCTCACTCGGTGCATGCTTCTATTTGTTCTTGATGAAACTTTCACATCCTTCATCTTCATCTTTAGAAGTCTAACCGCTATATGAACTTGGGAAAGATCTTTCCTACCTGTGAACTTGACGTCACAAGGAGGAGTGGCACGAAAATCTCTGAAATCACATGTTGCCCACTCACAAAGAAAAAACACTGAATAAACAAATGATGTACTTAAAGTCCCAAACCATCTCAGTGATAACCTTAAGCAAGGACTAACTCTTGCAACCCAACCTTCAGAAACAGTTCCATCACACTGATCTTCAAAAAGAAATTTATATGCTCCACGTAAATCACCCAGTACAAGAGATTTATCCAAGGCATTTGCAACTTTAGCCAGACAATGACCTGGATAGCCAGGTCTTGCAGCCTTTGAAAGATCTTCTGCATGTTTTTGAATGCATGAAATAACATGACCAAAATCATCTGAACTATGTTTTATCTTCCCTCCAGCTTCATTTGACTTTATTGTGAAATTCCCATCATTTATTGAATGCAAAACCACAGAGGACGGCAAGGGAAAGCAATCCAGAGCAACAAAAGTATCAGGAACAGCAAGTATTAAATACCGAATCATCTCAATCAGAGCATAAGTTGTATATGCCCTCCGAGAATTATCTACTAGATCAGATCCACCTGGAGCAGGATCACGAATGACACGAAGAGCTATTCCAGCAAGAGTGCGTACATAAGTTTGAGAAAGAACAACAGTTTCTAAAAAGCCATATATAATAGGCAATAATAGTTGCCAAACCTCAAGCCGTTCTTTTTCCTGAAAGGAACAGAAACAAGAAAAATCAAAACCTTAAGGCTGAAATCAGCAAAAACATAAACTGCACACTATTTTTTTAAAAAAAAAAACGTATTATGAAAAGGTGAATACCTGTAGTTGATTCAAAACCCAATCAATGACAAGGGTAGGAAGAAGCAACCCTTCAGCATTATGCCACTGTAGAAGCCTCACAATATACCACCATCTAAAATGTAAAGATGGTTCTTCACCATCTGAAATAGATAATGGATCACTTTTGTGCTGCAGTGATCCAGTATAAGACATTTGTGGTGATCTATCTCGATTAAGAGTAGAATGAGAACTATTTTTTGAAAAAAATTCTTCAAGAAGAGTTTGCAAGTAATTAAGAACATCTTTGGTCCAAGCCTCAGAACGAGAAAGCTGAATTTTGTCAGCAGTCCCAGAAGAAATACCAACAGAACCAGGTTGAACCTGCAAAATTCAACCAAAATCTACCTTCAGATATTAAAAGTATTAAGCAACTGTGCATTATAGGTAAATATACCAAAATTGAAGAATACATACCTGATTGAGGTACGTAACCTTTATAAACCAGGTGGCCCTCAGCAACGGAACATCATTCTTGATAAGAACCTCTATAAGTGATGTCCTTTTATAACCATGTGGAACATGGTCAGCCAAAGAGCGTAATCTCTTATGTGGCTGAGATAGGCCCTATAATAAAACTCTAATTAAGTTACTGAAGTACTAGCATCAGCAATAGCCAAGGCAATATGAAATACCATATAATATTAAAAAAAGTATATATAATCGAGGATTTTACATACATATCAATACATCAAGATAAATGAGAAAAAGACTAAGGAAATAATTAGTAATAGGAACTAGCAAAAAAAAAGGGTTCTCCTATGCTCATGAAAAGCTATAGCATATAAAGGATTGTTCAGCACATAAACATACTCTAGATCCCTCATATTTTCACCCTGCCTCCGGTTAAATCAAAACTACAGCTACTCACTCAGAAATACAACAGAATCAAGACCTTGTGCTTTCTTCATACAAATTTAGGAAAAACTTCACAATTGTTATACAGGAAAGTTTCAGAAAGAAGAAAGCAGTAAGAGCCAGACTCATTAAGTGTACCTCAATCCATTTCTTTCGGAAGTCTTCACCACATGGCCTTAGTTCAGGGAAAACACCAGGCTTAGCAAGTTGTGATCCTGAAAGAGGCACGCCATACACTTGACCAGCCTGTCAAAATAACCACAAAAATGTCGATCAAATTGAATCATAGCAAGGAACCCTACGCCCTACACTAAATCCAAAATTAGCTGGACAAAAACAGAAAAACATGGATATATCACAAAATCAGAACAGTCAGAATAAAGATCATCACCTTCCTCTTCTGAGCACGAGATTCATTGATAGCCCTGAGATGTTTCCTGATGGCCTGTGAACAAAATTGAAGACATTAGCCTATATCTACACAGGCTTCCAATAAATGGATGAATACAAAAAATAAAATTGGAGAATGTGCAATAAATATTTAGCATAGTCATAGAAACCAAAATAAATAAAACCGACATGAATATGTCACAAACAATAGAGACAAGTAGTCACCTC
The DNA here is from genome assembly GCA_013621005.1 of Aeschynomene evenia. Taxonomy (NCBI): domain Eukaryota; kingdom Viridiplantae; phylum Streptophyta; class Magnoliopsida; order Fabales; family Fabaceae; genus Aeschynomene; species Aeschynomene evenia. The sequence continues at coordinate 2,161,564 of CM024264.1, read as the reverse complement.
CTTGCAGGTCAGAACAACTCCCTTGTTAAAAGTTTGAACCTGGGTCAGTGAAATTTCTCTAGCTTCCTGGGACACAAAAAGCAAGGTAATGTTAGAATATAGCAGACATATGTTAGCTACTCCCTATAGGTTGGATCATGAAGTGAAAATTAAAAAAACTAATCCAAGAAAGCTAGCATCCGGACTCGCTACAGGATAAATATAACCCAATCACTCATCAACTAAATTGCTACTGTACACTATCTTATTTGATATAAACACAGTAAAATTAAATGAAGCACCTCAAGTCCCTCAACCGTTTCCTTATATCCAGATTGCAAGTATTCTTTGGTCAAAGTCTCCTCAGGGCAATTTGGTGTTTGCGGGTGAAAGTCTGCTGGTCCAAGCCTGAAAATAAAATAATGGCATTTAACATTTAAATGTACAACACAATAATACCAACAAAAGCTGAGAAAAGGGTGAGGATGGGAAGACAGCATACTTGCAAATATTTTTATCAATATGTATGAAAGTCAACCCTAAAAATGTATAGTGTTGTGAATTCAAAGAAAGAAATAATTTAAAGAATGTGCTATTACGTGCAGGAACTACCTTGAGTTCAAAGGTTCTTTATCACACTTTAACTTGTATGGAGCTAACAGTGGTTGTGGCTGTCCTTGTCGCCTGCAAACACAACCATTGTGTTGAAAGTTATTGACAGCATCAGATTTTGTGATCTAAAATAACAAATAATAATAATATATCATCCAATTTGATTACTATATATCGAACAAAATAAACACTAGAATCAAAACTTTCACAATGTTACTTAGGTCAGACAAATATCAAAGTTAGGATGGTTATAAGCAGAGGTAACTCTTGAATTCATAAACCAATTAAAAAATCAAGCTGAAATCAATACTAAAAATATTCAGATAACTCTGCATATAAATGAACCCCACTCTGAAGTTGTTTCTTAAGTTTAAAATGAAAAGAAAATAGTTATAACAAGCTATTAGATAACCGAAAGAGAAAAATTATAACCAAGGTAAATTATTGTGTATCACAACTACAATTATATGGAATTTTTAGTATATTTGTCCCATGTGATATAGTCAAAGTTACTAAAAAAGAAAATTTTGGCAAAAAGATTCTGAAAGAACAAGGAAGCTCTCTTACCTAGAACTTAAAGGGAAGTTAGCTGGCAAAGAAGATGAATCAGATCTCCCACCGTCCCTGGCAGACGGCCCACCTATTGCACTGTTATTAACTGCACTAGTGCAGCTGCCAGCATGATACCTTTGCATTTCCCCTGACTATCACCGGCATACTGCCCACAGCATCGTACCACTACAAGTAGCTGTAAAAGCTAAACTGCAAGAACAAAAGCTTCATCCAAGTCATTATCAACCAATGCTGACTAAGTGAACAAAATAACATACAAAGAAAAGCAGAGGACAGGAGATGCATGAATGGAAAAAGAATTAACACCTATGGTTAAGCGATACTGGATTTCCTTCAGCTGCTAAGGATGGAAACTGAAATCCTAACGGCCAGAAATTAATATGTCGAATTTAGACCCCCAATAGTTGACCGTGGACCAAAAACATTAAAAATGGAACTTTACTTTTGTAACGTATAAGCATACGAATACAAATGAAATATAAATAACAAATCAAAAAATATATACCCATAATATTTACCTTAGAAGGACCACTAACGACAAAAAATAAATAAAAAGAAGACACGCACACATACATTCGATAACTGAAGAAAAGAACACCATAGTTGCGTTAACGCCCCAGGATCGTATCCCCCATATATGGCATATAGTCAATGGCATTAAAAGTGCCCAAAACAAATCAAATTATAAAATGCAGTATGTAGGTTGCATTTAATTTGCCGGACATAAAATACATTCTAGAAAATAAACATTAAGCAAAATCCTAAACTCTAGTCCACACAAACTTCAGTTTCCAGCAAGATGCTGGAGGAAAGAAAAAGTTCATATTCCGTCTAAGGAAATGCAAACGTAACGGACCAGTTCAAAATTTTTTAACATATAATGCCAACACAGCAACACCCTAACTCATAAATAGGCTAATATGAATATCTAGATATTAATGAAGTGCGTTAAATCAGAAACTTCGCATTAAAAGTTCCATTATGACAAATCCCCGACGAGGAATAAAAATAGAAAACTGTATCTATATGAAGTGCTTGTAGAACTTCAAACTAAAATATGTAAACTCGTGGTCAATCATTTTGTAGCAGCCACCACAATCATAACTCTAAACCCATTTCTTAAGTAATAAATTGCAAAGAGACAACAGCAAGTTCCACAATTTAATCAAATCACTTCTGATCCACAAGTATTAGTCCAGAACTCAAAGAAACAAAAAAATAAAATACCAATTTTTTTGTAAAAGTTTCCCTCCCAAAATAAAACATCTAGAAGCTCAATGTTAACCCTCTGAACTAACTAGGGCACAAGCTCAGATTGCAAAGACACAAATTTACAGCTTAATCACCTAAAACTCCCAGCTTAACATTAAATCCAAGCTAAATTCCACATGGGGCTGAACATCTAATCTCAAAAACCCTAAAATCCAGCCTAATGCAAGAAAAAGCTTCGAAATCTGAACTCCTAAGCAAGATCTAAAACTAGGGTTTTTTGGGAGTGCCCCAAATCTTAAAATTTTAAATTTCATAATCTGATTACGTGGTTGAAAATATAGTCCTGTGAGCTAGGGTTTTCGATTGTGAATTCCAAAAAGATCGAATTTTTGGCAAAATTGGGAAACGGGGTTTCAAGATTAAGAAAAAAGAAAGGGAAAGCCGGGGGGGCATACCTGAGAAGAAGAACAACAAGAAGAAAATTTTGGAACTTCAGAGCGAAAAGCGTTGAAGAGAGAGAAAGTAAGAGAGAAAGAGAAAGTCGAAGAAGAGGAAAAGGGAGAAGAAGAAGAAGAATAAGAAGAAGGGTTTGGAACTTTGACTCTCAGATTTTTTTTTTTTTTTTTTTTGGGTTTGAGCGATGAATTGATGATGACGAAGAAGCCTCTTTGTGTTGTTTGTTGCTTCCTCTGATAGGAATAAAGAGGTGAAGAGAAAGTAGGGATCCAAATTATTATTATTATTATATTATTATTATTATTGTTGTTGATCTTATTTATGACTTGCGGCTTCACAACCCTTTTAAATTTTTTGATTATTTGATATTAATGAAAATAATAATTATTATAATAATGGAAACTATAATAATATATTGAAAAGTATTATTTGTACATTTATATTTTCGTATCACGTGTTATCGTCCAATCTATCACTATTAGGATTGATATGGTGTCTCGTAAACATTCAATTTTGAATATCAATGTAGAATTATCCTAATATATCACTAGCTAGTATTTTTTGTTATGAGTTAAATAGGTTTTTATTAATAAGAAAATATATAATTAGGTGTTCAAATAAACTATTTTCCCCTTACTATTATATCAAAATTAAATGTTTTCTCATCAGTACTTTAGAATTGAAAATTTTAAATGGTGTATTGCCTCTCATATAGTAAACAAAAAAGTCTTGTATATTTGTATATACACATCTTCAAATATATGATTTTATGCATAAATATCAATGAGGTTCTTTATATCATTGAGTTGTCATTTTAAATCTACTATTTTAATCGAGAAACAAATATATTTGAAACATATTTTACTTGGGGATTGAAAAGTAAATAGAATAAAATACCTTAATGATCATTATAATTTTAATCAACAATAATAATAGAGCATTAAATATTTATTACCCCAAATAATGACTAATTCCATAAGACATAGAATTTACAAATAAATAAAGTTCAATTAACTACCAATTGTATTGAATTTAGTTTAAAATTTTGTGTCTTTGATTTGCTTATAAATGAAATAGGTTAGGTCAAATTTGACCTAATATACTTTAGGTTAAAAACTCTCAATTAAGACATCAATCCTTTTTCTACTCCTTATAGGGGGGACCTGTGAACTTTTGAAGTGGTGAAGCTCTATATTTCCTATTCCTATGGTGTAATAAAGCTTCTTTTGGTGTTGTGATAAGGCCAATAAATTGGTATTATGGCATAGTCTTTAATAAAATGAAGATATCATATCTTGAATCTAACTATCTTATATAATAAATATTGTTATTTTGACATCCAAAAAATTTAGTCCATAGACATCCATTATGATCTAAGAAGTGGGAAAAATAATGTAAAAGATTAGTGAGACCATAGAAAAAAATGAATGATGATAGAATGAATGTCTGCACGAAGTACGATGTTAAAATAATATTTCTCTTATATATAGTATGTCATTGCCGTTGTGGTCTTGGAGTTTTGTCATGTAATGACAGTTCTTTAGTAATAAGATTAGTTTGTGGATTAATTAATTGATGGTTGAAGGAATATGAATATAATTAGTTTTTGGATTGGAGTGTTTTGAACCTCTCTTGAGTGATTTTATGACTATAGGTAAGAAGATAGTGGAGAATTAAAGTTCTGATTGGTTGAGTAAATTTTGTTGTTGAAATAACATATTTATTTATAAGTATTAAATACATATATTTGTATTGATTTCGATGAAATTGATTTGTGGCTTGAAAGAAATCTGAATGCTTAACAAATCTGAATTCTTAAGATTAATTATATGTGGGAAAAAATTATGCAATAAGCAAGAATGAAAATAGGGTTAAAATCTTTATTATTGACTAAAATATTACAAAATAAAAGTACTTCACACTTTGTTATTTCCAAACTTAACAAATATACAAAAGAAGTGAGTATGATTATCACACTAAATTAGAACACACCAACTAATATAACCAACAAATCATCAAAATCTACAGTCAAACACTTTTGGCCCTTAAATGGGTGAAGTGAAGCACAATCAAGACATGAATTGTTTGCACTCTTGCATTTTGAGTTTTGATACCTTATTTGAGTATATTCATTCATTCATCATTTAACTATCAAGTATCTAAGAAGAACAAGAGAATTTCAACCAACATTGGAAGTGAGAACAAAAAAAGTGGTCACTAGGATAGTCAGTACAGTCATTTACACATTGATGCTACCTCTTGTTGTCATTCCATTCGAATTGCAGCCGATAAGATATTAAAAAATCTCATCCGCTTCCATCTCATTTCATCCCTTACCATCAATCCAAACAAAGTTTAATGATATCATTCCATTTCATTTCGCTCTGTATCGGCACGTTCCATTGATTCAAACATAACGTTATCTTCTGGAATTTCGCCTATACAACTCAACATAGTATCCTCCATGAGTTCTGCAAGGATGACTTCACCTATTTCAAAACCGACGGTTTCGGCTTCAAACCGGAGATCCATCCATGCGCTAGGTTTGTCCATGTCTTTCCTGACGATTTTGTCCAGAGTACGCGGCGGGGGCAAGGGAAGGAGATGCCAACACACTCCTTCCCAAGCCTTGAGAGTAACCATGTTCATATTCGGATTCGGCCTTATGCTAGGATTCACAAAAGATACCCAAGGTAAGGCCACAAAGTAATGCCAACAAACCTCCATGAGAACTTCATTGATGCAGCCATATAGGAGCTTCTGATCATGGCAGAGCTGGTTTGCAACGAGCTCTTCCCGATCACACAAGGCCGGATCAAGTATCTTGTCCGAGGAAATGCATTTCGTCAGCAATTGATCCATAGTCAATCCGGAGGCTTGCAGTACCGCTTCGATGTATTTGTAAATCAATTCATTTCCTTCGGGACAATATTTCCCTCTGCGAACTTGATTCGCGGGCGAATAATCCTGTTCTTCAAACTGAATATGTAACGGCTGAACCGGTACTTGAACTGAAAATCAAGTATGAATGTGATGACAGATTAAAATAATTATCATGCTTGTTTGTTCCATAATAACATTTCCAATTTTCCTTTATCTCCAAGAAAAATGAACAAGATATAGAAACCTCCATGCTGTTTTTATTTCTGCATTCAATGTACAGTTATAGGCAGTAGAATTATCAAGTATCAACTATTCAAAACAAATTTGTAAAGATCTTTACCAGATAGGCCGTTTCGTCGCTCTAGAGCATGAATTCTTACCAGGTTCAAATCTGGAGTGTCCAGGGCTGACATCATCCTCTATGAATCGCGTATCAAGAACCGATACAGGACTCGGCCGCCCACATACATCTGCACCACTTTCTAGCTCTTCGGTTTTCTTAATGATGGAAGAGCAAGATGACAGTGGAGACTGTTGGTTTTCCTCTGTTACTTCCTGTAGAAGGAACAAATCTTAAGAAATAATCCATATTTTTAATACAGCACAATGATCAATTTATCTCCAAACAATTGATTTGTGTATATATATATATATATATAATGCAGCAAAGAGAAATCACCAGCTTCAAACATGGAGAACATCTTGCACTTGCAGGAATTTCTGAGATATCATAGCCTTGTTCCTCCTTTTCAGTACTGATGCCAACCGATTCCAAGGAAGATTCTGAGATATTTATCTCTTCTGCAGATTCTACATCAACTGCACACAAGTAAGAAAGGATAAATAAAACAACATATAAATAAAACACACACACACATATATATATATATATATTACTTAAATGATATATTTTGAACACGGTACCTTCGGTTACTGTCTCATCTCTAACAGGACAACAGTCTTCTGCTTCATCAACGTGTTGATGTTCATCCAATAAATTCGAGTCTGATTCAATTTCTTGTACTATATCATTGGAGCTTTCATCGCGAACACTTGACTTCTTCTCAGTATTATCTGCTTCCTGATCTAAATTATCCAAAAAGGTTGCCTTCTTCGGAGACACATTAAACTCGTTGGCCCCCCAAGGTCTATCCGAAGTAGAAAATCTCGTCTGAGCTGTCACAAAATGATGCTCCCAATCCCTTCCAGGACTACCAAGGGGAGAAAAGTTGTAATCAGGAAGAGATAGTATTCTACCGAGTGTTTTCGAGATCTGCCTACTTGACATGTCCATGTTCTTCTCATCTCCATTCCCTACCATCTCAGATAGGTGTTTCTTAGCCTCAGTATATATGTTTGAAACCCTTCTTCTCGGATAACTACAACTTTCTTGTTCCGCAAGCAATTCAGAATCTTTCAATGCGCCTTTCTTGCCTCCTTTTAGAGCACCAATTGAAGAAGGTTTTGCAATTTTCTCAATGAAGAAATGATCCTTGTTGGGAGATCTCATTCCAACATTGTCTTTAACAATGGCTTTGCTGCTGCCCTTTCGGCCTTCAGCCGGGTGTTTTCTTGAGACCCCTTCAGGATTTTCATGCCTCTCCCTTCCCATTGCATGCTTCAATTTCTTTTTCAAATCCGTAAGAGAAAAATGCGAACTACCTCTCGAAGAAGGACCACTGAGTTTGGCAGTGTCATGAGAATCAAGGGATGAGGCCAGGTCATTTCTGGTTTCAGAATTTTGCTGGCCTATCGACCCCGGCTTAAGAATAACAATTCTATTTGAATTTTCATTTCTGCCATTCTCATTTGTTGGAATTTTAGGCTGAGACTTCACTTTCTTCCTGAAAAAGTTATGCTTCTTGTGGTTGACATTTTCCCTAGTTTGTTCTGAATTGCCAAGATCGTGTTCAGAGAAGTTGGAACCAGTAACTGAACTATATTCTCTGCCATTTGTCCCCTGAGAATTCGCTAACTCTTGAATGCTTTTCGATAAAAGTGAATTCGGGTTCTGTAGAAGTGCAAGAAACAATTCCTCATCTGAACTTATAAGCTGAAGTGCTTCCGTAAGTTCATTGGAAGAAAGGAACCTTCTAGCTTCTTCAAGATCTTTGCCATTCAGTATCATCTGATTGACGAATTCACGAATTACCTCTCTTGCAATGTTTTCAGAAATACCATGTTTCTGGTTCGATTGCGCATGAACTCCTCCATCGTTGCGACGCATCACAGAACGAGCACCTTTTAGATGACAAAACTCTTCAATTATCTTATCCAAATCAAGATTATCTCTGGATTGCTGCCTAGAGTGCTGATTTTGAGTGGATTTGGATTTCAAGGTTGCATCCAAATTAAAATCGTTGTTGTCCATATCACGGCTTCTATTGTTAGATTTCTTTTTCCTTTTGTAATCTACCTTCAAGGGGACTTCATGCCTTAATCTGGATTCTTTCGATCCCACTTCAGCATCATCGATATCCTTCATCGCAGTTTGGTCTATGAACATCTCTTCTTCTATGAGCTTCTTCACACTATGCTTATTTGAAGCACTTTTCTTAGCTGTTGGTCTCTTACTCTCTCCAATGTCCTGAAACAGAATTGCAGTAACCCAATTTTACTATGTACTAGAATTTTTGTGAACTTTCACTTGTTATGTCTCAAATTCAAGAGTGGAATGAGCACTTACAAAATTGTCATGACAAGATTCATCCAAATTGCTCAACATCTCAAACTTGTTTTTAGAATGTACAGCACCTGTAGGAAAAATAACAAAATTACTAATCGGTATGTCGATTTATTTTGGCTGCAGAATCCAGCACAGATATACCACTAGTGATTCACTTATTCTACCATCATTATAGACAAACAAAGTGCATTTTGATGAAAGGTTTCAACTTAAAAAGATTCGAGAAAATTGCTTGACATGCAAACATCAGTCTAAGCATGATGAACACAGTTCTTACCAACAGCCTGCTTGCTGCTTCGTCTCCTATCGGCGATCAACTTCCGAGTAGTGTGACCATGGCGGAAATCAAACATACTAATAAAGCCCCACATGCAGCCTGACTTATCTTTCTCATACCGAACGGTGCGTCTTTGGGACTTCTTCGCCATAGTGATTGGGCAAGGTTGATCAAATTCCTTCTTGTCTTTACCTAGTTTTCGCCTTACTTTGCTATTGTCATCCAAAACACTTTCAGATGTAAGATTGTGCTAACCTTATACCTGTTTGATGAACAAAATCATTGAGTAAATAAATGTATTTAAAGTTCATCAAAATACAATAGATCATTGCATAACACTAACCACAAACACACATGATTAAGTAAATGTATGCAGACCAAACTAATCTCTATATGCAGACTCATTTGTCAAAATCATAAACTCTTTGAGCACAAAAAGATCATAAAAACAGCACAATCATGGGAAAAATCAGATTTAGAGGCTACCAAATTAACAAACATAGCAAGAATTTAAACGATTCGGTATAAGATGCAACAGAATTAAGTGGTTACCAATTTAACAATTCATGTAGCAAAAACTAAACAAACACATGGGAAAAAGAAATTGAGATTGCTTCAACTAAGTACCTTCTTTTACTTTGATGAGTCCAATAACAAAGCATCTAGGAATTCCAATTCCACAAGTTTCCTCAACTGAATGAATCTCAAGGAATCATCATAACTTCCTTTGGAGGAGAAGGTATCATTATCATTGCCTTGTTTCTTCTATTCAACTATCTGAATTCTGAAGTTCCAACAGACAAAGCTGAAATTGCAGATATATATATATATGTATGTATATATATATTCTCTTCTCTTCTCTTCAAAGAAAATTGCAAATTGAGATAAAACTACATAAAGCTTCAGCTGTTTTACACTTGATGGAAAAGTTTGATCTTTGACAATGTTAAGTGACTCAAGAAATTCCAAATTCTATAATCACCAATTCAAGCAAAACTCCACTAGTTCTGCATAATTGAATCCATAACTACAATAAGAAAAAGGTGCATTACAACTTAAACAACTAAGCTTGGAAGATTCCCTCCAAAGTTGTTCTTCCTTCCACCATGAAATAAAAAAACAAAACCATAATGTGTTATCAAAGTTGAAGCTCTCACTCTCAAATCTCAATTCTCAATTCTCACACTCCCAAAAACAGAGAAAAAAACAGAGAAAAAACAGAGAGAGAAGAGAAGAACCAAATGGAAAATTCCCTGTATGAAACACTATATTCTTGTATTCTATTGACAGCAACATTAATTTTACCACCACTATCAAAATGAGAAATGAAAAAGATTGAGACTTTTTGGAACTGGGAATCTATATGACAGCAAAAAAAGAAAAAGAGAGAAGAAAATGGGAAACTAGCACCGACCCATGATGATTCTGATACGGGCAGACATAGAATACTACTGAGAATTGGAAAAACAGAGAAAAAAGTTTGTGAGATGAAAGAAAGAGAGAGAATTGGTGGTTGAGAAGGAAAGTGAAAGTGAAAGGTAAGAAGAAGGAAGAGCTTTTACATTACAATGTTGTTTGGTGACACCACAATGGAAAACAAAGCTACAGTTTGGCTGAATTTGGTAAAATTATGAGTTCAGAAGTTGCTAAATTTCTTGAATTCTCAAAAAATTATTTTGTAGAGAATTATAACATTATTATTTGATAAAATAGTATAAAAATAATTTTTAAAGTATAAAATATTCATAATATATATAATATTAACATAAATTATATAAATAATGGTCATTTATATATTTTTTTTTTCAGAGAGTTAAAATAGATTTTAAACTTTTAATAGTCTCTAAAAAGCATCTTCTACTCTCAAAGGTATATAAGTAAAGCTATTTACTTTTTATTTTAATAATGTTAAGTGAACAATGAAAAATCAATCAATGAACGTATTTTGGTTTTGGCTTTGACCCAAAGAATTATTGAGATTGTAATGGTCCGATTCAAACTTTAGCTGGCTATCCTATCCTTCAATATATCTACCATCTATAAGGAATTAATCACCGTAATTAACAATGAAATCCAAATTGAGAACCGAAAATATTAATTTATTCATCTAAAATTTAAGATTTATCTCAAATTCTCACCATAGAAAGAATTATACAAATAATTTTTAAAAGATTAGATGGTACATGACAGTTGAAGATAGGTAGATTGGAGGAGGGTCCACACACACACAACATAGTTTCTGTGTCAGAGAAGTATTTTATTTTGATACGGAAACATAAAATGTAGATACTATTATAAGATTATTTTCATTCTTTAAGATTTTATCTACTTACTATTTATAAATTTTATATAATAATTAATGAATTCAATTTTAGGTAAATCGCAGATACTTGTTATAAGATTTTCTAAAATTCATTCTACTTCTATTTTATTTAAATGTTAAATTAAAAAGTCCTTAAATTTATAAAAATATTCTATTGAATATCCTTTATTACATGTGAACCATGTATTTAACCTCTCTAAAAAATTAGTATAATTTTATCTTTTATTTATTTATTTGCTTTTTATCATCTTTTCTAATACAAATCCTCCTTTTTTTCTGTAAGAAAGTATTTTCAATTTCATTTTTCAGAGTAGAAAGATGAAAGCATCATGATTGAAGCCATCACTCACCACAATCCACAAACTAAACAATGCAATGAAGAGCATTAACGTGTACGCCACTTATGAACAGTAATTGTCTTATTTTTTAGGTCTTATATAATTAATGGGATTATGCAAGTAATCATACCATATCTACACTAATAAATACCCCTTTCATTTTTTTATCAATAATATTTGTTGTACAAAATAAATATGTTCAATTACTATCCAATGTGTGTTATACATAAGACATAATGTGTGTTATATATATAACATATATATGTATAACACGTATTACACCTTATATATAGCACACGTTGGATACCAGTTGGATGTATTTCTGTTGTACAATAAATATTATTGGTTTTTTTATCTATCCAATTCAAGAATACGTTTTTTTTAATTTATCCATTTAGAAATTATAGACTACTATTAATAATTTTTTTCAATTATATTTAATATAAGAAAGAATAGATTTAGTGAGTAATTAAGAAAAAAAATAATGAGTAGTAAGAATAATATTATAAAATATGATTAAATTTTTATAAATTTTTTATATTATAAAATACATTTTTAATTTATGTGTGCAATTAAAATTGAACAAATAAAAGAACAGAGAAAATAATAAATACAAATTTATGATAAATAATAAATATGGCATTGTTGAATATTAGGTTTAGCAAAATGACGGTGTTTTCATAAGAAGATAGTCTCCGTAATAACAATATGAATACTTGCTAACAAATGTCGTTAAAAAAATTATAATATGATAATGAATTTTTTGTATAAAAAATATACAAGTACATAATTGTGAATATTTTTTTTTAAGTATTCTTAACAAGTGTTCTAAAAATACTTATTAACAAAATCTTAATAATATATATACACAAAAGTAGTAAGAAAATATTGACAAATAAACTATTCAACTTAAAAATATGAATTTTAATGTGTTAAATTTGTTGAAATTAAAAAAATAAAGAAAACTATTAACAAATAACGATAATATATAGTTGACTAATAATTACTGTAGAATTGGCATAATAATAAGGATTTAATTTTCATTGTACCATTTTTTTCACAGTCATCTAATCATGTGCTATCACGTCAGTCATGATTGTATTTTCTCTCTCCCACTATCTAAATAACCATACAAACGGAATATTTTGATTGGATAACAATGTAAAAGTATTATACTATTAATGTATCAAAATTAAAGTCTAATCCTAACACCAAACTTGTTATTGAAACACATAAACCAAACACATCAAATTTGTATTAATAATTATTGCTTCCTAAATGTATATATATTATTAACCCAATAAATAACATTGAAAAGTAATTAACTAGTGTATGCATAATGGTGCACTGTTTTGCTTTTGGGGCCTGCATTGTCGTCCACTCCTTACACTATGATTAATTCACCCTTTTGGGGAGACACATTGAAAAGAAAGATTTTCATTTTTCAATTTTTAATTTTTTTTTTTTGCAGTCATTAAACTAATAAATATCTTGAAATTTTTGAAAATGGAAGATTCGGTAGTAGTTTCTTTGTTCTGTTAATCTTTTTGTTCTTATAACTTTTTCTATATAGTTAACATATACACATTCGAATGTCAATTCCTAAAATATATGAATTTGGATATTACTATTATGACAAATAGAGCACTGTTAATCATATACACCATTTTATTTAATAATTTTATGTTTGATTAAACATTTTCTAACTCATACAATAAATATTTCTAAGCTAATTAAAAATAGAGTTTAATTTTACACTGTCTTCCAATTAAAATTCTTCATTTGTATGATTTTTAAGGTAGTGGATGAAAGAATACACTATCATAGTTGATGCAATAACACATAATTAGATGATTATGTAAATAATTTATACGTTAGTGGATGAAAATTAAATCCTTAAAAATAATAAGTACTTTTTATAATATTTGACCATAAGAAATCTATCTATTTCAACCATTGGAAGATATTAATGTGCTAATCAATGTACTTAGTTTTTTAATTAAAAAGAAAAGAATCGTAAGTGAGGCTTAATTATATTGTTAAACCAACTTTACCAAACACATTCTGTTTGACCCATAATTAACTTTTTCTTGTTCACTGTTATTATGATAATAATAATAATGATTGTGGTGTTTAATTAATTTGAAATCCGAATCATGCATCTCATGCTATAAGAAAGCCTTGAAAGCAAACCTTAATAATTAATAAGGATAGATAATTTTTTAAAAAAGAAATATAAAAATAACGATAGTTTGCTTATTTGGTTTTGAATTTTCGTTGCCGCGTTCATAGCATTCAATAATTATCAACATGTACAAAATTTAAAAGGGAATAAAATTTTACATTCTCATTCAATTAAAATATTTTAAATTTGTATGACTTTTTAAATAATAAGAAAGAAAAAATATTATTATGACTGACATAACAACATATAATTGGATGACTATGTAAAAATGTTATATACTAACTGTGGATGAAAATGGAATCCATGCAAATATTATTCACCCTCTTCCAAATTTGAAGGTGATTTATTGTGCCTCCATGGATATGGAGCGCATGAGACAAAAATGTGTACACTCTTCACTTCATTCACCATGCCAAATGCCAAGTACATGCAATGGCACTTCATTTGGTATATATATTTAGCAAAGAGCCATGGTTTTCATAATAACAAGCACAGAATCAAATGAAGAATGAGTTCAATATATATATATATATATATATATATATATATATATATATATATATATATATGTATATATATATATAGATTTTCTTTCAGTTGTCTTAGTACTTTATGTGACACCATTCTTGGTTGTTAGCCATATATAATTATGGATGGAATAATGATATATTAACAACAAGAAGCAATCAATGATCTGTGTCATATATATTTTGTTCCTACTTGTGGCTCTTGTATCAAAGAATGTGGAATCTATTATGATACTGATTTCTTTTTTTTGTGTGCAGGGACCACATATATACCTGGAATCTTATTCTGAAATCACTATGGATCATATTATATATATATATATATATATATATATATATATATATATATATATATATATATATATATATAAGGTACCATTTGCTTATAATAAACTAAGATAAAAGAGAGAAAGCAGGGGATAGGACACTCTGCCTCTTAAAGTAATGTTGTTGTACTTAGATCAAATAGGTAAACAATGTCAATAGATAAAAGAAAAATTATAATATTTATGGGATAAAGATGTTATATCTCTTGCATTTATAAGTATTATGTGATATTTTTTTTTAATTTTTATAATATGAGAATCAAATGAAATAATACAATATGAATAATATATATATACATCTGTATATATACTTCCGACTAAATTTTAAAAGTTTAATGGGAGTATGAGCCTCACATTTATACAAATAGATCTAATAGATACTTTTATCAAGTTTTTCCTTTGGAACTCATTGTATACTTATACGATTATGAATTCAAGAGATTAATAGAATTATGGAAATCACAGAGAATATAGAAAAATTCCTAAAATTAAGGGTTAAAGAGAGAAAAAGATATCATATTAGCTCATAATGGATCTCCAATATAATACCTATTATTCATATTTATAATCCTCACAAACTAATTTTCCTTTTTGGACCTAATTAATTGAGTCATCGCAACACATACTGAAAATCAATATTTGTAATTTGATTACATCACTTATTGTTAATCATAAATAATTATTAATACACACTGAAAAAACCTTATAGCTATTCAATAAATTATAAAGAGGCATTAAATAACATGTATAATATAAGGGTGATGCTAAATGAACAATACAAAACCAGCCCAACCAGCCAATAAATAAGATTTTGGGCCATAATTACTCAGCCCATTACAATCTCAATGATTATTTGGGTCAAAATCAAAGCCAAAATAGGTCCATTGGCTGTATGGACTAGTTTTTCATGGTTCACTTAGCATTATTTGATAATATAATATTGTTACTTTCAGTTAAAATAAGGTTTTTCTTTCTGTCCTTCACACAACCATTGTGTGTGCCTTTTTACTTTTGAGCATGACAGCATTCAGAAACGGATCTTTTTTACTTTGCCTTTGTCTTCAAGGCATTCATATATAATTAAAGATGTGTGGGGGTGTGGAAGCATGACACATTGAATGAGGACCACGAACAAGGAAGCACTCCTAATTTAATCATTCATAGCAACTTTCCAAATTCCAATATTGTTACATGTAAATATATATAGATAGATAGATAGATATATCTATATTATGGAACCATTTTGCCTTTCATCTCTCTATCTTCAATATGAAGCAAACAGTTTTAACTTCCTCAATAATAAAGGGCCATGGTTTGTTCTCATAGGATTATTAGGGTTATCAAGATTATTCAATAAGTGTATTTGTATGTTTATGCATGGTGCCACTTAATCTCTCCAATTTCCCCCACTTTCCTTGTATATTTTCTTGCTTGATTCAATCAAATTAGGTTTTTTCATGAAAAGAGGTCCTAGCTTGCTCAATTGTTAATCTATCTATGTACTTAGGTTCATGTCTTGTCAACCCTAAAGTATGTTTAGATATTAAGCTTGTAGTTAACATGTGTGATTTATGGTTACTTTGGATCCATAATTGTACTTGATTTATTTCTTTTCAATTTGTATATTTCAATTGGTAAAGTCTAAATTCTATTGATATGAAATTAATAACGATACAACTATTTTTTAAGAGAATTTTTTAGAATTCATTTTCAACCTTACAGATAAAATTCACGTAAAATTCAATCCATTACGATAAAGTTAAGTCTATTGAAAATCTTTATATCTTTCTTTACCTAGGAGTGATATTAGCAAAAAAAAATCTTATATCAAATGAAACTTGTAATAGAGTTAACTTCACTAATCTTCTCCTCTTTGTCCAACCAGTGCTGCCAAACTTTTTTGACTGATAATAGTGGGTAGGTTACCTCCAACCACCGGCTTTTTAAGCATTGGATGCCCACTTTTTTTCCCTACCCTCTATGTCTTTAAAAGTGATCTAAAATCCATATGCTATCTAGATAATAATAATAATAAAGTAAAAGCAAAGTTGTGCTGTAGTACTGTGGGGAAAGATGAACCTATTATGTTTTACATAGGGACCAATATCTTCTAGTCTCTCTCACATTCCTTATGAAATGCCTCAAGGAAGTATAATAATAAGGATTATTTTTACTTGCCAATGTTCTAAGGATATTACTAAAGAAACCTAGAAATAATAACTTTCACTAAATAAAACTTTTGAGTTAATTTTAATCCATCGAAGTATATAATTTTTTTACACAATTATCCAATCATATTCTGTCATATTATGATTGTATTTTTTCTCTCTCACTATTTAAAAAGTCATACAAACGGAGTGTTTTGATTGGACAATAATGCAAAATACTTTTATACTATTAATAAATCAAAATTAAACTCTAAAACTTTTCACTTCTATCTTCTTAAAACTGGTTAGCAAATTCCACACAATAAACCTAATGGTTGAATAATTGAAGTTGTAAAATCAAAATAATAAATATATATAGAGAAATAAAAAGGAAATAATCAAACTTTGATATTTAAAATTAAAATGAAGAAAACATGCATGTCGTAACTTTTCATATGAAAAATCTGCATCGCTGGATATCAATTGTTGTCTGCCTTGGATATGATCATTTGACAATTAAAAGAATACAAAGGCCATCGATATTATTACATATTAATTCCATAAAAAGACGAAATAGCTTTCATCACAGGAGGAATAAGCAAAGTCATAGTGCACTAGACAACATTCTAGCTACAAATCAAAATTCAATTTAGAAAAATAATAGATAAATGAGAAGATTCTTTCTTGGTTTATCCAATTGGAGTTCCTAGCATAGTCACAGGAGTGACCATTGATATAAAACTCTGATTTAGACAACTTTATTTTAAAATCAAGTTTATATATATATGCATCAAAAGAGTGCTTGGTTCTAACATATTTTTTTTCACTCTTCTTATGTTAAATCATTATTAGTGGTTTCTATGATATGATCGACTCAAGAGGAAAAGAATAAAGTGCTTCAAGTGGCATATTCTGATTTCAGTATTTTTCAACCCCGGCACATCTTATCTTCTTGTCTTCATCATATCTAAATAACTTTATTCAATGTTAGCTTTACACTGTTCATTTTTTTTCTTCTTAATTGGCTTCGTTGGTAAGATTGTAGTGAAAATAAGCACTACCCCAATTGGAAGAAAGGAGCGTTCAACAAATATCAAATTCCAATGGTTCACTTGGCAATAATTTTATTTTGTTGCTGGGGTCTTAAACCATTATCTTTGAGTTTGTAATATTATTTCGGCAAATAATTGAATGGCTAAGCGAATGAAAAAGTATTACCTTAGCTTATCTGCCTCATGTTCCTCTTGACAAACACTAACGCATTGGATGATGTGGACCTGTGATATTATTATAACAACAATTATTAATTACTTCAAGTATATATTTTTTTTCTAGTTCCATTCAACAAATATTTTGGGTCAACAGTATTAAGAAATAGAAAAAACTTTACGAGAATAGTTGCAAACAGGGTCCATAGCTCAGTGGTAGAGCATTTGACTGCAGATCAAGAGGTCACCGGTTCGAACCCGGTTGGGCCCTTCATATTTTTTTCTTTCCCAAAAATGGAAAATGAAATCGTTTGGTACTATGTAAGCCCGTTATGGGCTTTTTAAGCCAAAGCCCACCTAACAAGAAAAGAAAACCAATGCATGAGCCCGGTGCAAAGTGTCATAGCCCGTCCCATCCTTCATATTGCCACCAACACTACACTGGGCCCCAATGCAAGCCTAACATTTGAGCCGAAAGAAGCAGGCCTAAGTGCCTAACAAGTACAAGATTGAGTTGTTACCCAAAAAAAAAAAAAACACAAGATTGAGTTTCACAACATCTGTTATTCTTTTTTTTCTATAATTTAAAATGAGTTTAATTTTAATACACTGTCAGTGTAAATGTATTTTATACTGTCATCTAATTAAAATGTTCTGTTTGTATGAATTTTCTGATATGAGAGAGAGAATATACAATTATGACTGACGCAGCAGCACATAATTAGATGACTATGTAAATAAATAGTACAATATCAATGGATGAAAATTAAATTCATTTAAAATATCTTTGCATTTATAATATTTATATAGAATAGCATTAATAGATATTTATTTTTTTAATGCAGAAATAACAGAAATATTTATTTCACTTACAAAAGTATATTTTTCGGTCATACAACATCTATTTTCATCATTTGATGTAAAGATAAAGTTGATTAAACTCTAATAAGATATAGTTTAATTTTAATTCACAATGTCAATGTAAAGTAATTTTACACAAACATCCAATCTTAAATTAACACATCAGTAAAAGTTTTTAACTCAACTATCTACTAACTAAAAAGTCTCACAAATCAATGAATGTGATTAGCTGACGGTGTAAAATTTCAGCATCATAATTAAACTCTTATAGATATTGTACAACGGGAAATGTTTATCGTACAACTAAAATTAATCCAACATGGATCCAACTTATTAAATATAATTGTAGAGTTTGTTTGTTAATAGATCTCATCAACATATAATTACAAGTTGGATGGAAATTGAATGATTTTATGTTATACCTATACTATTACAGATTGTACAAATATTATAAATATTTGTGTTGTATGTATAATTTTACTTTCTAACTTATAAAATTTTATACATTTACCAAAACACTCACTATTTACCATCTTGTTTGGTTTGTAATTGAGGGAGTATCAATTTTTAAAAGGAGTGTTGAAAGAACAAAGACGACCAAAGAATAAAGAACAAATCAGACATTAAGAAGAAAAAAGTAAAACAAAATAAAGAACAACCACCAAGACAAATAGGCAATAATGCGCATTATGCCATAGATGGCTGAAAACACAGCGAATAAAAAGCCCAAATATAATATTCTATAAAATTAAATCTGTGCCAACAATGAATAGAAGAGAGTAAAGGACCAAACTGTCAAAGAATACGGAAGAATTTCTCACTGGATAGTTATAGCATTACAATACTTTTTCTCTTGCGCCTCCTCGCTTTCTGCAAAATCCGCTTGGTTTCTTCCTCTTCTTCCTTTGTCAAATTTCTGAGTACGTCTTCTCCTAGCAAGACATATTTTAGAGCAGTTTTTGTTTCTATTCAGATAATGATTACTTATTCTATTTTGAGACTAATTGATATATACTACTATATGCTAACTCAAATAACCTGGCTAAGGATTACTTGCGCCTTATAGGTTTGTGGTTAACATTGCGCCTCTGTGTGATTGCCAATATAAGCCGTTAGATTTCCTTCATTTCTCATCCATAAACCCATTTTTTGAAACGTGTCTTTTATTTCTCATTTTATTAAGTAGTCATTACTTTATTTTGTATTTTCAGTAGTGCCCCTTGTTTGGTTTGGTCATGGAAGTTTCAGGCGCTGCAACAACAGTAGATTCTCATCACTGAGTTTATTAGGCTCCGACAGATCCTTAGTCACCGGCAAAGCCATCCTCGCCGTCGCTGCTAGCCCTCCGACCAACACTCTCGTCCACCTCCCAGATCCGTCCTCGACCCTGCACGCCTCGACACAAAGCAGGCAGCAGCTCCAAGCAACTCACACAAGCCGGTCCATACGCGCCCAATCAATCTCAAGCAGCAGCAGCACAAAAGGAGTATAAAATGATTATGTTCAACCATGGTTGAAGAAAAAAAAAGGGTATGACTTTTTGAAAGGATTGATAGAAAATGGTGTCAAGGAACCAGTTGAGTCCTTCTTCCATTCCATTCAGGTTGTGAAGGATTCTTTGTCCCCTTTGGAAATGGGTATTCGGAAAGCTACAAAGGATCTTGAGCAATGCTTGTTGTCAGGGACCAAGAACAAGGGCACAAAAGGTGTTTGTTTGATTGCTCAAGTGAAGGAACGTGGTGAATTTCATATCTGTGATGTGAAGAAGAAGAAGGGGTTATGAAGTTCCCTTGAAGGCTTTCTTGGTAGTTGGTTCTTCAATTGCAGTTGTTTAAGCTTTTTTTTTTTAGAGTTTTGAAATTTTTTTGGAATGTGAATTTTGGTGTAGATGGATGGCAAGAGGAAAAAGCAATATGAGCACCCTGTGTTTGTTGTTGTCGTTCTCTGTTTCAACTTTTTTATTTTTAGATTTATTTGGTAATTGGAATAGTTTGTGAGTGTTTAGTTGCTGGTTAAAAATTGAATGTTATTGATATGATGATTAACTTACAAGCATGAGACTATATCTAAGGCTGTAGTGCTATATATTATTAGGAGGTGGAGATGAAGAAAAAATTCATAACAAGTGATTAAGAATGTTGTTGGTGATGAAGAAAAAATTCTTATTTTATGAACATCATTATTTAAGGATAGCCTTTCATCTTCAGCATTGCCTACACCATTGTAACTAGGAGGAGGAGATCTTTGGAAAGGCAACAAAATAAACCCAGAAAGTCACAACTTGTACAACAGCTTTGGCAAGCTTATGTTGGAACCAAATAGATCTGAATGATAAGGAGGAACAGGAAGCACTAAAAGCCAAATACAAAGGAAGGGGATGAGAGTTGTCTGAGCAAAATAGTAAAATTTAAGCAACTCTTTAGCTAAAAGATGGAAGGACTGAGTTGCAAAAAATAAGTAAGGGCTCAACGTTGACACATAACATAAAGGGCGCAAGTAATCCTTACCCAAATAACTTATAATAGAATCACTTTCTTATGTCTAATAAGAACTACCTGAATTTTCTTCAACCAAGCAGGAGAAACCTTCGTCTTCATCAGATTCAATGACAATTGCACAGTCTCTTCCGCCCCTTACAAACTGTCATTGAAACAATACTTAGCAATTAAATTGCATTTATAAGATTTCTCAAAGGTATAAAGAGACATATTTTGCATGAAAATGAAGGGACTACTGTCACAGTCAAGTGCATATCAAGTAATTTGAGTTAGAAATGACCTTTTCAATGGATGGTTCTTTTTGCTTGCACACCTTCTCAGATATTCTATCTGGAAAAATGGCTCTCTCTCTTTTTACTGGTTTCCAGCATCCTGTTTCTATTTCTGGAGCTACAATAGTGTGTAAACTCCTCGTCGTTTCACTGAAGTAAAGAAAAATACCTATGAGTCTATGACCTTGGTCATAACTAATGCATGCGATTTTAAAAATACCCTGTCTGATCACCATTTTATGTGTATATGTATCTATGCATAATGCATGCACCTTCTCTCGTTCATGTGATTTTAAAATCTAATTCATTAGGCTATAAGGCAGCGCAGTGATTTATCTGTTACTCATTAAATAGGGTTTGATATAAATATGAAAGTTATTAACAATTTTGCTACTGATCCATTTCTTACAGATAAACTATGTCATATTAAATTAGAATGCACAATATATTTATCCTCACATATAGGAAAAGTTTTCATGAATGAAGGTGATGATGAAACATGGGAAAAGTTGACTTTCCTCGTTGAGTAGGGACACAATGAGTATTAGGTAAGAGGTGCACATACTTAGCAGAAGGCTGACGCTTTTTCAGTCTGATAAATTGATTGCAAATACTCTGCAAGCTAACAATATATAAGTTTTTTTCCCCTTAAAATATGATTTGCTTTCACCATAGGAAAAACAATCAGGAGCAAGGTAATCTTTTCACCGTAGAAAGGATAAAATTGGAACAAGGTGATCTTTCCTTTAACCATATAAACTATAAAAGTTCATTATGTTGTAGAGTAAAGCACCTTTGTAGATAGAGCAGATTGTGCTAGATCCTTTTGGCTAAGACTTTTTAAAGTACAAGAGATTTCCTGCTAGTCATTGAAAGTTTCCTATTAGAGGTGAGAAAATGAAAGAAAATGCAGGGGAGAATAAGATAAGCTAGTGATAAGGGTAGGTCCCAATAAATTGCTAAAAACAAACTAGGGAATGGAATTAGCCAAATTTTATTATGCCACAAAGCAAAGATACAATTTCCAGTATTGACAATAGGTACAGAACCACAATCACTTATTCGACTCACTACTAACACCCAACACTATTCACAGAATTACAAACACAACTAGAAGACATCATTAAGCAATGGTCAAGGCCTTCCCATTGACCACATTGGCCATTGCCCATCAAGATCAGCTCACTGCCCTGAAACTCAGCGGGGCAATATATCTGGAGGGTCAGGAAAAACGGCACCAGCAGAACCAGAGTCCCACAGTTCATCATTCATAACTCCAGAAGTTCCAAGCACTGCCCTCAATGGATTGGAATCTCCCAAAGGTTGAGGGGGCGGAGGCGGCGGGTGCCGCGGTGGCGGCGACGGTATCCAAGGATATTCATGCTCATTGGGACTGGGTTGGGAACTGGATGAAGGTTGAACGACTAAAGGATAAGGTCTGCCACCCGTAGGACCAGCTCTCGGCCAGCCAAAACGCCCACCACGACGACGACCTTGAGTCCCGAGGTTACCAAATCTGCCTCCGACAGAAGGAACAAGTGGTGCTCGATGGCTACCAAAACCAGTAAAGGCAGGAGGAGCAAGAAAACCAGCTGTATGGGTGGAGTGATCTAAAGAGGATTGTTGCTGGGTAGACACAGAAACTGCATCACAGAAAGTATCGTTGCAACGCAGATTGAGCCGTGACTCGCACAAAAAAAGAATTGTTTCTATGTCAGCTACAGTGTAGGGCTCAGTACGAGTTTCTATAGCGATGACCAAAGGATCATACTCTTCAGGAAGCCCACCCAAGATAACATCTACATGTTCTTGGGTCGTGATCGGTTTTCCAGCAAAAGCTAAGGAATCGGCGAGGGAGTTGATGGAACGAAGGTACTCGATCATTGTGCGAGAACCCTTTTTGCTTTTCCATAACTCAGAACGATACAGACGAACTTTTGCAAGAGCCTGGGAATAAAAATGTTGGTAGATCTTCTCCCAAAGCTGCCTTGACTGATTACAGGCAACGAAACAGTTAAGCATTGGTTCGGATAGTGATGACAGGAGCCATGCTAGCAGGATCTGGTCCTGTTGTTCCCATGCAAGAAATTCAGGATTCAGAGTACCAAGAACTTGGTCTCCAGCAGACAAGAACTGTGGTGGGATGCTACCAGCAATGTGCTTATATAGTCCATGGCCACGAATCGCAGCCATGGCCGCCTGTCGCCAAATAAGATAGTTTTCCTCGTTGAGTTTCAACGAAGCTTGGTGAGAAAAAATGACCAGATTTGAATGCACACTGGGGGTAGGATCAGCCATGGAAACGAGCTCAAAATTCCACGGAAGTTTCTGGACAAATGTGTGAAGATGACAGAAAATGCAGGGGAGGAGAGAACCAAAGAGGAAATAGATGAAAAGGGAATACCCACAAAGTGTATTCTACTGATCCGAGTAACGAAGTTTTGAATACGCGGTTTATATACTGGTGAGTGATTAATGGAGTCACAAAAGATTAATAACAAACCAGTAACTAATCTACAGCTGTACAATTTGCGGTCTTTAACAATCTACAAGATTCACAACTCACTCAACCTATAACAGAAACTGCAACAGATTAACTGTATTCTCCAACAGTGATAATTTGTAAAGCCCATCAAGGAGACCAAGATCAGAGAAAGAAAGCTAAGCAAAGATAAAAAAAATGCATTTTGTTATTATAATAATAAAAGAATGTGAAGAGGGGTCTCTTAAGCACTCATTACATATAATGAAAATGTTACATTTTAGTATTACTTTATGCTTAATAATTAGAGGAATTTCATATGTACAATGAAAATTGTACAATACTTATTACGATAATCATATCCACCGTTAACAATAGATATGACTGTTGTACAAGTATTGTACAATTTTCATTGTACACGTAGAATTAGTGTAATAATTATTCATTTGGTCATTGACATATCATATACGTGCCTGCATTTCCGTGGTGGTGTTTTGGAGATCATTTTGTAGGCTTTGTAGAGAGGCTTTGAATAGTCGAGGCAAAGCTGAAACCACCAAATATACTTTCTGTAACTCCTCTTGGTTATTGACTTTGCTCATTTGTTCAGATAATGATTTCAAGCTCGCATCAATGCTTGCTTTAATTTCTTCTTGTCCCTTGGTCTGATTTAAAACCACTTTCACTCTACTGAACTTTGATATCCGTTGATGTTTAAAGAAATCAGGCAAGTGAAAGTAGAAATCGGGTAATTACCATTGAGTGAAGTGAGTTATCCTGAGCAATCAACTTCTGCCTTATGCATTCCACTGAATTGAGAATTAGGAGTCAAAATAGCATTCTATGCTATAAAAAAAACTTACTTCAACAAACCTTTTACAGAATATTGTCAATAAATTAGCAGAATATGAATTACTTACTCTCTAAAATAACTTCCTTTGTTCCTTTGTTTGCTTGCATAATGTCACTTTGGACAGAATCCAAGATCATTGCAAACCTGCTCAATGATGTTTCCATCATACCAATTCGGTGTTCAAGTCCTTCACTTAACTGGCCTGCCAAAGCAAATGGTAGATTTATCATCATTAGCAAATCAACTTAATTAACTCCCTAGTTTTGCATAGATCAAGAAGGCCACATTACATCACTTTTAGATATGTAAAAGGGAAAATCTTAGTTCACAACAAAAAAATCAGCCAAAACAGCCAATAGATAGTACACAACATATAATACGTAATATGCACAACGTATATTACATATTATGCATATCAGGTATTATGTAATGTGCACAAGCACAACATATATCACATGTTGCAATATCATCTTTTTCTAACATGTGATATTATTATGCATAATATGTTATATTTGTTGTGTGTAATATGTAATATATATTGTACATAATACATAATATTATTGTGCATAATATATTGACTGTTTTGACTATTTTTTCACTGTATATATAGTTATGCTCTATGTAAAAATGTGAATGCTAAGAAAACAGTCAATCACAAGATGTAGAAACAAATCTCATTTGCTGTCATGAAATACCCTTACTTTTATGATCTGATGGAGGGTTCCATTTGACCATGAGATTGGAAGAAGATTTCGAGTTTAGTGGTTGACTCTCTTCCCGTGAATACGTCAGCTGGGGCAAGCTAGAATTTAACTTCCTCAAAGAGTTCTCGGGCTCTTGAGAACCAAATCTCTATAAGGATCAAAGAACACATTAAGCATAGAATCAGAATCACGAATTGCATTTAAATTGGACCGTAATAATGAATACGGTCCAATTTATCCAAATGTGAAGCTTAAATTCGGAAATTCTAATTGTACAATGTCAAATACTGACAACGTATGTACAACGTAACTTTACACGTTTCCCATTTTGCATAACTACGCGCTTTCTCTTTGGCTTCTCCTTGATTCTTCTCTTCTTCTTTTTCTTTGATTTTTTTTTTGTTATTCATCTTTTTATTTTTTCTTCCTATTCTTTTTATTCATTTTCACTTTCATTCAACATTCTCTCTTTTTAGCTTCATTCCAACTTTTTTTTAGTTTATAATGAAAGAAAATTCATATTTTTTGTACTTCTTATTGTTTTATATTTTTTTCCACAAATTAATTATATCTATGAGTTTATAAACAAACAATAATATTCATACGTGAAAATAATTGTTTCTAAAATGAACACATATTTGTTCATCAAATGAACACATTGTATAATGTTAAACGAACACATACATACATAATTACAGAACACATTCCTTACATAAATTTGTTTATTTTTGTTCATATTCACAATATAAAGAGAATACATATTTATACTGTAACTGAACACATATTACAATGCAAAGTGAACACATACATATACAGTAACTGAATACATAATACAAACTAAAGTGAACACATACTCATATTGAAACTGAACACATAATACAATATAAAATGAACACATGCATATACTCTAACTAAATACATAATACAATGCAAAATAATAAAATTTATGAGTTTGAGATATTTTTATAAATAAATGTGTTTACTTTTCAAGTTTTCATAGTTAAATGTATTCATTATAATGAATAAATGTGTTTATTTCTGATAATCAAATGTGTTCATTTGCTATTTAAATATGTGTTCATTTTATGTGTTGGAATGTGTTCGCTTACGCGCGCACTGTACACGCGCGCGTCCGTGAGAGTGAGTATATGAAATACGCGCTTTTCAATCTTGTTGCCTAGTTTCCGCATTATACGTTGTTTGTTACGTTGTACGTATTCTACGTTGTACACCTAGCAGGACTCATTTAAAACGTATTCATCAACTCATTGCATCACAGAATTTTCCTAATTGGAAAATGACATAATACACAAAAAAACGGAAATTCCCGCGTAATTTAGAGAGCAATACTTGACCTGATCATTGGTCACAGCCTCGTCAAGCGAGTTTTGCGATAGATGAGGTAACATTCCGGGCTGAGACAAAAATCCCTGTGAAAACGATTGCTGAGATTGCTGTGAACGTTGCTGTGACGCTTGCAGCCCACTTCGCTCACTGTTTGATCTCATACAGACATTGCTGTAAAATTTTATACATACATTCAATCATTACAAACAGAAACATCAATATCAGTCTATTATTGTTGTTATTGTTATTACTATTATTAGTCCATAATTACAAATTAGCAAAGACCACAAGTCCACAACACGTATCAAAACTCGCTGAACCTTGTTACAACTGGTCTTTTAAAATTCATTCAGATTTCAGACGCAGAAGACTCCACACGGAAAAATAAGCATGGAAGTTTTGTTTCGTTTTGTGCTGATAACTTTTTTTGGCAAAGCTTGAAGAACAAGTTACTTTAAGTTTGGAGATCTAATAATCATTTTTCAGAGGACGCAAACCGAGCACTCTAAGGATCATTGACAAAACACTTATCTGAAGATTGAATTTCAAATCTACAATGTGATCTAAAATTTTTTAAGCCAAAAAACAATCAAATAAACGGCAATCAATACACATTATGTCTCTCACCTGATGATCCAAAACAGAGCTATAAACTTCAGATCCACAATCTAATCTAATGTTTTTCTCCAAAAAATAAAAAAATCAAGTAAGTAGGTAAAGGATCTAATCAAACTTAAGCTAGATAGTTAAACAAAAATCCCAATCCATTAGCATTCTCTCTAATCTAACGATCCAAACAGAGCGTTATAGATAATTGACAAAAAAAGAACTACACCTGATGAAGAAAATAATAAACCAAAAAAACAAAATCTCAATCGAACACGTAACTGAACGAAATTCGAACCTATAATATAATCTGAAATTCTTTTCAGCAACAAAAATAATCAAACAAATTAACTAAACTAATTGTACTGAAGTTACGTAGTTAAACACTTTATTAAATTAGATCGTAGCTGGAAAGCATATTCTACATATCAAACGATTCAAAAACAAAACAAAACAAAAAAGGAGAAAAAAAATAAAGCATATGATTGAGATTATCAAAATGAGGTGAATAGTTAATTAAAGATTATCAAGGATCGAATCGAAGGAAATGGAAGAAGGACCTAGTGTAGTGAAGAGGAGGTGGAGGAGGGAAGACGGAGATGGATGATAGATCGGAGGCCTTGTTGATCTTCATTTTTCTTCTTCCTGATTGTCTCATTCTACCTCATCCTCATCATCGATCGATGATTTAGATCTGCAGAAGAATCGTTTAACGTTGCGATTGCGAGATGATAGAGAGTTCTGTTCTCTGTTTGCGTGTGTGAACTGTGAAGAAATTCGCAATATTTGAAAAAGTGCAAAGAGTGGCGCGAAATCGGAATTTATAGGGAGAATTTTTGTTATTAATATTTTGAAATTTAATTTAAAATAAATAGTTAATTAAAGTGTATTTTTTTTCCAAAGTCAAATTGTAAAATATGTAGTATTGGTCTTGAGAGAAAGATGATTTATGATTATTATTTTTTCTTATCACATCTTTACTCAAGACTAAATCACTTATCTAATAATTTGTTGGTTAAATTTCTTTATCTTGTTGATACAAGTAAGTAGACACATATACCTTTAAATAGTTAAATGGTTGTTTATAAATAGGTAATAAATTTTGGGGAAAAAACTAAAAAATAGAAATTCGCTTCATATTAATATAATTAGTCATGTAAAAAAAAGGAATTAATTATATATATTACAAATCATGATACAATAATAGAATAATTGAAATAACAATTGGCAGTTACAAAATGGAAACTAGTGGAAGGGGCACAATGCACAAAGGGAAGCAGAAGCTATTGTGTTAGGTAAAGTGAAGAGGAGTAGACGATGGTGATAACAGTGATAATAATAATGGTGATAACGGTGTAGTGAATAGGGATGACAATAATAATCTTACCTGCATGGGTCAAGTCTAAAACCCAGCTTGCAATGGGGCGGACAGGTGCCAAGCAGATGGGTTCGAGTTCATAGTGAACCATGTCCTGTCCTATTTGCACCCTATACATTAATTATAAAAAATATTAATATATAAAAATAAATAAGTATAATTATTTTATCCATATTTTATTTTTTATTAGATTATATAATAATTTAATATTTTTTTTATAATTTTATGGGGCTCTGCGGGTATCCATGGGACGAGTGGGAGTTTTGATATTTTAAACCTTTATATAGGCACAAATTGAGTATAAATAAACTTTAGAATGTGCAGAGCGGGGTCGAGTTGAGATAAAAACTGTCCCAACCCATCTAATTGTCATCCCTAGTAGTGAGTGGTAGGGTAGTATATTTCTAACACTAACATTGTTTTGTGTTAGAGGAAAATTTAAAAATTAAGATAATTTATGTACACATAAAGTTATACATGAGGTTTATGTATAACTTTTTTGTTTTGTCTTTTTTAGATTTTAGTTATATAATTTGTAAAAAAATTTCTCCATCCTCCATATCAAATATTAGTATTATATATGGTCGACACAATAGTTTAAAAATAATTTGTCTTCCGATTTTTCCTCCCAAATTAAACACCATCCATGAAGACAAAAAGAGAATTCTGTTGCGGTCTTAATTTGCTGGTGAATCATTACCAAATTCCTTGGAATATTATTATGCTGAAAGCCACACAAAAATTAGATTTTTTTTTCTGTCTCAATCATTATCATTGACAACATATCTATTGCTTCAGTAAAATGGGGACTCAATCCCATGTATGCATGATGAAACCAATGTTCTTTCAAGTTTTGATCACATAATATTTTTAAGTTTAATTATTATTATTATTAGTTTAAGATAACATTTATCCTAAAATTTCAATCAGGAAAGATTTGTTCATTTTCGATGAACTCTTTTGTCCATTATTTTAAATTTTGAGAGACCATATTATCTTTTTCATAAGACTATTTTATCATTCGTATTAATCTTGAAGGACCAAAAGGAATGTTCATTAAAAATTATAAGATTATTTTTACATTAGCCTATTGTTGACAGGATAAGGGAAATACTTATACAACAAAAAATCAGCTAAACCACTAACATATTATGTACAATATATATAACATAATATGCACAACGTATATTACATACATGTTATACACAATAAATAATATATGATATTATGATGTGCATAACATATTGATTACTTTGACTGATTTTTTATTATACATATAACAATGCACATAGTATAATTAGAAAATGTTACTGTTATCTTAAGGTGAATTTGACGAAGCCAAGTCTCCTTCTCAGAATCTTCATATGAACTGTGAAGGTGGCAAATGGACCAAAGAGGGAGATAGAAAGAAGTTGATAAGGTAGGGCCAAAACAGGTCCAATGTAGGATAAAATTTGTGATGGAGCCAAAATTATATGGAAATGTTTGCGCAATTTCCTAGGTTCCATTTTTGATATTTTATTTCTTGCTCAAAACAAGCATACCCTTTTTTATAGGGGACTGACCCCTTTGCCCTTTTACATTTTCACATAAATTCCTTCATCACTACCTTTTCATCATGTCATTAGTTTAATATAATCTTCCATGGTCCTATGAAAATTTTTCAAGAATCATGGTCATGTAATTTATTGACTAATGCATGTTCTTTGAAAGGGGTGAAGTGTTTTGTTGTGTCTAATTGGAAGAAAGTGTCTTTTTTGAAGAGATTCTAGAAGTTTCTACGATCATGGCTACTTTGGTGAGTCCTATTTGTGCAACTCCACAACAGGTCTACAATATGAGTCCTCTTCTTGAAAATAGGGTTCATGCTGTGCCTAGTAGTACTCCAAGTTTGAATGATGACACAATCTTTGTAGCGGTTGCTAAAGAAGTGAAAGAAAGCAAGTTGAATCTGATTTGGGCAATACAGAATTCTGGTGGAAGGAGGATTTGTATTCTTTATGTTCATGTTCCACCAGCAAAGATTCCCTTTAGTAAGTTCATAGCCTGATTTATTGATTCATTCCTTTGTTAGATATCTAGGCAAATTTTAGTAAATATACTTACAAGTTTCATATGATTCGGTACGTGACATGATTGATAGTAACGTTTGATCTATCTAATTGACCTCAATTAGTGTTTATCTTATCGATTTGTTTGTCCCTAGTGGGTGGTAAGTTTCCGACAAGTTCCGTGGAAGAGAGCAGAGTTCAAACATATCGAGAAATCGAGAAACAAAACATGGATAAGATGCTTAATGAATATATCATCATATGTGACAAGATGGGGGTAAGTTATTCATATAACTCTATCCTTATATCTACATTATTGATTGGGAAACTTGTTTAATTTTCGACTAATTATTCAGGTGAGATCATAGAAACTATACATAGAAAAAGATTGCATTGAAAGAGGAATTATAGAACTCATCTCTAAGAACAAAATCCATAAACTTGTTATGGGAGCAGCATCTGATAGATACCATTCTAGGTAAGAAGCATGTTAAATCCCCCATAAACATGACTATGTGAGTACTATTCTCAGAATTCATGATATCAAATTCAAATGTTCAAAAGATAATTAAGAGAGTAATAAGAAATGTGAAAATATATTGAAGAAATGAGTATCAAGCCTTTATATAGGCACTATATGCACATATATTCAAAATGACTATTATATCCCTAAACAACTATAATGATGTTTATGAATTAATTCTACTTGTAGGAGAATGATAGCTATCAGATCTAAGAAAGCCATGTATGTTTGCGAAAATGCTCCTGCTTTTTGTCATATTCAATTCATATGCAAAGGGTACCTTATACACACAAGGTATGTTGCATTGTAAATATTGATTCATTCGTATATAAAGATTAGATAAAACTGCAATCACAAAACATATTAAGAAATTATTCTAACAATTTTTTAAGTTGTTAATGGTGTTGTGGTTGTACTGAGGCATGTTTCGAAATGAACTCAGGGATCGCAGTTTGGAAAGAGGTAAATCTCCATTGGCACAGGAAACAACAATATCATCTGACTTTGGGCGTTCGCCTCATTTGAGGTCTCAATCTGTTGAAGTGGGGCAGAATCAAAGGACAAGGCTAACCACTCGAGCTCAGGAGTTACTTCGCAGAATGAGGTCTACAAATGATCATGAAAATGGAGGGACCATTGCTTCTGTTTCTTCTGATTGTAGCAGTTCATATGGACCAATTTCATCACCAAATTTGGTTACCGAGTGTAGTGAGAATGTATTACATAGACCTTAATCTGAATAAAGTGGATCAATAATATTTATCGTAAAACAGAAATATCATCCAATAATTATTCAATGTTTGCTATATATATATGTATGACATATGTAATGTGTGTTATATATATAATACATGCTAGATACAACACACATTATGTATGACATATATTATGTATAACACACGTTGGATACTAGTTTAATGTATTTATGTTGTACAACAAACATTACTGTAAATCGGATTGAGTAGCTTAGATTTAGTGTGATGTTTTAAGTTCTAATTAACAGGATGATACACTCTATGATCAACTTGGACAAGCAATGGCTGAAGCTGAGAATGCTAGGCTTGATGCATATCAAGAAGCTATTAGGCGTCGGAAAGCCGAAAAAGAAGCCATTCTTGCTATACTCAGGGTAATAATTTAGAAAATAAAATTATTTTGCATAAAGAGTTAAACCTCAAATTGGTCCTCCACTTTGCATACGTGAATCAAATTAGTCCTCCACTTTAATTTTTGCTCAAAATAGTCCTCCACTTTGCAATATGTGAATCAAGTTAGTCCTCCTGACATTCTTTTGTTATAACTCCGTTAAACTCTGCTAATGTGGACGGTTTAATACCAACTTAGCAAGTGACATGTAATCCTATAAATACATATAACTCATTTAGTTCTCTAATTTACTTGTTTTGAATCAAAATAATCATCCGCTCTTATTTAAAGATAACTATTTTGATTCAAAACAAGTAATTTGGAGAACTTATAGGAGTTATGAAATTTTAGGATTATATTTTACTTGCTAAGTTAGCAATAAACAATCCATATCAGTAAAAATTAACAGAGTTATAACATAAAAAATAAATGGAGGATCAACTTGATTCACAAAGTGCAAAGTGGAGGACTATTTTGAACAAAAACTAAAGTGGAAGACTAATTTGATTCACGCATACAAAATGGAGGACTAATTTGAGGTTTAATTTTTGCATAAATGTTTAGATATAAAAGCACTGACAGATATCATTTTAGTATTGTGTAAATAGCATCACTCAATTTTATAACGAAATAGTTTCATTGTGTGATGAAAATTTGCATCTTGACAGACTAAAGAAGCAACAATGTCATACGAAAAAGAGATGAAACTGAGGAAAGAGTTAGAGGAATCACTTGAAAAGGGGAAGAAAGAACTCGACAATATGAAGAGCTATAGAGCCAATGTTGAGGAACAACTCAAACTCGCACTCGACCAAAACTCATCACTAGAGGCTCAAATTGCATCCACTGAGCTCAAGATGAACGAGTTAGAGCATAAGAATAACATATCTGCTATGTTAGATATGATAGAAAACTACAAGAAGGAACGCCAAATTATGCAAATGCAGCGAAATAATGCATTGAGAGAGGCTGAAGAGTTGAGGAAAACACAAGGAGATGCCTCAACTAGTACTACACATAATAAGCTTCAACTCTTCTCAGAGTTTTCTTTCCTTGAGATAGAAGAAGCTACAAACAATTTTAATCCATTGTTGAAGATTGGAGAAGGTGGATATGGAAGTGTGTATAAAGGTATCTTGCGTCAAACTCAAGTGGCTATAAAAACTTTGCACCCCAAAGGTGATCAAGGACCTTCAGAGTTTCAACAGGAGGTAGGATGGTTTTGGTTTTGTGTGATGTTTTCAGAAATATCTTTCAATTATTGTTGAAATTGATGATAGAGCAGAGCAAAATGAAAAACATTGGAGAGAATTGAGATCAAAATTAAGTTATAATATTCTACTAATAGTGAAAGATGTGATACAGTATATGAAATGATTCATTGTTTATATAGAGAAGTGAGATATATTAGGGAGAGGAATGTAGTATAAGGTATGTGCATATATGTGTAGAAATATTCTAGAAGAAGTATTAACAAATAACAAATTATAACCAAGTATAATAATATCTAATAATAGTAATGTGCAAGGTTTATGTGTAGTGATGAAAAAATTAATTAAAACTAGCCTAGGTTTATAAGGGGTGTTTGGTTATCTGAAATATAAGATATGACATCTATTCAGTGAAATAACATTTTTGGGAATATAATTTTTCCAAAAAAATTCATACTCAACGGGCTCACGGGTAATAGATTGATGGCTCAGGTAATGGGCCTATTGGCTCGGATGATAGGTCTGTGGGCTCGGGTGATTGGCTAGGGGACCCGAGTAGTTGTTGGAGAAAGTTGAATTTTTTATTCGAGTGTTGTTAATTTTACAATAAAAATCAACCAAAATAAGTTAATATAGAAATTTTGAGTCACAATCACATTACCACTAAAAATTAAATTCATAAAAAGAGTTTTTTTTTTTACCAAAAGATTGCTAAATAAACCTATAGACTATTTCTCTATTATTCACCAAATATTTATGTTATCGTTTACATTGAATTCAACATTTTTCATATAAGAGATGAGACTAAAAACAGATTAAAAATAGGATACATTTCAGTTTCAAACCCCGAACCTAAAACAATTCTTTCTTATCATATGCTGACCCTACTTTTGGTTTTGTATCAGGTAGAGATATTGAGCAAACTAAGGCACCCGAATCTTGTGACACTTATAGGAGCATGTTTGGAATCTTGGACTCTTATCTACGAGTATCTACCCAATGGAAGCCTTGAGGATCATCTCAGCTGTAAAGATAATACACCTCCATTGTCATGGCAAACTCGAATTCGCATTGCCACAGAACTCTGTTCTGCTCTTCTTTTTCTCCATTCTAGGAGACCTCAATGCATAGTTCATGGCGATTTGAAACCTTCCAACATTCTCCTTGATGCAAATTTCATAAGCAAGCTCAGTGACTTTGGAATCTCTCGTGTATTAGCTTCTTGTGATGCTGAAAGCACAATGATTTGGATAACTGATCCAAAGGGTACCCCTGTTTTCATGGACCCTGAATTCTTTGCAACAGGGGAACTTACTCCCAAATCAGATGTTTATTCTTTCGGAATCATACTGTTAAGATTGTTGACTGGTAGACAAGCCTTGGGGTTACCAAATGTAGTGGAGTGTGCTTTGAATGCTGGAGAGTTTAATTCTGTTCTTGATCGTTCGGCCGGAGACTGGCCGTTGGCGACGGCCGGAGAGCTGGCTCGCTTGGCTCTTAGGTGCTGCGAGATGAACCGGAAGAATCGGCCTGACCTTTGTTCAGATGTTTGGAGGATATTGGAACCTATGAGGGTTTCTTGTGTAGTAAGCAACAACAACAATAACAAATTTGGACTAGATTCTCAACAACCTCCTCCTTATTTTATTTGCCCAATCTTGAAGGTAACTTGCTCATTATATTCCATCTTCTTCATTTTCAGTTTCAGCTTATTTACAATTGTATATCCTCATGATCTTCTTGGATCTCTTGGATGTGGGAACAATCAACACTTCATGAAAATGATATGCATCCCTTTTAATTCCCAAATTTTGTTTGAAAATTTAAACAAATTTTTGGTTAACATATTTTTCTAGTTATGTAATGTTAACCTTTCCTTTTTTTTAAAAGCTTTGCTAGGGGTACAAAATTATACCAGCTAAAACAATCAAAAATAAGAGTTTGGACCTAAATTACTCAGCTCGTTTTTTTTAACTGTTTTGGCTGAAAAGTGTTGTTATCAAAGAATTTGTATTCTTTTAATGGTTCCTCCTTGCATCTGATATCATCCATTTCCATTCAAAGGGTGAACCTTATATTAAAGTCACTATCTCATGACGTGAGAGTCACCTGTTCAAATTCTGGAATTAATCGTTCTAATTGTGAGATAATAAGTTTTGCATATATATATATACCCTTAGCTTCGCCAACTCATCATGTGGAAGTTTAGTCCACTGGATCGTCCTTTGAATGTAAGGCATCGACAATGAATGAGGAACATTCATCTAACAAAGTCCCCCTCATCATTTTGTTCCTATTTTGCAGGAAGTTATGCAAGATCCACACGTGGCGGCCGATGGTTATACTTATGAAGCGAAGGCGATACGAGGATGGCTGGACAGCGGTCGTGACACATCGCCGGTAACAAATGCTAAGCTCATGCATCACATTCTCATTCCCAACCATTCTCTTCACTCTGCTATCCAGGATTGGCTTCAACAAAGTCATTGATCAAGTTTACTATGTTTTCTCTACCCATTATTTTGATTAATCTTCAATTCTAGGCCTAAATGTTTATACCAATTCAGTTCTGTTTCTTTTCCCTTTATAAGAAATCACATTTCATAGCTTCCCTTTTGTATTGGTTAGATATACATGTGTTTTAAATATCTTCTGTCATTGTAAAAAGAATAAAAGAAAAAATGTAGCACAAATTGCTTCTTATATTAGCAGAACAGTATTTTATGCAGTTACCTTTTGTCATTATTGTGGTTATTTGTAAAAAAAATGTAATTGCTAAATGTAATTATAAAGTAATGTAATTATAAAGTAATGTAATTATAAGGTATTGTTTGTTTTCTATGATTCTGAAGTCACAGTCATGGAGTCAGTTTCGTAAGAGCCAGAGTCACAATGACTCTAAAATTGACTCCGAACTCACTCTCACTTTGTGCCTCCCTTCCAACACACAGTGACTCCAAAATTAGAGTGAACAAAAAATTGACGGTTTTGTTCACTGAGTTACTCTTATTCGATTCCCCTCTGACCCTCGCACCAAACACTTGAAAAAATCATTTTTTCATTTACTCATGGACTCTCACTCCAGTAGAAAAAATAAGATGAATCTAAACTTAAATGTCATTGTAATAATAATATTGTAATTGTAACCAGATTCTAGGGATAATCCAAAGATATGGAACAAAAATAATCATCTACAGTCATATCCTTAACGATTTCAAAGCTGTATTCAAATGATAGATTCGATTATTGTCGTAAAACTGATATGATTGCATTATTTGCATATAAATTTTGGGGTAGAGAGAGTGCCATGTGTGATAAAGGAAGAAACACTGATATACGATAAGTGCTAATGGCTAAGGTGGAAATCTTTGTCATCATCATCTTAGAAAAACTCTTCTTGCTCCTTAAAGTGGAAAATGTAACCATCATCATTTGTCTTATCAATTTTTTTTTTAATGTTTCACCACTAATTATTTGAAAGAAGAAAAATTCCTAATGATAATTATGGACATATCTATAATTTGTATGAAGATGAACATCATAAACCATTTTATGCCTAAAAAGTAATGAGTAAATTTGAATGCACACAACTCTTTACATGGATTCTATTGTATATTAATATATTGATGGTATCAAATATTTATATTACCGTCTAATTATATAATAAAACATCTGCCAATATGGTTGACTTTCATGTGAATTAATCACATGTATTATTTTGTAAAACTTCTTAATTATTGGATATTTGAGTTAAAGTATTCTTATAAGATATCATCATATAATTGAATGTAATTTTACACTTACCATGTACTTTTATTTTTATACATTTTCATTATTGAAATTTAAATTAATCTCAAAGAAAAACACAGATAAAAAGATTAATTGTCATGCACGAAAAAAAATTTATACTGTAAATTAATATAATCATGTGCAATTATTTTATTTAACTAGAGTTGGTTAAGAAAAGATTATGTGACAATTTCTTATTAATTGATACTATCATTATATTATAATTAGACTTAAAAAGAGTAAAAAACACCTTTTTTTAATTTTATTTTTTCTATAATTTATCTTATCATATCATTGCAAATCACCTTTATTGTTTTTTTATTTTCATATTTTTGGTCTTTTGGGTCAAAGGAGCATATTTTCTTCTTCTCTTTTTGCCGAAACTTGAGCTTAATGGGTTAAGGTCTATCCTATAAGCTACAGTAAATACTCAAATCCGTCCTTGAACTTTTCTTCAGTGTCCACTTCCGTTCCTGATCAAATTTTATTAGGTCTGCAGTCCCTGAACTTGAATTTTGTGAGACATATTCGTCCCTCTGTCAACTCCCCCGTTAATGAGTGACGGAGTAGTCCTACGTGGACCGTTAATTTTATCGTTAAGTGACACATGTGCAATGAAGTTTCTAACAGGGGACAAATCAGTCCCCGAAGTTTCTAATAGGGGACAAATCAGTCCCTACCCTTGAACCAAAACGATGTCGTTTTGCAAATCTTGTATTACCTTATTCTTTCTTTCCCATTTGAAACCCTAAACTCCCATTTGAAACCCTTGCAAATCTTGAGGTTAGGTAGCTGCTTCGATGGTGTAACAATGGAATCTTGAGCTTGAAAGAGGTGTTTCAATGGAGGTTACAATGGGGAGATAAGAAAATAGAGGACATAAGAGAGGAAGTGACGGTACTAGTGTGATGATGACAGTTTAAAGAGGTGTACGTTTTAATAGAGGTTGAAAGAGAAGATCCAAGGAGGAGGAAGAAGAGGATGGAGGCAGGGGTCCTGTAATGGGGGTTTAAGGTTTCGAATGGGAAAGAAAGAAGAAGGTAATTGAAGATTTGCAAAACGATATTGTTTTGGTTCAAGGGTTAGGGACTGATTTGTTCCTATTAA
This sequence comes from Aeschynomene evenia, assembly GCA_013621005.1. Lineage (NCBI taxonomy): Eukaryota > Viridiplantae > Streptophyta > Magnoliopsida > Fabales > Fabaceae > Aeschynomene > Aeschynomene evenia. The sequence continues at coordinate 2,123,004 of CM024264.1, read as the reverse complement.
AAATTCCGGGGACTGATTTGTCCCGTATTAGAAACTCCGGGGACTGATTTGTCCCCTATTAGAAACTTCATTGCTCACGTGTCACTTAACGTTCACGTAGGGCAAAGTACTAACGGTCCACGTAGGACTACTCCGTCACTCATTAACGGGGGAGTTAACGGAGGGACGGATATGTCTCACGGAATTCAAATTCAGGGACTGCGAGACTAATTCAAATTCAGGGACTGCGAGACTAATAAAATTTGATCAGGGACGGAAGTGAACACCGAAAAAAGATTCTGGGACGGATTTGGATATTCAGCTATTGGGCCAAATTCTAATTTCAGCCCCACACACGTGTATTATTCCTCCGGTTGATCCCTGCCACGTGCCGGTTCCAACCATGTTAACCTTACGCAACTTGCGTTTAAAGTAAAACGAAAAAAGTCACTTGTACTGTTGTCTTCACTGTACGGTGCATACGGAAACGTATGACTTATTTAGCAAGTAGCCGGTAAATTTCCGTAAACCTTACCCCACGCGCTTCGTTCAAGAGCGTTGAAACAAACGCGAAGCAAGTGGCAAGTGGAATGGACCACAATACTACCGTACGATACGCACTATAATAATACTCTTTATTCTATTCTTTAATATCCAATGAAATTAATAATAATAATAATAAATTTTTTTTTTATAAACAGAGTATCTGTATGAAGATTGTGACAGTGGAATTGGAAAGTTTATATTCATTTTCATCGATAATTTTAGGGCTGAGTGAGATTTGTATTTTACGATTTTAGTTATTGTTGTTTCGCCTGCAGAAAAATTAAATATTATATTGAATAATTTAATTTTTATCCAATAGTGTACAATTTTTTACACAATAATATAATTATGTATTGTTACGTCAGCTGTGATAGTGTTTTTTCTCTCACTACCTTATAAATCATACAAATGAAAAGTTTTAATTGAATAACAGTGAAAAATACATTTATGTTGTTAATGCGCCAAAATTAAACTTTATATTAAAAGTAAATGCCTCAATTTTATTAATTCTTTTTTGTACAGGACCAACAGTATCCCTCAGCCCGATAGGTCAAAGACTAATCTGACGTCTGATAGAACTTCATTTAAATGTTTAATCGCTAGTCAACGAGTTGTTGCGTACACAAAACGGGATCGTACCCCAACCCTTACTTAAGCGGATAAGTGAGACTTGAACTACCCTATTTAATCCTTCAATATGACAAGAATTTTGTATATAAAATGAATTGTTTAGTTAATTCAACCAATCAACTTTCTACTTATACATTATCATAACTTGAGTTTAAGTAACATTAAATTAATACAGATTTTATCTTAATCTAAACTTCTTATGCTGCAACTAATCCCTCCGTCCACTTTTATTTGTCTTTCTAAGAAATTTATTTGTCCACTATTATTTGTCATTTTAGATTTTCAATGAAACATCTACAACTTTTTTCTAGTTTTATTCTTACATACACTCTCTTTTTATCTCTTACAATTATTATTGCACAAAAAACTATAAGGATAATTTTGTCATTATATATTTACTTCTATAGAAATTTATGTATTTTAATCATCTTCTTAATAAGTGTACAATACTCTAAAACATCAATTAAAAATGGACGGAGGGAGTAGTTTATACTAAGCTAGTTATTAAAGATTTAAACCCAAATTTAATTTTATGCCGTACGTATAAGAATTAAAATAAAAATAACATCACAATCATAAATTAGAGTCAATGTGTCGATGAAAGTGATAATCACGAAATCATAGAAAGAAAAAAGAAACACGTGGCCATCACATTCAACAATGAAATTTGTTACCACGCGCTGTCTCAGTGAGTGTCTTTTTCCTCAGTCCTACAACGACAAAACAAAAACCAAGGAAACAACATAAAAATTATATAAAATAATAATAATAAATAATAAAATAAGCATTCATTTTTTTTTAATGAATTACTCATCTCAAAGCTCAAACTTATTTAATTGTGATTAATTTGATTCAGGTTAAATTGATTTGTTGTAAGAATAAAAAGAGTTCATTTGATGTGCTAAAGCTTAAATTACTTTTAAAATTGATTATATTTCTGCATAAACTAATATAAAATTAGATCCTTAAACATTCCCACATAAAAAACTTCAGGGTTTAGATCTTGGAAGATTTTGTCTACAAATGATCTTATTTATAACTTCATCTCATCTTTATTATTGTTAAGTATGATAATATATATTTAAAGAGAGAAATAATTTAATATAGAAATAAAATGAACAAATTCAAACTATATAACTATATAAAATTAAAAATTTATTAATAGGTTATAAATTAATATAAAAAATAATATAACTTTAAAATTTAACTTTTATTATTAATATAAAATTCAACAATATAAATTTTTTAATCTTACTTCATATAAAAACAGTCATCTCTATTGATATATCTTTGCTATAATTACTTATTAATTTTATTTTATTTTTATCATAACTATTTAATAATCATCTAAAAGTAGGAATTTCACATCACTCACTAAGTTTTATGAATATTTATAACTTAACTAATCATTAACAATAAATAACAACAATTAATAAATATCAATACACTTACATTTTCTAAAAATTCCAAAAAAAATTGCATAAGAATAAAATGAAAATCTAATTTATTGAGAATATTATAAAACTATATCTTAAAATCAACAACACTACAATAAAATATTGTTCCTGTTAGAACCTTTTTCCTTCTCTTTCTCTCACACCACCGCCACTTCCTTCCTTCCCCCATTTTCCTTTGTACCTTCCTCATCTTTTTTCTCTACATAAAAAAACACTTTTTTAATTTTTATTTTTTTTGGTCTCCTCTAACACCCCTTTTGATTTCTTCCTCAAAAATCTGTTTTTTCTGAAGTTTCTCATCAGAATCATGGTTCCACATGGTGGAATTGTTACATACAGAGTGTTCCTTGTGTTATTGCTTGCAGCTACTTTGGCTTTTGCTGGTGACATAGTTCACCATGATGATGTTGCTCCAAGAAGGCCTGGTTGTGAGAATAACTTTGTTCTGGTAAAAAAAAAAGATTATCTTTTGATTTCATGTTATGAATTGCAAAAACTGGTTTTTTTAGAAATGTTCATTCAGTAGTGTCCTTTGATCTTGGACTTGATGCTTGCTTTGCTAAGGAAATTGTTGGAACATGGAAGTGATTTACAAAAGCAAAGTAAAAAAATGAATTTTTTTTTTTATGAAATGAAAATTGGAGGGTAAGGGGTAATTTTTTTTTTTTTTGGGTTGGTATTTGAACTCTTTTCTGCACTTTAAATGATGATGGTGTGCTTTGTGATCAGTTGAAATTCTTTTTTTTGTTAATCATAGAATGTTCACTTAAGTCTAAGATTGCTTAAGAAAAAGGGAAGTATCAGAATACAGTAGTAGCAATATTATAGCTTAATTGATGCTAATTTAATTGCTTTTTGTGGATTTTATTTTTATTTTTTGCCTAGTTATCATCGCCTAGGTGGTGCTTTTTTTGTAGGATCTATGTTCTTTATGCGGTTCATGTATGCTCACTTTGAAAAATTATTTTTATATCATACCCTTTGATTTGATAATCATTCTTGTTTTTCTTCTGCTTTTGATAGTTATTAACTTAATATCATGCTTACTTGCATCTTTGGCACTTGAGTTTGATTCATGTGCACTTGTTTTCCTGATACAATTTCATTGACCAGAATTTTTTTACTTTTTTTACATAAATTTTTATCCTATTACTTTTTTACCCTTTATCTGTCCTGTATAATTTCTATGATCTGCTTAGTTTTTGTAGAATGGTATATTTTTTCCTTTTATAAATAGATCCAAAAAATTAAGAGCAAGGTGATGGTAGTGTCAAGCTGATTGAGAACAATATATTTTATGAACTATGAAACAAAGAATACTCCAATAAGTTCCTTTTTCGCTTACTTCTGTTTTTCTGAAACTCTGTATTGCTAGATATGCTTGTGTTTGGTTGTTTAATTTTTAACAGCTTTGACAAATTTATTCTATTTGTTAGGTCAAAGTCCCCACTTGGATTGATGGTGTAGAGAACAGTGAGTATGTTGGTGTTGGTGCAAGATTCGGCCCTACATTGGAGTCGAAAGAGAAACGCGCCAACCATACTAGAGTTGTCATGGCTGACCCTCCTGATTGTTGTACCAAGCCTAAGAATAAGGTATTTGAATCGACTCTATGCCATGGAACTTTAGCACATGCTCAATTGAAAGCTTGATTTACTTTTGGACATTTACTAACTTGAAATTTGCATTGATTTGCACTGTTTTTAGCTCACCAGCGAGATCATATTGGTGCACCGAGGAAAATGTAGCTTCACAACCAAGGCAAATATAGCTGAAGAAGCCGGCGCTTCGGCCATCCTCATTATAAACTACCGGACAGGTGTTTGCATATATTTTTTAAAATGATTATTGAGATCTATTGTCTATTTTCTTTTTCGTTTCTCCATCAGTGGTTTAATTTGTAGAAGTGATCTTGGGGGATAATAGTTGAAGAGAATGCTAAATATGTTTCTTTTTTCCTTTTTTCGATTTTTTGTTGTTAGGGTAAACCGAGAAATTTTGCAGTAAGCAGTTGCAGTGAATTTTCCTTTTCTTTTAATTTTAATTACAAAAATTATTATAATGTGTTTGTTTTAAGCAACTATAGTATGTTATTACTTTGCAGAACTTTTCAAGATGGTTTGTGAAGAAAACGAAACTGATGTTGACATTGGAATACCTGCTGTTATGCTTCCACAAGATGCTGGAATAAACTTGGAAAAACATATAAAAAACAACTCGACGGGTGTGTTTGACTTTCTCTGTGCAATGCCTCTCATTCTGTAGTAAATTATGGCAGTTAACTACTTTATATTTCAATACCTTATCTGTTCTCGTGTCTTACTTGGTATCCTTTCCACTTCTGCACGTGCAATTCGCGCGCTTCATCTAGTGTCCATGCAGTTATATTCTCCACTGCGTCCATTGGTCGATGTTGCAGAAGTTTTTCTGTGGCTTATGGCTGTTGGTACGATTTTATGTGCTTCTTATTGGTCTGCTTGGACTGCCAGAGAAGCCGCTATTGAGCAAGAGAAGCTATTGAAGGTTATAACCTAGTTCCTTTTCATGTAAATTCTACTCTCTCTATGTGTGAATGAAGAAATCTTATTAGAGTGAAGAAACATTACGAAAATGATGAGGATACATTGTCGTCACACTGAAAAGAAAAACCCATTCAAACTTTTATGTTCCATACTAATATAAGGATAAATTTTGCTCTTTCAGGATGCCTCAGATGATTATGTTAATACAGAGAATATTCGTTCCAGTGGCTATGTGGAGATCAGTACTGCAGCCGCAATTTTATTCGTTGTGATTGCTTCTTGTTTCCTGGTTATGCTGTACAAATTAATGTCATTCTGGTTTGTCGAAGTTCTGGTGGTTCTATTCTGCATTGGTGGAGTAGAGGTTAGTTAATAATCTTGTTCAAAACTAGGTTCTTGTTTACTAGAGTTCATGTTCATCTCTTCTTCTAGTCAAGATTATAATCAATTTACTGAATCCAGATTATCTTGAGTAACTTACCATCATATTGTATGTTCTTTAAGGTGCTGGCTAGATTTAGAAAATGAATAATCTAGTAGCAGCATAAAAATATCAAGAGGGAGATAATAATCTGTTATAGTAAGCTAAATCTTTATATTTTTCATGTGGTTTCAGGGACTGCAAACTTGTCTGGTGGCTCTATTATCATGGTTAGTCTTTTATACTTGTTTCTTGTAGTTTTTGATATTAGACAAACCCATCAATGAAGTTGTGATATGATAGAAAATTTTGTGGTGGGCCTGCTGAGTTATACTTATAGAGAAGGATAACTCCATTTGTTATGAGTTTGACCCAATGATCATGTTGGAGGCGTATAATTCATGTCATCAAACTTGGGAGGGAAAAAATATAGCATGCTTGGAATATTGTTCAGACATGAATTTGACATAATTTTGGCTTAAGCAAATGTTTATCCATCTTCACATTAATACAATATTATTCGAAAAAGATGTTGGTTCAGCTTATGATATGGAATTGACAGCAAAACGAATATAGTTTCAGATGGTTTCAACATGCTGCACAAGCATTTGTGAAAATTCCATTTTTTGGAGCTGTCTCATATCTGACACTCGCTGTTACGCCCTTCTGCATAGTATTTGCCGTGGTTTGGGCAGTTTATCGTCGCACATCATTTGCTTGGATTGGTCAAGATATTCTTGTAAGATTAGTTTTATCACCACAGCACTTTTTTTAGTTCATTTTTTTTTTTTGGTAACATTTAGTTCATGTTTTTGCCATACTTATTTAAGATTTGTTATTAGTTTTACACATTCTTGTTTAGGCATGAAGTATTAAACTTGATTTGTTGTGTGGCAACTTCGTAAACATTCAAGAAATTGATAAGTGAATTTAATAGCATATATTTACTTACTTTTCCTACCTCCTTTTATTCAGGGTATCACATTGATAATTACAGTTCTTCAGATTGTTCGCATACCGAATCTCAAGGTAACATCCATAGTTGATTTTTTTGGTTTTGAAAAAGCTTATCTATGGTACAATCTCTGTAATTGACCTGCTTTTTATACTCTTGAATTTATGCAGCATAAATGAGGCATTTAAATCGTTGAAGATAACTTTTCTGGATACTGATGAACTGTTAACATATACTTTATTTTCTCTATATATATCAGGTTGGAACTGTTCTTCTCAGTTGTGCATTCCTATATGACATATTCTGGGTGTTTGTTTCTAAAAGGTGGTTCCATGAGAGTGTGATGATAGTGGTAAGTGCTTCAAAGAAGAGCTCTCTCCCTTCCATTCTTTATGAAACTTGATTTTGGCCACGTAAACATGATGCTATTTCCCCCATAAAACTAATGCTAGCATGTTCGATTCCATACAGGTTGCTCGAGGCGATAAGAGTGGAGAAGACGGTATCCCGATGCTATTAAAGATACCACGTTTGTTTGATCCTTGGGGTGGTTACAGCATCATTGGTTTCGGGGACATAATCTTACCTGGTCTTCTAGTAGCATTTTCACTAAGGTTGAATTCGAATTTGTACATAGCATATGATTCCCCACTATCTCCCTGTGAAAATGTGTTTGAAAGATTGAGAGAATATTTTGTATCATGTTGACAAATTAATGGACTTGATTATTCTGTTGATATCTTTACAGGTACGATTGGTTGGCCAAAAAAAGCCTTCGTGCTGGATACTTCTTGTGGGCAATGACAGCTTATGGTTTAGGTATGATATGCTTGATCTGGTGCTTGCTTTCATAGCTAAAATGTGTTGGCAGATTAAATTTCCTTGAAATTCTTTGGACCTGTCAACAGTTAAATATTAACAAAGACACGGCTGTGCGCGACAATTTGATTTATTAAGATAAAGAACTATACTGAAAATTTGTTGACTGATGCTTTTTCCTTGTATTCATACATTCATCATTCCTTGAATTTTGGTCTTGCAGGTCTCCTCATCACATACGTGGCTTTGAACTTGATGGATGGGCATGGGCAACCAGCTTTGCTTTATATAGTCCCATTTACACTTGGTAAGAAAAAATATCCATTTAATTAAATTTGAATTACAAATGCATATAGTAGCAAGCGACCGCCGAGGTGTTGGTCCGAGTGGAAAGTCCCTTAACCATGAGGTCTTGGGTTTGATCCCTAGATTCATGTGTATGGAAAAAACAATGTTGGGATGGTTCCTGCTTAGTTGCCTGACCGTACCCCGAGAGATTAGCTTCTCACCTATAGGGTGGAAGGATACTTTGGGAAACCAAAAAAGAGAGTATCAGGCTGGTGTATAATCTACTTTTTTATACTTCCCCCTCCATCCACTAAGAAACACCCTGGTTTTATTATTTGAACCTGTTCTGTTGACTGATAAAGGTTCCTTTGTGGTACTCATGCAAATCTTCATCTCATAGTATCAGGTCTTTCAATTTTTTGGGTGCTAAGCCTAATGAAATAGTAGTTTCATTATAACTAACGGTATGTTTGGTTGGGGAATAAAGATGGGGGTAATGTTTCAAAGATGAACTTCATGTGTAATTTCAGAGTTTGTTTATCGAAATTTACACCCTACTTTTGCCACCTAACAAAAGATATCCTAAGTAAGCAAAACATTTTGTCGATTCTTTACCAAGATGAATCAATATTATGGCTAATGCTAGTTTGTTATTCGGCTTACTTGAAAGTAACACGCTGCATTGCTTGAGTAGCGTTGAATGAGCTAGAGCCGTTATATCGGTATTCAGATGCAGTGCGAAATAGGCAAGGGTTTTCGCATTTTGTTGCTTGGATGAAGGGAAAATAAGTAAAAATGATCTTAAGAAAATTTGGTTTTAGATAGACCATAATGTGTACTGGTCCATGAAGGTGACATCTAGTTAGGTACAGATTGATAGATATTGGTCATCAACTGGGGGCAGCAAAATAACACTACAACATGGCATGTGAAAAAATGGGGTCCAGTTTCTGAAACATTTGTTATGTAAATCATAAATGCAGGAACATTTTTGTCATTGGGAAAGAAGAGAGGTGAACTCAAGATTTTATGGACAAGAGGGGAACCAGAGAGGCCTTGCCCTCACATGCAAGAGGATCAACAATCACTTAACCATCACTGATACCCCCCCCCAATCAAGATTTGTATCCTAGATAATTAGTGCATAGGAGAGTGATAAGAACTAGTAGATTATGTAACATTTGTAACTTCTTGTTGTAACAACAATTTCAACTGAAGTATATGAGAGGTACCAACCATTTTTAGTATTGGAGTCTGCATGGAAGTATGGAACCTTATGCTGTAAGGTTATTACAAAAAGAATGTCAGAGGCTCTCTCCTATTCTAGTGGTTGATGCCTTAGCAGATAATGTCATGGAGCAACAAAGTGACATGTATGGAGGATTTCAATCAAAGGAGTGAAGACAAGGATAAGGCTGAAAACACTGAGAGGCTGCCAATTTTTACTTTAGCAATAACTTGTATCATTACTATCACTATTACTACTACTACTATTATTATTATTATTGTGCATGTAAATTTGAACTTGAAGACAGCTGAATATGATTCTAGTCTAAAGATTTTTCATGTGAATTTCCAATTGGTGGTTTTCTGATTAAGGGTGTGTTTGGCATAGGAGTAAAAAAAGGGTGTAAAATTTGATGGATGAACTTCTACATATAAAACTCATCCATGGAAATTTATCCTGATATTTACCTCCATACAGAACACACCCTGAGAGATATAAAATACTAAGAATATGTATTTTTCTAATTTGTTTTGGTTTCACCAGCAACTTCAACTGATGCTAACTTAAAGCGACATATAGAATCACATTCAAAGATCCATATTGTGATTAATTAGAAAGGACCAACCTAAGGCTACCTAGCCAAAAGGGATTGTACAAGGTAAAATAATGCATGAATATCTCCACTTTGAACTTGAAATAAGTCAATAACTTGTGAATCAAGGCCAAGTGTTTTCAAAAAAAGCTTTCTTGGTTTAAAAATAGAGATTTTTTTTTGGAAAAAAAAAAACAGAGAATGGATGTACTCCATACAAACTATAAAAGGACAATGAACAGAAGCAGAAAATTGAATGTACCATACAAACTCGGATTTTTTTCATTTTTTTTATTTGTCACCTTAAAGTACAAGGGAATGGCCCCAGAATCAAATTGCACCAGGGTCAAGCACCAAAAATGAACTGTAAAGAATAGACTAAAACAAAAAGAAATGTCAAAAGAGAAAAATCAAACTGACATGCAACACTTTTTTTCTGGTGCTTGTCAGAATCTCTCAAAATTGTTCTAGCCATCAGCCATCTGGGTGCACTTGAATTGTAAATATTCATTTCCTATCTGAGTCCAGTCCTAAAAAAAATAAAGGAAACAATGGTCAAAATAATATAAACCTTTGAGCATATGTTCTCTGAATAATAAAGGAAGCAATGGCTTAAAATAGTACAAACTTTAGAGCATATGTTCTCAAATAAAAGGATGCAAGCAATCATGGTTGAAATTGCTTGATCATCACTAAATCACATAAGCTTTATTTTGAGAAAATTATACAAACAAACAAATGTATTAAGATAAAAAGGAAAAATAAGGCTCTTGTAAAGTAAAAAATTGAGGGGTATCTACCCTTTGATCAATAAAGTTCGCAGTAATTATAACTCACAATATGATCTGAGAATAGATCCCTCTCATTTTCACACTATAGAAATGAACTAACTTTAGAGGAGTTTTCACCATAGAGAAAAGTATCTTAAAGGAAAAGAAGAATAGGGAATTGAAGACCCAAGATATCCATTGTGCGGCTAAATTCTATTAGTCGTACTAAAAAATTGAAAACAGAAAAAAGGAAATGTATATGCTTTCGGATTTTGCCACTCGCGAGTTTTGGCGTTAAGCAATAAATCATATTATGGGCAAGGAGGAATACTGAAAACCACAAGCAAAAAGCTTACATGCATGTCGCCTCAGAAAACCATTCCCGTTAGTTCTAAGATGCGGTGCCGGTGTTGTCCTTTCTCGCCCCGAAGATAAGAATTCTCGCCAATCAGAATCTAATCTGCGAGCAAAATCTTCCACTTCCCTGCATCAAAAGGTACAATGCAAATAAGGTTTTAGCATGCATCACCAGAAAACTTCAATGCAGATTAGCATGACCACCATGCAAATATCCCTTTCTATCAAAGAGATGTGTTTGTTTACCTAAAATGAACTACGAGAAACATGTAAGAAAAATAAATAGTGTGGTGACCATAGCCATTTTAAAAAACAATTGTGTAAGAAAATAGCCCGACCTGTCAAGTTTTTCCCTTAATGCAGGAGGAATCCCATCATCTGTATCTCCATCATCGAACTCAACCTTAGATGCAAAAACATCACCCTCTGTACATTGTAAATTCGATGTCTCACCAATTCTACTAGCTTCGGAACTTTGGTGTTCGGTGTCATGCCCATTTAACTCCTATTACAAGAAAAAAGGGCAATAAACACTTTATACTTGGTGATGATAAAGCCAAATGATCTGACAGTGAATATACTAAACAGAATAAAAGAAGAACATTTATACTAACCTTCTTACTAAGTCCAGATGCATCCTTCGAAGAAGAGTTCTTTTGTTGATCTTTTTTCCTCCGGTTCTTCTTTTTATTCTTGGAAGTTTTACCGGCCTTTGGATCTGTGACAAAATTATTCATACCAGTTTGGAATAAAAAAGGGAAACTGAACAGAAATATAAAAAGATTATAGCTCTCAGATGATTCCTCCCAGAAGTAAATCAAAATATAATTAGTAGTACTACATGTCCCAAAAGGCATACCAAAATTCTTATCCCAAACTATTTAGGATTATAAGTGAACTATCACACCATGCATGACATCTGGAACTTAATACTAATTGCGAAAGTTTGATCTATGGAGACTAAATGGTCAATGGGTACCACTAAATACAAAGTGTTCACCAATTAGGAATGAGATAGTACACATATCAACAATCTATAGACAGAAAATCATGAAGTAAACACAGGGAAAAGAAATACAGAGCTTAATTTACCTCCATCACTTCCATTAATAAAAGACAAAAGATCATCGACTGATCGTTCATCTACACGCTCTTCTTCAACTTCAACATTCTGAAATATTCAACAGACAAATTCTTATTGAAGTCCTAACAACAGTGGGGCATATAGAATCTGATAAAAATAAAGCAAGAGAAAATTTGGCTGTACCTTTAGCCTTTCACGCTCTTTTAGTTCTTTCCTCTTTTTCGCATATAAACGATTCAAGAGCCTGATCCTAGGGTCAGCAGTTATATTTTTCAAGGGCTCCAATTTCTCTTCCTGTATCAAAAGAATGTTTAAGAAATGAAAATTGAAAAACAACGAAGACATAATTGGCCTACAGAGTTCTCACAAGCACCAAACACCTCAGTTAGATCATCAGGAAGATGAAATATTTCGCGTATCTCCTCTGGTGTTCTTCCTTCAATCTTTCGCGCAAGTGCTCGACTGATAAGATCAACCAACGGCTTTAACTGAAGGCTGTCTGCAGCAGACACCAACTCACAGAGCCTATTTGTGCCCATCTTAACGAATCTTTCATCATGAGATTTCCGTTCCTATGTAAAAGAATAGTCCCAAAGTCGAATAACTTCCAACATTCATGAATAAAGAAAGATAATAACAAGGTACGCGAATTAAAAAAACCAGTAGAACCTTGTTCGAGCGGCCTGGTACTTGATGAAACCGACAATAATCAAGAATCAGGCTCAATGTAGAAGGGGTGACCTGTTGAGGAAGACATATTGCACAATTCTTGGAAGAACCCATCCCTTTCTGTATCACTTCTTGACATATCAGTGGGCAAAACATTGCAATTTCTTGTTCCACTTGTTGGATAGAACCATCATTAGTCTGAAGCCAGATATATGACTTCATCATCTGCAAATACATATAAGTACCAGTATACTCACAGTTTCAATGTAAAAGAGCAAAGATAGCAAGGTCCTGATTCTAGTTTTGTTCTTCGGTTAAAGTAACAATTTTGACATTCGGGATAAGACAAGAAGACATAAACCAATGATAGAGACAGTGTAATATGAATATTGAAAGGTTGAAAGAGTCTATACTAACTTAGATAAAGATTCAAGGAGATCAACTTGTGATCCTCTATACAAGAAATCAAGAACAAGAAATTAGAAAGAGAAAAAACTATCAATGAAACATTTCTTTCTAGTCTTTCAACATGCATGAGAAAAAAATATCTCTAAAAAGAATATATACTTTTTACTAAATAGAGGTCAAGCGTCTAATCCTATCCCACAAAACTTGTTTCAAGTCTAAGTATCTAACATTGAATGTGTGTGAATTATGCTCCAACCAAATACTCAAAACAATGGTGTATATAGAACAATGCCACAACAATTTGCCTAGTTCCTTTTTCCAAAACCAACAAAATTTAAAATATCTTCTGTCTTATTTTCAAATCTCTTTAATTTATTTCTGATAACTATTTTTTAATCTAAAAATTTATCAATTATTAGTATTTGAAATTAAAAAATAACTTTATTTAATATTTAATGTTAATTTTTTATTTAAACTTTATGCACACTAAGTGTAAAGGTTTTAATATGGAAGAATGCCTATAAAGTATGAAATATAAATGACAATACATTGTTTATAAACAAAAGTCATAAGGAATTAAAAGTCATAGAAATAAGTTAAACGTTACTACCAAAAAAAAAGAAGAAGCAGACAAGCAATGCAACTAAAAAGAAATTTAATCGAAAATAAAATAAAATCACTTAAAGACAAAGATATCATACCTCAGGTTTAATAACTGTCAAGTCAGTTTCTGACATCTGGACACAACTTATAATGCAAATCGTGCAGGCACTAGACTTTTCTTTTCTCTGTGGTGCAAGCAATAAAACCTGACTTAGAAAATTAAAATACAAGTCCAAGCAACCACATAATGTCCACCTGTAAGAGGACTTCTGCAATCATCACTATGTTACTCCATCAACATTGTTCAAATCCACAATGTCCGTAACGGAATTTGCAGAGCTACACAATCTATCCTATATGACTATTTCAACCAGTAAGCAAAAACAGCTGCTAACTTGCCAAAGAGCAAGATGAAGAATGAATCGGCACCGCTCAAATTCAGAGTACTTACTGCAAAAAATTAAGGATAGCATGTCAATATGCGCAGCAAATGCAATAGCAGGCAAATATTTACAGCTACAAAATTCACAATGGCCAAAACACAAGCATAACAAAGCGATGCACCGGTAAATTGTATTCAACTAAACGTAGCACTAAATTATGTAAGCAAAGGTTGTCACTTTTCCACAGAGCTCTAGCAAACCAACCTTTAATTTACACATGTTAATAATTTTCTAATCTATTACTTTCTCTAAAAATTCTACAAATAATAGATTAAAAGTACAAGCTTTCTTTCCACATTCTCATTAACCTAACTTCATTGATGCAAGCACCAAAATAGCTTCAATTCTTACGGGACATTATCCAATTATATCACTCTAAATTCACACCATAGCCCCGTTATCTAACAACAAATCAACTTGTATTGCAACTTAACTCAAAATTGACTTATTTTTATCATTATCTAACAACAACTCATAAAAAAAGAATATAAAGAATATATATATAAATATATATATACATATATGCTGCATGAGAAGTACTTCCCATCACACCATAGCACCACCCTACTATAATCAGTTATTGCCATGTTTCATTTCTGAAGTGACAACAATTAATAACTTTATCATTTCTATGGCCTCGTAACCACCACATAGATTTTCAGCTAAATTCACAAAATAAATCAGAAAAATGAAAACACAAAACAATAGATAAAGCATGCTAGCACACACACAAAAAAATAAATAATAATTAACATAATAATAAAAAATCAAATTTTGAAGAAACCCCACAATTCTTCAGCTCAAACTGAGGAGGGAAAAGCACAAAAACAAATGAACCATTCAAAATGTAACAATCAATCGGGGACTGGTTACCCATTTCACATGTGTACCTGTAAAACTCCACGAGAAGGAGATTTTGCAGAGTAACAGAAAGTTTAAACGGAAATTGAGGGAAGGAGAAAATTGAAAGGTCAGAAATTATTTTTGTTCTGTGACAGAAATTATTTTCACTCTTCTGAGTAGTTTATTTGGTAGTTTGGAGTTGTTTCTGTGTGTCAATGGCGAAGTGAAAAATAGTGAATAGGGGAAGATAGATGAAGCGATAGAAAACGACGACGTTTTCACAAGTGAAACCCAATTAGGTTTCGTTTTGGTTAATTTTGGGCTCAGGCCCAATAAAAATAAAAAATAAAAATCAAAATTAAAGTTGAATTTAAGGCTTAGGCCCAAAATAGTTTATTTATGGGTTTCAAATTTAAAAAAAAAGTTATTATGTAGAAATCATTCTTTTTAGACCAAAAAACAAAAATATATCATGTTTAATCTTAACCCAAAAATTATATAAATAACTTTTTCTGAAAAATAAACTGTGTTAAAAATATTTAGCAAAAAATAACTTAAGGCTTAAAATATAGTTTTATGCTCCACGGTAGGAAAAAAAAAACTTGATGAAATTTTTGTTGTTGATGAAATCTATGTTTTTCTTGAAAAAGACAATATTATTTAAAAAAACCAGATATTCCATTTTATTTTTTAGAAATTAAATAAAAAATATAATTTTATCATATAAATTATACTGTTAATATATATATCAAACACCATTGGAGGAGAAAAATATAAAAAATCATTAACAATCAAAGAAGTTTCAATAACATGCAAAGGATACAACTAAAGAATTTTCAGTATTTAAGAGTAACAAAATACTCAAGCTAGTTTTATTTGTTTCCTTATTGATCTTTAAAGCATAAATTTAGGGGAAAAAGTTAAAATACCCAAAATAAATTGAGAGGATTGATTTCTTTTTTTTTTTTTGGCAAAATAATAATTAACTGGCTAAATTAGTTTTGAAATTTTGGTGGATTCAAAATCTTAACTTAGTGAGCTAACCCATATTATTGTCATGCCTACAACATCATAAACATGATACATGAATCTGGCCTCTAGCCTATTATGAGCTAATATTGAAAAATGCTACTTGTACATACACTAATACACATCCACTCATTTTCCACCTATTCAAAAAGTTGGCAACTTTTATGAATATGTTGGCAACTTGCCAACATTTTTATGAAAGTTGCCAACTTTTGAATGGGTGAAAAATGGGTGGATATCACTATTATATGTACAAATAGCATTCCTCGCTAATATTTAGACCTAAACATACTTTTTTATAAATCTGACTTGACTTGTTGGAAAGTTTTT
This sequence comes from Aeschynomene evenia, assembly GCA_013621005.1. Lineage (NCBI taxonomy): Eukaryota > Viridiplantae > Streptophyta > Magnoliopsida > Fabales > Fabaceae > Aeschynomene > Aeschynomene evenia. The sequence goes on along the minus strand of CM024264.1, from coordinate 2,107,031 downwards.
TATTGAAATGTGAAATAGGCCAAAAGCCATATACACCAACAACCCTAATCAAACTTAACAAGCCCAATACACCTAAGTGTCTAAAGAGGTCAATCAAGCATAGGTCAATTTTTAATAAATTCATAAACAAGTTTACTTAACTTTTAAAACCAATTGAATCATATGCAAACAAATAAATAGACCTAGGTTGGACATGCCTAATAGGTTTTACAATGAGTGTAGGTCTGACCTATTAAGATAAATAATTTTTAAAATGATAAGTTTGGGTCTCAATTTTTAACAAATCAAGTCTGAATAAACACAAACGAGACTGCTTAACTTATTCTCATTCTTACCAATATAAATCATGTTTGTTGGGCCAATTAGTTGTGTTATTATTTTCTTTAAAAAATAGTGTTAAAACCCTTGCAAAATAAATGACAAAACTTAAAGAATAAAGGTGTATTTGGTTTGGCTTGGGTTGCTTAAGCATCTAGTCCCGGGTTCGATCCCGGGACGGTGTGTATGCAGAGAGGACCTTGGCCAGCCGTCCCACCCTTGAGGTGCACGCACAAACCGGCGAGGGATTAGTCATCGGAACCGCTCCGGTGGATACCTTGGGGAAAAAAAAAGGTGTATTTGGTTTCAAAAAATATTTTCCGTCTTTATTTTTCCATGTTTTAAATTTTGTAAAGAAAATATTAAAAAATGTACAAACTACAAAATCCGCTTTTCAATTTTTATTTTAAGTTTCATTATTTGGTTCACAAAATATGGAAAAAAAAAACAAGACACTAAATATGGAAATAGTTTTTCAAAGCAAACACATCCTCAAAGGAGAGTTTCATACCATATATATATGAAAAAAAAAGTTTAACTTTTACAAAATTAAGGAAAATTAATTTTTTTCCACAACAAAAAAAAAACAACCATATATATGAAAAAAATTCACAATTCTCATCGATTCCAGTTTAGTCCTTGCAACGATAAAAAAAAATATCATAGAGTTTTATACCCTGCATTGTGTCGACGAATCAGGAAAAAATCCACAGCAATGTTTGGTGCAGATCCAACAATCTTCCCCTGGGTTTTCGTCTTTTAAGTGGAGGTAGTGGTGGACAACTAGGGAAGAAGGTAAAAGAACTATAAACAACAAATAGATGAGGAAAAGGGAAAAAGAGAAAACAAGAATGAAGGAAGGAGGGTGATTAGTCAAATGGTGAAGGAATGAGGAAGGAAGGCCAAAGGATGGAGGGTGGGCGATCCTGTGATGGCATGCATCTTCGATTGAGGCAGAGATAAGGAGATAGAAAGTGTAAAGGAGAAGCGGCGCAACCTAGATCTAGATCTAGATCTAGATGATCTAGATGAGAAGAAATAAAGTTTGTGAGGGAGGTTACTAGGGTTTTCGATTTTATATTCAAGTTGTAAGATAGTTGGGTCGGGTAGGTTAATATTCTCAGTCCACTACCCGAATCAACTAGGAGATTGGGCTGGTTGGGTTTGATTTGGACCTACAATGAGGACCCCTTATAGAAGGTTAATTATACCTTTATACTGAGCTAGTGTATGTGACCTGAACTGAGATAGTCAAGGTTTATTATAATATTATTTTTCTTTGTTAGGTATATAGTTTTATTACAATTAAAATGTTGACTTAAGAGGTAAGTAATATAGTCAACTATATTTTTGAAATGATTGTAGAATACATTTTTTTGACTTCAATAATCTTTTAAAGTTTCCTTAAAACATTGTTTTGCAAATAAGTGTGTTATATTAGATTTAGAGATTATGGAAAGTCATTTGAAAATTTAAATACAATAATAAGAAAATAAATATAGTAAAAATATAGAAAAAAAATTATGAGGAAATATTGACAAAAGAAAAAAAATAATTTGGGGGTGTAATTATGATAATGTCTATTTATTGTTTAGCAATAAGTACTTGGAATAATTTCAAACTTATAACCACCAACTACAAAGATTTAAGGTTAAAAATTTACTTTTAATGGTGTGATTGATTAAGAAGTGAAATGGGATAAATTTTACTATTCTGACCTGAACTGGATGATGGAGTCTGACCTTTGTGTCCTATTGTCCTGACGTCTAGGTCCTCGCCAAGGCAAGAGTTTGGAACTTACAAAGTGACTTTGATGCCTAAGTTTGTTATTTATTCAAAATGTGTCTCAGTTAGAAAACTCTTATCTTCTTCAACGATTCTAAATCTTTTATAGCTAATAGCTTCCTCATCTCCACAACTTATCTAAGTTCTAAGATAAGGATATGAGGAGCTTCGAGATACCTGCATGCACATTGGACATGACTTCCTTGAACTCGCTTCCGAGATTTTCTTCTAGATCAGTCTTATCTAGAGTACATGTACATCGTTCCTTATTTCTCATTGACAGTCCAAATTCAAAGAACCTTATTCATCTTTGGACTTTTTATGTTGGGATAGGTCTTCCTTCCGAACCATAAACTCAGAGGTTTTATTCATGGTATGGCCGAGCTATAGGTCACATGAGTATCGGGTTTGACCATTTAGACATAGAGCTCACTCATAAAAATTGTTACCTCATTTTTACTCTCTAACCAAATATACATTTAATTTAGTTTTAAAAATATTATATCCTTGTAAATTGAAACAAAACAAAAAAAGAGCCTAGGTAAAAAAAACAAGAATAATAATTTAGAACAAATTTGTATGTTTGGACTCACCAATTGCTCGTACAGATGTCTATATATAGATGATCCACCACCAATAGTTACGAGAATGAAGTCAAATTAAAGTCCTAATGACCCACCATCAATTCATGTGAGCAAATTTAATTAGTTTTTCACAAATACAGAAGTTTCTTGTAAACATTTAAGATTGTCATGAATAAAGTAAGGATTCGCTCTTTGAAAAGCAAGATTTATGTTCCAAACATTTCAATATATTTGTTTTTAGGTTTTCAATATGTGACCAATAATGTTTGTTGGTTGGCTCTAATGATTCAACTCCACCTCAAAGAAAAGTCATGAAAGCCTTCTAATATGAGGTGAATATTGATTCTGTAAAGAATATTTAGAGTATAGACACAGAGTCATAGTGTACTTGTTTCATATTTGTTTCAGTGGAACAAAATTTGGGTCACTATCCAAATTACCTTATACTACCCCTCCATTAAAAAAATAACCTAATCCTACTTTCTTCATTTGCATCAGAGAGGGTGAAGGAGATGAGTTCAGCCGCGTGTCGGTTGGAACCTAAAGAGAGAAAGAGAGTTGATTGGGGAGAAAGAGAGATCATGGAGGGAAGAAGGAAGAGAAGAGAAGGTGGTGCGACCTTGCTAGGTCGCATGCTTGGCTCATGCACCAACCTCCATCGTAGTTGGAACCTACAGTGAGAAAGAGAGCAGACTAGGGAGAGAAAGATCGTGGAGGGAAGAGGGAAGAGAAAGGATGGTGGTGCGACCTTTCTAGGTCGCGTGCCTAGCTCAGGCACCACAGTTGTTGCGGGTGGTGACAGTGTTGGCTTTCGCGGCTGAAACGGAGAAAGAAGAGGGCCAACGTCAGAAGAGGATGGCTCGGACTGCGACTGCTCTCCGCTGGATGGAGCGCTTCGTGTCCGCAGGTGATGACGTCGGTGGTGGTGATGTGAGCTCTTCCATGCTTCTATGGTTAAGCGAGGAACAACGATGGAGAAAAAGGGGAGTGGTTACACAATGAGTGAAATTAGGTTTAGAAATGATGAGGATAACTTTGGAATTATGAAACATAATAAAGGATAAAAATGAGATGAATTATCATAAAACAAGTGTGACTCTGCCTTGAAACTCTGTGACTTTGCTTTTGGGGTGTACAAAATTTGATTAAAATTGTTGACTGAGTCAGAGTAATTTTGTGTCTCTCTACATTGTGACCACATAATCAAACAATAAACAACATCACTTTTTTACTGACTCATTGACTCTGACTCCAGAGTCAATGAAAAGAAACGCAATCTTAAAGTCATTCTGGTGGAGATTATGTTGCAAAAGGAAGAGAAGTTTGGGCGCTAGGATTTCTATTTATATAGTATTCATTTTCTATTCATAAGTGCCTTTTTTAGCGTATTTGGTTTTATTTGTAAAATTGAATATAGATATATATGGTATTGTTAGAATTGATGTAGTTAGAATTAAGTGAGGTAAAATGATTTATGATAATTTTTCAAAGATAACTCTGCCAGAAAATTAAAAAAAAAATCATGTATATATAACCTAAAATCAATTTTAATAAGATGATTGAATTAATTCTAGTACTTAAAAACCAAATAGTATGGTAAATTAGTAGAATCAATTTTAACCCATGCAAACTCAAATCCAAACACATTAGCCTACTCTTGGGAATAAACATCTACTTGCATTGTAGTACCTCTATGCAATTCCACTTATTGGCCTTATCTCCATTCTCCATGGGGTTCAAGTCTTCACGAATATCCATGGATTTATGCTGAAAAATTCATGAAGCATAAAAAAGGGGAAAAAATCAGAAGTAAAATTTGAATAAAATCATAGTTTATTAATCATTATAACATTATTCATTATTTAACGTTAACTAAACCAAAAATAAAATACAAAAATATTAGAGTTTAGATATTTTTAAAATTAAATATATAAAATTTAGAATAATATTTATATAAATTTATATTTATGGGGATTTGACAAGTCTTCATGGGGTGTGAAGACCTCAACCCCAACCCCAACCCCATCTCATTTATTAAACGGAGACTTTATCCTCATTTCCATGGAGGCTAAATTAGCTTCCATATTCGTCCTAGTCATAGGTAATCTCGATTTTTTTGTCATCCCTACTACTCATTGCTTCACAAAGGTGATTGAATAATTTGTGTCCATTTGGTTTAACTTTTGAAAAATTACTTCAATAAAAAATTAAATTGAAAAGATTTCTTTTAGAAAAATTAAAGTTGAAAGAATTAATTATTTGCGTTTAGCAATGGCAGTTTTAAAGTAAGTTTAAAATTAAAATAAAATACTTATATCTTATTTTTAATATATATATATATATATATATAATATATATATATATTAACAAGATTAAGTTGTCACAAAATAAATCGAACAAGTTGTATGCAATTAATTACGAAATCGAAGACATTATTATTACACGAGTTTTGCTAACACAAATTTCTTACTTATTAAAAATACTTTAAATGATGAATAAAAATAAAATAAAATAATGGGTCTTTTGCATAAAAAATATGAAAAATACATATTTTTATATGAACATCTCTTGTTTTTTAATTTCCTTATTATATTCTAATGTTTTAGAGTCTATGATAATGTCTTAGCTACTTATCGGTGATTAAATAGTTGGTTGCTACGTTAAATTAATGAAATTGAAATATATTTAAATATGTATAAGCAAAATATTTATTGACATATATGAATGAGCAATAATATTTAGTCAGATAGAGTATTTAATTAAAGTATGAGATCTTAAATGCCCTTATCATGATATATATATATATATAAAGGTAATAAAAATACTTATTGACACAATAAAAAATTCTCTAATTGCGCCTTAACTTTGTTCAAACTTCAAAGTTACAAGTAATTGCTGGTGTTGGTGGCTGCATCTACCAACCATAAAAATAAGTTGTGTGGGCCCATATATATATATAATATAACATAATATAAATAAAATTTTATTTGTATTTTTTCTATAAACAAATTTAAAATAAAACATATTTGTATTTTCTACTCTTCCTAGATTATCTATATTAACCTAAGAAATGATTTTTATATATCATAAAATTAGTCATGATATAATAATTAAACTTTTCAAAATTATTAATTCAATTTTTAATATTATATATTAATCTAATATTTTTAAAAATTGAATTAATAATATTAAAAAGAATTATTATATATAATATTGATAATGGTGATAACATTTCACATATCATCATATCTTTCATACCTATAAGTAAAAATCAAACACATTTAAAACACACCAATAGGATTAACAAAAAAAAAACTACTTTTTACTAAGACACTTGTTAAAAAACTATGTTTTTATATTATATATATAAATTATCTAATATAATATTTTAACTTCTATATCAAATGTTATTCTTAACAAAATAAGAAAGGCTTCCATCACCAACAATGCACTCATCTTAATTTCCCTTATATCTAAATTTAGATATAGTGTGTGTTTGGATTAACGTTTGCAAACGGATGTTGATAAAAATGTGCTTTTGCAAAATTAATTTTGATCAAAATTAGATTGAGGCCAATGTGATTTGTGTTTGGATACTTTTTGTCAAACGTGATTTTGGAAAAATGAATGTTGTTTGGATAATGTTACTCAAAATCACATTAGAGTGTAAAATTACTGAAATGGTATAATTTGTATCATTCTTTATATTACTTTTGTAATTTACTTTTTATAACAAAATGAAATATATTTAAAAACCTAAATATTATTTTATGGTTTTAAAAATTAAATATTTACATTATGCAATTTTTAAAAAATTTAAACTAACATTAAGATTTATTTTAAGTAAATTTATATTATTTTGTCAATTTATTTAAAATAATATTAATATTATTTAAAAATCAAAGCATGCATATATGAAGTGTTCAAATTTTACTATATTTTTAATTTCAAATTAACAATTGAAAAATTATTGTCATAATATTAAAAAAATATATTTTTATGAACAAAGTATGTTAATATAGGGACAATTTTGACTTTGTCTAATTTTATTTAATATGAATGGTAGTTGGATGAATGTTAAAGCAATAAAAACTTGTTTTTGCCTAATGTGGATTGGGATAAAAATTTAACGAAAAAAATTTTGGATGAAAATCATCCAAACACTCATGAACGTCATTCAATAAACCAAAAGCACGTTTGATGGATAAAACGGCTAACCAAACATGCACATAGTCCAATCATGAAATTGAATGCCATTAACGGTCCAAAAATAGAAGTGATTACTATTAGTAATTGCATGTGATCTTAATGTGTGTTAGTGATTAATTTGATAGGCAATTTCCAACAAAGAAAATTAGCCACATCATAAGTAGTTTAACTTAATAAAGTCAAGGACATGTGTCAAATAAATAAAAAAATAAAAAATGGTATGGGCCACATTTGTAATGACTAAATGACCTTGATGAGTACTTCAAGACTTCAACTACTCCAACAAACCATCTTCAATTCCTTGTACAGCTAATTTCGTCCATCTCTCAATACTTCTGTTCTGCATAGCTAGAGTACATGAAAAACAATAATGATTGACGTTCAACAGAAATACGTCCAACTTGTATCCAACGTGTATTATCCATGTTACAGGATGTGTGCTATATGTCACACGTTGAATACAAGTTGGACGTATTCTGTTGTACGTCTAGCATTATTGACATGAAAAATAATATGTATTAATTAATCTTTCGTTCTAAATTTGTTATGATGACTTAAGATGGTTTTTTAATTATTAACCCCACACACCCTAAGAATCATTTTTACAAATTTAATCATCATATATAAATGTAACCTAAATGAAGTGTATAGTATGTATGTGAATTTTTTTCTTGATTTTCATGTCAATAAACATTAAATTTATCCTTAGATCGATGATGTGTAGATCTCTTTCATGTACGATTAATTATATACCATCCAATGATAAATGAATGTTCTTCAGCATAAACATAAAAAAATCAATTCAAAATTTATTTTTCTTTTATAAAAGACATGTTATATAAGTCTAATCAGTACATACATAGACATTTTTATTTTCATATGAATTGTGGTGTTTGAATTATGTAATTTTTAACCACTTATGATGTATTTTTTATATAATCATTTAACTATGTATTATACATAGATTATATAGTCATTTTCCCTATGAACCATTCTCCTCAATTACCCTTAAACCGCTTAAGGACACTAGGTATAGGATAGGGTCCAAAAAAGTTCGAAACTTAATGTAATAAACATGAGATCATTAGTTTTGAGGATATATATATTCTTAAATTTTTACCCAATGAGGTAAATTAGCTTATTACATTTATTAACTATATGCATTAAAAAAAGTAGATCGATGATCACGGTTACCTCATGGATCTATCTTCTCTTATCTTCAACATAGAATTTTAGGATACATCTTCTGCCTCATTTATTCATTCATGTTTAATTAATGGATTATCAATAATAATTGTTCGTATAATATAAATACATTCAACTAGTATCTAACGTGTGATAGTGTTATATGTATAACACATGTACGTATAATATACATTTCATATTATATATAACACACGTTGAATATTAATTGAACGTATTTTTATTATCACAAACATTATTGAATTAATTATTGCCACAACATATGTGAAGTGTAGTAGTCCACTTTTGACTTTATTATTATTAATATTATTATGAAATAAATGAAAAAAATAAAAGGGGGTAAAATTAAAGGACCCACAGTTTTTCTGTTGAAACCAACCAACCAAAAATGCTGCTGTGCAATTAAGGTATGGCAGGTCATCGAACTTAGACCAATTTTGATCACTTATGAGCCTTTGAGTTTTTGGGGTTATGGGCTTAGCTAGTGAGTTGAAACTTGAAACTCTACCTAGCTCAACCATATTTGATCACCAACATTAACTCCTGTGAGCCCCATAAATTAATTATTTAATTTTGTCCATTATATATATGTCCAATTTTGCCCTCAACAAAAAACAAAACATTATATTTGTTACAAGAAAAATGACATTTCAACGTTAAATATGAAAGTGATCCCACATATTCTACTTATTTATTATATTCAATTAGATAGCAACTTGTTAAGGTTGAAATCACATACATTACTCATAACAATTATTGCATAATAAAGCATTAATTGTCTATAAAAAAAGTTACGTCTATAACGATAATGTACTAAAGAGCTACTATGAAAAAATGTTAAATAAAATTACATATACTAAATATGACACATCATAAACACATAGCATGTCACATCAACAAATTAATAATAGTTAATTAACGAAAGTTTGACCCGTGAGTCAATGACTAAGTGATCTATAAAATGCAATTTGAATGATTAAAGAGTTAATTTTAAAATTTTAGGAACTAAAATGTCTAAAATAAATTATACTTACAATTTAAAGGAGCAAAGCAATATTTTACTGTTATAATTTTATAATTAAGTGGTTTGGTAAATAATAATAATATATATATATATATAAATGCAACAAAATGAAAATAACCGCGGGAAATTTCAAGGCTAAAATCGTAATTTGAAGCAGCAGAACCTCACATTTAAAACCAAACGTTCCCTCTCTCTCTTTTCAGAGTCTTCTTCCTCCACTACCCTCACTCTTCTCTCTGTTCTCTCTCTCTCTATATAACTGAAAAACTCACAAAAATAAACCAAAAAAAAAAAAAGAAAAAGGAAAAACAGTGTATAGAGCTAGCTGTAGCATCGTAACAGAATGGCAACGGCGAAACCGAAACGCAGCTACCCTCCGATAACGGAATGTAACGGAACGACCTCGTCGTCGGCGAGAGAATCGATCGCCGCCGACCTCGACGGAACTCTTCTCATCTCCCGGAGCTCGTTCCCTTACTTCATGCTCGTCGCCGTCGAGGCCGGTAGCCTCCTCCGCGGCCTTATCCTCCTCCTCTCACTTCCCTTCGTCATCGTCGCTTACCTCTTCATCTCCGAAGCCATCGGAATCCAGATCCTCATCTTCATTTCCTTCGCCGGACTCAAAATCCGCGACATCGAACTCGCCTCACGCGCTGTCCTCCCTAGGTACACTCGCTCTCACTATCACCGATTCTCAATTTTTCCACTATTTCGCGTTTTTTTCGTAACGATCTGCGTTTTTGTGTGGTTTTTATGGCTGAGTATTAAAATCTTCACTCTCACTCACCGATTCAATTTCTGTATGTATCTTCCGATTCTAATTTTTCTTTTGTGCTCTTTTTTAGGTTTTATGCTGCGGATGTGAGGAAGGAGAGTTTTGAAGTGTTCGATTCTTGCAAGAGGAAGGTGGTGGTGACGGCGAATCCGACGTTGATGGTAGAGCCGTTCGTGAAGGACTTTTTGGGAGGAGATAAGGTGCTTGGAACGGAGATCGAGGTGAATCCGAAGACGAAGAAGGCCACGGGATTTGTGAAGAAGCCTGGTGTGTTGGTTGGGAAGTTGAAGAGATTGGCGATTCAGAAGGAGTTTGGTGATGAAAGCTCGCCGGATATTGGAATCGGTGACCGTGAATCGGACCACGATTTCATGTCTGCTTGCAAGGTTTGAATAATTCTACATACTGCTACTAGTTGATTTACATTTCACACGGTTCTTCTCTAAATATGATTACAAATGTTTTTAGAACTGAAGTTCATCTGCTATTATGCTATTAGTAGTCATCACTCTCATAAATTAAAAATTTAGTTAAATAAATAAAAAATTCACTTAAATAAATAAAAAAACTCAAACAAACTAAAAAATAATCTTAATGACAGCTAAATAAATGAAAAAACTCAAACAAACTAAAAAGAATAACCTTAATGACAGTTAAAAATTCACTAAATAATTAGATAAATTAACTAGAAGTACGATAAAAATAGAAAAATAACATAAAATACATTACTTTTCTCTTAAAGGTAGCATATTTATCATAATTAAATTGTCACTAAAATAATACACATTAATACTAAAAATAGATCAAATACATTACTCAGTTGATTTGTAGCTATTATTGAAATTATCTTTTATTATTTGATCGAGTTTTTTTTATTTATTTGAGTGAGTTTTTTATTTGTTTTGATTGAATTTTTTACTTATAAAGATGGTGGTTGATCAAAGTGGTGTACTCTAAATTGAAAGTTGCGCTAAATTGTGAATTTGATGGGTTATTTAAGAGTAATGTTACGTGTACATCACAAAATCAGTCATCATCCGTCATTATATACAATAATCAAACATTTTAGACCTATTAATCCAACTTTTAAAAATATTGGATTAATATATAATATTAACTTTTAAAAATGTTGGATTAATATATAATATTAAAAGTTGAATTAATAATTTTAATAAGTTGGACTATTGCATGTGGTGGTTAGTGGTGGCTAATATTGTGTAAAATGAGCATTTTTCTAATTTTAATGAGTAATGTTATATGTATACCATTAAATCAGTCACTATCAGTTATTATATGCAATAATTCAACTTTTTAAAACTATGATTTTTTGCACCAGCTGTTAAGTTATTATTTATTGCGTATGGTGGTTGATTTTTTTTTACAAGAATCATTTCTGAATTTTAATTAATACATTTGATTAAGTATATTTTGAGTAATGGATATATAAATGTCAACCATGTTTAATTATTAGTTAGTATAATTTTCTTATCAAAATAAATGATAATTTTTATATTTTTATCTTGTTTTTGAATTTTTATAGGCCTTATATTTTATATTTTTTAGTTGAATTTATGGATATATATACATGACTATTAACATTTAAAAAGTGTGTTTCAATCAGGTAAAACAATACGTATCAGAAAAATATTTACAACAATTATATAATATTTTAAGTAAACTTCTCTCTTATATTCAAATACTTAAATAATTCAATAATTAATATAATGTTATACAACTATTATTGTAAGTAATAGTGTTTTACATCAAATATTTTTTTTTCGAGCAGTAAAATTTTGAGCTGACATCAGTACCTTTTACAAGAGAAATCATGACTAAATTAGTTGAATTATGTTAATTTATGCATTTAAGTTAAATCCAAAGGTAAATAAATTCAGATGAATTATAGGTTGTGATCATCTTTAGGAAAAAAATTAAACACTATAAATTATACGGTGTTTGTTTTCAATAACTATGATGTTAGAGTTAAGGAGTCATAGAATAAGTGTCACAGGAGTTAGAGTCACTGTTACTCTAAAATTGACTCTGAACACATCCTTAAATATTTAGGTCTCTCTTTAAATATATATTGACTCCAAAATTATAGTAAAAAAATAATAATAATTTTATTTATCGAGCCATAATGAGTCATTTTTTAATTGACTCCTTATCTCTCAATTCAAAGTCACGAAAATAAAACACATTCTATATTGAATAGAGAAAAGCACATTATATTGTCTTCTCTTGACATGTGAGAAGAAGAGAGAAAATATACAATATACATGCGTAGGGTCACTACTTATGCATGTGTGTTAATTACTTAATTGCGTGCCGGTGGTGTAATGAGTGAATGGTATAGTTGAACAAGTTACTTCCTCTAAATGGTCATGCATTATATCGTTGATCTACCCTATCTAATTCCTTTGAATAGCGTATTCACTTATTGCTTACAAGCAATTAATTAATTGGTATATTTTCATATTCAAATAGTATTATTAGATTAGATAAACTGAGAAGCATATGTATGTGGGACCTGACATGTGAAAATCTTCATTCAACTTTTTGGGTTTCTGCAATATTTACAAAAATATTATTTAAATCTCTCAAAAGTGAGATAAGACATTTATTTTATTATTATTATATGTGATAATAATTCTCATAAAATCTATCAATTTTTCATATTCAATAATTATAAACTGGATATTTAATTTAAACACTCACTTTTATATTGAAATACCATAATAAAATGTGACTAATCTCATAATCTATTATACAAATTAACACCAATATATGAGCATCCATGTGATGATTCATATATTTCCTTGTTCCTTGATTTAACCGTAGATCTAACTAGTGAACACTGTGTGAGCATGTAATAGTTAATGCATGTGACAATATGTGGATGGGGTAGGAACAATTGCATTTAGCAGCATTAACTTATACATATGATTATGAATTATATTTTTCCCCTATTAACCACGATGAACCTGGGTCCCACCTTATTAACAATCCCCAACCAACTGCCAGCTTATGTTTCAATTAATGTTGTCACAGTTAGTTAGCCTACCCGAACTCCTTAAGGAACTGCTTCCTTAGCAGCATTGAGATCATTGGGTATCAATGACCCAAGTAGGAAAACACTCATTTTCTATGTCATTTCTCCGTAGAAAACAAAATCATAGTGAAAGTAAGAATATTGACATCGAAGAAAAGACATGTCGAGGAATGAGTGAAGAGCAATTAATACGGTTTGTCTATCTTCTTTTGTCCTGTATATAGGCAATAATAGAGCAATCCTTAATAACCCTCAACTGCACCGAAATAATTATTGATCACAGAACTTCACTATATACTAGCTTTGATTTCATTCATTAAATATGAATCTACTGGTGCACCCAATATATATCATTGTCTTTCGATATTGATTGTCCATAACATGTGATGTGTGAGCCGCAAGATATTCTAAGATATATGTGATGTGAACAATAACATGAGTAAATTGATTGGTCATCTAATAACATCACACTTAATGGTGATGGTTATAACATAACTATATTGGAATAAAACACCTTCATATTTACTTTGATCTATGTTATATGTTAACATTACCCTGTATTGTTATATTGAGTGAACATTCAATATCAACACACTTGATTATCCATCACATGTCACTGCCAAGATATTATTACATATATACAACGATGTTATAAGTAACATAAATAAATTCATGAGCTATATTACTAAATGAGTAATGTTATATGTATAATGGAAAATCAATTAATAAATAAGATTTTGTGTCATAATTATTCAGTCTATTATAATCTTAATGATTATTTAAGTAAAAAAATAATATAAGTTTATTGATTTATTTATCATTGTACACCAAGGTAGTGTTAAGGGAATCATTAGGGGTGTACACGGGCCAGGTTTGGCCAAATCCGAACCCGATCCGATATTAAGACCGGACCAATTTTTGCAACCTGAACCCGACCCGGTAATGGCCCGATGAACGACTGGGTCATACCGGGTCAAATCCCGACCTTTGTATGATACATTATAATTTGGACAATGCACATCATAAAATTATAAGATACTACATGTAAATAATAAATTTAAGATATATTTTACAATACATGTTTGAAAATAAAGTATCACAATATAAAAAAGACATCAAATTAAGTAAAATATATTCATAAAATTTTAAAAATTTATAACATGTCACTAATTATTATATAAAAGTGTATCTAAAAGAACAAAAATAGGCCGGGTCAACCCGAAACACAACCCGAACCTGGCCTGAAAAACTCACCGGGTCAAATATCATGACTCGAACTCGAGAAAAAGTGCTTCGGGCCGAGCCAGGTCGGCGGACCGGTCCGGGCCATGAACAACCCTATGATTCATAGGAATTATGGAGTCAGTGTCATAGGAGTCAGAGTCATAGTAACTCCAAAATAATTGGCTCCGAACATACCCTCAAATATTTGTATTTCCCTTCCAGCATATAGTGACTCCCTTCAAATACACAGTGACTCCAAAATTGGAGTAAACAAAAAATTGATAATTTTGTTGATTGAGTCACTGTAACTTTCGCACCAAAGACTTTACAAAGTCAATTTTTCACTGACTCCCTGACTCTGACTCTCAGAGTAAGAGAAAACAAACACAATCCAAATTTTACTATTGTTGTATTCTAATGGAACAATGTTTATCTAAAAGCAAATATTTGGTACATAATAAAAAATCAGTCAAAATAGTCAATATGTTGCTCACAAAATATATAATATAAAATGCACAATGTATATTACATGTCATGCACAACATATTTCACTTGTTGTGCACAACATATATCACATGTTGTAATATCATCTTTCTTTGCACCATTTAATATATATTATACTTATCATGTGATATATGGTGTGCACAATATATAATATTCATTTTGCATTTTATATTATATATGTGATGCATATCGACTATTTTTAATGGTTTTTTGTTATATATGTACTAATACTTTTATCTAAAATGATCCAATCGACTGAATGTCTCCTCACTTTTTTTTCTTCTTATTTAGAAACAAAGCTCAATGAAATATATCTTATCTTCTTCAGCTATACTATTACATTACTGCTAGCTACAATTAATAAGATCTAACAGCTTAATATTATTGTGATGAATTTAACAACAACATAACAGGAAGGGTTCATGGTTCCCCCAAGCAAATCAGCAAAGCCAGTACCAATGGACCGCCTGAAGAGCCGCCTGATCTTCCACGACGGCCGCTTCGTCTGCCGGCCGGACCCACTGAACGCCATCATCACGTTCATGTGGCTACCCTTTGGCTTCGTACTCTCCATCATACGAGTGTACTTCAACCTGCCACTGCCTGAACGCATTGTCCGCTACACCTACGAGCTCCTCGGCATCCACCTTGTCATCAAAGGTCACCGGCCTCCTCCACCCTCCCCTGGCACCCCCGGCAACCTCTACGTCTGCAACCACCGCACCGCACTCGACCCGATCGTCATCGCCATCGCCCTTGGACGCAAGGTCTCATGCGTCACCTACTCAGTCAGCAAGCTTTCACGCTTCCTCTCCCCCATCCCCGCCGTTGCCCTCACCCGAGATCGTGCTGCCGACGCTGCTCGCATCAAGGAGCTCCTCCAAAAGGGTAATGATTATATTCTGCTCCTAGTTACAACTCTATTTTCCTTCATTCAAGTTAATGACAAAAAAAAATCTAGTTGAATTATGTGTTTCTTTTATGATTGTAAAATTAAATGAATGAATTCTACTTTCATTTTTATCTTCCAATCAAGAATCAACCAAACCCTGAATAGAACTTAACTTTCCTTCACTCAAGTCAAGGACAGAAGGTACTAGTTCAATTAATTAGGAGCTTTTTTTTAATATATTTCACCTAATTTGGCTTTCTGAGTTACTTTTGGTACAAGTAAATAATATTAAAGAGTTGATCTGTCAAGTAGTTGTGTTTATCAAAGTGTCTTGCAAAGTTAGATTCTTTTTCTTTTACTTCAGTAAGAATTTAAAACAAACAAATCCTAAATTTACTACTAGACTAGAAGTTATATTTTTTCAATGACTATTTTCATATGCACCTTAATGATTACTACTTACCATTTTTATCGATCAGGTGATCTTGTCGTGTGCCCTGAGGGCACTACGTGTCGTGAGCCCTTCTTGCTGCGGTTCAGTGCTTTGTTTGCTGAGCTGAGTGATAGGATTGTGCCTGTGGCCGTTGACTGCAAGCAGAGCATGTTCTATGGTACCACCGTCCGTGGAGTGAAGTTCTGGGACCCTTACTTCTTCTTCATGAATCCTAGGCCTGTGTACGAGGTTAGGTTCCTCGACAGGCTGCCGGAGGAGATGTCATGTAAGGCCGGAGGTAAGTCGTCGATCGAGGTGGCGAATCACGTGCAGAAGGTGTTGGGGGATGTTCTAGGGTTTGAGTGCACTGGGTTGACAAGGAAGGATAAGTATATGTTGCTGGGTGGGAATGATGGCAAAGTGGAATCCATGTACAACAACAAGAAGTGATCAACATTCATGAGATACGTCCTAACAAAAATGTCATTTTATCGCTTAGATATTCACTTTAGACAAAAGTATTAGTAGTACATGGTATAATATCCCTCAATTTATTTTCGGACTCATCTAAATATTGTCAACTTTAATGAATATGTTTGCAAAGTTGTCAAACATTTGAATGAGGTGAAAAAATTGGTGGAAGGAACTGTATTATGTACATTTAGTATTTTCCTTCACTTTATCACTCTTCCATATGATATAATAGAGGAGCCGAGTCCACGAGACTTATATCATTCTGTTGTCCTATGATATGAAATGGATTTTTAGGTGTTAAAATGACGTTTGTAATGTGCTATATGTAAAATGGGAAGATTATTTTGTTGGAGGAGAGGAATGTGATGGGAGTGTGTGGTTGGAGTTTTGGATATAGAAAAAGTTGGTTAGAGTTGGTATTTTTGGTGAAGCCATTGAAATGATGAGAAGGGTATTATCTTTTTTATATGAATTGGTAGAAATACTAATGATCTTAGGTGTTTAGAATGATATTGTTGTAAACTTTTAATATGTGATATTTTGGAATTTGGAGGTTAATAATCCATTTTAATTTAATTGGGGTTAGTGTTTTGGTCTAATGCTTGATTCATTGATTTTGGTCTGGGTTTTCTTTTGTTGATGGGCTTTGACTGTAATTTGATCTGTTGCATTCGCCCAAGTTGGTTAGGAGTAAGGCCCATAACTTGAACGATGCTAATAAAGAGGTGAAAAAACAAAGCGCTTAACCAGAAGGGATGGCACGATGGTAGCTCACATTATCACTTAACCATATGGTTGGGGTTGGATCCCCAATTCATGAGGATGGAAAGTTTCTTGTGACCAGTTCTTTACTGCTTAGTGCGAGCTCCCAGGACGAAGGGACTAGACATTGCTGTCGACAATGGACACCTCCCGATTATAAAAGAAAATAAAGCACTTGAGAATGAATGGCAATAACTAATCTTTGTAGGAAACCGTTCTTTGAAAAAATGACCTTTATTGAAGTAATAATAAAAATGAGCTATGCTATGTGTGATACTAAATTAGTTATTATTGTAGAAAATTTAATTAAATATAAATGTTGATTGTATCAGTATAAAAATTATCAATGTCTCAATATAAAAGTTTGAATGTAATGTTAAATTTAATTAGGATATAAGTTAGATTAACTAACTTTAAATATTTGATTATATTAAAGTTGAATTGAATTACTGATCTAGTATCAAATTTAGAATACATAATGTATTTCACAACAAAATACACTCATAATCAATCTTATTTATTCAATGTAAGATTGATGGAGGTGATAGTATAATAGGTACTAGTATCATAGATTTGAAGCAATTAAATGAGTAGCAATGGGACAATAGAAAGGAGAAGAAATTCATCAGCAATTAAACTTCACATGAGCACAATGTAATATAATGTAATATGTGTAATGAGATATTGAGATCTTTCTCCAAAATGAGAAAATGACAAAGCACTTTTGACGGTGGACAATAGCCATGTGTCAGGTACAAGTATATTCCACGCATGAACATGAAAAATACCATCAATCTCTAAACTAAATAAACTTCATTTATTTCTTTTTTAAAATACAATGAATAAATATCACCAAATATATAATAATAATAAATTAATAATCTATCCATAGATTATACAACCAAAAATACACTACACTTTCCCGACATGACAGATAACGAGACTCACGATTTTCCTAACTTCAATTTCCCATAATACCCTCCGAAACATTATAAAATACTCCTTCCGTCCATCAATAAATGACATTTTATACTTTTCACGGTTATTAAGAATGTAATTAAAACACACAACTTTATATGTAAAAATAATATATAATGACTAAATTATCCTTTTAGTTTTTTTTGTAATAACTATTATAAGAGATATGAGAGAGAATGCATGTGAGGATAAAATTGGAAAAAATAAATAAATATTTTCTTAAAATTTTAAAATGACAAATAATATTAGATAAGAGGATTTTCTAGAAAGACAATTATTTGTGACGGAGGAAGCATCATGATACTATCCATGTCTCAATGAAGGGTACCCTTTTCTTGACGAGGATGTTATGCCACGTGTCACGCTCTCGACCCCCCTTTCTCTTGGTTCCAATGTCACAGGGATTTTCCTTTTTCCTTTATTTTATTCCCCAAAAATTGACACAACAAAATTAAACTATAATAAAATAAAGAAATAAATAATAATTTGATTTTGGGAAAAAACAGAGAGCCTCTTCACCTGGCTTATCCTCTTCCTTCCATTCCTCTCTCTTCTCTTCCATTCTCCATTGGGACTGTGAAAGAGTCAAAGAGAGAATTTTCAGTTTTGCTTTCAAAACGACATCGTTTTCTGAACCTTACCACAAACTCTGTGATGGTATAAACAAGCTTTGATTTTCTCTTTTTCCACTCAGAATTCTCAAACTGTTATTTATAATAAGCTCCTTCACTTATCAACTTATCAGTAGCATTATCAGCAATTCAGCAATGGCTATGAGTGGTTTGATTTCCAACCGCAACTTTGGTTCTTCCTTCATTGCCACAGGTTCATTGCAGAATTTCTCCTTCTTTTTTTTTAATTAATTAGTAATCACTATTTTTTTTTCTTATTGAAGATTTTATTTTTGGGGAGAAAAAAAAAGATTTTTTTAACTGGGTAGCTGCATTTTATGAATTATCTAGTTGTTTTCTGTGGTGGGTTGATTGCAATGAGTGGTTTGTAATTTGGTTTCTATTTTGGGAGGATTTTGATTCTTTCTTTAAAAAAAAAAATTGTTTCTTTGCAGTAGTAGTAATTAGTGAGTAGTAACTAGTAAAAGTGTAGTTTGAATTGGAGATGAATTTATTGTTTTTCATAGAATTGATTTCCTTTATCATTTTGCAATTTAAAGAAATTTGTCTGAAAAGATTCCGATAGGAAGAGGAACAGTTTGTAGAATGCCCTTTTATAAGATTATTGCAATTGATGACTAGAAGAAGATAGAAAGTTTTTTATTTATTTACTTTTTGGGAAATGCTTTGAGCATAGTTTATTAAGCAATAATAGATGGAGATTTTGGTAAGATTTATATATGTTTGGATTAGGTTTGATTTTTGCTCCTCTTGTTGATTACTAATTCACTATGTGGAATGTGAGAAAGAATTTGTCTCCCTTGTTTCATTTTGGCAGGAAGTGTATATAGGTCAGGCAAGGATCTATCACTTCAAAGAGGGGGGATGTCCAGAGTATCTGCTGCGTGGCCCGGGTCGCGTGTTCAAATTGATTCGGAGGGAGGTTCAAAATCGATACGATTGTTTCACAATGAAGGGGAGCATTGTTCTTCAGTACCACAGCAATCCACTCGCTGCATGAACTTCAAACTAAGGGCCAACAGGAGAAGTCTTTCCCACATTTCTTCAGCTCCCTATGGCAGTGGCAATATCGAGCAAAGGGCGGTACGAGGACTAGGTTTTGAGCTTTCTAAGGCGAATAAGATCCGTGTCTTTTACAAGTCCGAGGAGTATGACTTTGCAGAAACACAGATGGATCCTATTCCGTCTGCTGAAGGTGAAGCCATTCTTTTGGATGGAAATCTGCAACAAGTATCTCCTTGGTGGCAGCAGTTTCCTAAGCGATTCGTTATCGTACTGCTATGTTTTGCAGCATTTCTGCTCTGTAACATGGATCGAGTGAGTAGATTTTTTCAGTATATATGATTGCTATAACCGTGTTATTACATATTAATGTTCCCGTCTCATACCTTTTATAGCTATAGATGTTGATTGTTGCAAACAAATATGTCTGTGGTGTTTTGATTACTGTTTTTGATGTTATTCCTTTGTTTAGCAGGAGTTATTATTATGATTTTTTCCACCAACTATACGTATTTGATGTTAATTACTAATGTTCCTTATTGATATGATTTGCATATTCATCATAATTTGTAGGTAAATATGAGCATAGCTATACTTCCAATGTCGCAAGAGTTCAACTGGAACAGCGCCACTGTTGGTCTAATTCAGTCATCATTTTTCTGGGGCTATCTACTTACTCAGGTGTGACTCATTTATGCAAAACCATGTTAGCTTAACAATGAATCAATTTCATATATTTGAGTAATAAAATGTGTGCGTTCTCAAGAGTATATGCTAGTAATCTTGCATGTTCTAGTCTTCAAACTGCCTTTTTATTTCATCAAGTGTACATGGAAAATTCTAATGCATTGCTTTTATACCAACTTCTGGCTATGTATTTTTGGGTTTAGATCCTTGGTGGCATATGGGCAGACAAACTTGGTGGGAAGGTAGTGCTAGGTTTTGGAGTTGTCTGGTGGTCAATTGCAACAGTTTTAACACCTATTGCTGCAAAACTTGGGCTACCATTTTTGCTTATTATGCGCGCCTTTATGGGAATTGGCGAGGTTGGTCCATTCTACTGCTATTCTGTTCTTCTGGATTCATCTATTTGGCCTCTTGATTTGTCAACAAATTATGTTATCCTTTCTTTTCAGGGTGTTGCTATGCCTGCGATGAACAATATGCTTTCCAAGTGGATTCCTGTATCGGAGAGAAGCAGATCACTTGCTCTAGTATATAGTGGCATGTACCTTGGTTCTGTCACAGGCTTGGCATTTTCACCTATATTGATCCAAAAATTCGGGTGGCCATCGGTGTTCTACTCATTTGGATCCCTTGGAAGTATCTGGTTTGCCTTATGGTTGAAAAAAGTAAGTTATATTTCACTTATTTTCCAATGAATTATATGTATCCAGCCAACCCTGAAATATATTAATTTTTTGTGATGATTCCTTGAGGGACTGTCTCATGAATATGCTGCGTAACATATTAATGTTCATGCAAGAATCAATTAATGTTCCATTGACAGCAACACCTTAGATTTTACCATGAAGTTTATCAATGTAAATGGAACTTTGCAAGTTTATTCTTATATCCGTTGTTCCTTATGTTGGACTCTTCCAGGCATACAGCTCACCGAACGAAGACCCTGATGTTGGGCCGGAAGAGAAAAGGCTCATACTTGGAGGCAGTGTATCAAAAGAAGCTGTATCTGTTATTCCTTGGAAACTAATTTTATCAAAACCACCTGTTTGGGCTTTAATAATCTCTCACTTCTGCCATAATTGGGGAACATTTATTCTATTAACATGGATGCCGACGTACTACAATCAGGTAATAACCCATTTAAAGTTTTTTTTATTTTATTTTATTTTTATATATAGATGATGAGTCTCGATACAACAGTAAGGTTTTGTTGCCTTGTGATTTGGAGGTCCCAGTTTCCAATCATGGAAACTATGGATCAACTAAATTGTTTCCGTACCCAATCGCACTTTTGTTGGCTGCATAATTATATCCCAATATGCAAATGTTGTTTGTATTTTGGAACTCCTTGATGTTAAGGTTCATCTTACCATTTGCCATAATCCTAACTGCTGATATTATCAAATTACATAAAGACACTAGAATGTGATTATCTTGATTCTAACTTGAATGAATGAACTAATGTGGTTATTTTTGCCAGGTTCTGAAGTTCAACCTCACTGAATCTGGGCTCTTATGTGTCCTGCCATGGTTGACCATGGCTGTTTTTGCAAACATAGGAGGCTGGATTGCTGACACACTCGTGAGCAAAGGCCTTTCCATTACATTGGTTCGAAAGGCATGAAAATCACTACTCTTGTAACTTAAATCTTGTCAAACATTATCAACTCCTATACAATTATAATATTTTGAAGTGCTATAAAATTTATGGCATAATTGCTGTGGTCTTTTATGGTGTGTTTGGTTTCAGAAAAACAGTTTTCAATTTTTCATTTTCTGTTTCAATTAGTTTTCTATTTTCAGAATTTTGTAAAGGAAATAATGAAAACTAGAAACGAAACTGAAAACTTGAATTTTCGTAGTTTTCATTGTTTCCTTCGTAAAATTCTGAAAAACATAAAACTAATTGAAAAGAGAAAATGTAAATTGAAAATTATTTTCTTAAATCAAACAAAACCTTAAGTACTTGAAAAGATTAAAAACAATGGAATTTAATAGATTACTCTTCCTGATTAAATTATATAGTAACAGCACTAGAGACATTTTCCTTTGGCACATTCTTTAATGTGTTTTTGCTCTAAATATCTTCTATTTTTGGGCAGATCATGCAAACAATAGGATTTCTTGGTCCTGCCTTTTTTCTTACACAGCTTAGCCATGTCAGAACACCAGCCATGGCAGTCCTGTGCATGGCTTGCAGTCAGGTATGAGCTGGACCAATATACATCTTCCAAACTTTAGATTCCTGAACTTTTAAATATATATATATATATATATATATATATATATATATATATATATATATATATATATATATTTCTCAAAGAAATTTTCATAATATTATTATATTATAATGCTACTTTATTCCTTTACAGGGATCTGATGCATTCTCACAATCTGGTCTATACTCAAACCACCAAGATATTGGACCACGCTATGCTGTGAGTTATTGCTCTTTTCCATGCACAAAAGTCAAATAGCTTAAGAGTGTTTCATACTTTTTGTTTTTGATTTAAAATTTAAAAAAAAATATTATGTCATTGAAAGAGAAATGAACTGATTGATCATACTAAAGGCTAATGAATGCAATAGATTCCTGACTTTGAGTTTTATTTGGTGACACATTTTTTTGTGAATTGAACCTCTCAGAGGCTTTTTGCTGACACTTGTCTGTGACACTTATGTCAACATCTTTTGACTTTAAACATTGCCTGAAATAGTGTCAATGAATCAATCAAACTTCAAAAATCTATTGCAGCTCCAATTTATTTACTGTTAAATGAAGTAATTCACAAGTTTCATGATATAAACAGAAAATTGCTTTTGCAATCTCCCTTTTCAAAAGAATTTTCTTCTGGGGGTCTAAACTATCAGTGTTCAGAGTTCACTTCAGTTAATCTTGTCCAAAGAGTCTGAGATCGCTATATTTAGGGTCTGTTCGGATTATAGTGCTTATGATTTTTCTTTTTTTTGAAAATAAAAAATCATATTTGCCATATTTGTCTATACAACTTATTGCTTCTCAAAAATTAATTTTAAAGACACTTGAAATAAATATATTTGTTTTTTTATATAAATACAAAATAATTTATTCATAAGTTATTTTTATATAAATACTTAAATAAGTTAATACTTAAATAAGTGATTTAGGAGCCCTAAATCTCAACCAAAATACTAGCTGTTTCTCAGGCCAATTTCTCCAGCACAGAAGTACTATTCTGATTATTTGCTCATTCAGTATGTCTCTATCAGAGTGAATGAAATCATAAGACATGTTTTCCACAATCCATGTTTGTTCTAGTTTTATTTTATTTTATTTTCTACTTTCAATATCACATCTATAATTATACTTACTATCTTAAATTTCAGGGAGTGTTGCTGGGACTATCAAATACTGCAGGTGTACTTGCTGGTGTCTTTGGTACAGCTGCAACTGGTTACATTCTCCAAAGAGGTGAGAATGAAATCAATGAATGCCTCCACTTTCATTCCAATAATATTTGTTGTACAGCAGAAGTATATTCAACTAGTATCCAACATGTGTTATATATCATACGTAATGTGTGCTATACATATAGCACACATTACATATGATATATAAAACACGTTGGATACTAGTTGGATATATTTCTGTTGTTAACAAGTATTATTGCTTTCGTTCTACTTCCTCCCTCCGCTCAATATTATGACACTTTTGGAAATGGAAATGTAATATAGTATTTTACTTTTCTCCATTTCTCAAAGTGTCAGATAATACTGGACGGACAACGGACAGAGTAACTCTTCTAGTTTCTGAACCTAATCTTTTAACTTAATCAATCAATCTGTAATTTTGCAGGTTCTTGGAATGATGTATTTAAGGTTGCTGTTGTATTGTACATAGTAGGCACATTGGTCTGGAATATCTTCTCAACTGGAGAGAAAGTTCTTGACTAAAAAAGAATGCACATTGGTGTCAAGGAGAATGTGTACTAAGCCATATATATAAAAGCCTCAGAGATATGTATCAAATATTTATGGAACCAAATTCACATGACCAAGCATGTCAAGAACTTGTGGAAGAGTAGAAAAAAGCAGCAATACCATGCAGAAAGAGGAAGAGACACCAGCAAAAGTTTTCCAGCCAAAATAGCTTCTAGGCCATTATAATATTTTTCTCCAGAAATTCTGGATTAACTTGGCACATTTTGCAAAATGCCTTGTCCTATGAACTAATAATGCTTTTTCTGTATAGATAGTTTGGAGGGTAGTTTCCACCTGTATTAACTTTTCATTTAAGCATACTTATGCTTAAAAATTACATCTTATATGAGTAAAATTCTACCTCACCATATACCTGTCTGAGAAAATAGATCTTCAGAGTTTCTTTTTGATTCTATGATTCTAACAGAAGGCATTTAGTAATATCAAGTTTTGCTATTTTACCATTGGTTTCATTTTGTGGATCTTCCATTGTCATTAAGCAAGAACTCTAGAACAAGACTAGTTGAATTTTAAAACAACATATCTAGATTGTCCTACATATGTGAAGCAAAGATGAGTTTTTCATTATCCTTGAAAAAAGAAGGCATAATTCAGAAGATGTAACAAACATAATACCAGGAATATTCATCAAACTCAAGGCAGATAGATATATAGATTCATCAATCTTTTATGAACATCATCATCATTAAACATTGTCAAAATAAAGGTCTTGAAACCAGTAAATTTAAATAGAAAAAGATCCAAACAAAAACAAGAAATAAAGAATACAATGAATATTTCCAAGTATTCTACAAAAGGCAGAGATAGATTGAGAAAACATTCATCAACCCCATAACCCCCCACAGAAAATAATAAAATCCCCACCCTAAACAGTTCTCATATGAATTATGAATTTATAAAGATACCATGAATATACTCCTTTTTCTAAGGAAATTCTCTGTTCACTTTTTTTCTTCTATATGCTAAAAGGCTGAATTCTCCTTATTTCAACTTGAATCCACATTGCCAAAAATCTCTTACCATCTTCTACTCTATCAAAGTGAATTCACCCAAAAAGCCACACTAGTTAACTTTCATTGCTACTCAAATTTGTAGAATACTCTTTACCATTAATCTCTGCCTCTTTTTCTGTCTGAATGCTTGCCACAATCCCCCTCAAGTCCCTTTTGTGCACATTTACTTTGAGTCCATTTTTCATGAACAATGTGAGTGACATCTTCTGCTCCACTTGGTGGCCAGGCACCACCACAAGCCGGTGGCGTAGCAGCACGGCAGCGGCAATAGACTTCATCTGCAGATAAGCCAAATCCTTCCCCAAGCAAATTCTTGGACCAGCATTGAATGCAACAAACTTGAAAGAGTCATGCATTATGAACTTTGTACCATCCAATGACAACCACCTCTCAGGGCGAAATTCCATGCAATCTTCACCCCATGTGGACCTCAACCTCCCGGCCGAGTATATCGAGTATGTCACCGATGATCCGGCCGGAACAAACGTGCCGTCCGGCAAAACATCATCAGCCACCACATGCTTTGAATCCTCAGGAACAGAAGGATACAAACGCAGTGTCTCAGACAATGCTGCCTTCAAATAAACCAAACGATCAACTTCCTCAAACACCAATGGTTCTGCCAGCCACTTTTCCATGTCATCGCCACGTGTCTCAATCAGAACGGCGCATATCTCGCGTAGAATTTTCTCCTCCACCCTTGGATTCTGAATTACCAACCAGAAAAACCAGCTCAATGCAACCGATGACGTGTCACGTCCAGCTAGGATAAAATTCAATGCCACGTGTTGAAGGAACTTATCCGAGTAGGATTCTTTTTTCCTCATAAACCTAGTCAGCAAATCATCATGCATAGTAGTACCATCTTTTTGCTGACTCAGCAGCTCCACCTTGCGCTTTTCAATAACACTTGACAAGTGCTCATCCACATGGGAAAGGCTTCGGCTCAAGCTGACTTCCATCCCAAGCCGAAGCCATTTCTTGACCTTCCACAAAACCTCCGGCAATATGAACCGTTGAAGCGAGGCCTCGGTGGCTCGATCGAAAGCCATCGCAAAACTATTCTCCGGCAAGCCGGACGCGCAAGTTTGTGGGTCCCTCCCAAAAGCCAAGCCACAAATATTGTCAAAAGTGAGCCGGAGCATAAGGTCTTGTAGATCAATCGGCTCGGCTTCCAGCTCGGCTCTCCTCAAAATTGAGCAGAGCCGATCCTTGATAGCCCGGGTCACCCACCGGGCCATAGCCTGGCGGAGTGTCCGGGTGGTGAATTCCAGCGCAGCTGTCTTGCGCTGGAACAGCCACGTGTCGCCATCAGAGTTAAAGATCCCATCACCAAGCAGATCATGGAAAACAGCGTGCCACGTGGGGCCTTTCGGGTAATTATCGAATCGGGTTTTGAGAATGTGCTCCAGATTCCTCGGATCGCACGTGACAGTCACGAGACCTTGCTTCTTAGCAAGAAAAGGGATTGCACAGATGCAGGTCTGGTACGTGCCGCCACACGCGCGGAGGTTGTCACAGATCCAGTCATGCATGCGTTCACAATTCTCAATAAGCCCTGGGAGACTGCCCAATAGGGGCCAGACACGTGGACCCTTCAGTGACCGTGAGATGAAGGTGAACCATAGTAGATAAGCTGTGATCGCCGTTAAAAGCAAAAGAGCCGTACAAGTTTCCATTTTATTGCAAAGCAAGTAATCAACAAAATATAAAAAATCCTCCTTTTTACTGAATCAAAAGCTCTCAAAACCTACAAAAGAAACTTCAAAGTATAAACATAAAAACCCAAAAAAAAAGACTCCTTTTTTATCACTTTTTTCCATGAAGATTGCATTTTTCCAAGGAAAAAAATAATGGGCAGTTGATAAAATGAGGAAAAATCGTACCTTTAAAAATGGGTATGAGTCAGAACATTGTTTCATGCAAGAACTTGATCTGAGCTTGGACAAAATGAAGCACCACCACCATATTAGTGTGAATGTGAGAACAATGTAGGAGAAGAAATTGACACTATTTGGAAAGTTTAGTTTCAAAAAACTACAAAGAAGTGAAGATTTGATAAAGAGAGTATCTAACAATAAGAAACAAAAAGATTTTGAGAAGAATGATCATAAGAGAGAGTAATGTAGTAGTGTATAGTGGTGGTGGTGGTAGGAGAAAATAATAATAGACATAAAACACAAAATGTGAGTGTGTTTATAGAGAGAAAGGGGATTTATAGGTGAAAATGTTTAGTGAAGGAGTTATTGTATGCCAGACTGGTTTCACTATACTCTTCTCTCTCATAATACTACTAAAACTCATCAGATGCACTCATTATAAATGCACCTTCTGAAGGGTTGTTGAAGCACTTTATAACTATACACACCAACCTGTATAACTATATATATGTATATATATATATATATATACACTATCACTCTTTTTTTCTTCTATCTATCTAATAAGATACACTATTGGTGTAGATAACTAAATTAAATTCTCAATTCCCTTTTCTTCTTCTTATTCTTTTCTCTCTTTTGAACTAATAAGTTAGTAGTATAGTAGTGTTCTCTAGCCAGGTAAGGGGCAATGAATTAATGAAGGTAGGGAAATAAATGAGAGTAGTTGAGGAACATGGACAGAGGAAAAAAGGAAAAATAGAAGAACAGAGAGAAAGAGAGAGATAAAGAAGAGGAAAAAAAAAAAAGGAAGAGTTTTTTCTTTGGGGGTCACAAAAATAGGCTCACCCCTTAACTTTTTCAGCAAATGGGGTGTGTTATATTATGAAGGAACTAATTAAAAAAATAAAAAAAATATGAAATGAAGAAAAAATTGGATTTTGACAAGTTGGGTTTGGTTAGGGTTTTGGTGAGCCAACCTAACCAAAAAAAAAAAAAAATAGAAACCAAAATTTATAGCATTTACGTGGGTGAACTGTATTCTCTTATCTCTGCATTATCATGCTTATGTATATCCATTCCCTGCAAGAAAATTAAATTAAACAGAGTAAGATGAAGAAGAACAATAGTATATTTTAAAGAAAGATAATAATAATAATAATATGATTTAATTTTTGAAATCTTTTACATAGTCATTCAATCATGTGTCAGCACGTTAGTAATGATTGTATTTTTTCTCCCACTATTTGAGAAGTCATACAAACGGAATGTTTTAATTTGATGAAATGTAAAATATTTTTACACTATCAGTGTACCGTAATTAACCTCATAATAATAATAATAATATATGTTTTTTGATAAAAAGAAATTGGATTTGTGATGGAAAATTTTGGAAAACCATTAACAACAACTACAACAATTCTAGGATTCATCACAGTCGCAGAGTTGACCTACCTTGCTCATTTATTCTGAAACCAAAACAGAGTAATTTATTATTTATTGTTGCTCTTGTGAGAGTGGTTTTTTGAATCAAAAGTCAAAGCTGCGTTGGCTGAATTGAATGTTACAATTAGAACTTTTGAGAGAAGACACTTCAATTCTTCTCTGAGATATAAACTGAAAATGGGAACTTTTTCCAATGTGCTCTTCACGAGCGTAAGAAAAAACTATGGTGCATGTGTTTGCTTCTTCTTACTCTGAGTTTTTTTTTTTTTTTTCTTCTTATTTTATGAGTTTCATTTTAATATATTTATAGTATAAATATATTTTATACTGTGATTCAATTAAAATAATTTGATTGTATGAGTTTTGGATAATAAAAGAGAAAAAATAAAATCATAGTTGACATGTTAACACATAATTAAATGGCTGTATTAAAAATTATATCTAAATCGTTATTTTATCTTGATTTATCTTCTCAAACTCAATTATTTTCATTGTATAATTCAAACACGTTCTCTTAGTAGGTTAAGAAAGATGGGGTTATAGGTGAAAAGATTCAAGAGAAAATAAGAAGAACAAATTGGATAGACCAACTTTGGATTATTTATTTATTTAATTATTTATTATTGCTCTATTATGTGAGACTTGTTGGTGAAGCATGCAAAGTATTATTGACTGCATAGTACTTAATTATGTCACACCAATAATTTGTCTTAATCCTTTGGTATATAATATAGATTGTGGAGAAATTTTGACTATGAAAAGATAAGTATTAAGAGAAACTCTCTATAGGTAGTTTCAATGTACCAATGGTAGAAAAATTTTAGGTAGTCACTTTTTAGAGATTACTATTCACATGTCATAATTTCATATTCATGTTATATCTAATATAATCTATTATTATCGATTTAGTTTTGTTTGTCATTCTTATTAGAAATAGGTAACCATGAACACTACATATTATAGAATATTTATAAACAACAATTCAAATTTAATGATAAAAAATAAAATAATAGTAATTGAAAAAAGATCCTACAAAATTTTTAAGAACACTACAAAATTTTTCATTGGAGCAACACTACTCATATATATATATATATATATATGAGGCTATAATACTATTTTTTTTTCAATATATTTATCTTGCTATGTGTCTCCTTTTGGTATCTTTAATTATTTATATCTAATATTCAAATACTAGAATATTCTTTTGCATGGATGCCAATTGTAACTATGTACTTTGATGATTTCTCACTGGTGAAGGATTTAAAGCTTTAAAAAGATATAAATTAAGGTCAACTCTTTCAACCAATTTTTTATCGGTAATTCTAGGTGAACATCACAAAATTAGTCACTATCAGTCATTTTAATAATTTAATTTTTAAATGTTAGATTAATATATAATATTAAAAGTTAGATTAATAATTTTAAAGAATATAATTAGATTATTGTATATAATGATTGATTGTAACTGATTTTATGATGTATAAAAAATATTTCTCATTTTTATATATATTTTGATGAGCAATATTGTAAAATTACATGGTCAAAAGATCAGTTAGGAGTGTGACTCCAAATCACCCCTCCTTTCTAAAAGATATTCTTGTGATGAAAATGTTTATTTTAGAGCTTAAATATCTTATTATAATGATCCCTTATTAATACATTATAATTTATTAGTAATAATAATTTTATAATTAATCCATGCATGATGTGCACTTGGACAAAGTTATCATAAGTGATGTGTCTTCACAATCAAACAGATTTTGTTGTCGTGATACGATTAGATTTACCAGAAAGTACTTCCAAAGCCATAAATCATGAACGGTTCTAGAAATTAATTAATTAAAATTGATATATGCATATCATTAAGCAAAAAGATTAAGTTGTGTGGAATTTGGAAGAAACCACATACATATATATATGAGTGAAGGAAATTAAAGTCAATAGAGTAATAAGGTAAATGATGGAGACACATGCATACATGTCATGTCCATCATAAAATTAGCGATAATATTTATCGTACAACATATATACGTTCAATTAATATTTAACGTGTGTTATATAATACAAAATATATATTATACATATATGTGTTATATATATAGCATACATTAATATATATTATGTATAATATACATTATATTGGATATAGTAATTGATGTATTTCTGTTGTACGAAAAATATTATTGTAAAATTAATTAATCAAATAAGAAACATATATATATACACATTTATTTAAAGCATGACGGTGAAGATACACTTAACTGGCCAAGTCAACAGATTAATTAATTAATTAGAGTAGTATTAAATAATATACACAATCTAGGAGGCCAAATTATTATGAATAAGATTGACACAATCTAGAAACGGTTTGGATCTATTCATCAACATTCGATAAACTATTAGATATATGAGTTTAATTATGCACTTTCTGTGCGTAAAAATTTACATAGTGTAAATCATATCCGTTAATTTGTGTGACTTTTTAGTTAATGAGTGGTTGAGTTAAATATTATTGCTGATGTGTCAATCCATGATTGGATGTTAGTGTATAATTAATTTATACTAACAGTGAGATTGAAATTAAACTATATATATATAAATCATAGTTAATTAGTATATTCTTTTGTGCCTTCTCTAGAATATATTTATTTGTAGGTGATGAGAATTAAATAAAAAAGGTTAGGCAGCCAAATAATTGTTTGAATTTGTCCAAATGATATGGAATATTTATTAATTTTTAAATTGATAAATAGATCATATATATATATATATATATACACTTCTTTACTATGACTTTTGTTTTAAAAAAATTACAATATTTTACATTATTATTATTACTAATTAATAAATACAAAAATAAAACTCTAAGAGAATACTCTCAAAGAATAAGACTTAAGTTAATTATGTGAGATCATATTATGTATACTAATAGTTACCATAAGATAGAAAAATGAAAAGAAAAAAAAAAGCATTATATTCCGATGCATGCTATACATTCCAAAAATATTCTTAATTAATTTCAAGGTTTGTTTATTTTTGTGATCTTTATAGTTTTACTCAATTTATGATGAGGTTTTAATTTTATGTAGTTTGAAAATTTTCAATCAATTCCATATATTATAAATAATTTTATAATTAAGTCCCTAATGTCAATTTCCGTTACAAAAGTTTGATTTTAATTGAAATATTTTATGAATATATGAAATATTCCTTTATCCTTCATCATCCCCTCTTTCTTCTACTACTACCAATTTTTTGGTTGCCCACGGTCCGACTAATCCGGTCGCATACCTGATAATGACCTAACAAAGATTTTTTCTATATTCACAAGACTCGAATCCGAGATCTTGCTTAAGGGACAACAAGCCGCTTATCACTTGTGTCTATCCTTGTTGGTCTTCTACTACTACCATGAATATTACGTTTAAAATCAATTTTTTTAACAGAAATTGATGTTAAAGATTTAATGTTTATAATATAACCATTTGATTAAAAACTTTAAATTATAAAAAGTTAATTGAAAATAATTGAGTAAAATCATGTAAAGTATCAGAATAGTTAAACCTAATTTAAATTCTTATATACAGCAAATTAAAGCAAGTATTGTCCATATATTTAAGATTCACACAAAATAAATTAAATTAAACCATGCATCCATCTAGAGTAATATATATATATATATATTTAATTAAATAAATAAAATGGTCTTATTGAGATATATATAAATAAATAAATATATTACTGGTTGATAAAAATAGACAATACATAAAGGCATTGAATAGATGGTTGACACATTCTAAGAAGCAATTTAAAGGATGGGTTGCTTATTAGGTGAAACAATTCATGGATCGTAGTTGGGACAGCTGCTAAATCATTTTGTCTCCCCTTTCTATCACTCTTTCTTATATTTCCTCGCAAAACCCCTTTTTTTCATGTATATATAAGGGGATGAAAAAAATGTATTTTTCATATTTATATCTACATGATATAATTAATATGCATCATATATATATATATATATATATATATATATATATATTAAATATATTAAGAGCGATGTTATCTGTACAATGAAAAATCAACCGATATAAGAATTTTGAGTCACAATCACTCAACCTACTAAAAGTTAACATTTTAAATGAAGTTTATTTATTTTTTACAAAATTATTATTATCAAATGAATCTATTAGCTGATTTAACTATTTTTCGGTGATCGTTGATATTATATTAATTAATTATGTGAAGATAGAGAACTTCAAGCACAAACATTTTAAATGAGAGAGGTTCTATTAGATCTCAATTTATTTGATTTGTCAATATCAATTTTATTTATATAACAAATACTATTGCTTTCATATATGTGTGTCACTATTGATCCAATGAAGATGTATATGTGCATCTCCATTTCTAGCACATATTAATTTGAATTTTTTTAGAAAAAAGAAAAAATTATTATTATGATGAACACGTCATATATATTTAAAGATAAAAGCAAAGAAAATTGGTTTGAATTTTGTTTGAACTTTTTATATTAACATGTTATTGTGTTGTCATGTTAGATTAAATATTGAGCTTAATTTTGATATTATAACAACATAAAAATAATTTAGACACTCATCCAAATAAAACATTTGATTTGTATTAACTTATCAAATAGTTGGAGAGAAATAAAGCCAATAATCAACTACGACAACATATATAATTGCATAACTGTGTAAATAAATTTTATATTTTTGAAACACATAAATTAAATCCTTAAATATGTAATATTTTTTATTTTTATACCTACTAATTCAATTACATAAATAGAATAATTTAATTTAATTTAACTGGATCATTATGTACAATTTTTTCAATTAGCTATATCAATTGTGACAGATCTTATTTTTCATACTATTGGATAGTGTTGGTTAGAGACAATGAAGTTATGAAATTAGGAGTCAGAGTCGCAATAACTCCAAAATTGACTCCGAATACACATTCACATATTTGTGCATCCCTTTCAGCACACAACAACTCTTTTCCAATACATAGTGACTCCAACATTTGAGTGAAAAAAATGACAATTTTGTTCACTAATAAGTTATTGTGACTCTGTTTTTATTTGCATATGCATTATGATCCTCGTACCAAACACTTAACAAAGTCATTTTTTTTTTTCTGAATCTCTAACATAACCTTGGTGCATTATTCATAGATGTTATAACAATAGTTGTTGAAGAAATGAATTTATATATGAGATTATTAGATCTTTCACACAAACATATACTAGATAGTTTATGGTGCATGCAGCAAATGGCTAGAGTTCAACATTAGGTGTGTGATCACCAACCGATCTTCATGAATATGGTTGTAAATCCATTCATGTGGCTTCAATAACATCCAATTAAATAATCAAAATAATAAATATTATATTTTTATATATTTATTAGATTTAATTCGGTAAACGGTTACACACCTATAATCTCTTTTGTTTCATGCATTTATTTCAATTGCGTGATTCATAACATCAACTCAACCATGCATTATGTGATTTTATTTTTATATGTTCATGTGCCTCAAAATTCAGAAGCCCGTGAAAGTATTCAAATTTTCAATGGAAAATTAACCTTTTTTTTGTTTTCTCTCTTTCCAATAATTAATTAGGTAACTCATATGGTGCTTCTTGACACCAATTATAATTAAAATAAATACTTAGCATATAATAAAAAATAACCAAAACAATTAGCATGTTGTGCACATTAATATATATAATATAATATGCATAATGTATATTATATATTGAGCTTAATTTTGATACATTACTGACAATGTAAAATGATCTAATCAAAACACTTCATTTGTATTACTTTTCATCAGATAGTAAAAGTGAGAAAATACAATCATTACTAACATGACATCACGTGATTGGATGACTGTGTAAAAAAATATTACACTGTCAGTGGATGATAATTAAATCATTATATATTGTGCATATCATATATTATCTATTGTGTACAACATATATCACACGTTGCAATATCATATTTCTTTAATATAAATTGTGTACATGTTATATTATATATATTGTGCACAACATATGAGTATGGTATGAGAAGTTATGGTAAAGAGTATATTACAACATTTCTAATTTGTGAATTTCTAATGATCGCCTAATTAATTAGCATGTTATTATGTATGCAATTGAAGTAGCTGAACTGTTTTTTTTTTTTTTAAATATATATATTATATGTTGATTACTTTAAGCATTGCAAATAATTAAATTCATAAAGTGTGATTAGGTAGGATATCCTCTAATTAATTACCACATTATATTATAATGATTTTGAAATTGATATCTCCCTTACCAACAAAATTGTATAACTTGAGTAGGTTATACAGGTCAACCTACAAGTTTCTATCAATTTTGACTCACAATTTAATTAATTAGAGTGGGATTGAAGGCATGAATTAATAGCTAACAAGCTAATTAAGCCTTATCTATTGACTAATAATTTATCACTATTCCTCAATCAATCTGCAATATATATATATGTATACTAATCTAGATAATATTTCTGTAATAATAATAATTAATAACCCACAACAAATTTTCAGTTAATTTAAAAATATTTGAGTTAGTGGAACGCATGAGTCATTTATAATAACCCTTAAATTTGATGGGATATCGAAGAAATCCTCCTAATTTCAATGAATCAACTGTATAAAAAAAATATAATAATTATACATAGGAGATGATTTAATTAAGTGACAATATAATAAGTAAACACATTAAAAAAATTATTAGTAGTCTGATCACAAATCATCAATTCAGTTTATGTATAAATTAAAATGAACTAGGTTTCATTTTTTTCCAAGTACCATGACCAATTTTTTTACTAAATTAAAACTGATTGTATACGAGAAATTTATCATAATTAATAGCATATTAAAGAAGTTTATATATTAAAGTGGAGTCATGTCAAAATTCAATAATAATAAAGATGAATGCAAACACATGATAAAATAAAGTAGATGTTAAAATAGTATTTCTATTTTTAATTTTTGATCATGATAACAAATATATTTTGTTCTTATCATAATGATTTTTTTTTTTAAAAGAAGTTTATAGAATCACTAGTCTATATTAATTGTTAGGATTGATTTTTGGGCTAACTCATAAACATGTCATGGACCAAATCCTTAGACAAGAGGCCTGAAAAATAGTGATGATGAAGATAAGTATAGCCCAAACCCAATTTTTATACTTAACAAAAATATAGGATAAATTCAGTTTTTTAAAATGGTCAAAACATTTCTCTCTTGTTCGCATCAATTCACTGGGATGGATCACTAACATAAGAGTAATGTTGTACACTATTAAATAATAGTTAAGAAAATTTTAAACAACCTAAAGAAACAAACCGACCTTAGCTCAGTTGGTAGAGCGGAGGACTGTAGTGGGCTATTCCTTCAGATATCCTTAGGTCGCTGGTTCGAATCCGGCAGGTCGGAGTTTCTTTTTTCTCATTTACAATAAGATTTGAGTATATCATTCACAACTATATTTTATTTATTTATTTCAAATTTCATTTCCCTGCCCATAAATAGCCTATAAATATTTCTCATTTACAATAAGATTTGAGTATATCATTCACAACTATATTTTATTTATTTATTTCAAATTTCATTTCCCTGCCCATAAATAGCCTATAAATATTTGATAAGTAAATAGGAATGTCAAAACGGATAGTTCGTCCCGCTAATAGTTGTCAAAAAAATGAGCTCGTCCCCGCCCCCGTTTAGCCCGCAAGAAAAGCGAGGCGGGCTGAACTGACTCTTTGAAAATGGCAGTTCCAAAATTGCAATCCAACCCACCAATTTGTGTGGGCTAAGTAGACAGGTCCAGTGGACTGAGTCCGTTTTGACATCACTATGAGCAAATGAATATATGTTATTAATATGAATTAGAACAAATTTGTTTCTCGATCTAGTTTTCTTTTATCTTTAATAAAAAATATTTAACCACATCGGTTAACATAAGTTGTATATGATTGGACTGATTAAGTATTATGTCTCGGACTCGATATTTGAATGGTGTGTATGTAGAAAAAATTTGTGAGCAAGTCCATATCCATTACAAAAGTGATCTCAATCGGAACTAGAGATTAATCGTCACCTACCGATCGAAGAATGCCCAAAAAAGAGAAATCCATAAAAATAAATTCAAATTCTTTTAGTATTATTTATCAAAGCAATAAATGCCTTGCTTGAGATGTGGACAAATGAAAAATGTGGAAAGTGTTCATAAAATCAATAATAATCAAGGAAAGCATAGCTCATAAATATTTTCAAAATGAAATAGAACAAATGAATAAGAGTAAAATGGGGTTTCTTTTACCTTCCTTTTCCTCTTTTGGCAAGTTCATTTTCCATTGCAATACCTAAAGCATTAATAATTGACATTTGCTTTACTGAAATTTACAATTATAACATTGAAATCAGAAGTGGAACCCTACCCTACCCCCCTCAAATGGAAGTACCACAATTGGTACACAAGGATACTAACATCTCTACATGAAGAGCTAAATCTATACATTTTTATTTTGGTAAAATTCATACTCTTATATTAAAATTCTTCTTACTTATTCTTGGATCTCATTACATATCTTAAATGTTAAAGTAACACAATTTTATAGTTAAATTATTTTTAAAATCATTTTTGTCTTAACATTTGAAAAAGTTAACTTTTCCAAAGAATAGGTGTGAAATTTGATTTTCTCATTTACGTGACAAAGCATATATAATGAAAAGAAATGCCTTGCATAACATAAAAATTAAACTCTTTAATGAAAAAGAAATTACTTGAAGTCAACTATTTTAACTCACCTTTTATCAATCACATGATCTTATTTATAAAAAATCACACCTAATTAGCTACAAAATTTGTTTATAACTTACGCAATGGGATGGTTATACAATTCTAAAAATTCTTTGATCCAAAGTTAAAAATAAAAGAGTTTAAATTCAGTCAATTATAAATATAAAATAATTTTACACAAATATTTAATTATAAATTGACACATTATTAAAAATCTTTAATTCAACTATCTATTAACCATAATCACACTAATTAATAAATATAATTGGCTCACAGTGTAAAATTTTGCACGCTATCGGCATGTCATACTTAAACTCAAAATCAGAAGTCATAATTGAAGCATGGCATTGAAGTGTAATTTTGATAGAAATCTAAGGGTAATCTCAATGGATACCTTTCGTAAACATGACCCTACCATCTGTTGTTTTTTAGCATAAAGCCACGCAATACACAGCACAAGTGTATTCTCTTACTACAAAGTACCAATCTCAAGCCAAAAAAAAAGAACCATTTTATTAAGAGAAAAAAAGAAAAAAAAAAGGTTAGGGTTTGACCGAAAAATTGCTCACACACACAATCGCGTGCGACCCACAGAGTAGTGGGAAAATCACCGATTCGGACAAAGTTTCCCTCGCTCTCAGTGGAAGATCCATACCCCCCCTTCTTCCGAAATTCGCGGCTTTTTAGAGAGAGAAAATCTGAGCTTTGGATAGAGAGAGAAAAATGGGGGCATGAATATTGGGCACTCTGGAACCCAGAGTGAAAAAAAGAAAAAAAAGAGTTTTTGTTCAGTTTTGCTGTGATTTGAGGGTTTTTACCAAGTGGGGTCTCTTTAATTTGGAGGAATTTTGAGTGTTTTTATGATGGGGTGTTTTTGGTAGTTTGTGAGTGTGATCTGAGTTTTTGGGTGGAATTTTTTGGGGTGGGTGTATTGGTACGCCATGCAATCTGGTGGCGCCGGTGGCCGGAACACCGGGGTGGGCCGGGCTGGCTCAACGGCGCCGTCGTCTGCTGCGGCGTCACCGTCTTCTTCGTCCTCGGCATCTCAATTGGGGCTTGATTCGGTGCAGCAGCAACAGCAGCAAATAGGTTCTAGGCAGGTGTGGAATTTTTTCATGGTGGTTTTTGCTAAATTAGCTGAATTTCTATGATGATTATGGTGTATGCACTCTTGAGTCTTGACTAGTTAAGGTTGAGAAATTCTTAGATGCTTCGGGAGCAAAAATCATTAGTTACATGACACATCAACTATTGCATCAAAATTCTTCTGAGAGTGATAGAAACTGATGTGTCAGTGATAAATGGTATTTTTTGTTGCACTTTGAGTATCTAAGAATTTCTTGATATGTGCAGTTATTGGTAGTTAATGAGGGCACTTGATGATTTGTAATGATTGGTGTTTTCTTTTTTCTGTTATTTTGGAAATTGTGTTGCAGTGGAATTTGCATGTGTGTTTTTCTTTTCTTTTCTCTTTTTCTTTTAATTTTTTTGTGACAACCTCGTAACTGTAACTGTTCTGTTTTGATGGTTGGTTCTGTTTTCTTTCTTTTTCTTCTCTGCTTACATTGTTAGCATATGAGTCGAGTCTTTTTTTTTTTTGGATCACCACCAATATGAACTCTGGTGTGGCTTTTGAATTTTTTTAACTAATTTTTCTCTTTGCATTTAATTTTATGTTCATTTGAGGCAATTGGTTTTTGCCTATGGCAAATATAACTGTTCCTTGTAAACTAATTTTTTTTGCTGAAATGTTGGTGGAATTTCCCTTTGGATATTCATGATAATCATTTAACAATGTATACTTATGTCTGCCTTGATATTAATATAGTTTGGATTGTCACGTTACATCTTTTTTGCTTTTTGTTTAACTTTATAACCAAATGATTGTGATTATGATTGTTGCTTACTGAGTCATAACTTTGTGCCCAACTGTGTACATATGCAGTCATTTCAACAGCAGCTACTTAGAAAACCTGAAGGGAATGAAGCCTTTTTAGCTTATCAAGCAGGGCTTCAAGGGGCATTTGGGAATAACAATTTTCCATCTCCTAGTGGCATGCAATTGCCCCAGCAGTCTCGAAAATTCCTTGATTTAGCTCAACATGGTTCCAACCCGGAGGGCCAGTTAAGGGGTCAAGGTGTTGAGCAACAAATGCTGAATCCTGTACATCAAGCATACCTTCAATATGCTATACAGGCTGCACAAGCACAACAGAAATCTGCTATGGGAATGCAGTCACAGCCACAAAATAAGATGGGAATGTTAAATCCGTCTTCTCTGAAGGAACAGGAAATGCGTATGGGAAATTTGAAAATGCAGGAAATTATGTCTATGCAGGCTATGCATCAAGCTCAAGGATCATCCTCTAGGAATTCTTCTGAACATGTTGCTCGTGGTGAAAAGCAGATAGAGCAGGGACAGCGGACAACTCCTGATCAGAAGACTGAAGGAAAGCCTTCTTCTTCCCAGGGACCAGCCGCTGGACACTTAATGCCTGGAAATATGATGAGGCCGATGCAAGTACCAGAATCTCAGCAGGGAATCCAAAATGCTATGAACACTCAGATGGTAATGTCTGCTCAATTGCAGCAGGCAATGCAGGCGTGGGCACGTGAACGTAATATCGATTTATCACATCCTGCAAATGCTAACTTAATGGCACAGCTCATTCCAATGATGCAGGCAAGGATGTTAGCACAACAAAAGGCCAATGAGAGCAGTGTTGCTGCTCAGTCATCATCTGTCCCCGTTTCAAAGCAGCAAGTTACTTCTCCAGCTGTTGCAAGTGAGAGCTCTGCACATGCTAATTCATCAAGTGAAGCATCTGGGCAGTCAGGTTCCTCGAAAGCGAGGCAAACAGTTCCACCCAGCCATTTTGGCTCTGCATCAAATTCTGGTATAGCTAGTAGCTCCAGTGACATGGCAGTGCAGCAATTCAGTATTCATGGAAGAGAGTCTCAAGCTTCTATGAGGCAACCAGTAGTTGGGAATGGAATGCCCTCTATGCACTCTCAGCAGTCTCCTGCCAAC
This sequence comes from Aeschynomene evenia, assembly GCA_013621005.1. Lineage (NCBI taxonomy): Eukaryota > Viridiplantae > Streptophyta > Magnoliopsida > Fabales > Fabaceae > Aeschynomene > Aeschynomene evenia. Next base: position 2,066,276 of record CM024264.1, on the reverse strand, counting down.
ATGAACTTAGGTGCAGACCATCCTTTGGGTGCAAAACCTTCATCATCTGGTTCAGAGCCTCCACAAATGCAGCACATGAGGCAGCTAAGCCAATCTTCTTCTCAGGCCGGAGGGCCAACAAATGAAGGGGGTTCAGGAAATCATGCCAAATCTCAAGGGGCACCAGCTCAAATGCCTCAACATCGATCTGGATTTACCAAACAGCAGCTTCATGTTCTTAAAGCACAGATACTTGCATTTAGGCGGCTGAAGGTTAAATCCCTGTTTCTTTTCTCACGCATTCTGAGTATGTCTGCATTGTGTGTGTGTGTGTATTCATATACTTGCAGCCAAGGTGTGCTGTCGCTGCTATGTATATTGTTAATGGAGATTGTTCTCACTGTTTTCTTTTTTTTTTTTGGTTGATAGAAAGGGGAAGGTACACTGCCTCAAGAACTTCTTCGGGCTATTGTTCCGCCGCCTCTTGAAATGCAGGTGCAACACCCAAATCATCCTACAGGAGGACAAAATCAAGACAAATCTGCTGGCAATATGGCAGCAGAACAACCAAGGCACAATGAGAATGCCAAGGATTCACAATCTTTACCGGCTATTAGTGGGCAAAGTTCTTTAAAACAAGAATCCTTTGCCAGAGATGAGAAAATCGCTGTACCATCAGCTCATATGCAAGCAGTTATGCCACCTGTGTCAAAAGAATCTGCTCCAGCTTTGTCTGCTGGAAAGGAAGAGCAGAAGTCAATTGCATGCTCTGATAAGTCAGACCAGGACAGTGATCGTGGAAAGAGCAGAACTCCTGTCAGAAACGAGTTAGCAATAGACAGGGGCAAGGCTATTGCACCACAGGCATCTGTACCACCGGATACGATGCAAGTTAAGAAACCTGCACAAGCAAGCACTGCTTCCCAGCCAAAGGATGTGGCACCTGCCAGAAAATATTGTGGACCCCTATTTGATTTCCCTTCGTTCACTAGGAAACACGACTCTTTTGGGTCATCAATGATGGTAAACAATAACAATAATTTGTCACTGGCATATGATGTCAAAGATCTTCTTTATGAAGAAGGCATGGAAGTTCTTAACAAAAAACGTACAGAAAATTTGAAGAAGATTGAAGGTTTATTGACAGTGAACTTAGAGAGAAAAAGAATTAGGCCAGATCTTGTGTTAAGGCTGCAAATTGAAGAGAAAAAGCTTCGCCTTGTAGACCTTCAGGCACGTTTAAGGGATGAGATTGATCAGCAGCAACAAGAGATAATGGCAATGCCAGATAGGCCATATCGTAAGTTTGTTAGGCTGTGTGAGCGTCAGCGTATGGAACTTGCTAGACAAGTTCAGGCATCTCAGAGAGCTTTAAGGGAGAAGCAACTCAAATCTATATTTCAGTGGCGTAAGAAGCTTCTTGAGGCACACTGGGCCATTCGTGATGCCCGTACTGCTCGCAACAGGGGTGTGGGCAAGTATCATGAGAAGATGTTGCGGGAGTTCTCAAAACGTAAAGATGATGACAGAAACAAAAGGATGGAAGCCTTGAAGAACAATGATGTTGACCGGTACAGGGAGATGCTGCTGGAGCAACAGACTAGTATCCCAGGCGATGCTGCAGAAAGATATGCTGTTCTTTCATCTTTCTTAACCCAGACAGAAGACTATCTACATAAATTAGGAAGTAAGATTACAGCTGCAAAAAATCAACAGGAAGTGGAGGAGGCAGCAAAAGCTGCTGCTGCTGCTGCACGATTGCAGGCATGCTTTCTGTGAATTTTCCGTACATTTTAGTTTTGAAGATTCTGATTTTCATGGTTTCTAATTTACTATTTGAACTTGTTATTTGATATCATATTTATGTCGCTGATCCATTATTTATTTCCAACTAAAGGGTCTTTCTGAGGAAGAAGTCAGAGTAGCTGCAGCTTGTGCTGGAGAGGAAGTGATGATTAGAAATCGTTTCTTGCAGATGAATGCTCCAAGAGACAGTTCATCTGTCAACAAGTGAGTTTGACTTGGTTAATATATTCTAAATATGTGTGTGTGTTGTGTTTTGGTGCAAAAGTGATTGAGGGAGATGTTCTTTTAGTGAAATATTTTGATTTGATGTGTTTATGCTTGTGTTATTGTACCTTAAGTGCCCTGCCTGACCTTGTTTTAGAACATTATTAAATTGGTTCTGTTGCATATAATAATGCATATGGTGCTTGATTGTTATATACTTGTTGGCTACTTTTCAGGTATTACAACCTTGCTCATGCTGTGAATGAAATGGTCATAAGGCAGCCATCTATGTTACGAGCTGGGACATTGAGAGATTATCAACTTGTAGGTTGCTATGTTATAATAAAAGGGTCATTCTTTAAGTGATTGTTTTATGTTGCTTATCTGAGCAAGTTTTAAGGATATGACATGTTTTTCAAGGTTGGTTTGCAATGGATGCTTTCTTTGTATAACAACAAGTTGAATGGAATTTTGGCGGATGAGATGGGTCTTGGCAAAACTGTACAGGTTAGTCTTATTTTTATTGTTGTACATCCTTAAAATGGGAAGAACATTTATTGTGTTTTCTTGAGTGACTTTGCAAAATTGTCATCAAGTTTTGATGTTGTGCGAAGTATAAGATGATTATTTATACTTTTAAGTTTAGATGATAATGCATGATTATTTACTTTTGTACTTGTTTGAACCTTGTATAATCTTAAGGGTTCTTTCTCTCCAGGTCATGGCATTGATTGCATACTTGATGGAATTCAAAGGAAACTATGGCCCACATCTTATAATAGTCCCAAATGCTGTTTTAGTTAACTGGAAGGTGGGCTTTCAACTTATTCATTTGAAAAGTATTCCTTATGGCTGCGTTTGGATAGTGTGTATTAGACACAGATTGATGGACACGGACAATGATGGATATGGACACTGTGTACCAGTATTTATGAATTCTGTTTGGATGCATGAGACATGACACTAATATAGTGTACTGTCTAGTGTTTGGATTAGTGAGACAGAACTAAAAAATAGTGCAAAAGACAATTTTATCCCCATATTATAATTATTATTATTATAATAATTATTACTGTTATTAAAATAATATATAACTATTACAATTATCATTACTATTATTATTATAATTATTATTATTATTTTAATTATTATTAATATTTTTATTATTATTATTTTAACTATTAAAATAATATTTATTATAATTATTATTACTATTATTGTGATAATTTTTTATTATATTAAATAATTATTATAATAATAAATATAATAATAATTACAATAATAGTTATTATTATAGTAATTATAAAAATAATTATTGTTAGTGGTATAATTATAATAATAATAATTATTATTGTAATTATTACATTTATAATTATAATGATAATTAATTATTATATTAAATAAATATTAAAATAATTAATATAATAAAAATTATTATAATAATTATTAAAATAATTATAATTATTATTGATATAATTATAATAGTTAGTATAATTATTATTATAACTAATATTATAGTAATTATTATTTTAATAATTGTTATTATATATATTATTATAATAATTATTAATATTTTATTAATTATTATATAATAATAATAATTATTATTATATGGTTAGATTGTAATTTTAAAAGTTTTAGAAGGATGTTTTTGTCATTTTGCATTTGTGTCCATGAGACACAATACAGTGTGTCACCTTCTCAAGTGGACACTACTGTCCCACAATAATAGGACACGGTGTCCTTCAATTCAATGTCTCCGTGTCCCCCTTTATTTGTGTCTTCCAATCCAAACGGTGGACACTACCCACCGTGTCCACCCATTTGTGTCTAGTACACAAATCCAAACGCAGCCTATCTGTATGATTGTACATGCCTTTTTATGTGAAAATATGTGTTCATTATGCAGAGTGAGTTTTATAATTGGCTACCATCCGTGTCATGTATTTTTTATGTTGGAGGGAAGGATCAACGGTCCAAATTATTTTCTCAAGTAAGTGTGGCTCCTATATTCACTTATAACGTGAAGAGTGCTTTAATATTTATTGCCAATCTCCCTTTTCTGTTATATCTGCAGGAGGTTTGTGCTATGAAGTTTAATGTGCTCGTGACTACTTATGAGTTCATCATGTATGACCGATCAAAGCTTTCAAAAGTCGATTGGAAGTATATCATAATTGATGAAGCACAGAGAATGAAGGATAGAGATTCGGTTCTAGCCCGTGATCTTGACAGATATCGTTGTCAAAGGCGCCTGCTTTTAACAGGAACACCATTACAGGTCCGCTTTGGTTTTGCTACAATATGCATTATTGTAGACAGTAGTATATGTGGCTGAATGCATTCATTAATTTTAAGTAAATTGACTTGCTGTGAGGAAAAACAAAAATACAATGAACAGTTTGCTAACACCAGTTGTTACTCATACTAAACTTGCTATAAATTCCCCTGTGAGTATTTATGGCGTGATTTTTACTGCAGAATGATTTGAAGGAACTCTGGTCACTTTTAAATTTGCTTCTTCCTGAGGTTTTTGACAATAAGAAGGCCTTTAATGATTGGTTCTCAAAACCATTTCAAAAGGAAGGTCCTAACCAAAACGCAGAGGATGATTGGCTTGAGACTGAGAAGAAAGTTATCATTATCCATCGACTTCATCAGATTCTTGAGCCTTTCATGCTTAGGCGTCGTGTTGAAGATGTTGAGGGCTCTCTTCCACCTAAGGTATGATTATAGCCTTTTAACTTGACCTTTATTTGGTAGCTCAGGACTAATATTAGTGCCACATTTGCAGGTCTCCATAGTTTTAAAGTGCAAAATGTCTGCTGTACAGAGTGCCATTTATGACTGGGTCAAATCAACTGGTACCCTTCGACTTGATCCAGAGGATGAGAAGCGTAGGGTTCTGAAAAATCCAGTCTACCAGATGAAGCAATATAAAACTTTAAACAACCGATGCATGGAGCTCCGTAAAACTTGCAATCATCCGTTGCTTAATTACCCATTCTTCAATGACTTATCCAAAGATTTCCTTGTAAAATCTTGTGGAAAACTATGGATCCTTGATAGGATTCTTATTAAACTTCAAAGAACCGGACATCGGGTTCTTTTGTTTAGTACCATGACAAAACTCCTAGACATCTTGGAAGAATACCTGCAGTGGCGAAGGCTTGTGTACAGAAGAATTGATGGCACAACTAGTTTGGAAGACCGTGAATCTGCTATAGTGGACTTCAATAGCCCTGATTCAGACTGTTTCATTTTCTTGCTTAGCATTCGAGCCGCTGGACGAGGTCTAAATCTTCAGTCTGCTGACACAGTTGTGATTTATGATCCTGATCCAAACCCTAAAAATGAAGAGCAGGCTGTGGCCAGGGCTCATCGCATTGGACAAAAGAGAGAAGTCAAAGTTATCTATATGGAAGCAGTTGTTGACAAAATTGCCAGCCATCAGAAGGAGGATGAAATGAGAAGTGGAGGCATTGTTGATATGGAGGATGAACTTGCAGGCAAGGATCGCTACATAGGATCCATTGAGAGTCTCATAAGGAACAATATTCAACAGTATAAGATAGATATGGCTGATGAGGTTATTAATGCTGGACGCTTTGATCAAAGGACAACACATGAAGAGAGGCGTTTGACATTGGAGACATTATTACATGACGAGGAGAGGTATCAAGAAACTGTCCATGATGTTCCCTCGCTGCAGGAAGTAAATCGAATGATTGCCAGGAGTGAGGAGGAAGTGGAACTGTTTGATCAAATGGACGAAGAACTGGATTGGTTAGAAGAGATGACAAGGTATGATCAAGTTCCTAAGTGGCTTCGGGCCAATACAAGAGAAGTGAATGCTGCTGTTGCTGCTTTATCAAAAAGACCATCAAAGAACATTTTATTCAGTGGTAATGTTGGCGTGGAATCTGGTGAAGCTGGTTCTGAAAGGAAAAGGGGACGGCCCAAGGGGAAAAAGCATCCTAATTATAAGGAGTTGGAAGATGAAAATGGAGAATACTCTGAAGCAAGCTCTGATGAGAGAAATAGATATGATGCTCCTGAGGAAGGTGAAATAGGGGAATTTGAGGATGATGGGTATAGTGGGGCTGATGGATCTCAGCCAATTGATAAAGATCGGTTGGAAGATGGTATGCTTTGTGGTGCTGGATATGAGTTTCCTCGATCCTCAGAAAGTGCTAGAAATAATCAGGTGGTTGAAGAAGCTGGTTCCTCAGGATCATCTTCAGGCGATCAACGATTGACCCAGCGAGTATCACCGTCGGCTTCCTCTCAGAAATTTGGTTCCCTCTCTGCACTAGATGCCAGGCCAAGTTCCACTTCAAAAAGGATGGTATGCCACTATACTTTGTATTTTGATTTTTTTAATTTCATTTTTCAGTATTCGTGTATTACGATCTCATTCTGGTAAATATCTTCTGATACTTTTGCCAGAATGATGAGCTAGAGGAAGGGGAAATTGCAGTATCTGGTGATTCTCACATGGACCATCAACAGTCTGGAAGTTGGATTCATGAACGTGATGAAGGTGAGGATGAACAGGTTTTGCAGAAACCCAAGATTAAGCGCAAGCGTAGTATTCGTGTCCGACCCCGATATGCTGCTGAAAAGCCTGAAGAAAAGCCTGGCAATGAAATGGCATCTCATTTAGCAATTCAAGCAGATCATAAATATCAAGCGCAACTGAGGAGTGATCAAGAATCAAAATCATTAGTTGACTCCAAACCTAGCAGGCATGATCTAAATGCATCATTGAAAAACAAGCGAAGTTTGGCTTCACGCAGAGTTGTCAATACATCAAGATTACACGGCTCACCAAAGTCAACTCGGTTGAATAGCATTCCTGCTCCTTCAGAGGATGGAGGTGAACATTCTAGAGAAAGTTGGGAAGGGAAGCCAATCAATCCAAGTGGATCTTCATCTAAGATGACTGAAATCATCCAGAGACGGGTATGTGTCGTTAATTAGCTAATATAGTGTCTTCTTCTAACATTGTTCCGTGTTAACACGGGTGGAGTGGATCTTTCTGCCTGTCATGAGGACAGGAAACAGAAATCCTTATTAATGTTCTTAATTGATGAGGATAGTAACATAATAACACTGTGCTGTGAGAATAGGCTCAATTTTCGGAATTGAGCTGCATATACAAACAATTCTTGTGCTTGATCTTATGCAAGTACAAAATGTTAGCCCTTGCTGAGTCTTGTGGCATGCCCTAACATTGCAATGGAGCAACCATCCCTATACTTTCCTTTACCAATTAATAATGAGGAAAATACAGTTTAAGGGTCTTAGTGTAATCTGTTTCTTCACAATGTGCAATCCTGAAAATATTTTTTACTTGGTTTATTTTCATTTTTATTAAGGCCGTCTGTTAGCCGTATTTAATTAAATCTCACCTTTTCATGTTAATTATCAATCTCCATAGGGATTTTGCCTTAAGCATTGTTGTCGTCTACCTGCTAATTTCTGTATATACATGAACTCAAACAACTTCTGTACTTGCAGTGCAAAAATGTAATTAGCAAGCTCCAAAGGCGAATAGACAAAGAAGGTCATCAAATTGTTCCTTTGTTGATGGATTTGTGGAAGAGGATCGAGAATTCTGGGTACAGTAGTGGATCTGGGAACAGCTTGTTGGATTTAAGAAAGATCGATCAACGGATCGATAGAATGGAGTACAGTGGAGCAACAGAGCTTGTATTTGATGTTCAGTTCATGTTAAAGAGTGCAATGCAGTTTTATGGTTTTTCACTTGAGGTGAGATTTCATATCGGCATCATTTTACAAAATGATTCACTTGTTTTGGCTTTTTGGTGGAATCTGTAGCTGTATTTGTGCATTTTACTTACAGTACCAAATGATTTGTGAATGTCTAAAGTTCTCATGGAGTGCCATTACTCTCAGGTACGAACCGAGGCAAGGAAAGTTCATGATCTCTTTTTCGATATCTTGAAAATTGCGTTTCCTGATACGGATTTCCGAGATGCTAGAAGCGCACTTTCTTTCTCCAGTCAAGTTCCCGCCACTACCGTAACATCCCCAAGGCAAGCGGCTGTTGGACAAGGAAAGCGGCACAGGCTGATAAACGAGGTGGAAGCTGATCCATATCCTTCACAGAAGTCGCTGCACCGCGGATCAGCAGCTAGTGGAGAAAACACTAGGATCAAGGGCCACGGGCTGCAGAAAGAGTCAAGATCCGGAAGTGCCCGGGAGCAGCTTCAGCCGGAGGATTCTCCATTGCTGACTCATCCAGGCGAACTGGTTGTATGCAAGAAGAGAAGAAATGACAGGGAGAAATCATTGGTGAAGCCAAGGACTGGCCCCGTCTCGCCGTCTAGCATGGTTCCTGCTATGAGAAGCCCAGGGGCATCTTCAACCCCTAAGGATGCTAGACTGGTTCATCACTCTCCTCGCGCACAAGGTCCGGTTGGCCAGCCATTGCAGCAACCAAACGGCTCTGGTGGTTCGGTTGGATGGGCGAACCCAGTAAAGCGACTAAGGACAGATTCCGGGAAGAGGAGACCAAGCCACATGTAGATTTTTCTCAGGGACACAAAGATGATTGGTATATATAATATGAACATAATGCTTTAGCAGTGGCTTGTGTCTTGATAGAGTTTACTACCATATAGTGTAGTGTGTTAATAGAGAACTAGGGCCATAAAGTGTATCTTATGTTTCCCTTTATGGGTTTGAATGTAACTGTTTCTTCAGTTTTTCTTTGGCTATATCTGCTTCTTGCAGGTATTGCTTTTCTCTTTAGATACATAGCTGAAACTCTTTGTATAGTAAACTCCTTTATTTTCTTACTCCAACAAATCATCCTTTCAAATTGTTACAAACAGAAGTAACTAATGGACCTTCATTTTTGTATCCAAGGAAGCAGAAGTAAAAGATAAGAGATTGTTGTGAAATCAAAAGAATAACACACAATTAGAATATGAAAGATGTATATGTGCACTTTGTGACATAACAACATAGAAAAGGCTTTTTATTAAGTCGGGCTCATTGTTCAATTGGACGGAAATTTAAGCTCAATTTCAGGTTGGTTGAGTGAATGTAACACCACTGATAGGCTAAGGAACCATTTCTTAAGGACCGAAAAACATTGGCCCAAGAAAATAGTAAAAAAAAAGGAAGAAAATCTTACACCTTTCAAATTAAATAAAATGAATAAACCAAGGGCACTAGCACAAGTGGTAGTGGCTTGGGTTGCTTAAACATTTAGTCACGGGTTCGATCCCGGGGCGGTGTGTATGCAGAGAGGACCTTGACCAGCCGTCCCACCCTTGAGGTGCACGCACAAACCGACGGAGGATTAGTCACTGGAATCGCTCCGGTGGATACCTTAGAAAACCAAAAGAAAAAAAAATGAATAAAATATAAAGTGTATAGTTTTTTTTATAGTGTATCTAAATAAAATAGAGAAATATCATATTTTAAAGAATATATGCTTCAATTTCTATTCCATGTAAAAATTATGTAATTTCATAATTTAAAGTCTATAGTCTTTTTTTTATAGTGTATCTAAAAAATTTGAGAAATCTCACATTGTAAAGTATATTGCATTAAATTTCTACTATATATAAAAACTCAAGTAATTTTATAATTTAAAGTCTATAGTCTTTTTCTATATAGGGTATCTAAAAGAATAGAGAAATCTCACATTTTAAAGTATATACCATTCAATTTCTATATATGTAAAAAAATCATGTATTTTCAAAATTTAAAGTCTTTAGTATTTTTTTATCGTGTAAATAAAAAAAATATTGAAATCTCACTTTGTAAAATATATAGCCTTCAATTTCTAGTATATGTTAAAAAGTCATGTGATTTCATAATGTAAAGTCTATAGTCTACTTTTATATTATTTCTTAAAAAATAGAGAAATCTCACATTTTAACATATATAGCCATCAATTTCTACTATATGTAAAAAATTCATGTTATTTACAAATTTAAAGTCTATAGTCTATTTTTATACTGTACTTAAAAAAATAGTGAAATCTCACATATTAAAGTATATACTTTTCAATTTCTATATATGTAAAAAAGTGATATTTCACTATTTTTCTAGAAAACACTATAAAAGTAAAGACTATAGTCTTTAAAGTATTGAATAACATAATTTTACAAACAAAGTATAAATTGAAGGCTATAACATTTAAAAAATGAGATTTTACTATTTTTCTGGAAAAACTATAAAAGTAAAGACTATAGTCTTTAAAATACTGAATTACAAAATTGTTCAAACAAAATAGAAATTGAAGGCTATAAACTATAAACAAAAATATTTATCTAGAGACTTTAAAAAGTTAGTGAAATCTTACATTTTTAAGTCTATAGCCTTCAATTTCGACTATATGTAAAAAATTCATGAAATCACATAATTTGAAGTCTATAGTCTTTGTTTTATAGTGTTTCTAGAAAAGTTAGTAAAATCTCACATTTTAAAGCCTATAGCCTTCAATTTCTACGATATGTAAAAAATTAAAGAAATCACATAATTTGTAGTCTATAACCTTTGTTTTATAGTGTTTCTAGAAAAATTAGTGAAATCTCACATTTTAAAACCTATAGCCTTCAATTTCTACGATACGTAAAAAATTCATGAAATCACATAATTTGAAGTCTAGCCTTTGTTTTATAGTGTTTCTAGAAAAATGAGTGAAATCTTACATTTAAAGCCTATAGCCTTCAATTTCTACTATATGTAAAAAATTCAAGAAATCACATAATTTGAAGTCTATAACCTTTGTTTTATAGTGTTTCTAGAGTGAAATCTTATATTTTAAAGCCTATAGCCTTCAATTTCTACTATATGTAAAAAATTCATGAAATCACATAATTTGAAGTCTATAGTCTTTGTTTCATAGTGTTTCTAGAAAAATGAGTAAAATCTTACATTGTTAAGCCTATAGCCTTCAATATCTACTATATGTAAGAAATTCATGAAATCACATAATTTGAAGTCTATAGCCTTTGTTTCATAGTGTTCCTAGAAAAATTAGTCAAATCTTACTTTTTTAAGCCTATAGCCTTCAATATCTACTATATGTAAAAAATTCATAAAATCACATAATTTGAAGTCTATAGCCTTTGTTTTATAGTGTTTCTAGAAAAATTAGTGAAATCTCACATTTTAAAGCCTATAGCCTTCAATTTCTACGATATGTAAAAAATTCAAGAAATCACATAATTTGAAGTCTATAGCCTTTGTTTCATAGTGTTTCTAGAAAAATTAGTGAAATATTAGATTTTAAAGCCTATAGCCTTCAATTTCTACTATATGAAAATATTCATGAATTCACATAATTTGAAGTCTATAGCCTTTGTTTCATAGTGTTTCTAGAAAAATTAGTGAAATCTTACATTTTAAAGCCTATAGCCTTCAATATCTACTATATGTAAAAAATTCATGAAATCACATAATTTGAAGTCTATAGCCTATGTTTTATAGTGTTTCTAGAAAAATTAGTGAAATCTCACATTTTAAATTTCTACGATAAGTAAAAAATTCATGAAATCACATAATTTGAAGTCTATAGCCTTTGTTTTATAGTGTTTCTAGAAAAATTAGTGAAATCTCACATTTTAAAGCCTATAGCCTTCAATCTCTACTATATGTAAAAAAATTAGGAAATTACATGATTTGAAGTCTATATATAGCCTTTGTTTTGTGGTGTTTCTAGAAAAATTAGTGAAATCTCACATTTTAAACTCTATATAGCCTTCAATTTCTACGATATGTAAAAACTTCAAGAAATCACATAATTTGAAGTCTATAGCCTTTGTTTGAGAGTGTTTCTAGAAAAATTAGTGAAATCTTAGATTTTAAAGCCTATAGCATTCAATTTCTACTATATGAAAATATTCATGAAATCACATAATTTGAAGTCTATAGCCTTTGTTTCATAGTGTTTCTAGAAAAATTAGTGAAATCTTACATTTTTAAGCCTATAGCCTTCAATATCTACTATATGTAAAAAATTATGAAATCACATAATTTGAAATCTATAACCTTTGTTTTATAGTGTTTCTAGAAAAATTAGTGAAATCTCACATTTTAAAACCTATAGCCTTCAATTTCTACTATATGTAAAAAAATAAGGTAATTACACGATTTGAAGCCTATAGCCTTTGTTTCATGGTGTTTCTAGAAAAATTAGTGAAATCTAACATTCTAAAGCCTATAGCTTTCAATTTCTACGATATGTAAAAAATTCATGAAATCACATAATTTGAAGTCTCTAGCCTTAGTTTCGTAATGTTTCTTCAAAAATGAGTGAAATATTACATTTTAAAGCCTATAGCCTTCAATTTCTACTATAGGTAAAAAATTCATCAAATCACATAATTTGAAGTCTATAGCCTTTGTTTCATAGTGTTTCTAGAAAAATTAGTGAAATCTTATATTTTTAAGCCTATAGCCTTCAATATCTACTATATGTAAAAAATTCATGAAATCACATAATTTGAAGTCTATAGCCTTTGTTTTATAGTGTTTCTAGAAAAATTAGTGAAATTTCACATTTTAAAGCCTATAGCCTTCAATTTCTACGATATGTAAAAAATTCATGAAATCAAATAATTTGAAGTCTATAGCCTTTGTTTTATAGTGTTTCTAGAAAAATTAGTGAAATCTCACATTTTAAAGCCTATAGCCTTCAATTTCTACTATATGTAAAAAAATCAGGAAATTACATAATTTGAAGTCTATAGCCTTTGTTTTATGGTGTTAATAGAAAAATGAGTGAAATCTCACATTTTAAAGTCTACAGCACTCAATTTCTACTATATGTAAAAAAATCAGGAAATTACATAATTTGAAGTCTATAGCCTTTGTTTTATAGTGTTTCTAGAAAAATGAGTGAAATCTTACATTTTAAAGCCTATAGCCTTCAATTTCTACTATATGTAAAAAATTGATGAAATCACATGATTTGAAGTCTATATAGCCTTTGTTTTATGGTGTTTCTAGAAAAATTAGTGAAATCTTACATTTTTAAGCCTATAGCCTTCAATATCTACTATATGTAAAAAATTCATGAAATCACATAATTTGAAGTCTATAGCCTTTGTTTTATAGTGTTTCTAGAAAAATTAGTGAAATTTCACATTTTAAAGCCTATAGCCTTCAATTTCTACGATATATAAATAATTCATGGAATCAAATAATTTGAAGTCTATAGCCTTTGTTTTATAGTGTTTCTAGAAAAATTAGTGAAATCTCACATTTTAAAGCCTATAGCCTTCAATTTCTACTATATGTAAAAAAATCAGGAAATTACATGATTTGAAGTCTATAGCCTCTGTTTTATGGTATTTCTAGAAAAATTAGTAAATCTCACATTTTAAAGCATATAACCTTCAATTTCTGCTATATGTAAAAAAATCGTGAGATTACCTAATTTGAAGTCAATAGCTTTTGTTTTATAGTGTTTCTAGAAAAATTATTGAAATCTCAAAATTTTAACTTTATAGCCTTCAATTTCTTCTATATGTACAAAATTCAAGAAATTACATAATTTAAAGACTATAGCCTTTGTTTTATGGTGTTAATAGAAAAAATAGTGAAATCTCACATTTTAAAGTCTATAGTATTCAATTTCTAATATATGTAAAAAAACACGAAATTACATAATTTGAAGTCTATAGCTTTTGTTTCATAGTGTTTCTAGAAAAATTAGTGAAATCTCACATTTTAAAGCATATAGCCTTCAATATGTAAAAAATCAGGAAATTACATGATTTGAAGTCTATAGCCTTTGTTTTATGGTGTTTCTAGAAAAATTAGTGAAATCTCACATTCTAAAGCCTATAGCCTTCAATTTCTACGATATCTAAAAAATTCATGAAATCACATAATTTGAAGTCTATAGCCTTTGTTTCATAGTGTTTTTAGAAAAATTAGTAAAATCTTACATTTTAAAGCCTATAGCCTTCAATATCCACTATACGTACAAAATACATGAAATTACATCAATTAAAATCTATAGCCTTTTTTTTATGGTGTTTCTTGAAAAATTAGTAAAACCTCACATTTTAAAGCCCATAGCCTTCAATTTCTACGATATGTAAAAAATTCATGAAATCACATAATTTGAAGTGTATAACCTTTGTTTTATAGTGTTTCTAGAAAAATTTGTGAAATCTCACATTTTAAATCCTATAGCCTTCAATTTCTAATATATATAAAAAATTCAGGAAATTACATTACTTGAAGTCTATAGCCTTTGTTTTATGGTATTTTTAGAAAAATTAGTGTAATCTCACATTTTAAAGTCTATAGCATTCAATTTCTACGATATGTAAAAAATTCATGAAATCACATAATTTGAAGTCTATAGCCTTTGTTTCTTAGTGTTTCTAGAAAAATTAGTGAAATTTTACATTTTAAAGCCTATAGCCTTCAATATCTGCTATACGTACAAAATTAATGAAGTTACATCAATTAAAGTCTATAACTTTTGTTTTATGGTGTCTCTAGATAAATTAATAAAATCTCACATTTTAAAGCCTATTATAGGCTTCAAATTCTACGATATGTAAAAAATTCATGAAATCACATAATTTGAAGTGTATAGCCTTTGTTTTATAGTGTTTCTAGAAAAATTAGTGAAATCTCACATTTTAAAGTCTATAGCTTTCAATTTCTACTATATGTACAAAATTCAAGAAATTACATAATTTAAAGTCTATAGCCTTTGTTTCACGGTGTTAATAGAAAAATTAGTGAAATCTCACATTTTAAAGTCTACAGCACTCAATTTCTACTATATGTAAAAAAATCAGGAAATTACATAATTTGAAGTCTATAGCTTTTGTTTTATAGTGTTTCTAGAAAAATTAGTGAAATCTTACATTTTAAAGCCTATAGCCTTCAATTTCTACTATATGTAAAAAATTGATGAAATCACATGATTTGAAGTCTATAGCCTTTGTTTTATGGTGTTTCTAGAAAAAATAGTGAAATCTTACCTTCTAAGCTCTAGCCTCAATATCTCTATACGTACAAAATTCACGAAATTACATCAATTAAAGTTTATAGCCTTTGTTTTATGGTGTTTCTAGAAAAATTAGTAAAATCTCACATTTTAAAGCCTATAGCCTTCAATTTCTACGATATGTACAAAATTCATGAAATCACATAATTTGAAGTGTATAGCCTTTGTTTTATAGTGTTTCTAGAAAAATTAGTGAAATCTCACATTTTAAAGCCTATAGCCTTCAATTTGTACTATATGTAAAAAAATCAGAAAATTATATGATTTGAAGTCTATAGCTTTTGTTTTATGGTATTTCTAGAAAAATTAGTGAAATCTCATATTTTAAAGCCTATAGCCTTCAATTTCTACGATATGTAAAAAATTTATGAAATCACATAATTTGAAGTCTATAGCCTTTGTTTCATAGTGTTTCTAGAAAAATTAGTGAAATCTTACATTTTAAAGCCTATAGCCTTCAATATCTACAATACGTACAAAATTTATGAAATTACATAATTTAAAATCTATAGCCTTTGTTTTATAGTGTTTCTAGAAAAATTAGTGAAATCTCACATTTTTCTAGAAATTTCACATATAGTAAAAATTGAAGGCTATAGGCTTTAAAAAGTAATATTTCACTATTTTTCTAGAAACACTATAAAAGTAAAGACTATAGTCTTTAAAATATTGAATTACATATTTTTAAACCTTATTAGAAATTGTTGGGTATAGACTTTAAAAAGTGAAATTTCATTATTTTTCGAGAAATACTATAAAATTAAAGACTATAGTCTGTAAAATATTTAATTACATAATTTTTTAGACAAATTAAAGGCTATAGACTTTAAAAATCTAGATTTCACTATTTTTCTAGAAATTCTGTAAAAGTAAAGGCTGTAATTTTTAAAATATTGAATTACATAACTTTTTAGTCAAAGTAAAAATTGAAGGCTATAGGTTTTAAAAAGTGAGATTTAATTATTTTTCTAGAAAAACTATACAAGTAAAGTCTATAGTCTTTAAAATATTAAATTACATAATTTTTAAATGTAATTAGAATTTGAAGGCTATAGACTTTAAAAAGTGAGATTTCACTATTTTCCTAGAAACTCTATAAAAATAAAGATTATAGTCTTTGATTATTGAATTGCATAATTTTTTAGATAAAGTATAAATTGAAGACTATAGAATTTAAAATGTGAGATTTCATTATTTTTCTAGAAACACTATAAAAGTAAAGATTATAATCTTTAAAGTATTTAATAACATAATTTTTTAAACAAAGTAGAAAATAAGACTATAGACTTTCAATATTTACCACAACATCTATTGTATAATCTTGAGGATGTATCTTGTAACATGAATAATTTTATATGAGAATAAGAGGAGCAAATTGCAATTGTTGCATAACCGTAGATGACGGTCATGATTAAAAGTTATTGAAAAGTCACATAACCCATGAAAAAAGTCACGTAACTTTATGTTTAATTTTAACTATTAATATAAGATCTCGACGATTTAGATTTGTTCCTCTCATTCATATAAAATCATTCCTTTCCATGTAGCCCATGCATTTAAAAGAAGATTGCATTAGAGATCAATGGTCCATTATTTACATTGACAAGGTAAGTAAATTAACAAGGAAGGGGAAATTTCCCCTTGCCAATAACAATAAAGTCCATTACATGTAATGAGGTGAATTAACATAACTAGCACATAATGTACAAATTAACATTACAGTGTGTTTGGTTGGAGAGTAAAAATGAGAATAAATTTTCTATGAATGAAGTTCATGTGTAATTTTACACATTGATCTCATCCATAAAAAGTCGCATCTCATTTTTACCCCCTAACCAAACATACTCGTATACATAGTGAAGATTACAGGATATATGGCATTTGATATAAGGTTAGGGGTCTGCTTTACCAGCCACTTGTTCATCACTAGAATCATATTCATCTTCAGTTAGCTCCTCATCATCATCACTTGATTTCTCTTCTGTTGCAGCTCCTATGTCTTCAGGCTTAGCATACTTCTCACAGTACTCTAAAAAATTGAAGTCAAAGATGTATCAATGAGTCAGTGTTGAATTAAAGAGATTATATTGTTTCTGAAATACAATTCAGAAGTTATGAAGAAATTGGCTCTCACAAGAATTCAAGAAGATAAACAAACAAAAATCAAAATTTCCAGAAGTTAGTTCACAAGAGTCAACCAAGGTAATTCTGAATTTTTCTCAATTTCCAAACTAGTTATACGCGAATGATATACATATAGCAGGAGACACATGTCTGCAATTTGACACTCGACAGTCAACACATTAAAGAACGGTCTCCGGCAATAATAAGAACCAAGTCTTATTCCACTATGTAGGAAAAAAAGGGTCACTACCAATAAAAGAATGTCCTATTGCACAAGGCTTCTACCTGGTGGGGTTAGCCTTACCCCCACACACGGAGGTAGTTTATAGAATATGAACTTGAGAACTCCAAAGTTACATGAGAACAACCTTACCGCTGCATCAAGACTTTCTTTGGAAAAGGGTCATAGACAATGTGGACGCAAAATCGTTGCATATGGATAACATATGAAAAGGGGGTATACAACAGTTAGATTTGAAGTTAGTCATCAGAGTTGGACATTATCAACAACTTACATTCAGCAAGACAAAAATATTGATACAGACCAGAATCCAGTTCTACAGAAGAACTAATATACAGGAGATGTACATTAAGAAAATGAGGTTTCAGAAAGGATCAATATTCAATACCTTTAACCCTCTGTTCATAAGAAGATCGATCACGCATCATTAACGCTGCAGCTTCTCCATTCAAGGGGTCTGAAGGATTGGGATACAGAAGCAGTTGTGGTAGAAACACCTCAAATACATTAACAAGATCTGGAAGAGTGCATATTTTGACATAAGTCAACAAGCCAAAACATCGCCACAGATATAATGAACAAAGCCACAAATTTTCTCAGAAGCTTGGATAAAGATCATTACCAAACATGGGGCTCCAGGTTTGATTGATAACATCCAAACAAACCGATCCTGACCTGAAATTATTGTTATTTAAGATTATCACACGCATCAAATGACGATAATTTTCAAAGCATTAACAAAAGAAGTTCTTACATCTCATCAACATTTGGGTGATAGATCTTATTGATAAAACCTATGGAAGGAGATTTATATGGATAAGCATCTGGCAGTTCAACTCTTACTTTCCACACACCTCCATGATAAGGACCTGCCAGAAGCCATCACATGGTTGAAAAGCAGATCGAATTAAAGAAGAAAAGGAAAGTGCATAATTCAAAGGAGAAAAAACATCACCACCTTCCTCAAAATTAGAAGTTTGATCAAAATTTAATATCCACAAGTAGCACAGAACAATAAGCAAAAGTAAAAATTTGTCAATCATGGTACTTGGTGAATTGTAAATAATAACTTATCATGTCAAAATTTCCTGGCTTAAGTTTAGTGTCAAATTCAGACTAAGAATGTCACAATAAAGCAAGAGGAAAACCAATAAGCAAAACTAAACAAAAAATTGCTTTGCAAAATAAGAACAAATTAGCTTTTTCCTTCCCAAATCAATCAAGAACTCAATAGACACAACAAAATAAGAATGAAAAGGGGGATAAAAGGATCATGAGAGTCACATATGAGTATGTATCATCATATTGATGCCACCCCAAATCCAAATCCAGAGCCACCAAAGTCAAATATATGGTCAAACATCAATATTACACAAAATATTCATCACAAGGAGCAAAATAACAAGAAAGAAAAAAAACGGCATAGGGAAGAGGAATTTACTTTCATTGGGGCCATGGAAATGGACATAAAACTCTTGCATTCCATCATTGATCATTTCGACCTTGTAGTCACTCATCATCCTAGAAAAAATAAAAATAAGAAAAACCCCAAAATCAAAATTAGAAATTGGAGTCAAACTAGGATACCCAATTACAAAAAGATTAAAACTTGAACGAAAACAAAACCAAAAAGAAAAAAAAAAAGAAAGTTGAGGGATTAACAGTTTCATCAAGTCCATCTCTCGCCGTTTGCTTGGTGAAGACATCGTTTCTTCTTTTCTCTGAGATGATTGGAATTTCTCTTATTTCGCTTTGGTCGTTTGGTTTTCCAGAGAGAGAGAGAGAGAATTGGAATTGGGGGGAAGAAAAGAGGGTATGTGGAGAGGCACTTGCTTGTGCAACTTGAAGAGGCTAAATTGCTTCAGACAGCAATCAGCAAAACTAGCACTCATATAATAGATCATAACATACATAATAAATAATAATAATAATAATAAGAACAATAACAATAATGGTAAATTATATTATATTCCTACATTTATTTGAGCAAGATGATATTTATTTTCATTGTTCTAGTGTCGGAGTCAAGAAATCAGTAAAAAAATTGATTTTGTTAGGTGTTTATTGTAGAGATCATATTGAAGATAGGAACAGAGTCATAATAACTCAATGAATAAAATTGTTAATTTTTTGTTCGTTCTATTTTGTAAGTTATTGTATATAAGTATATTGAAGAAAGAGTCATATATGATCATAAGTTTTAAATCAATTTTAGAATTATTGTATCTATGATTATATGATTTTGTTCTCAAAATCAATGAAATTAAATATTGTCTAATATCCTCAAACTATACAATTTATATTCTATAGTAGATATGGCAGTGTACTTTTTTGTGATAATTAGTATAATAATTTTATAAATAAACGAATTTTTAAGTAAATTTTATAAGATGAGAAAGAAAGAATGAAGTGAATTTAAATAATTTAATGTAATTTACCTTAAGATAATAATATTCTTAACATTTTTTGGTACTATGTTATATCAAAACTAATCTCTAACAATACAAGAATCATAATAATTGACTAGGAAGTCCATACAAGCTAATTCATCAGGTCAATTTTTTCATATTGGTGAATAATCGATAATGGCTAATAAATGGTTGTTGTACATCGAAAATACATTTAACTTATATTCAATGTGTTTTATATATCATACGTAATGTGTGTTATACATAATATGTTATACTTATAGCACATATTACGTATGATATATAGCACACATTAAATATTAAATAAATGTATTTTCGATGCAAAATAAATATTACTAGAAATTTTTCACAGCAATTAATAAAAAGTATTGATAAAAAAATATATTTTTGGTGTACGTATAACATTATTAAATTTCTAATTAGGCCGAATAACAATATTTTACTACAGCTTTACAGTCCCTTGCACTTCTGAGATTCTTCCTATGAAATTCCCAGTCTGCCCCTGACTCTTCCATCATGATTCACATCTCACTTATCAACACAATCCATTCCTTCATCTATATAAATTCCTTGCCTCTTCCTTATATAATTGAATAATCTAAGTTTAGATTATTGTGTGTACTGTGTGAGAAAGACTTAAACAAATATTTAATCATATATAGTAAGTATAGATGCTAATCATATATTGAAAGACTTGCATAATAATATTTTACATATCATTAATAGAAAAGATTTTTATACTAATACTTAACATGATTAATAGCAAATAACAAATAATCATTTGATAGTGTAAAATAATTTCTAGTTAATATAGTGTGTATATATATATATATATATACCAAATTTGCACTAGTAAAAATGATTATCTAATTATTTATTCTTCTATACTAACACTATAATTTTTCATAAGGACTAATTTCAACTTTTTTTCCATAAAATCTTAAATTAAAGAATACTATAGTGACACATTAATCATGAATCATTGATTAGAAGTTTATTTTATGGACATAGTCCTAATTTCACTGTAGCTTATTATTTGCTTTTGACAGAAAATATTTTGGGCGGTAATTTGTTTTTTAATTTTTTGGTTTGGAAAATGATATAATTGCGTGTAAAGTTGAAAGTGTGGTTCAGTTCATTTCGTGGGTTATGGATAATATATATAGGTTGACACAAAAAACGAATCACAAGACAAGTGGGTTGATAATTTTTCAAAACATATACTTTTATTATTTTTTAAGACTACGTTATACACACTATAAAATTAATGATTATATAATGATTCAATTTTTTAAAATTATTAATCAACTTGTTAAAATATTAATAAATTAACATATAATATTAAAAGTTAGATTAATTATTTAAAAAAATTAAATTATTACGTATGATGACTGATTTTATAATATAAAAATAATATTTCTGTTACTTATTCTTATTATAATGATTAATTTTTTTAAGATGAGAACTTTTTTGTAAGGGATAAATTAAATTTAATGATTTATGAGATTTTTTTATACATTGTCATAAAATCCTCTAATTAAATGTTTAAAATGTTTAATTAGATATTAATTATATACTAGATCTCATTATTCTTTTCTAGACATAAACTCTATACAACTATATAACACTATTATGATTATTTAATTTATTTGATAAATTGTCTTTTGACATTATGAAGCCATAATAAAGTAATGGTGATGATATATGATTATATGGTTGGACACAACAAATGGATCCACTTGTGACAGAAATTAAAGATAAAAGAAAAGTGGAAGAAAACAAGGGGAATATTTTTTGACTTTGTTAAAACTAGACGCTGAATTGTTTCTTTAGAAAAGCTAATTTGATGAGTTCTATATGAGATTAGACGTACGTATAAGAAAAGTAGTCTTGGTTTTATTCTACTAACATAATTCTATAATTATATTTAACAATAATATTTGTTGTATAACAGAATTTCATTCAACTAGCATCCAACATGTGCTATATATGATACAGAATGTGTACTATACGTACGTGTGCTATACATGTAGCACACATTATGTACGTATTATTTAATAGCATACATTGGATACTAGTTGGACGTATTTATGTTGTACGACAAGTATCGTGGATTATTTAATATCCTTATCTAGATCTGATTTGAGAAGAGTTAATGTTATTTTTACGATTTTCTTTATTAGATAAAATTTTTTACAATAATTAGATAAAAGATATATCTTATTTAAGTATAATTCATATTCTATTATCCAATAGTAGATTTATTTTTTATCAACATATACAAAAATTGAGAAATATGTAGTTCAAAACTTATCTCTTAAAAAAATACAAATTGTAGTTATATTAATAGTCGTTATTATTTTTGACATAAGTGTTTGATTCAATAAGGAGTATTGTTCCGTACCTTTGACCGAGGTATGAACTGTCACCGGAATCTGACTCCTCGCACAGCAGCTCTCCAAGGCGCTTGGGGTGTTTTCCCTGAAAGGACTCCGAAGCTTAAGTCAGTATCAGTTTAAGCGTGAGAACTCAACTGAAAGCGTACCTGATACTATGATGGGACACTCTATTTATAGAGGGGGTTTGGAGCCATTTCCGCGCCGCTCACGCCGCACGACTCGGGGTAACGGCCTTCCCGCTTTCTGTGGCGCGTTGAGGCGTCCCGCGTTGTGTCGATCGTGGCACCGGATTTCTCGGCGTCGTTATCCGCTTGCTTCCGATCGCCGCCCTAATCGGGGGCTCAATCTTATCCGACCTTGGGTCGGGTCTCGGGCCGGTTCCCGGGTCCTGCTCCGGATCCAAGTCCTTTGGGCCTCTGATGGTTATTGGGCCTTGGGGGTTTAATGGGCCTCGATCTGGACTCGCCCATCGCGGGGTCCGAAGTCCGACCTTGGGCCTTCTTTGGGCTCGTTACTGAAGTCTCGAATTGGGCCGCCGGATTGGGCCACAATCCGAGGTGTGAACATTGCCCCCAGCTCGGAGCTCGGGCGTAGCCCGAGGTTCGAGTTGACACACCAAGAGGCGCCTCGAAATTCCCGCCACCCTATCTCTGACGCCTGTCTTTTCACATCCCATCGTGCCGCTTGATGCGTGACACGTGTCGACTGGAGACGAAGCGTTTCCGAGATGAGTTTTGCGACTTCCAAAACTGCCCCTGCTTTTGCCCGCGAAATGTCGGGAATGCCCCTGTCCGGGACGTGAAATGACACTTTTGCCCCTGTATTTTTGGCGCTATAAATACCGCCTTGGGGTTACTGTGCTTCTTCTTCCACCTTCAAACTCTCCCGCGATTCTTCTCTTTGCTTCCGCGATCCCTCCTCCTGCTCTCCGCCGTGCTCCGCCCTTGCTCAGAAGCGTGCCGCTGTCAGAGGCTTCAGAGTTCGCTGCCTTCATCACCATTGGTCGTTTTTTCTTCTTCCCTTTGAGTAAGTTCCTCTCTGTTTTTGGTTCTTGCATTTTTTGCATTTTCTTTAAAGCCTTGGTTGCAGTTATGGCGTTTTCTCGCCTTTCCTACCGCGCATATGCCCCATACATTTTTGGGTCTACTCTTTCCTGGGTCTGGGAACTTACTTCTGGCCTGTATAAACTGTGCCTGAACTTCTTCCTTTCCTTGCTGTTTGTTTTCGGGCGTAGGTTACGATAGGGGCTCTTCGCCCTTTTTTCGCCCTTAATTTTTCCATTTTCATCCTCCATAATGTCTGGATATGCCACCTCGGCCCTCGGATGCCCCTGCTCGGGGCTCCGTTCCAGGCCCGAGCTAGATGGCAGTTCTTCCCTTTATCGAGGGTCTCCATATTTTGCTTTCTTCGTTCGGAGCGGTGACGTCGGAGCTCGGCCTCCCATAATTGGGATCCGATTTGCCCCCCTTTTTCCTTTCATTGGAAACCATTTTAAAACGTCAAATCCCGATTTCCGAGAACAGTTTCTAAACTGTTTAAAATGGTTTCCTTTGTAGGTAATGGGTAAACGTCCGAAGCCACAACTCCAACGTCCACTGCTACTCAACGATCAGTATGACTGGGCCGGGGAGGAGGCCCTTGGCATAGTCTCGGTTGTAGACGAGGATTATGCCTCCGCCGCCCATTCCTGCGAGCAATTATTCGCTGAGGGGGCTCACGGCCAGTACATAATCGAGGCCCCTACTGCTGACGAGAGGGTTCCCTTCAACAATGGCCAGGAGCCGGTCGACTTCTTTTACATGTACGACCTGCCCCTAACCCGGATGGGAATCCGCATCCCCTTCACCGACTTCCAGATTCGGGTGCTGAGGACGGTTTGGGTTGCGCCTTCTCAACTACACCCCAACTCCTGGGCCATGGTCCGTGGGTTTGAGCGAGTTTGCGAGCACCTCGGGCTTCCCGTTTCTCTAAGGGTGTTCTTCTACCTTTTTGCCGTCACCCTCCCCCACGGAACCGAGGGGTGGATATCCTTCCGAGCTCACTCCGGTCGGAAGGTCTTCACCCTTTTTGAGGATTCCGTCCATAATTTCAAGGAAGTATACTTCCGGGTCCGCGCTGCGGAAGGTACTTACCCTTTCTGGCTGTCCGAGAAGGGCGAACCCCGGTTCCCCCTTTACTGGGTGAAGAATGTCTACGTCGTAGTCATTAACGACACCGAGTTGACTGAGGCCGAGGCCGGGATTGTTCGCCTGTTTCTTGAATCCCATAAGGAGAAAAACCTCGTGCTTAAGAAGTTAATCCGGGGAAATGACTCCGACTTCAAAAACGAGCTTGGTAACGACATTTACTTTCTCTCCCTTGCATTTATTTTCTGTCCCTTTTTCTAACCAGGATCTTTTCCTTGTTGCAGATACGATGACGGGTTCTGCCGACCTGGACGCTATCCGGGCTTTATGCCTTTCTCAGAAGAAGAAAAAGAAGGCATCTGTCGGAGGCTCCGGTTCTCGGACTCCGACCTCTACCACCTCGGCTGCCCCTGCCCCGGGGACCGTTGTGGTGGCAACTGCTGCTCCTCCTCCTGGTGCCAAGCGCAAGAACCTGGTGCTTGACGAGGGTGCCGGCCTGGGCGTCTCTGGTCCTTCCGAGCCTCGGAAAGAAGAAGAAGCATGATCATGACAGCTCTTCCGCCCTCTCCCCCTTTGACAAGGACTTCAACTTCTCGCTTTGATAGACCGGGAATTGTACACCCCGGCTGCTGTTGCCGAATTGGAGGGGGCGGAAGACATTCGTACCTTCCTCCGGTGGGGCCAGAGGACTTTGCTGAAGACCGCCACCGTCCTTCGCCATATGGAGCCCTTAGCTGTTCTCGGGCATGGCGTTCAGGAGGAGCTCGACGCTCTCCGCGAGGCCCAAGAGACGAGCAACAAGAAGATTGAGGACCTCGAAGCTCGTCTCAAGGAGGCGGAGGAGAAGCTGAAGGCCTCCGAGGAGGATCTCTCCTTCACTCAAGGCGAGTTGAAGGCCTCGGAGGACGGTCGTAGGAGCTTGACCCTGGAGCTGAACGAAGGGAAGCGGAGGATCGATGAGCTGACTGGCTCGTTGGATGACCTTCGCCTTTCTTCAACTCAGGACATTTCCCGGCTCGAGAACGAGGTGGAGGGGCTGCAGGCTTCTTTGGTGGACTCCACCCTGGTTGTGGCAGAGTTTATCAAAGACCAGGTTCGGGTCATCGCTCCCGATCTCGATCTCGGACAAGTTGGAATGTATACAAAGATCGAGGGCGGGAAGCTGATTGTCGTTGACCCGAACTCTCCCGAGGAAGTTCAGCCGACTCCTCCAGTCGATGCCGAGGTGCCTCCTGTCGTGGTCTCCCCCAACATAGCCACTTCCATTGCTGAGGCTGCCGATGTTCCCGATGTCTGATCCATTTGCTTTTGTATATGACAATTTTATTTTGCCTTTTTTGATTATCTTGTCCGGGTTCCCCTTTGTGGGTTCATGCCGGTCTTTATACTCTGTACACTTTTCGGGTTCCCCTTCTTGGGGTTCGTGCCGGCTTATAATACTTTAAATATACGCACAATTTTTAATGACTTTATTTACCTTGTGCTTGCAGTTTTATTTAACTTATCTTTGCACTAGTAGCCATCTTTAATCGTGGTAACCAACTCGGGCTTTTTGACCAACTCGGGGTCTTACGCAAAATTTTTAATGGCTTTATTTACCTTGTGCTTGCAGTTTTATTTAACTTAGCTTTGCACCAGTAGCCATCTTTAATCGTTGTAACCAGCTCGGGCTTTTTGACCAACTCGGGGTCTTTAGCCAACTTGGGTTTTTTAATTAATCATTTTAACCATCTCGGGTTTTTTGACCATCTCGGGGTCTTTAACCAACTCGGGTTTTAATTAATATAGCCCATTTGGGTTTTTGACCAACTTGGGGTCTTTAACCAACCCGGGTTTTATTAATAAACAATCACTTTAACCATCTCGGGTTTCTTGACCAACTCGGGGTCTTTAACCATCTCGGGCTTTAGCGCTAAGTAAACACTTCAATCTTTCAGATAAAACAAGCAAATATCGAAAGAAAAACTTTATTAATGTCTTCTCGAGCTCGCCTCGTTAAAACCTCCCGAGCAAAACCCTCCTTAGGGCAAAATCCCGTGGTAGGAAAGAGTATGAACCGAGGTACCACAAATTACATAAAGAATAATTTAAACATAAAACTTCCTGAGGTTCGTGGCATTCCACGACCTCGGAATCTCTTTTTCATCTAGGGTTTCTAGCTTGTACGCCCCTTTTCCTAGGGTCTCTTTTACTCGATATGGCCCTTCCCAGTTGGCGGCCAGCTTCCCTTCTCCTGGGTTGGGAGCTCCGATGTTTGCTCTTCGTAGGACAAAATCGCCCTTCTGGAACCTTCTCGGAATGACTCCCTGGTTGTACCTTCTTGCCACCCTTTGTTTGAGGGCCTCTTCCCGGATCCTGGCTGCGTCCCGATCCTCCTCGACCATGTCGAGCTCTGCCTCCCTTGCCTCCGAGTTTCGAGCTTCTTGGTAGCTGATAACTCGGAAGCTCGGTTCTCCAAGCTCGACTGGGATCATAGCCTCACTACCATAGGAGAGTTTAAAAGGACTCTCTCCCGTAGTCGAGTGCGGCGTCGTTCTGTAGGCCCATAGGACACTCCCGAGCTCATCTGCCCAAGATCCTTTTGCCTCGTCGAGCCTTTTCTTCAGTCCCCTTAGGATTATTTTATTAGCAGCTTCGCACTGCCCATTGGCTTGGGGGTGCTCCACGCTAGTGAACCTTTGCTCAATGTTCCAACCTTGTAGGAAATCTCGGAACTTTTTGTCGGTGAACTACGTTCCGTTATCCGAGATTATAACCTTCGGGACCCCGAAACGAGTTATGACGCTCCTCCAGACGAACTTCCGACATTGAGCTGCCGTTATCGTGCCGAGAGGCTCTGCCTCGATCCACTTGGTGAAGTAATCAATTGCTACTACCAAGTATTTCACCAAGCCCGGAGCCGTTGGGAAGGGCCCAAGAAGGTCTATACCCCATTTGTCAAAGGGCCATGATGCCGAGATTGGGGTCATCTCCTCGGGAGGCGCACTGTAGTGGTGACTGTGTTCTTGGCACTTCACACATTTTTTCACGTATTCAGCCGCATCTTTCTTTAACGTTGGCCAAAAGTATCCTGCTCGGGTAACTTTCAGCGCTAATGTCTGGCCCCCGAGGTGATTACCTCCTGCCCCTTAGTGGACTTCCTCGAGGACATATCTGGCTTGGTCTTCGTTTAGGCACTTCAGTAGGGGTTGACTGAACCCCCTTTTGTATAACTGCCCTTCCACCACTGCGTAGTATGGGGACCTTCTTCTTACCAAGGCCGCGACCTTCTCATCATCCGGAAGGATTCCGAGCCTGAGATACTGGAGGAGCTCGGAGATCCAACTCGGCGACGTTATTATGGCTGTGACTTCCTGCCCTTCTGCAATCGACGGCCTTTCTAGGGTTTCTTGAATCAAGGTTTTGCTTGTCCCTGTAGGCCTGGTACTTGCGAGCTTCGACAATACATCGGCTCGGGCGTTCTCTTCCCGAGGTATGTACTTTACCTCGGATTTTTGCAGTGGTTTTAATAGCTCGGTCACTACCTGCAGATACTTCTTTAGCTGCTCATCTCGGGCCTGGTATTCTCCCCCGATCTGAGAAACCACGATCTGCGAATCACTGCAAATAGTGAGCCTTTGTGCTCCGAGGTCACTTGCCAACTTCAATCCAGCAATCAAGGCTTCATACTCCGCCTGGTTGTTGGAAGCTCGGAACTCAAATTTTACCGACATCTCGACCTGGATTCCTAGATTGTTTTCCAGGATGATGCCGGCTCCACTGCCCCTTAGGTTAGATGATCCGTCCACGAATAATGTCCACTGGACCTCTTCTTTTCCTTCTTCATCGACCATTTCTCTGACAAAGTCCGCTAAGGCTTGCGACTTAACTGCATTCCGAGGTTCGAAAATCAAATCGAACTCGGAAAGTTCTACTGCCCATGACACCATTCGTCCTGCCAGGTCGGGCTTCTGTAGAATCTGCCTCATAGGGTGATTTGTTCTAACTACCACCGTATGGGCCTGGAAATATTGCCTCAGCCTTCTTGCAGTTGTGATCAACGCGAAAGCAACCTTTTCTAACTTCGGATAGCGGACCTCGGGGCCCTGCAACGCCTTGCTCACGAAGTAGATAGGCTTCTGCACCCTGTCTTCTTCTCTTACCAGCACCGCTCCAACTGCCAGCTCTCCTACCGAGAGGTAGAGGTACAACATCTCTCCGACCTCCGGTTTAGACAAGATCGGGGGAGCCATCAAGAATTGCTTGAAGCTTTGGAAAGCTTCTTCACAATCATGGGTCCAACTGAAATCCGTCTTTTTCTTTAACAGCTCAAATAGCGGCAGGGATTTCCGAGCTGACAGCGGGAGGAACCTTGATAGCTAGGCTAACCGACCCGTCAGCCTCTGAACTTCTTTCACAGAGGTCGGGCTCTTCATATCCAGAATGGCTTTGCACTTTTCTGGGTTGGCTTCGATACCCCTCTGGGTCAACATGAAGCCCAGAAACTTTCCGGCCTCGACAGCGAAGGCGCACTTCAGGGGGTTCAATCTCATCCCCTGGTCTCTTAGTTTTCCGAACACGGTTTCCAGATCGGAGATCGTGTCTTCCTCTTTTCTCGTTTTTACCAGCATGTCATCTATGTACACTTCCATCCTGGTTCCGATTTCTGACTTAAAGACCCTGTTCATGAGTCGCTGATAAGTGGACCCGACATTCTTCAAACCAAAAGGCATCACCTTATAACAATAGTTCGCCCTTGGTGTGATAAACGCCGTCTTCTCCTCGTCGTTGGGATTCATCGGGATCTGGTTATATCCCGAGTATGCGTCCATGAAAGACAAAAAACGGAATCCTGACGCAGCATCCACTAGGCTATCAATGCTCGGTAGCGGGAAGGGGTCTTTGGGGCAAGCCTTGTTCAGGTTAGTGTAGTCTACACACATCCTGAGCTTCCCGTTTGTTTTTGGTACCAACACGACATTGGAAAGCCATGTCGGGTACTGAACCTCCCTGATGAAACCGGCCTTGAGCAGTGCTTCCACCTGCTCGATCGCTGCTTGGGTCTTCTCTTCCGACATTCTTCTCTTCTTCTGTTGCACCGGCTTGGTGCCCGGGTACACAGACAGCTGATGACACATCACCTCGGGGCTGATTCCGGGCATGTCCTTTGCTTCCCACGCGAAGAGGTCGGCATTTTTCTTGAGAAACTGGATCAGTGCCCCTTTACCTATAGGACTTAGGTTAGCGCTGATTCGAGTAATTTTCTCGGGGCTTTCCCCGATCTGCACCTCCTCCAGCTGGCCTTCTGGCTCCGGCCTCACTGGGTTTCGAGATCTAACATCGAGTTCAACGTTGTTGACCTCGACTCTTGGCCTCTTTATCTTTTTTTCTTCTTTTTCTGTTTTTTCTGTTTCTTTTTCTTTTTTCTCTCCCCCCTCACCCTTGGTCCTTTCCGTGACCTTCAGGCTATTGATGTAGCACTTCCGAGCTGTCACCTGGCACCCCTTCACCGTGACGACCTTGCCATCCTCGGTAGGGAATTTCATGACCAAGTGGGGTACCGACACAACTGCCCCGAGTTTGCACAGCGTGGGCCTCCCCATGATCATGTTGTAGGCGGAATTAATCCTCGCCACTATGAAATCTACCTCCACCGTTCTCACTAATGGCTTGGTGCCCATTGTGAGATATAGGGTGATGTAACCGTCTGGCTTGATTACATCGTACCCCGAGAATCCCACGAGATCTTCGTCATAGGCCTTTAGGTCGGAGTCCTTTAGGCCCATCTCGTCGAACGCTCTCCTTGTTAACAGCTCGGCGGAGCTTCCCGTGTCGATCAAGACCCTTCGGATCTCCATGTTTCTGGCCATGACCGACACCACCAAGGGGTCCGCGTAGTCAGCAACTACCCCGGGGTTATCTTCCTCAGAGAAGGTGATCGGCACCGGGGCTTTTTCCTGCGCCTTCGATGCCGTTTCCTTTTTACCTACGCTCAATATTTCCTTGAGCGCCCTTTTTCTTGCTGCGGCACTAGCTCCACCTCCCGCAAAACCCCCTGCGATGGTGTGAATCGTCTTTACCACCTCGGAGCTGTTTTCGGGCTCTGCCTCATCTTCCGGCTTGTTTCTCTTGTTTCTCGGGTTCCGCCCTTCATCCTCAGGGCTTTTTTCCCTTTTTCTCTTCGGGCCCCTCTGTTCAGCTACGTACTTCGCGAGCTTACCAGCTTCGGATCAGTTCCTCAATAGCATCTCGGAGGTCGTAACAGTCCTCCGTCCGATGCCCGTGTTGCTCATGATAGCTGCAGTACAGACCTCGGTTCGTGCTCGCCCTCGTTCTTACCGGTCTGGGTCTGGGCAACCGCTCAGTCTGCTGAATCTCCTTGTACACCTCCCCAATTGATCGTGACAGGGGTGTAGTCGGAGAATTTTCCTCTTGTAGGGGCCCGATCATGCTTCTCTGATCTCTGCCTTTCCTCCCTAGGCTTTTGAGGTCGGGATCTTTCTGACTTTCTTTCCTCATTCCTGTCTTCCGCCGATTCTCTTTCCATTTTGGCCATCATGGCCCTCTTCGGCCCTGATGAACTCGGCCGCTCTGTCCTGGATCTCCTCCATGGTCGTTGGCTCCGACCTGGAGAGGGACTCGGCAAACGGAGACCAGCGGAGTCCGTTGATTAGGAGGGTAATTGCATTGGAGACATGCAAATCCCTTACTAGGAGCGCCTCAGCATTGAACCTTTCAAAATAGGCTCTCAGCGTCTCCCCCTGCTTCTGCTTGATATTCATGAGGCTCACAGCTGACCTCGGCTTTGTTTTCCTGGTCGTGAAATGAGCCAGGAATTGAGCGGCGAGGTCGGCGAAGCAGTTGATAGACCTTGACGGAAGACGGTTATACCACTTCAATGCCGTCTTCAACAAAGTAATTGGGAACGCTCGGCATCGTTCCTCGTCTTCAGCTCCGTCGTAGTCCATCCTGGACTTAAATGCCTCGAGATGCTCCTCGGGATCGGTGGTCCCATCGTATTTGAGTCCTGGTGGGGTCCGACCCTGGGGCATCTTGTATCTAAGGATGTGTGGGGCCAGCGGCCCTTCAGCCTTGAACGTGAACCCTCCCCCCTTTCCGCCGCCCGTACTTCGGTACTCGGTGTAGGTAAAGGAGCGTTCGCGATCTTCATTGTAATTTTGGGACTGCATGTCCCTTTCTTTTTCTCGGGATCTCCTCGATCGTTCTTGGCGATCATCGCGTTCCCGATGCCGACGTTGCTCGTCAGACCTCGGTCGCTCCTGCTTTTTCTCCCGAGAGTGCTCGTTTCGACCTTTTCTGGTCGGGCCTTTCTGCTCTAGCTCGAGCTTTCGGAGGCGGTGGGCTAGGTCCTTGACCTTTTCCCGTTCGTGGAGAAGCTTTTCCTCCACCTTCTGGTTTCGGCGTTCCTCCCTCCGGAGTTGGTCCTCCAGAGGAAGTCGCTTCACCATTTCTTGCTCCAGCAGTCGGAGCCTCTCCTGTTGATCCCGGATGAGCTGCATCGTCTGGCGCACATCGGGTTCAACAGAGGGTCCGACTCCATTATTTTCAGCAGCCGTGTTGGGCTGCTGTTCAGCTTCAGCTCCCCCTACTCCTCCGAGGTTCAGTTCATTCTGGCTCGGGGGGGCTGAGGTTGAGACTGGTCGGCCCCATGGATCGTTTCGCAATGCCCGTCCTGCGCTCCTTCCATCGGTTCTCCTGCTGCTTTTGGGTGGACGAGGCGGGCGGTGGTCTTTGTTCTAGCCAGTTTCAGGTGTTTGCTTCGGTCCCTTAGAAGGTAAACCGACCTCGAAAAAGTGCTGTGGTGGGTCTCCGGCAACGGCGCCAATGTTCCGTACCTTTGACCGAGGTATGAACTGTCACCGGAATCTGACTCCTCGCACAGCAGCTCTCCAAGGCGCTTGGGGTGTTTTCCCTGAAAGGACTCCGAAGCTTAAGTCAGTATCAGTATAAGCGTGAGAACTCAACTGAAAGCGTACCTGATACTATGATGGGACACTCTATTTATAGAGGGGGTTTGGAGCCATTTCCGCGCCGCTCACGCCGCACGACTCGGGGTAACGACCTTCCCGCTTTCTGTGGCGCGTTGAGGCGTCCCGCGTTGTGTCGATCGTGGCACCGGATTTCTCGGCGTCGTTATCCGCTTGCTTCCGATCGCCGCCCTAATCGGGGGCTCAATCTTATCCGACCTTGGGTCGGGTCTCGGGCCGGTTCCCGGGTCCTGCTTCGGATCCAAGTCCTTTGGGCCTCTGATGGTTATTGGGCCTTGGGGGTTTAATGGGCCTCGATCTGGACTCGCCCATCGCGGGGTCCGAAGTCCGACCTTGGGCCTTCTTTGGGCTCGTTACTGAAGTCTCGAATTGGGCCGCCGGATTGGGCCACAATCCGAGGTGTGAACAAGTATATAAAGTAAATAGGTTTCTTATATATGGGTTCATTTTAATTAATAGAAGTATCCTATCTTTAATTAAAAATATACTTAGAAAAGTAGCAAGTGGAGTTATCGATCCAAGTTGGGCTAGCTTGTTTCATTCTTCACGAGTCTAATTGGGTGTGCAATATCTTCAAATCTACCAATCATTTATAAATGTGAACATCATTTAATTTAGTTCATCATAAAATGAATTTTTTTATTGAACCATTATTGGTTGGATTGATTCAATTTAATTAGTTTAAAGTGGTGACTAATGTGAATTCAATTATGAATTTGAATCTTAATTGATAAAATGGTAGGGACCGTGGTCAAACTGACCCAAATAATTGTCAGTGGTACGGTAATTCGTAACCTTATTTTATTTTTAATATACTAAGAGAGGAATTTTATGAAATTTCATTTTATACTTATATATTATCTTTATTACTTTTATTGTTAAAATTTTCTCCATCAATCATTTGAATAAATATATTCAATCTTATCTCCTTAAGCAAATTAAATTATATTGTATCTAAAATTTAAACATGTGAAATCTGGATAGAAAAAAAAAAGCATAATCACAAAATGGTTTCAATCAAAATCATTAAATTTTTTAGTTAACTCATAAATTCTTATAAGTTTATAAATTTATAATCTTAATTGAGTCAACGAGTTTACAAGTAAACTTTTTATGAGCTTATGAATTTGATTTTACTATTTAAATTTACGTATGAATCATTGAACATTCTATTTCAAGGAAAAGTTTAATAGAATGTCTTCCACTTGTGGCCAAGTTAGTCCAATTTGAAGTGAGATGGCATAAGGATACAAACATATATATATATATATATATATATATATATATATATATATATATATATATATATATATATATATATATATATATATGGATTCTCAAATATCATAGATTGTGATAAGAGAAAAAAGGTACATTTCTCACCAAAATCATTCATATGCATGCATTATGATTCCACAAGCATGGGCATTGTCCTCATCACAAGAAGCATATATCTATGGAATTGGACTCTCATTGTATGTCTCCATTCATAAAAGGAAATCATAGTAGGACCCAACTATTGTATTTAGATAGTAGGAACACATTTTTCATCAATCAATAATACTTTAAAATAGCATATAATAATAAATTGTATTGGTCAGAGTAGAAAAGACTTGAATCTCTTAAATATTACTATTCGGGTATAGTTTTAAAATTTATGTAGTACATTGATAAGAAAAATTACTCTAAAAAAGCTTATTTATATTTATGAGTCTAATAGTACTTGGGAGATTAATATGTTAATTGTCATGTAAAATATTAGACAAAGAGCTTTGAATTGTAAATGAATATTCTTGGTTTTGGTCATTCTTTTTCTTTTGTGAAGGTGTATTTTGATATTATTTACCATGTTTGTTACCTCTTATTAGATTATTGCAAATTTTATTTATTATAGCCTTTAATTTTCAAATAGATTTGGTTGAAAATAAAAGATTCATGCAAAAACTCACAAATAAATGAATGCATATTAAATTCAATTCTATGTAGTCATATGTGGTTAAAACATGAAATTAAGTACAACTAAATCAAACAAGTTCAATTTAAAAACAAGTATAGAAAAGGAAAAAAAACTACTATATACATTGGATTAATTAATTAATTAATTAATGTACTTGCCCTTATCCATGATGAATCCTCAAGAATTCAGTACTTGTCCTTTTAGATATTTTTATGTGAAAAAAGCTGCATGGTAATTGATAAACCAGCTAAAATCCAAACCAAAAGACATTCATTGATGTCATTTTTAGTGCAAGTTGATTGTGTTCTTGTGCATGTTGGAATGTGTGGGGCTAAAGTAATTCAATGCTTACAACAAAAGCACAATATATATTTTTTAACCATAAAAATTTTCATATAGTTCTAAACACTTTGGAAATATTTACAACTCTATATTTTAATTTATACTATTAAAAATTTATAAAAAAAATATAAAATATATGATTGTAAATATTTTTAAAGTATATATATAGTTAACGTACTTCATACTTCATAATTACTCATGAATTTCTTTTTATATATTATTGTGGCATTTTCTCATTGAAATGGGTGGCTCCCATTTTAGATAAAGAATTAATCAATCAAACCCCACTCCTTTTCCTCTCCATCAATCAAAATCTTAGAGATAACATGTAAAATTTGATGTTCAACTTGATTCCATAATAAGGGAAGGATCTGGACACTCTGAAATTTAAGAAAAAAATATGGACAAGATAAGATCCTAGCCATAAAATAAAGTTCCTTGTTTTTATCTTAAATATAATTAAATAGTAATGTTTGTTGTACATCGAAAATACATTCATTGAATATCCAACATGTGCTATATGTCATACGTAATGTGTGCTATAAGTATAACACATTACATATAGTACACATTACGTATGACATATATAGTACATGTTGGATACTCGTTAGATGTATTTTCGATATACAACAAGTATTACCGTTTAATTAAATAATGGAAGTTACAAATGCACATGATTGAATAGCTAGATCTTATAATTGGATCTGATGCATTTATGTTTTCTACTGCACCTAATTCATTTCTAAGAATGTGAGGGCTTTTGAGTGCACTGATACATACAGTTAACAATTTGGATGTATTTAGTGAAGTGTATAATATAAAATATAAAAGAAATAATGACCAAGATATTAATATATAAAATTTTTATATTACTTTGAATTAATATGAAGACTATGTTTTTTTATCCCATTCCAATAAATTTGTGTTTCCTAAATTCGACTTTTAAAAAGTACAAAAAATATATAAATTTTCTACCATGAAACACAATTTCTGTATTGTTGCCATTATACCAATCACATTAATTCTATATTTTTATCTATATATTTTTGTGATTATACCTCACAGACCTAGTCTTTGTGTACACTATGGTTCATAGAAATTAATTCATTAACACTTAAATATAAACTAATTACATGTATGGAACAATATTTATATATAACTGTTTTTGTGTTGATGGCCTTAGTGTATACAATTTGTGTAGTTTCTTTTCATTGATTATTGATGATGTAATACAATAATCTGTTTATTATAACCAAAAAGATTATATAAAAGAACTTGATCAAATATAAGCTAAATTAAAAAAAAAAAAAAAAAACCAACCAATATAGCTTTCATCTTTACATAATGCACTCACAGAATTTTGGTACATTTTAATACCTTATGGGTCTAGGCCCAAAAGCTCAGCCCAACTACATGGCTCACTATAAAAATAGATTTTTCTTTGGTGCAAATATATACTTCAATAATATTTTGAAGTAATGGAAACTTACATATGTTAATAACACTATACTTTTGATGAAGAAAGGGATCTTGCATATATATTTGACCAATAGGTTTCTTTGAAGCAATGTCTTGGTCTACTAATAAAGAATACTTATATATGCTTTATTGCATCTTATGGCTTGATTTATTATGACAATATTTTCTGTGTGTTCACCTAGATTCATAATTTGATAGATATTTAATTTAATTTCTTGGATCATATATTTACATCATTAATTTCTAAAAAGAGTATGGTACGTAGGATCTACTTAATTAACTACTACTACTTCTTCAATGTATATATTCATTTCTTTTTTGCTTAATTAGGGTACTATATATAATAAGGGATTTGATTCCTCATAAATAATGAAGGGGTTTTGTGAAGTAAGAAAATAAGAGATACTTTTAACATTTATGATAAGATTGACAACAACGATTGTAATAATGAATTGAAAATGAGGAATAATTTTAGAGATTGTTTGGAAGAATTTCAAGAAAAATATATTTTAATTGATTTTTTGAATAAGATCTTTTAAAAAGTAAAGATAAATAATGTTAATTTATATTTGTTTTTACATATAATATTAGAATGTTTTTATTTAATTATAAACATTTTTTTATGTTATAAAAAAATTTCTAGAAGAAGAAAATTATTATTTTTTCAATCTTTTATACACTTTCTTTTAATCTAGAATTTTACATTACATTCCATTGTATTTTAGTTCTTATATCAATAAACATTTGACAAATACTTGTTACACAACAAAAAATCAGCCAAAACAATCAATATATTGTGCACATTATATATAATATAGAATGCACAACATATATCACATGTCGTGCACAATATATATCATATGTTGCAGCATCATATTTCTTTACAATATGTAATATGTGTTGTGCACATCATGTAATATATATGGTGTGCACAACATGTAATATTCATTGTGCATTTTATATTATATATATTATGCACTACTTGTCAATTATTTTGCCTAATTTTTTATTGTACGTATAACTATGCAATCTAAACATCTATTATAATTCAATTATCCTTACTTTCAATTTTTACTCTCTTGAATTGCTCCCTTTCTTTTCAAAACACTTGAAACCACACCGGTAAACAAATCTGGAACCATTTTAGTTCGGTTCTCATTGAATTGAAATTTCAAGAGAACTCATACAAAAGTCACATCACAAAATTGGAAGCAAACAAAACTAAAACCAATTCACACTTATAAGTGCACGTTTGGTTTGGCATTGGAAGTTTTCCAAACACACTTTCATCATTTTGAAAGTTGTACCTAGTTGTTTGGGTACCTTTTTCTATCCAAGTGCAATATGATTCCATTTCCAAACTTCAGATAATTGGAAGCTAGAAATTGTTATGTTATCATTCAAATTTTTCACATTTAAGTAACTAACAATATTTATTCTATCATAATCATTTTTGATATAAATTTACCAAACATAAAATCCGTCGGTACTAACTTAATTCTGATCAAAATCAATTCTACAAAATCAAGTTAAAACAAACTCCAGTCTACAAATGCTAATCCAAAAACGTCCTAAAATATTTTATTGGTTTTTGGTGCTTCCACCACCAAAGATTGAAAATATTTCCACCAAAACACACACTCACCTGCTATATTCCCTTAGATTGCACCTTCTTGGGAGTCCCTGAAGTGGATTTCCGAGATTTACTCTGCCTCTGATTCTGAGCTTTCTTCTGTGTCGTCACACGTCCAAAACTATTCCTCACATACGATTCCTCATCATCACTACTAATAGCATCAGGAGTATGCCTATTCTGGTACCCTCTACGTTGGTAAAGAAACACATTGTAGTAGTACCTAACCAAATCTTCTCTGCTCCTTTCAGGAAATGATCTAAAGATATCATCCCAAATGAATTTATCATCATCATTAGGTTGTCGCGACGACGACGACCATGATGATGATGATGAGATGATTGCCTGCACCACATCCTTGAATCTATTCTCTTCGTCGTCGGTCCACAATCGCCTCACTTGTTCCTCACCTACCTTATCAAAACCAAACTCGTTAAAAATTATTGGGCCCAATTCAAGCTTAAGCTTATCCCTTTTCTCATAAATGTGGAATTTGACACATTCATAAGAGTTTGGGACCATACAACCACATGAATCTTCTTGTCTTCCCTTTCCGATGGGTTCTCTTTCAATAAGGAATTTAGAAGTTGGTGCATTTTCTGATGGCCATAGCTGGGTTCCGATCCACTTAGAATCATCACTGCTTTTAGAAGAAGGCTTGCCGGTATAATGTGGTAACACAGCTTGAAAATGTGGGCCGATACGGATATGACCAGAAGGTAGAGAATTGGAGGAACGAATTGGCTGCTTCTTAGCAATAGGAGATGGTGCTTTGTCCATACCTGATTTGATCTTGTTGGTTGCCTCAGGGCTTTCATCATACAAGGATGGATGCAACTTCTCACTCTGCTACAAAATAATAGGAGGAGGTTTTGGTTTTAATGTGATGTCAAAAGGATATATATTCACAATAAATGATTTATGTACACTAAAAAATCAGTCACTATTTGTAATAATTCAATTTTTTAAAATTATTAATTCAACTATTAATATTATACATTAAATCCAACATTTTTGAAGGTTTGATTGATAGTCTTAAAACATTAGATTATTACATATGGTGACTGATAGTGATTAATTTTGTGGTGTACATATAGAATTACTCTTATTTTAATGAAAAAAAGTACTGATGTACAACCAAAATAACCAGCCAAAACAAT
This sequence comes from Aeschynomene evenia, assembly GCA_013621005.1. NCBI lineage: Eukaryota > Viridiplantae > Streptophyta > Magnoliopsida > Fabales > Fabaceae > Aeschynomene > Aeschynomene evenia. The sequence goes on along the minus strand of CM024264.1, from coordinate 2,027,385 downwards.
TAACATATTATGACATACGGTATATTATAAAATGTGCACATGGCTGAAATTTACTTTCTTATGAACTATTCAAAGTGGCAACATTCACCGGTAGAAAAGTGAGTGTTATCAACAATTAAAAAGAATTAAATATGTAATATTATTAATAAAAGTGATTTTGACAATTAGTAATCGTAAAAAATACTTATAATTAGTTTATATTTTTTTGAACGGTCAATTAATTGTCAAAGAATAATTAAAACATATTTTCAACGGTCAATAAGTATCAATATAATATTTTTTATTTTATCAGTATTTTTTTATAACTAAATGTTTAAAATAATGATTATTCTTATGTTAATTTAATCATAATTTCAAACCATGCAGAGAATTATTACCAAAAAAAAAAAAAAACCATGCAGAGAATGATGTATAGTAAGAGAAGATAAGCCCTCCATTACCCAAGAAGTAAGCAATTACTTCTGTCAAGATTGATTCTATCTATGATGTGGTGATAGATTCTCTAATAACAACTGGGTTCTCTCCATCATAATAATTAATTCCGTGAATTGGGGTGTATTCTACCAAAACGGGCTCACAAATCAATTCAAGCAATAATGCTTGACATACAATAAAAATACGTTCAACTTGTATCCAATGTGTGTTATCTATGTTACATGATGTGTGCTATACGTATATGCGATATACATACAGCACACATCCTGTAATATGAATAGCACACGTTGGATGCAAGTTGGATGTATTTTTGTTGTACGTCAAATATTACTGCAATTCAAGTAGCAATAAGTTTGAGTATAACATAAATACGTCCAACAAATATGAATATGTTTACAACATAGTACATTACCCTTCACTTATTTTTCACCTCATTCAAATGTTGACAACTTTAATGAATATGTTTACAACTTACCAACGTATTGATCAAAATTGTCAATTAATGAAAGAGTACTGTGCTATGTACCGATAACACTCCACATTCTAATAACAGCAACAAAATTGACATAATTAATAAGATCAAAATGAAATTACCAGGGAATGTTGTTGTTGAGTCCTAGATTGGAAGGATGTTCCGGCAAAGGATTGGTCATCATCAGTAGTCTTCCTCTTACGATCAGAAACCGCATCATTATCTTGGTCTTGACCATAGCCTTCAAAGACGTAGAGTGTATGGTCATCATTATATCCTTTGGAATACCTCTCAGAAACAGATTCACTGACCATACAGTACTCAATCATATCCTCATTCTTCTGCTCATTCGTTACTAAATACTCATACATCCCAGCAATAAGCCCATTGTGCAACTCCATCATTTTCTTCTTGAACTTTTCCCTACTATCCACCAATCCATATTCCCCAACCACCTCACTCTGTAAAACAAGAATAATACTTATTTTTAACATGCAAAATTATTGGTGCACACTAAAAAAAAAAACTAGTAGTCAAAACAGCTAATACATTGTTTATAACATATAATATATAATATGGATAATGTATATTACATATTATGCATATCATATATAATATATAATATGGATAGTGTATATTACATATTATGCATATCATATATGACATATTATACACAACGTATATCTCATATTGCAACGTCATCTTTCTTTACAACATGTAATACTGTTGTGCATAATATGTGATATATGTTGTGTGCAACATGTAATATATATTGTACACATTAAATAATATTTGTCGTGCATAACATATTGGTTGTTTTGACTGTTTTTTCATTGTACATATAGCAATGATCTTTCAACATTTAATCCTCGAAAAGTACTGATAAAAATAAAAAATAATTTTTGGTATATCACAAAATTAATCACTATCAGTCACCATATACAATAATTTTAAAAAGTTTGATTATTACATATGATGATTATTAATGATGACTGATTTTATGGTATACATGTAGCATTATTCAACAAAAATATCATAAAAAAGTTATATCAAAACTTATTAGTCATTGAAAATAAATATATACTATCATTTGACAGTTTAATGACGATTCAAAATACTTATTAACTATGTTTAAGTATAAATATTACTTTTATTACAATATTTAATATTTTAATTATTAGAAATACTCACTTGATTAGTAGCATCATCAGCAGTAGCAACAACCTTATTCAACCAAGAATCCAATGTAAGCAAGTACTTAGTATAAACAAGTTTCACAGAGGAAGCAATACTAGAGTCAGCAAACCCTAATTGCAATGCAACCACATCCCATATCTTTTTGTCACAAACGACGTCGTATCCGCCCTCCCCTTTCACCAACTTGAACAACTTGTACAAATCAATGCCCCTTCCATCTCCCATCATTGCGAACAAGGATAAAATTGCCTAAAACCATAAATCACAACAATACATATATCTCAAAATCAAATGAACTCCATGAGGAAACCCTCAAAATGACAACAAGAAATGAATTATGGAAATTATCCATTTTTTAATCAAAATCTTAACTCTTTTTTAAAATGGTTTTCTAAAAATTGAAGATTAAGGGTATCCTAAAACACAATCAAGTTAAGAAATTGGTAACAATTGAGAATATGGGTCGCGGGGAGTAGGGATGACAATGAAACGGATTGGTACGGATTTTCCCTTTAAAATTTATCTATGTCTGTTCTGTCCCTATACCTCCGAATTTAAAACATTAAAACACACACTCGTCTCATAAGTAATTGTCCCGTCCCACAATATTATAAAATTTAATGAAAAACAAAATTTTAGTAAATAATTAGATTTATTTATGTATATAAGAATTTAGTTTTCATCTACTGAACAACTTTTTTACACATTCATCCAATTATATTGATAATTCAAATTCAAATATTCAAAATTCAAATTCAAACATTCAAAATTCAAATCATAAAAGAGATTCCATTCCAATCCAACAGACACTATAAATCCATGTCAAATCATTCATTCCAGATCCATCATTCCCACTATCAACACTTTTGGGAAGAGAGAAACCTTAGCAGAGCTCTGGGAGACCAAGAACAAGGATTCACCAAGAGATCAAAGTCAAGAGTGGAGAGATCTGGAGATTCCCCAATTCCTAAGTCTTTTATCTTTTCTATGTATTTCTCTCTCCTCTCCATCATGTTTTCTCTTCCAAATAACATGAACTGAACACCCTTTGATTGGGGTTTTGATGTAACAACTATGTTTATCTTTTAATTCAATTCTTTGTTATTCAAATTTATTTTACACAATTGTATGAGTTTAAATCTTGCTCTTAATGCTTTTGCTTGATTGGCCAACTTGTGATTGATTTTTAATCTCATATAATCTCTAAGAGGAGTATTGTGAGTATGTACATGGGATTTAAACCACAATCTAGCTATCACTAGAGGTGCAATCATGATGGGAATGCAAGGACTTAATCCCTAGGTAGTCTAGGTTAGTCTAAGAGATTAGTTAACTGGGCTAACGAAGGAGTTTAGGATGATCTTGAGAAAGACTCTTAACAAAATAGGGATCCTGATTGGCATACAAGAAAAATAAAGATTGAATAACATAGATTATAATTGAAAGAGAGGCATATATTGTGAAATCAGAACTCCAATCGTTTTTCTTCCATCAATCACTTCCTTTTAATTGTTTATTTAATTATTTTCTTTTAATTTTAATTGTTCATTTTAATTCTTAATTTTCAATCATTCTCAACAAATATTTTTATTCCAATTAGTTTTATAAATTTGATTGATAAATTGATTGATTAGTTCTCGTGGGATCGACACAAGGTCTTAAATATTTGTTTTTATTACTTGAACGACACGGTATACTTGCCGCGATTTCTCGCATCAAGTTTTTGGCGCCGTTGCCGGGGAACTAATTTTTATTAATTTTCATTGAATTTGTTAAGACTAGTTGGAATTTTATTGTATTTTTATTTTTATTTTGTTCTACCTTGATTATTTCACTTGATCTGCCTGGCCACTTTCAGGTTACTGCGCAAGGATAGACCGAAATTGCAATTCATTCAGGAAATTGAGAAAACTGCAAAAAGGAATAGAAAGGCAATCAAGGAATCAAGAGCTCAATCACAACAGTCTAGCATGGCTGCAAATCCTCCTCCTCTGAGAAGGCAGTTGGGTGATTACTTTCAAGCCAGACCGATTGGTGGCTCAGCCATTGTCTTTCCTGATCCAGATGGTGGTCACAATGAACTGAAGATTCAGACAAGTACTTTCATTCAGAATAATTGTCAGTTCTTCGGGTTGTCTCATGAGGATGCACATGAGCATTTAGCAAAGTTCTTGACTGAGGTGGATAATGTGACGAATAGTGCAAACAGAGAAAACATACGATTGCGTCTCTTTCCTTACACTTTGAATGGAGAGGCAAAAATATGGTTAAATACTCAACCACCGAGCACATTACTCACCTGGGATGATGTTGCAACAAAGTTCTTACAACGGTTTGATGCAGAAGACCGGCTGAGTCAAGTACAATTTGCTATCTACACTTTCAAGATGGAAGAAGAGGAAGCTTTCACACCTTGTTGGAGGCGGTTTCAAGCTCTTCAAGCCAAACATCCAGCCCATGAGGTTCCTACTCACATGCTAGCTCAGATTTTCTACAAAGGGCTCACTGATGCGTACAAGATCATGGTTGATACAGCAGCATGGGGTAGCCTGAGAGAGAATAAGACACCTGAGGAATGCATGGAGCTGTTTGAGATGATGGCTAGAAACAACTACACTTCTTCTAAGAGAGCCTTGAAGAAGAAGGGAATCCTTGAGGTAGATACAAGCACTGCTATTTTGGCTAAATTGAAAGCTTTGGTCAACAATCAACAACAACTTCTGAATCAGCAGGCAAAAGCTCATGTGGTACCGGCAGTGATTTGTGACTTTTGCAGGGAGAATCATCCTAATGGGGCTTGCTCTATTCCTCCTGTAGAAGAACAAGTGAATTATGTGGGGCAACAACAGAGATTTAACCAGTACAGAAACACATACAATCCTAACCACAGAGATCATCCTGGTTTTTCTTGGAGCAACAACAGTCAAGTACAGAGTCATCCTCAGACACAACCGCCACAAGAGAATAAGCCTGATTTGAAGCAATGATGGCAAAGCTTATGGAGAGCCAAATGTCCTTTCAGGAAGAGACAATGAATAAATTCAAGGAACAAGAGGCAATCAATAGGAACCATGAAGCATCATTGAAGAATATTGAGCATCAATTGGGACAAATTTCTCAACAGTTGACTCAGAGACCTCTTGGGGCACTACCTAGTACCACTGTTGCAAATCCTAATGTGAATGGTAGAGAGCATGTGATGTCAATCACACTAGAGAGTAAAAAGGGCCAAGAAGATGATTCTCATGACACTCCATATGTGGCACCACCTCCTTATGTAGCTCGTATTCCTTATCCTCTAGTGTTTTGGCCAGGTTTGAGGGACCGACAAGACAAGCAATTTGCAGAGTTTCTTGCTGATCTCAAAATGTATCAAATCAACATACCTCTTGAAAAAGCCATTGGCCAAATGCCAAGCTATGCTGAACTCTTAAAGAAGATAAGGCCACAAGAGAAAGAGACCAAGAAAGAAGAGATTGTGGTATTGAATGAGGAGTGTAGTGCAATTCTTCAGAAGAAACTACCTCCCAAACTCAAGGATCCAAGAAGTTTCACGATACCTTGCACTATTGGTAACATCTCTTTCACTAATGCTCTTTGTGATTTGGGTGCGGGAGTCAACATAATGCCTCTTTCTATTTTCAAAAAGTTTGGGCTAGGAAAGGTTAATCCAACCAAGATCTCTATATTGCTTGCGGATCGGTCATTGAAGCAACCCGAAGGTACCATTGATAATGTTCTTGTCAAAGTGGGTAAGCTAATGTTTTTAGCAGATTTCATGGTACTTGATGTTGGGGAAGACCAGGATGCACCATTGATTTTGGGAAGACCATTTTTAGCAACTAGCAAGGCTATGGTTGATGTGCCCAATGGCAAAGTGGAGTTGCAGAGTAATGAAGGCAAAGAAATCTTTAAAGTCTTCGGATCATCTGGACCAACATGTGAGATGAAGAGTTGTTTTAGTGTGGAGGTTAATTCAAATATTGAAGAAATTTCTGAACCTCCAGGAAAGCCTCGACCATCTCAATGCAAGAAGGGAAAGAAGGTGAATCAAAAGAAGAAAAGAAGAAAAAGGACAAAAATTAGAAAAATTGAAGAAAAGTTTGTAGTCAGAGTTAGCTGTGGTTGCAATTTTGTGGTACCAATATCTGGAGCGGTCAACTCAACTCATTCAACATGCTCTCACATTGGAGATCTAAAAAGGCCACCATGAATGGACTCAACCGTCCAACTTAGGGACGTTAAAGCAAAGTGCTTGTTGGGAGACAACTCAATGATTTTTAAACCTCCATTGTCATTTATGTTATTTTATTATTTTATTTATTTATTTATTTATTTTTAATGTTCTCATTTTTGTGTTTACTTGTTTTATTTTTATTTATTTATCTATTATTACTATTATTATTTTGGCAGCTAGGATCATGAACTTAGAGAGCAACGAGTCCCTGGGTGCACAACTTATGAAAGAGCAGCAATCGCATGACCTGGTGTTTGTTTTAAAAAAAAATAAAAATAAAAATGGTGTGACTACTGGGATGTTTGGAAAATAAGCAGGAATTTCGTTGCATTGATTTGATAGGCATGAACTTTGCACATTTTGATGCATCAAATAGCAACAATTGATAATTTAATTGGGGAGATTCTCAACCCCACACGGTATGATTTTTTTTTTGGCATTGGGGACAATGCCATATTTTTAAGTTGGGGATGTGGTATTTAGTTATTTGTTTGCATTGTGTTTATTTTATCTTTTTATTTTATTTTTTTTCATTTTTTCGTGCGGGGAGTAGAGATGACAATGGAACAGGTTGGTACGGATTTTTCCTTTAAAATTTATCTATACATGTTTTGTCCCTATACCTCCGAATTTAAAACATTAAAACACACACTCCTCTCATAAGTAATTGTCCCGTCCCACAATATTATAAAAAACATATTAAGTTATTATAAAATTTAATGAAAAATAAAATTTTAGTAAATAATTAGATTTATTTATGTATATAAGAATTTAGTTTTTATCTACTGAACAAATTTTTTACACAGTCATCCAATTATATATCGCCACGTCAGCCATGATTACGGCTTCTCTCTTCCACTACTTGAAAAGTTATACAAATAGAGTATTTTAATTGAATGAAAATAATATAAAATATTTTTATTACATCAAAATTAAATTCTATATATTAATATTTTTTATATATAATATATACGATGTAGATAGGACAAGGTAAGATACCATGAACCCGAACCCGCCCCACTCCACCATCAAAACTCGGGCTGCACCTACCCGTTTCATTGTGGGGTGGGTTTTATTAGACCCGACCCATACGAGTAGGGTTGTGCGGATACTACGCCGCCGTTAGGGTTCTAATTGCGATCCCCAGTGAAGAGCAAGCTATGGAAATTGCGATCCCCAGTGAAGAGCATGTACTTCTTATGTGTTGAGAAAGCTTTAAAAAAGTGATTTTATATCTTGTGTTTTCTCTCTCTTTTTCGAAACAAAATTTGATGTTAATTGTAGAAAGGAAACAAAATTTGATGTTAATTATTGTAGAAAGAGATAGAGTAAGGGGCTAACTTTAAAGTTTTGACAAAAGGATGCCCTATTCTTCAAAATTGCAATTTTTCAATGAAAGTGAAGAAAATAAAAAGAAAAAATAAAATGAAAAATGAAAAAAAAAAAAAAAATAAGGGAGAAAGACATACGTACCATTTTTCTAGAGAGAGATATGGAGAAAGAGAGAAAGAGAAAAGGTGTTTCAATGGACCCTCTTTGGTTGAGAATTTTGGATGTGTATGACCTCTCTTGACCTTTGGGAATTCTCATTCCTTCTCTCTTCTAACTTATTTGTATTTTGTATTTTCACACCACTATGTATTTTCTTCTTTTTCTCTCAATTATTTTTGTTTTGAATGGGAGAAATTTTTTGGGGATATCTAACTTATTATGATAATAAGAATAATGAGGGGAATTATTAGGGATTGCTTGAAATCAGGATGTTTCTACACCACTATCCTTATCAATAAATAGGCACACGTTGAGGGGTACACTAACCAGCATGGTTAATATTTAACCAAGATGAATGGTAAAGTTTAGGGGTAATTTGGATGGGGAATATATGTGGTCTTGATTTATTTCTTGAATAATATGAGTGTGAAAATCACTTATCGTATAACATAAATATGTCTAATTAATATCCAACGTGTGCTATATATAAGACGTAACGTGTGCTATATATATAACACATATTTCTGTTGGATAACACATATTGGATACTAGTTTGAACGTATTTCTGTTGTACGACAAATATTATTGTGTAAAAACTTAGATGTGATGGGATTTTATGGAAATGGAGAAATATTAGAATATACGAGTTCATATTACAATAATAATGATCATTTTCATCATGTAGTTGTCAAAAAATGTTAAATAAAGTATTGTCAACAAAGATATATTGACAATTGTTGACAACTTAGTTATAAATTTTTCTTTGATAATTAATGACCGTTGGAAATAGTCATAAACTAGTTTTAAATACTTTTTACGGTCACTGCAATTATCAATATTACTTTTATTAACAATACTTTTATTGACACATTTAATGTTGAAAATGCTCATTTTTTAGGAGTTATGGTATTGCATTTTTTGGGTCAACATTGATATAGAAAATTAATTCGAGGTATTAAGTATATTACTTGGGTGGTATATTTGATTTTATATAAAATAATAGTATTGACTATTTTGTTTCATAGCATTCCTTTTTGGGTATAAACTCTATACTTAAATTGCATAAACAAATTATATTATTGGTTTTTTTTTTTTTTGCAGTTTTCAAAATTTTATTAAATAGCACAATTAGTTATGACTGACTAATACAAATAATATTCTATTACCAAAAACAATACAAATTATATCCATGGAATTAAAGCAAATACATTGCCATTGATGGGCACAAGATACCTTTAGAATATTTCATATAAAGAAAATAAAAATAATTAGCTTTAGGGGTGAAAGAAAGATTGATCCAATGATTCCGATTATTAGTTACCAAAAAAAATTAATTATGATAATTCAAATAAACTGAAATTCAATGAATCCGATAATTCATTACCAAAAAATAAATCCAATAATAAATTGATTCAGTGAATTCAATAATTCATTTAAAAAAAATAATCCGATTATTCATCAAATTAAATTATATCAAAGGAATTGATTTAAGGTAATCCGTTCATTTTGAGTTGAAACAAAATCAAACACTTTATTATTTTTCCAATTTTAGATTTATATTTTTAACCTGATTACATGTATACCCATTTCAATTAAACATGAATTGGTTTTTCTACTTTCAAAAGTCTAGCACTTAATTAAGCATTCTTAAAATATAAAAAAAATAGATGAATTGATTCAATGGATCTGATAATTAGTCACAAAAAATTATTCTTGATAGTATATTAATTAGTTTTAAATAAATAAATCCAATAATTCAAATTGATCCAAAGAATATAAAAATTCATAACCAAAAAATAAACCCATAATTCAAATCAAACCAATTTTTTATTCATTTTAGTCTATTTTGTATGGAACTCCTAGTAAATCAATTATTCATATAAATGTTATCAAACTCGAGAGTTTATATAAATTTGTAGAGCTTTCACGAGTTTAAGTAAACTTGAATTGTAAAATCAAACTCGTGTAAACGCGTTGACTCGATTAGAATTCTAAATTTATAAAACCATAAGAGTTTATAAGTTAACTCAAGAGTTTGATAATCTTGATTCGGATAATTCATTAAAAAAAATGAATCCAATTAAGCCAAATTAAACCATAAAATAGTTTTAAAATATTATATTAATGTATAATATTAAAATTTTGATTAATAATTTTAAAAAGTTTAATTATTGCATATGATGACTGATTTTATGATGTAAAAAAATATTTTTCATTTGAGAATCTATAGTATAAGATAAACTATAAAATAGAAAATAATAATATATAATAATTAAACAAGAAGAAAAAAATAATTTAAAATTATATGACTACCAATTTAATATACTATTTGTTAAAACTCTATATGTGAATGAATTTTGCCTCGCTATATGTGTTTAGAATTAACTAATCTCAACGATTAATTAATCTTAGTTATGTTTAGAAGTGTAATAACACGTCATTATCCTCAAAAGATATTATTATTAGCTCGAGTTTTTTGAAATTAGGGTGATGGGGAGGCCCATTATTATGGACATACATCATGTAATTAATGACATAACCATTAATCCTCTAATCATATATTATATGAATATCATAATCTTCTTTACAAAAAAAAAAATATCATAATCTTTTTTATTTCCTCATATGAGAGGTAAACTTATGATAGATTTTGGCTTTGTTTGATAGCTAATAAATCTTCATTAACAAATTACATATGTCTTGATTAATAACTAGTACTTTTATCTTGGATATGATTTGGATTGTTGAAGTAATTTAAGTAAGTAAATTGGTATATATATGATATCTAATAATAGATTTCAATAGATATGGTTATGAAAACAGAACCTACTTGATGACCATTTTATTTATTATTGGATAAAGTGTGAATCATATTTAAGAAGAACTTACTCTCCATTTAACTGTAGATAAAATAATGAAATGAACGTCAATATGGAGACCAGAAAAATGAAGTTTAAATTACAACTCATAAAATTAAAACTAATGCAAAACTAATGTATTTTCTTATAGTAGCAGCCAGTAAGATGTTGATTGGATTGGGTTAGGATTGGACTTTGAATTTCACTTGCCACATTTTATTTTTTCTTTTTCCAAAATTTTTCCTCACATTACTTTTAGGAAAAGTTCAATGATAGCATTACTTAATTAGTTCATAAAATATGAAAGCCATGAAGAAATTTTGCTGTTGTTCAGCATGTTTATAATCAATCAAATAAAATTTTGTGATCATAACATCATAATGAGTTTTTATTTTTTGTTGACATCATTATGAAGGTATTTAATTTTGAAAATTGCTACTCTTTATTCTTTCCCCTTTTTGTTAACCAATTAAATTAGAAAAGTTAATATGTCCCATAGATTTAATCATGGTTTAAAACCCATTAGACCAATTAAGGATCAATAAGTACTGTTGCTAAAGAAATGAGAAGTGTTGCTAAAGAAATGAGAAGTCTAAGGAAAACTTTTTTATCATTCCATGAAAGTGGTTCCATATATATATATATATATATATATATATATATGAATTTAATTGTCATGCACTGACAGTGTAAAATATTTTACACTGACAACCAATAACGAGTTGCCATGTGTCCTATTTTATTATCAACTATCCATGGATTCTAAAAAATTATCCACTTTATGCTTACATGTCAAATTTTAATTGAATGACAGTGTAAATTTTTTTACACTATCAGACTATAGTAATTAAACCCTATATATGAAACATATGAAATGAGAGGGTTATCTTACATGAGAGTGAGAGAAATATGTATATATATATATATATACACACATTGAAAATGTAAAAATAATAGAATTGAATTTACAAGGACTAGTATGCATCATTTTCTTAACAAAGAAAAACATCATTGAGGAATTTGTACAAGAAAATGGACAGAATTAAATCACAAGGGGAAGGAGAAAAGCCACATGTGAACATGAATTATGTGATCTTGATAAATGCAGCATTCTTTTACTAATAACAGATAAATCCTAACATGAGGAATTGAAGCCAAAGTTGCATCATTCAAATTGTGGTGCAGCATTCTGTTAACACCTCCTCATTCTTCTTCCGATGGATCGTATCGCCGCTTGAACAAGAACTTCTTGAATGCACACGACGAATCGCAAAATAAATTCGTAGCATTATGTAGCAAGCTATCAAGCAATGAGTTTCGCGAGCTTTTTCTCTTAAAACAGCCAAACTAATTCAGTGTTTGGTCAAATATCATCTCCTGCAACATCCAAAAGGGAAAAAAGAAAGCATTTCACTAAATCTCAGCACAAATGAAGAACAAGATCAATATGCAGATTGTATTTTATGATCAACAATAGCAGATAATTCGCATCTAGACAGAACACTGAGAATTTGTTTTCCAAGAACCACATGCTTTTCGTGTTATAGTGATTGAGTTGATGCAAAAATCCAAACCTGATCACATATAGGACATGAATCACTTCTTTCCATCCACTCAAGAATGCAAGAAAGGTGAAAGTGGTGATCGCATTTCGTCAGAGTTTTAGGATTCTCAACATCATATTCTGCATCAAAAATAAAAAAATTCACATGATAAGTTCCAGAGAAAAAGAAGGAAAATCTAATTTTAACGAAGAACTTCCAGTCACATTGGAAACTATACCTTCAAGACAAATTGGACAGACATCCTCTTCTTCTGTCACTACTGCATAAGATTCATTTGATTTTATAAGTTCTGGCTTCCATGGAGATATAGGTTCCGAATTAGCTCGAGCTTTACCGTCTAGTTCTTCAAGATCTTCACATGTAATTAAAGTTTCAAAACTACTACCACTAACTATTTCTCTGCCTGACTCAGAATCTGTTGATGCAGTCCCTCCTAAGACCATATCATACGGTAGAGGTGCCGGAGGGGGCCGATAAGCATCAGGTGTGGATGCTTCCAGGTTCAAACTGACAAGCAATCCTGCGGTGAGCGAAGCGGCCGTAGCATCATTGGAGGTTAACGACTCACGCTCTTCCAAAGTTGCAGGGCACTGCAATGCAAACAAGAGTTTTTCAGATTTCATAAATGCATTCATCACAAAATAAACCGCCGCTTAAGACAATAACTAGTAGACAGAATGTTTTTCTAGATGCACTTAATTTTGAAGATAACATTGAAGACAATCAATGTTAAACCACAACTAAGCCACCTATTCATCTGAAATATATGCTAATAATATACAAATCAGATGCTAATAACCTATCATATATGCTTAATAAGCTATGAATCAAGAAATAGAGGATAGAAAATTACTAACATAATAATACACTGGTGCTCCATGAAGATGAGATTTTCTGGCAGAACAACAGCAACCTCCCATTTTTTCTCCAGCAGTTTCTTCTTTTTCTGTTATTTTATCAAACTTGCCAGTGATATCCTCATCCTCTTTTGTTATTCGGCATCGATACAGGATTCGAGACCGTCAAACTTTATGCATCCATTTCTGCAACCATAAATGTAAAAGAAAGTATAAATTGGTTATATTTCATATCAGAAAAATGAACTTCATAATGCCATGTGACATCAATGGAAACTTTGAAATCATGCAAAAACAAACAAAAAATGATCAATTGATAACAGAAGTTATGGAAGCCAAGCTCCTTCATTTTGAGAAATAGCATAAATTGATAACAGATTACATATGGTCTTAAATAGTATTCAATAGATGCAAAAAATGGCTTAAATCAGAGCTTCATGTCTATATTTCTAGTTTCAACCAAATTCATGATTACCCCAGTTACAGAATACAACAAAGAAAAAAATTTCAAACAACAAACAATCAATAAGTAGAAAAATACCAGAGAAACAATCAAACAAAAACCAAACCAACCCAGGTTCATCATCCATAAAAAAAAAACAGAACAAAACAGGGCAAAACACCTTGGCCATGAATTAAAAACCAAAAGAGTGAAAAAGACCATTTTTCAATCCCGAATTGGCAGGATGAACCCTAATTAGATAAAGAAAAAAAGGGGTGCAAAAAGGGCAAGTGAATTAGCATTTATAGTGCATAAAAAAACTACCTTTATGGGACACAAGATGAAGTGTTGGGAATTGAAATCCACAAAAAAGGGTCTTTTTTCTTAGGGGTTGTGTGAATTGTGATTGTGTGAAGTGTTGGAACCTTTGATTCAGTGAATAATAATATGAATATGATTTTCTTGTTGAGATGTTACTACGTAGACAGTGTACGCGCTCCACTCGTTTGTGAAAAGTTCTGAGTCAGTAATAAGGAAGGGTTGGTTTGTTTTAGGCTATTGTTTTGGTTTGGAGTGTGTAATTGTATGAAAGTATTACCCCAAAAAAAAGTCAACTCAACTAGTGAGTTCACCTCAACTCTATCTTATGTGCTATGAATAAATTTTGGTTGATTCTAGAACTTTTTTTAATACAATAATGTTAGTCGCATAACATAAATACGTTCAACTAGTATTTAACGTGTGCTATCCATGATATGGAATGTGTGTTTTATGTACGCGTGCTATACATATAACACATTTCATGTTCCATGTTATATATAACACACGTTGGATACTAGTTTGACATATTTCTGTTGTACGATTAATATCATTGTTTTTTAATATATATTTTAAAAAGAGTAATTATCTAAGTCTAAGATACTTTTCTTTTCTAAGTTGAAGTCTTAGATACTTGAAGAAAGTATATGTGAGAGATCCAAATCCAAATCTAGATCCATTGGTGGAGAGTAGTGCCAACTAGTACTGGATCATAATAAGGGTTATGGAGGCCCACCATTTCAGTGGGGCATAGAAGATTGCTACTTTTAGATCCAACAAAAGGAAAAAGAGTCTCTTAAGTTTTTATTTTACCTTCAAAAAATGTTTCTCCTTCCAAAACTCAGAAGAAAAAATGTCCAAACCAATTGGGTAGACTTATCAACATGTATTGTTTGCATGCTACTATGTAAGATAAAAGAAAAATAAAGAACCAATTCGGCCATAACACAAGTGGTAGTGGTTTGGGCTGCTTAAGCATCTAGTTTCGTGCTCGATCCCAGGGGAGGTGTATATGCAAAGAGGATCTTGGTCAGCCATCCTACCCTGGAGGTGCACACACAAACTGGCGGGAGAATAGTCACCAAAATCGTTCCGATGGATATCCTGGAGTAATTCAAAAAAGAAAAAAAAAATAAAGAGTATACGAATTGAGTTTTTGAACAAATATGATTGTAGTTTTATTATCATATAATGATAATGATTTATCTTTTATATTGAAAATTCTTCTTATATCCAATATGGATATTTAGAGAAAATTGGAAAACATATTTTTGGTGTTTATAATCTCTTTTTCATATACAAAGCATCATTTTGGTTTTACTTTTAGAGCTCTCTCCTAACACATAATTATTTCAAATTATGACTTACCCTCTGTGTTAATTCCATAAAGGAAGAATGAGTGTGTTAGACCCAAATTCTTGTCAACACAATCATATATTAAACTAAAATATAAGAGTTCTCAATTGCAAATCATATCAAATGTCAGCAATGAACTTTAAAACCATACCTCTTTGATCATAATTGTCTAAAGTATTAGTTGTTGCCTTGAGATGCCTAATCAATTTTTTTTTTTTTATAAAAAAATCTCATTCAAACATTTGCCATATTATAAAAACAAAAAATTGATTAACATGAACTTTTCAGGAATTTGATTAAACAAAAAAAAATCAATTGTTTTTAGCATCTCATCTTATGCTCTTCAAATCTCATTTCAAAAAACAGGTCTTTTTCCCTCCAACCCTTTCTTATTCATTTATCACTCAATTCTTCAGTAACTATTCTCATCAACCTCATCAATTTAGCACCTTAAGTAGAGTCAGAGCTTCTGTTCCAATCCCTGATGAAACCCTTTTCAGGAACCCTAACACTGTTCATTTGTTCTGTTCCAATGCTCTTAAAGTCTCAGCCAAAAGGGGCTTTCTCCCTGAAGGGAAACAGCTACATGCCCATTTGATAAAGTTTGGATTTTGTCATGTTCTGTCCTTGCAAAATCAGATTTTGAGTGTTTACCTTAAATGCAAAGAATCTGAAGATGCAGTTAAACTGTTTGAGGAATTGCCTGTGAGAAATGTGGTGTCATGGAATATTGTGATTCGTGGCATCGTTGGATGTGGCGATGAAAATGGCTCTAATTCACAACTGGGGTTTTGTTATTTCAAGAGGATGTTGTTGGAAAAGGTTGTTCCGGATTATATAACGTTGAATGGTTTGATTGGTGTGTGTGCTCAGTTTGATGGTATTGACATTGGAATCCAATTTCATTGTTATGCAATGAAATTGGGGTTTGATTTGGATTGTTTTGTTGGTAGTGCTTTAGTTGATTTTTATTCAAAATGTGGTTTGGTTGAGGATGCAAAGAGGGTTTTTCATGTTGTTACATGTAGAGATTTGGTTTTGTGGAATGTGATGATTTCTTGCTATGCCTTGAATTGTTTACCAGAAGTGGCGTTTAGAATGTTCAACTCGATGCGATTGGATGGTGCTAATGGTGACGAGTTTACTTTTAGCAGCCTGCTTAGTATATGCGATAATGTCGAATGCTATGCTTTTGGAAAACAGGTACATGGTCTTATTCTGAGACGGTCATTCGATTCAGATGTTTTAGTGGCTAGTGCATTGATCAACATGTATGTAAAAAATGAAAATGTGATCGATGGACGGAGAGTATTTGATAAGATGGTGACTCGGAATGTTGTGGCGTGGAACACCATGATTGTTGGCTATGGGAGTAACGGCGATTGGAACGATGCTATGAAGCTTCTCAGAGAGATGCTATGTGAAGGGTTTTGCCCTGATGAACTGACTATTTCCAGCATTCTTAGTTCATGTGGCCAGGCTTCGGCCATTACCGAATCGCTGCAAATCCATGCCTTAGCAGTTAAATTATCATTTCAAGGATTTTTATCTGTTACCAATTCCTTGATTAATGCTTACTCCAAGTGTGGTAGCATTACAAATGCATTAAAATGCTTCGAATCAACCGTAAAACCTGATCTTGTTACTTGGACTTCACTGATAAATGCATATGCATTCCATGGACTTGCCAAAGAAGCAGTGGAGATGTTCGAGAAGATGCTATATTGCGGCATAATACCGGACCGAATTTCCTTTCTCAGCGTTATCACTGCTTGTGCTCATCGCGGATTGGTGACTATGGGACTACACTACTTTAAATTGATGACCAATGTGTATCATATTGTTCCTGATTCAGAACATTATACCTGCATCATTGATCTTCTTGGAAGACATGGTCTTATAAATGAGGCTTTTGAATTCTTGATTTCAATGCCAATTCAAGCCGAATCAAACATGTTAGGAGCATTCATTGGATCTTGCAAGCTGCATTCAAATATAGAACTAGCTAAATGGGCTGCAGAAAAACTCTTCACCATAGAGCCAGAGAAGATTGTAAATTATGCTGTAATGTCTAACATTTACGCCTCTCATAGGCATTGGCACGGCGCGGAAAAAGTGCGCGAAATGATGGACGACAAGAGTGCTGCGAAAATCGCAGGTTGTAGCTGGATAGAGATTTCTGATCAAGTTCATTCATTTGTGTTTAGTGATAAGAACCACCCTAAAGCTTTGGAAATTTATGCTGCATTAAGAATGCTGCTTAGGCCAATGAAAGAAGAAATGGCATGAATTTGTAAAACAATAATGTTTGTCGAATAACATAAATACGTCAAACTAGTATCTAACGTGTGCTATACATAATACAGAATATGTGCTATATGTATAGTACACGTACATATAGCTAGCTCACATTCCGAATTATATATAGCATACGTTAGATACTAATTGGACGTATTTTTGTTGTTCGACAAATATTATTAGGGTATTATTAGACAGTGATCTAACATACATTGTGCATGTTTGGTAAGAACTTGATTTTGGGGAGTAATATTTTTTGGTAAATGAAAGCATATTTTGATGCTCAAATAATTTGAAAATAATAGAGAATAGAGAGAATGAGACAATTAGGACATGTTTGAGGAATAAGATCTTATATAAAGACAATTTCAAAAAAATTATTTATAATAAGCCATTTTATATTTTAAATATATAATAACAACAACAAAATTATTTGAAGTACTTTGAGAAGGGTTTTGCTATTGTTAAAGAATTAAAAATTGAAATATTCATCTTGAAAATATACACTTCTATGTTTTTTATATTTTAAATATTTTCTAAAGGTCCTTTTGAAAATTATCTTTTAAGAGGCCATATATTAGAATTTCTCAATAAGTTTTACAATTTTTTTTTTACTATTAAAAAAATGAAAGAAAAGTTATAAATACTATTATCCAAATGAGTCATTAAAGAAGTAATACATCTTTTGCTAATTATTAACAATTCATTTCTATACCTAATTATTTCATACTACTTCTATTTATATTATTAATGCACATCACCAATCATGTGTACTTGCTTGGATTATTTAAATGTTTTCTTTGCTTTAAAGATGAGAACTATAATAAGTGGTGGTTTGGCTATCAATAGTCATGTTTGAAGTTTGAACTAATATGTTAAATAGTGAACAAAATCCACAAAGTAGTATTTTAATGTGCATCATCTAGTGCAAGGGTTACATTAATTCCTAATTATATTGAAGGTGTGCTTTGTTTCCCTAAGCTACAATTAATTAAAGCCATAATAACTTATTTTCGTTTTCACTTTGGTTGTGAGTTCTAATCATAGACTTTGACAAATGTGTTTCTCATATATGAATGCCATAACAAATATAAGAATTAAGAACTTATAAAGGAAGAATCAATTCAATTCTAATTATATTAATAATATTATACCGTTTTGCATTTGTCAAGTTGAATTTTTCAAATGATTGAGTATTTGTGTCTCTATGTATATTATATGATATATAGTTTTGGTGAACATGAATTTCAAGGTAAGGTCAATGATTTAAAGAAATTTTATAGTGTTAATCAATTATATGTTATTACATTAGTAAACGAGTTTGATTTAACTATATACTAAATAAAAAATCTTAAAATAAATACTTATGATTGATTAATTGATATTGTCATTACACTAATATTAAACTTTTAAAAAATAGTTCCATCCAAACTATTTAATTAGAATATTCATTATTTTTTATTGAACAATTTACTATAAAAAAAATGTTTATTATTTGAAGACACAATTAATTAATTAATTGACATGGCCAATGATAGAAGAAAAGCTTTATGCAAAGATAGTTATGTATCCTTACAAAGTGGGCCACTCATGGTCCATGGTACATATAGGTACAAATTTATTTAGATACTACCATTTTTCATTTAAATAATAATAATAATTTTATTTTATTTTACCAAAAAAAAGCTTTAGCAAGTACTAATACACATTAAAATAGTATATCAAAATTTTAGCAATACCAAAAAAAAAAAATATCAAAATTTTAGCACCTTTTAAGTCAATTTCCAAGTCAATGCATAAACAATTATTATTTATTATTATTTTGAGTATACAAATTTCCAGCTATTTAACACGGTTATGTTCTTTACTTGTCAATAATTAGAGAGTTTTCAAAACTACTTTCACATATAAAATATATTAAAGGTAGGTTTGTATAAATGATTAACAATAGATATTTGACAATATTTATCTTAATACATTATATTATCTAAAATATATTAATAGTAAAATATTAAAGAAAAATATTCATTATTAATTTTCATTTCTCAAAAATTATATTTTTTCATTTATTTAATTTAAAGCTTAAACACACTGATAATATTATTTTTTATATTATTATAAAATTAAAATTTTCTTATACATAACTTTTTCAATAATCAAGCTTATAAAAGCAACTATAAAAATAAAATAATTTTCCACGGCGCACGATAGCGTCACCCACCTTTTAAATTCTAAAAAACGCAAGTCGTTGCTCTCTCTGTATTCAAGTCTTTCACTTTCTCTCTCTAACACCAACCCGCCAATTTTCTCTCTCTCTCTAAAAAATAGTAACATGAGTCGCCGGAGATCCAGCTCCGGCCACCGTAGAACGCCGGAGCGCGGCAGCTACTCTTCCAGCTACGCCTCTTCAGAGGTCAGCGCATCCTACCAGAAGTCAACCCCTACTCGCGGCAGTGGCGGCGGCGGCCGGAATCCTGTTGCCGCCGCTGCAAGGTCCGTCGCCGGAATATTTGTCGCCTGCTTCACGCCGCCGGAGACTACTAACTCCAAGAGCTTCGTGGATTCCCAGGAGTTCAAGAGTTCATCTGGTAGTTTGAATTTTACTTCTTCTTCTTCTTCTTCTGGGTTTTGCTGAATCAATGGAAAATGATGATTTTTTAATATTTTGGTGTTGTTGTTAGTGGTGAAGATTGCTACTATTTTGTTTTGGATATCATGCTACGGAAAAAGTTTCCTTTTTTTTAATAGCAGTGGATACTGTTTGGATGGTGAGAAAATGGTAGAAAATAGAAATGTTAATAAAAAAAATGACTTGATTTTTTTGGATCTTTTGTATAAAGCATCAATTATTGGAAGATCATGATTATGGTTGTGCTATGATTATTACCACTGTGAAAAACTTTTGCTAATGTGGCCACAAATTGCTGCTACCATGTGAATACATATTGCAAGTTGTGAATGGTAGCTTGATCTGGCTTTAATTTTGATTTTGGTGAAATTAGACTTTCTTAGGTTGGTTTTAGTAGTTCTACACTTATGACTTTTGCAAGTTTTTGGGTTCGAGTTTTGTGAATGGAAAAAACTGGAACAGAGTTTTGCTCTTATGGTGAGCTTTAACCTGAATATTGGGGATTTTGATTTTTAAAACAAAATGGAAGTGCTTAGTTATTTATCATCAATGTATTGCAATTATGTCATTAATTTGTGTAGTTTTCTTACTTTTGTTAAGCATTGTGGATTTTGATTCGGGTGGATGAATTGGAATAATTTGTTCTATATGTTTCTTAGTTGCATCTGATGTTTCAAGAGCCGGTAGCCAGAGAGCACGCGGCTCGAATCGAGGTATCGGCATCAGCACACATAAGGAGCCTGGTGTTGTGAAATTCACCATGGAGGAAATCTTCCAAGCCACAAGAAACTTCTCCCCTTCTTTCAAGATTGGGCAAGGTGGTTTTGGGGCAGTGTACAAGGCCAAACTCCTCGATGGGAGTGTTGTCGCGGCGAAGCGAGCGAAGAAGGTTCGCTTGAATTTGTTTTCACAGCATATTCATCTGATTGGTTCTGTCACTAATTACTTGGAATGAGAATGTTAGTACTTAGTGTTCATATAAACATCCAAAAGTTAATGGCTAATTACATTGTTTTTTGCAGTCTTTATATGAGAAGCATTTGGGGGTTGAGTTTCAGAGCGAGGTCCAAACACTATCAAGGATTGAACATTTGAATTTGGTAAAGTTCTATGGATATTTGGAGCAAGGGGATGAAAGAATAATTGTTGTGGAGTATGTTCCAAATGGGACCCTTAGAGAACATTTGGATTGTGAGTTTCTTTGGCCTTTTTAGTTTTTCTTGTTAGTTGAATTTGTTGTTCACCATTGCATCCCTATAGCGTGATCAATGATCGTCATTGCAGGCATTCATGGAAAAGTTCTTGACCTCGCTTCTCGTCTCGACATTGCGATCGATGTGGCTCATGCTATCACCTATCTCCATATGTATATAGGTACATACTTTTGTCATCAAGAAAACCATTTTTATGACCAAATGCATTCTGTTGCATAGAATCTGAATTGTGTTGTTGTATTATGCAGATCGCCCTATTATTCATAGAGACATTAAGTCTTCCAACATTCTCCTCACTGAAAATCTTCGAGCTAAGGTAGCAGACTTTGGTTTCGCTAAACAAGCACCG
Source organism: Aeschynomene evenia (assembly GCA_013621005.1). NCBI lineage: Eukaryota > Viridiplantae > Streptophyta > Magnoliopsida > Fabales > Fabaceae > Aeschynomene > Aeschynomene evenia. Next base: position 2,005,667 of record CM024264.1, on the reverse strand, counting down.
GATAGTGATTCCGGCATGACCCATATATCCACCCAAGTTAAAGGAACAGCTGGTTACTTGGACCCTGAATACTTGAAAACCTATCAGCTAACTGAAAAGAGTGATGTGTATTCCTTCGGTGTTTTGCTCGTTGAACTTGTCACAGGGAGACGCCCCATTGAACCGAAATTTGAACTCAGGGAGCGAATAACTGCAAAATGGGTGTGTTATTCTTCATTGACCTCTTCTTTTTTCAACTTTCAGCCCTTGTTCATAGTTGCATGGAAAGCATACACATATATGATAATCCATTTTGTTCAAAGAATGCATAGTGATGATAGACACCCCTTTTTGACATCAGTCAACTTACAAATAAGTGAGGCTTTCAATTATATTAGTGTTGAATCTGTTCATAAGAAAATGCAGAGGACTATGTGCTACTAATTGTGAAGTTTGGTCATCCTGTAAACAGAATATTTTGTATTTGAAACTTTAGCATGCACAAAAAAGATTGATTTACATAATGTTAACATGTTGTGAAACCATTGCACTTAAAAGAAGAATGGTTAGAAGGCTCTGATATCATGTTATGAAACTATTTCACCTGAAAGATTAAATTGTTAGGTTAAAGCTCATTTAATGGTTTATGTCCTAATAAAACCTATTTAACTACAAATGCAGGCTATGAGGAAATTTGCTGATGGAGAAGCCATCTCAGTCTTGGACCCAAGATTAGATCAGACTGCAGCAAATACACTAGCCCTTGAGAAGATTCTTGAACTAGCTTTACAGTGTTTGGCTCCAAGAAGACAAAACAGGCCTAACATGAAGAGATGTGCTGAGATTCTTTGGACGATCCGCAAGGATTACAGGGAGCTTTCGGCTTCGGATTTTCGCTCTTATTCGTCTACTTCCCAAAGGAGCTCGTCAATTAGAGAGTAAGGAGGCCAAAACTCATCTTGGCCGACGATGGCGACAACAGAAACAACACTTACATCAAAGGATGTAAGTTAAGGACAAACCATGGCCACATTACAAAAAGAAAAGAACAATTATACTTGGACTGAGAGAGTAATCATCAAGAAATTTGTGCATTTAGAAAAGGTCCATGTTGGATCAGAGTGGCATGTCATATTTTGTTGAATCTGTCCATAAGTTTTGGCTTGTATAGAGGAAATAGGTAGGCACAGTTCTATGAAGAAAAAGTGCTCTATTTTCCTTGATTGTGTTTTTCTTTTTTTCTTTTCATTGGGATGTATTTTTTTCCCTTTCTTGTGATACACGGAAGAAAACTTGTATTCTATTATTGATAGGAATTTCAATTGATGCATTACTACAATAAAAATATATTAATATTCCATTGAATATAGTAATAAAATGGGTGTATAAAATGAGACTTGAATAGTTTGCAATGAAACTATGGTTCAAATATGGTTGTCTTGGAAATTCTGATCTACCTAACACACAAAAGATAAGGGTACAGAGTACAGTTAGCAATCAATTGAAGGAAGTTATTGCTATTAATATTCTTTGAGTAGAAAATTGGCCACTTGCTTATATAAGGACCAAATTTATGGTGCAAATTTGGTTATTCAAATGCATATGTGGCAGATTTAAGGCCCCTCACTACATTAAAATCAAACATTTGTTCAAGTGTATCCATGTGCCATAATCTAGTGGATTTGTCAAATAAAAATTTGAATTTCAAGTTAATATTTTCTATGTTATCTTATAAACATTAAGACAATGGTTATAAAAGTATCAATGTAACTCATTTAATAATGATTTAGATACATAAAAACAAATCAAGTCAAAGAATTGGAAATAAAAGTAAACATCAATTTTAAATGTTGGCAGACAATAGTACAAGTCTAAATAAATAATACCAGAACATATAGAGCTTGACTTTTATAAAATAAGGTCATTTAAATAATAATTTCAAAATAAATAAACAAACAAATAATAAATAAACTTCTTGTTCTATGTTGAGAGGGTTAAAAAGAATCAGCTAAATGAAATAACAAATTTAGTTTTTCTTTCTTTTCTTTTTTTTCCTTTTGGTACATTGGAAAAGAATATTCATTTAGTTATGGTGAGTTGCTTTTAGCCTTTTATCATAAAATCTCTTTATATAATAAAATTCAAAGGCTATTAATCATCCAATCTATATAATTACATGACCAAGGCACCCCTTTATCCTATGACTAAGTTTATCACCTCTTTGAAACTTTTCCAACATTTTCATGAATAAATATTTATGGAAAGATAAAAAATATATATTTATGCTATAAAAAATGTCAGAATCAAACCTTGAGAGCAAAAGAATTTACATGAGACTGTGCATTTGTTGATCAAGGCCAACATCATTTTTGGCCTCACAGTTCACTCCAAGGTTGATTTCTAACCCTAATCCGTCACCATATACCTTTTCACTATGGCAACCTAATATGCTTGTTGTGTCATCATCTAAACACAAACTAAAAATCCTAAAAAATAATCCACCCCTCATTGCTTTTTACACACACCAATTCCATTTATACCCTCTAATTGCCTCTCGGAAACGAATCTTGGCGAGTCAGCGCGTAGTTTTCAGTTGAAGGTAGCTGACTCTCAGCATCCACATTTTTCACTTTTGAACAGAGAAAGAAGAAAGAAGATGTGTAGATTGTAATGTGCCATAAGCTGTAAAAATATTTTGAAAGAACAAACATGTAAGAGATTAAGACAGAAAAACAAGGAGGAGAATTAAAGAGAGTAGTAGTATTGCAATACCTATGCCAAAACCAGTAGTTTTGACTGGTTTCAAGCGTCCAGCTTACGGCCGCCATGGCTAATGCGGCGAAACCGATCAATGCAAAACCCCAGTGGAATCGTCTCAAAAGGGTCTTGACAAGATTATGCAGCCATTCCTTTATAGTAACAAAGCTGCAGGGGAAATTCACAATTACTAATGTTTGAGAGTAAAGATTTGTGCACAAATTTCAACATCAATTGAAATTATATTGTCTAAAAATTAAATATAATGATGTGCTTAGACAAATCTGCTAAGTACAGACAACTAACCTTTGCGAGAAATTTAGCGAGAATCTGATTGAAAAGGAAAGGGACCTATACTTTGATGAGATCTCTATCAACCAACCAATAAGAAGACCAAGAGCACCAATCACAATCACAAGAACAATATTCGAAGACCTGCACAAATCACAATCAATGTAAGTAAATATGAACAAAGAGAAAAGCTTAAAACAAATTTAAAGGCATGTGTGTGAAAGTAGAAGTTGTTTGTCTAGTGGTTCAATTTCAATGTACCTTGTTGCCTTAGTTGCGGCCATGAGCGCAGTAAGGATAGCAACAGCTGTGTGGATTGCTCTCTTATATACTTCGCCGATGGTAGTCAAGTACACGAAAGTGCTAACCACAGCCATGAATGAAAGCCAAAAGTCCATGAACTGAAATTGCGAAATGAAAAGCCACCGTGAATTCCCAGCGGAAAAAAACGACTAAAGCCATTGCGTATTGCATTGCAATTTATATCCCAATATCTCATTATAAGCATGTAAGCATGCTACTATGGACTATGGTTGACACCTAAGGCTTAGGCATTGACAGCATGTTCTATCCGAATAGTAACCTTTTTTAACTCCATAGACAAATTTTTTAGAAGTTTGAGAAAAAGAGAAACTCTAGAAGTAGAGCAGCAACCTGTAGAACATTAAAGGTCAAAGGACACCAGGTTCCTACGTCGCATGCATGATACAGGGCACTTGAAATTCCACTGGACGTAAATAAGACCCACTCTGCATATGCCTGCATAAAGGGTTCCATTATCAATAAAAAAACCTATATAACGATTAACGAGTCGATTTATTTTGCTCTCTTAGTGCACATTACAAGTACTTGGAATCCAAATCATGTTTCCCCTTCACAATATGTTTATTTAAATATATAGAAAATTTCTCCTTGACATTTAAGTTTATACATTAGTCCATAAACTTCCCGAATTTAATTTCTATGTGTAAAAGTTTTTTACACATTCATCCAATCATGTATTGGCACATCAATCATGATAGTTGATTCAACTGCCCACTACTTAAAAAGTTATACAAACGAAGAATACTGATTGGATGATCGTGTAAAACACTTTTACATTGTGAGTACGTCAAAATTAAACTTTATAGTTTCTCATCAAAAGGAAATAAAGTAAAGGATAAGAACCACCTTCTGTCGAAGGGCCCAATAGGCAGGTAATATGGCTGCTGCATTTGATCCGATGAGAAAAACTGATTGCACTATATGCCCTACAAAAATTTTCAATAACTTGATTGAAGAACAAAAAAATATATAATGTCTCACAGAATATCCTCAATCTTAATAGAAACTTGATATATTTGACAAACTGAATTGGAAACGGACTAAATCATACTTGGCTTTTAGCTTCATATATTTGGACCGAAGTTGTGAAACTAAACTTGACTCAAACTTCTACACAGCATTATTTATTTAGTAAACAGAGAATAAAAATTACAAAATTGAAATCAGTAAAAACAAAGAAAAACAAGAAAGATGGTTGACCATAATGTTTGTAAACTATTTATTTGGTTTCAAGACACGTAAAATATAAACAAAAATTTTATCTATTTCTAAAATGATTACCTTTATGTGATACAATTTCAATGCTACAGTCAAAGCCACCATGGTTCCGATCACAAGAACAGAAGCTGAGGCCAAAAAGTAAACACAAAAAAATGGTAAAATTCCTGAAGTGTAAACAGAACTGATAAATTGGAACAACTGAACAAGCAAAGGGATTAACATAAACCTGTATGATGTCAATCCACTAGCATCAAAAGAATATCTGCAATCCCCATGAGAGGAGCAGTGTTTTGGGCATCCTTCAAGCGAAAGAGACATGATAGTTTGCGCTTTCGAAGAACCACTGCTGGTATTAAGATGTCTTAGACCAAAACCCCAAGTTCCTTCTCTAGCATAAATGATGTAAAAATCAACACTATCATCACTTGAATCATATAGCATGAAAAACATCGATTGATCACTCTTCCTTGTCTTGTTGGCATAATAATAATCCCAGCTATCAAGAGAAGGTAATCCACCAAATCTAGCATATACTTCAAAACTGATCTTCACGTCTGAGGATAGCCGTACGTGAATATTCCGGCCAGCTGCACCATTAGGAATGTCCAACGTAAAGTAAGTCCAGATGTTATCAGTTCCTCCTCCATTTATTGAGTTGTTTAAAAGTGGCTCGAGAGGAAAATTGGCAGATGATGCTCCTCCAGCAACCGGTAAATAATATGATTGAAAGGGGGTTGGCCCTTTACTTAGAACTGTCTGCAGACAACCATGATTATCTTTTCAATAACTTATTCCTGCGAATAAATATCTTGCATTATCAAGATAAAGAACTGATTCTGCTACAAGGTGCTCTTAAATTTAAATCTAGAAAGAAAAAACCTTCAAAAGTTCAGCTGCAGAGTATTTTATTGGCAAAAAAACTAACATTTTGATTTCTACATGTGAAAAATTTTAATATGTTGAACATGTCTTCAATCCTTCTTTTTTCCACATTCAAAAAAAATAAAACAAGTCCGGTTTATTCCATGAAGAAAGTGAGGAAGCAGAACTACTAAAAGACAAGCACCACATTTATGCTAATGCCTGCACTTAGACAAATCTGAGTCTATTAGTCTATATTTCACACCTTACTAGTCTTTATTTTCTACCATAAGGTTCATATTAATTGTTTGTTATTCTACACTTTCAAAGTTTCATGCCTATGTTTTGTAGATATTAAAATTAATTATAATCTTAAGTGCAAGTTAGGTAGTCCAAGAAATATCGCATGCTCATGATTAAGAATCAATTTTCATATAAAACATACACACACACACACACTCTTAAGGTGAGGGCACAAAAAGAAATTACAGATGGAGAAACAGCCTGCAATCAGTACTACCTGGAGTGTGTAGCTACCCATTGTGCAATTCGGACCAGCTTTCCCGAGTGGGCACTGAACCACTTGTGTTTCCATGGAATAGCAAACTTTGACATTTCTGTCCTGAGTCCCTACAAAACTTTTTGTCAAATTAACTGCTACTATACTAATGTACAAACGACCAATCAGTGGTGATCGAATCACCAGAGGGGCTTTATTTAAGTCGCTGGAATAATCATGCGAAGTCTCTGAAGGCATTGCACCATGGCGAGCATAACACGTTAAAATAAAATCATTCACACCAGAAGTGTTAGTTGAAGGTGTAACATTGACTCGGACATTTCCTGCCACAATGGTCAATTCTTTTGCCATATTCGGTATATCCAAGGAATAGAAGTTTGTTACACCTTCCTGGACACAAAAAGTTCCAATGTTATTCTTGCAGGTCAGAACATTTTCCATCGCTGGCTTCTTCACCATAGCTTCCAAAGCATTATATTTATACACATCAGATGCTGCGCAAGAAAGTGGATAGACCGTACTGTTACAGAATTCCCCCCTCATCATTGAATTTGTGCATGCTTCCACACTTATATTAGCACTGAAAGAATATGCTGGACCTCTGCTAATCTGCAGAGACGGAGAAGTAAATGTTCCTCTCTATGCATTCAAAGTTTTTTGTGATGAGAATAATATTCGGATAGTGAACCATACCATCTTTGATTGTGTCCTCGTAGGTCCAATCCCATTGAAAAGACCAATGTACCAAGCACCTGGAGATATCTGAACGATAATTCTTATGTTTATTTTCTATGATAAGATAAGTAAAATCACTTGTGAACTAATCCTTCCCCCCGCCAGTAACACGGGAATTTTAATGTTAAGGCAGATAATAGGAATAGCTATGTAATTATAAGCCTTAAAGGAAAGAAGACATTGAGCTTGAAGCCATAATACCAATATAAGAAAACAAAGATATTGCTGAAAGTAAAAAGGACCGATAACAAAACCTGTTCATTTGTCAATCTCATAGTGATATTTTTCTGCATAGGAAAGCACTGCTCAACATCAAGTCCATTTATACCTAAAGAAAAGAGTGGGGAAAAAAGGTAATGGGTCGGCGAAATGCATTAAACAACATCATGACATTCTATCATATAAGGCATGCAAATCGATGATGAAAACAAAATAAACACATAGTAATAGGTCAAAAGAAGAAGAACCTCCAACAAAAATTATGGTGCTACTCAAACTTCAATTTTAAAAAACAATTTACCTGAGACAGCTGAACCTTTCAGAGATGTGTTCAATGAATCCGGCAGAGGAGGGCTTCCATCTCTGAAGCATATAATTGGTAATGAGCTTTGTGGAACCCTATCAACTCTTCCAACATCCTGAAAAACACAATAAGGAATATAAGATTTTTATCAGAACTAAACCATTTGCATTACTACCTCATGCCACACCGAGAGTAGAAAACAAGAAACAAAATCAAAATAGAGCTATAGATATATATATTATATATATATACATACTTACAAGGTCTACATCTGAGTCCAATGCTATGGACACTGCAGAAAATGATGGTGGAATATCAACTGCAACATAAGAAGAGAAAAGAAAAAGAAAATGTTTAGCTTCATCCATAAGTCAAACATTGACTTCATTCTAATATCCCTATAACAAAAATTGAATTGACTAAACAATAGAAAAGAATTCAGTACTTAGATATAAACAGTACACAACATTATAAGAAGTGTCAATGGTATCAATCTATAGATACATAAGCAAGGGAAGTACTTTTCAAGCATTGGCAACTTGGCAAGTGAAAGAAAGAGGCATTAAATGATGCAGCAGAATAACTCAGAAATCAACTACCACAAAATTACAGAGAACTACAGCTACAAGTAGTCAAGGCATAATTCAATCCATAACATTCATAAGATTTACAATAATATCCTTCAAGTCATGGCTACTCTATCCATTCAAGAAGGCTAAAAGGTGAACGAATGCACGAGGCTCCCATCTGGTGAGGTCTGGGAGGGTAGATATAAGCAATCTTACACATACAGAGCTATACAAGAAAGCTATTGCCAGCAAAATGTTGTCAAACAGAGCTTTTAACCCAGAATGATCAAAACAAAACACTCATAAGATCAACACTATTTATAAAGTTCTGAATTTCCCTTAAAAAAGCTTAATTTTTCACCTTAAACCTTGTCATGGAGAGAAAACATAACAATTCCACAATCATTCCAAAACGTCATTTTTTAAATCAATCAACTACCCAATACTCTAGAACCCAATACCAATTTGAATACTAGGAACTATTCACTAACTAAGCAACATAAAAAGAAAAATGAAACAAAAAAGGTGGGGAGAAAGATAGAAGATAAACAATTATCACAGAAATTCAGCAACAAAAATTCAATTTTGACCAGACCCATCAAACTTAACACTGGATTGTGCTTCATGAGGAACATACAAAAGAACAAAACTTTACAAGAAATGAAGAAAAGGGTCAGAGGCAAATGGGTCAAAAACCTCTGATATAGCGCAAATCAAAGGGTCTGAGAGTGGTTTGAGGGTAGCTGAAGCTAGAAACAGTGAAGAAGCTCTCATCAGATATGGCTCCAAGTGGTGAATCAGTTGCAGAGCAGAGGGAACAAGAAAAGAGTAGCAACAAAGCACTGAGAAGAATCAGATTGAGATGACACCAAAGAATCGAATTGAAAGACATGTTTTTTTTTTTTTTGTGATTCCGAGGTGGAATTCTCAGACCATGGAATTGCAGACAAGAGAAGATGAATAACAAAAAAATAGGGTAAGTAAATATACATTAGTCAATTAAGTTGAATTGAATTGAATTAAATAATAAAAACTTTGTCGACTTAAATAATAGCTAGTTTGGCTTCAAATTTATTATTACTAGAATAATGTTAAATGAAGAGAGAAAAAATATATTAGAATTTTATCAAAGAAAAAAAGAATTTTTCAAAAAAAAAAACAAGTATTAAATAAAATAGAAAATACAATCTACTTACATTCATAATTATATAAAGATCAATAAGTATATCTTTTTATCTTAAAAATTAAGTATTTTTTTTAGATTAATATGCCATATTATATATAATAATAATAATAATAATAATAATACTATGTGTACACTATAAAATTAGTCATCATATATAATAATTCAACTTTTAAAAAATTATTAATTTAATTTTTAAAATTAAATTAATGTACAATATTAAAAATTAAATTAATAATTTTTAAAAGTTAAATTATTATATATAATAATTAACTGTGACTGATTTTATAATATAATTTGTCAATATATTTTTATCAGCAATGTATAAATTATTGTAAACATGAAATATTATGTATTTATCATACTTTAATAGCAAATAAAATATTTGAAAATTACTGTAATTATGATTTTCCTTGATTAAGACATACTAGAAAAGCAAATAAATGATATAAAAACCTAAATTTTGGTGAGTCGTTTTGTGATTTCTTTTGTTGCCTATTTTTCATTTTTATTTGATATAAGCGATACTATATAACATTATTTTTTGGGACTTGTCAATTGTTTTTTATTTGACTTGACTAGTGTATATTAAAATAGAAAAATATAATTTAAATTTAAATGATTATTACAAATCAATTAAAACCATTACCTTCATAAGGAAAAGAAAGAACGCAGACAAAGTTGAATTATTGGTATACCCAACTACACTATTCTAATAAAAATTGGAATACTAAAAACAACATATATAGAGAATAATTTCATCAAAGATCATAGATATCAATAAATAATTTAGGTCATCTTCTTATGTGAATTGTATAAAATTTCTATATTTACTATTTTATTATTAATATTTTTTAGTAAGCAAAAGTATATGTATTAATTATTATAGTTGAATTGAGAGATTAATTGGAAAATGGTTGGTTAAAAGTTTTACATCGAACTTTTCTTTATTAATAATTTATAATAATAATAATAATAAGAATAATAATAAAAGGAAGATTATTCTAAGACAAGATACGGTTAAATAAGTAGCTAGAATCATTAAAGTTAATAAAGATGATTTATATGTATATATAGCTACTGTATATAGTAGGAATAAAAAGATTTTCTTTTGAATGAATAAAAGGAAAGTTAACAAATATTTAATCTTCAATAATCCTTTTATTCAAGTAATAGAAAGCAAACTATATTAAGTACAAAATATCTTCATGATATCGAATTATTAGTTAACTTGGTATTTAATAATGACAGTGCTCAAATATGAAATAAAGTATACACTATATTATTAATCTAACAATTTTTTATTACCATTATTATTTTTTAAATGAATTAAGACACATTATAATATTCAGATACATTGAAATAAATAATAATAATGTAATAAAGCAATAATACTTCTAGATTTAGTGTCTTAAAAACTAAGAAAACTCGTGTCTTTGAAAAGGAAGGTACTATGTCCAATGTAAACACCAAAAAGTTTTTTTTTTCAATTTAAAGAAAGAGAAAAAGAGAAAGTTATAAGTTTAATCATATATAGTAACGTAATGTAATCACGCAATATGTGTGACGTAAGTTGCGGGTTGTTTGGCTTTCCCACCAAAACGAGTTTTTTATGTTGTTCTTGTAATGTTCACCGCTAACCATTCACGTGTACCATTCCCACCATCTTTTTTTTAAGATAATTCTTAAAAAGAGATTTCTAATTTCTATAATATTATATATATATATATATATATATATTTTAGACAACTTTATTGGTATTTCAAGATATTAATATCCTATTAAATTTACCGGTTCATCATGAGTTTGATAAATATAATTATTTTAAATTAATGAAACATGTAATAAGTTTATAGTCACAAATTAACTAAAAATATGAGTTTAATTTTGATGCATTGATACTGTAAAGATATTTTACATTGTCGTTCAATTAAAATATTCTATTTGTATGACTTTTAGGGGGCGTTTGGCACATTACCATGGAAGATTACCGGTAATCTAGATTACCTTGTAGATAGATTACCTCCAATTAAATTACCGGTAATCCACATTACCTTGTTTGGTATATACAAATAACATTACTGGTAATCCACATTAGCTCGTTTGGTATATTAAAAAGATTACAAGGTAATGTAGGTATATTACTATAATACCCTCTAAATAATTATAAAATGAATTAATCAAATATAATTATATTATATATATTATTAAAAAACCTTTTAAAATACACATAAAATTAATTAATCAAATATAATTATATTTTAAAATTAATATCAATATTTTCAGTTTTGACATTAATATAATTATTTAATAAAAATTAAAATTTATTAAAATAATTATAATATTCTTGCAAAGAGTACAACATAGAAAAAGTAAATATAATGCAATAAGTTAAAAAAAAATCAACAAGAAATATTCTTGCAGTAGCAGCTGGGCGGTGCTCCGGGAAGGCTGGGTGCGGTGCTCCGGGAAGGTTGGGCGCGGTGCTCTAGGAAGGCTTGGCGCGGACGCGGTGCTGGGAAGGTTTGGCGTAGGCGAGGTCGCGCGCAGCAGCAGCAGGGCGGCGCGCAGCAACAACAGTAGGGCGGCGCACCAGGGTGCGGTGGTTAAAGGGGAAGACACAGTGGGTGGTTGATGAATTAGGATTTGTGTTACAGTAGTGTGTTAGAAAATTATAAAATTAAGAATAGTAGTGTAGTTTGTTAGAAGGATAATCGTGTAATAAAATAAATTAGAAGATTACCTGTGGGTGGTAATCCAGATTGTCACCTGATAAGGGGGTAATCCACATTACCACTTTGGAGGTAATGTGGATTACCGGGTAATCCACATTACCTCTATCTTTGTCAAAACAAACGAATCAATATGGATTACCAGGTAATTTAATTGCAAGATTACCGGTAATCTATCCAGATTACCTGATACCAAACGCCCCCTTAAGGTAGTGAGAGAGAGAAAATACGATCAAAGCTAACGTGGTAGCACATAATTGGATGATTGTGTAAAAAAATTTATAGCGAATAAAAGTTAAATTCAAAAAGTATTAATACTCTTAAATTTTATCAAGTAACTTTTATAGATGATTTTTGATAGATCCAAACACTAATTAATAATTATAGTGGGGTGGATGGACTTGGACGATTTTATTTATGAATATTCTTGTTTTTAATAATCTCTTATAATTAAAATAGTATAAACTAACCTCTCACATACAATATATGAAAATATGATAAATTGATTATTGATAAATATATGAATAGGATAAACTAATCATTTAAAATATGCTAAAATTTATTTATTTGTTCTATACTTATAATTTTGAGAGATTAAAAAAGATATTAATTTTCTTTATTCTAGGTTTTTTAACGATTGATTTAGAGGGATTTTTATTTAATTTTTTGCTTCTAATATGTTACATGATCAAGTTGGATTGAGGCTTGATTGATGAAAGAAACACTCCTTGGGCTGAGATTTTTCTGTATAATAAAAATTGCATAGATGACATATTTGTATAGTTTATAGATTATTATAATAAAATTTTAACTTGTTATTAAACATTTTTTTAGGTAAATATAGGGTATTAAGAAAATATTTTTATTTATTTTAAACATGTTAGTTGCACAAAACTTTTTTAATTTATATTAATAAATAATATATTTACTTCATTTTATTAATGGATAGTCGTTAAACACAGTACAAGTACAAGAAGTAGGGCCAAGGAACAGAACAGTGTCGGAGTTTGATGTTTCTTGATTATGCGATGTCGTTTTAGCTCACTTTTGTACTTTGGCAAAAAGAATAAAAAAAGTCTCAATTTTCATTAAGATTCATATATAATTAAGTTAACAATCATTTTTTTATACACATGAGAACGTATCATTCGCTAATTAATAGTTTTTATATCGTTGGTAATAGCATATGTATAACAGTTACACATCCAACTAGTATCCAACGTGTTCTATGTATCATACGTAACGTGTAATATACGTAATATTTGTTGCGTATGACACACATTACGTATGACACATAGCACACGTTATATACTAGTTAAATGTATATAATTTAAAGTAAATAAACATATTAACAAGTACATAAAATTCACCACTAACTCTAATTCTACTAATAACCTTTATTGAGATTAATTTTTTCATCCTCATGCATTATTGGGAACTTAAGAGAATTTGTTTTACACTGCCTCAGAGTACTCTGTCACAAGGTTGATATATATATATGATCCCAATGGTGATATATATTTTTCTTCTTTTTATTTCTGTTAAAATGTCTTAAAATAGATGCATTTGTTTGGTTATTCTTCTTCTTACATTTGGAATTTGGGATGGGAGATTATAGAATTGAAACTTTTCTTCCAACATGATGTTACTATTTTGTGCACATGTATGTAGGAATGTGACACCACCGAAGACATTATGAGTGGTTCTCATTGTATTATGCTAACATAATTTGGTTTCATCTTAAGTAAGTACATATGGAAAAAGGGTCTTTCTAGATTAGTTAATAATTTATAAATAATAATTATCGTACAACAGAAATACATCAAACTAGTATCAATATATGTTATATATAATATGGAATGTACTATATGTACGTGTATTATATATATAACACGCATTCTATATTATTATGTACAGTACATATTGGATACTAATTTGACGTATTTCTGATGTACTGCTAACATTATTGAACCAAAAACATCATTGGTCCTCTCAATTTACTCAAGTAATATATTGTCATAACTCATTAATGTCTTACAATTGAAGTTGTTCTCCTATTTATACTTGATCTGAATTCTTCTAATAAAACGCTAGTATTCATTCAAAAAATAATAACATTGCCTTAACTTCAAAATGAATATTTTATTTAGACACAAAAAGTGGGTGTCTCAATATGATACCCCTCATTCTTTACATGTATCCCATTATTACATTATTAGGAAGATGTTCTTTAAGATTTTTTCTTCTTGATCTCAATCTACTTCCTTTAGTATATTTTCTTTATCTCCATTATTACATTATTACATGTATCCATTGCCTTTTTTTGATCTCATGACATGAATTTTTTGGATATCGTAGAAATTGAAAGTTATATATTTTAAAATGTGAGATTTCATAATTTTTTTTGAATACATTACAAAATAAAGATTATAGCTTTTAAAATATTGAATGACATGAATTTTTCACATATTGTAGAAATTGAAGGCTATATACTTTAAAATGTGAGATTTCACAATTTTTGTTGTTGTATTAGTATAAAATTAAGACTATAGGCTTTAAAATAGTGAATTACATTTTAGATAAAGTAGAAATTGAAGACTATATACTTTAAAATGTAAGATTACACAATTTTTTTGAAATACTATAAAATAAAGATTATAGCCTTTAAAATATTGAATGATATGAATTTTTCACATACTGTAGAAATTGAAGGCTATATACTTTAAAACGTGAGATTTTTCACAATTTTTTTGTTGTATTATAAAATAAAAATTATAGACTTTAAAATAGTAAATTACATTAATTTTTTATATAAAGTAGAAATTGAAGGCTATATACTTTAAAATGTGAGATTTTACTATTTTTTTTATACACTATAAAATAAAGACTATAGTCTTTAAAATATTGAATGACATGAATTTTTCATATATTGTAAAAACTGAAGACTATATACTTCAAAATGTGAGATTTCACAATTTTTTTTATTGTATTATAAAAAAAAGACTATATGCTTTAAAATATTGAACCACGTGAATATTTACATATAGTAAAAATTGAAGACTATATAGTTTAAAATGTGAGATTTCACCAAATTTTTTTTGGATACTATAAAATAGTTTATAAAGACTATAACCTTTAAAAAAGATTATATACTTTAAAATGTAAGATTTTACTTACAAACGGTGACTGATTATGTGGTATACATGTAGTACTACTCTTATTAAATATAACGCAAATTCTACTTAAATATTGATAAGATCTCCTCAAATAGTACTAATATAGCTCATTACATTATCTTATATGTCTTGATTAAAGAGTTAGTTAAAATATAAAGAAAAACAATAATATTTTGAGGTAGGTACCAGAAATACCCTTGGCACGTAATAAAGGAGAGGAAGGCCATAAAAACGAAGTACCTTTCAAAAAATGCTGCGCCATGTGGCCCACATTATATTTATGCATGCATATAACTGCCAATTTTTAAAAGTCCAATCCTCCATTTCTGGATAAAGCTCTCAATTATTTATTAAACCACCAAAATCAAATACCAAATAAATAAACTTCAAATAAATAAATAAATAAATTATCCATCCTAATTTATCAATCCTCCCTTTCATTTCAAACATTTTGACTCACACCTTTTTCACGGTCCACCTCCTTCAAATTCCACAAAAAAACAAAACCCAAAAAATAAAAAATAAAAAATAAAAAAATAAAAAAGAAAAAAAAAGTTTCTATCCTTCTATAGTCATCTTCTTAACCTAAGCCACGAGGCAACAATACACACATCATCATCACACAAACCAAAAGGGCAAAAAATATTATTTTATCACTTGTAATTTATTCCCACTTTATTCATGTCATAATAATAATAATAGTTCACTACTTTAAGATACTAAAATAATTATATATTAAAAAAAAACTAAAATTAGCATTCATTATATAACCCTAAAATATCCAAATAGGGTGACCCTAACAACATAACACAAAAAACATGAAAATCCAACCCCAAAATATTAATAATAAGAAAAAGTTACGATAATAAAGAACCCCAACCCTTGGATTTTACAACAACAACATATATAGTACCCTTTTTCTTCACATAAGGGATTTCAAAGACCTTGCTTTCACTGGCTTCCTCATTCTCTTGTTCTTCCCATAATCATCATCATAATCATCTTCTTCGTCATCATCATCAACCAAGTCCAAATCATACTCCAATTCTTCCTCATTCTCCTCTATAATAGTACTATTATTATTACTATTATCACAAGGATGAACTATTGTTTTTGTTGTTGTTGTGATATCTGATCTTTGCAATGCTGATAAATTCTCGACTCCATTGTTCTTGCTAACTTCTTTTCCACTTCTGTCACCTCTTCTCTTAGTGCTCCAAGTGGGCCCAAAACCAGAATAATAGTAGAATTCATACGGATTGGTTGATGAACTCGTTCCTGCTGCCGGCTTTTTCAAGCCGACAGCACGAGTTCTGTTAGCGCTAGCGCGGCTGGCAGGGGGGGCAACTGCTACTAGCTTCTTGTTATAACTGCCGCCGCCGTTGTTGGCAGTTGTAACAACCTTAGCTGATGATCCCTTCGCATTGTCGTCATCAACTAGCTCCATCATAGCAATTGCTGCCACGTCTTCAAGCTTGGATTGTTCGTTATCAATGTCCATCATGGACGCGACGCTGATTCAGAGCAGTTCAATAACAGAGCACAAACCCAAAAAAAAAAAAAGATAATAAAACAAAAAAGCAAACTTTTTTTCAAACCCTAATGGAATATATACATGAGGAAAGGGAATTAAATAATAAATACGTTACCTTTCAACAGGTCCAATGGAATCGGTATTTGCTGCTGCAGTAGCAGTAGGAGTGAAGCTGCTATCATCATATTCGAACTGTGAGGAGAAAAAAAGTGAAAAACAGAGCCAAATGTGAGAGTACCCATTAAACCTAATTGAGTTATTATCGAAGGAAAAGGGAACATGTAGAAAAATTAGGGGTCTGCGAGAGAGAGAAGAAGAAGAAGAAGCGTACCCAAAAGAAAAAAACCCTAAAAAAAGGTTCTTTTTTTATGTGGGTATTTGAATAGATAGATCTGAGAGGGGAGAAGAGAGGAACCTGATAGAATGAAGAGTGAGAGTGAAAGGGGATCAAATCCCATGGAGATTGGTTGAGCTGACATATGTGAGCGTGAAAGGTTGCATCTTCAGAGGAAGAAGATGAAGTTGAACAGAGCTTCAAGTTCTTGCGGATCCTCATATGGCAGAAAAGAAGAAGAAGAAGAAGAAGAAATGAACGAGACAGAGAGAAGAGAGAGAAGAGAGAGAAGAGAGGAAGAAAGTTTTTTTTTTTTTTGGGAGGATGAAATGAAATGTAAGAAAGGAAAATGGAAATGGGGGAAGGGAAGGAATGGGAATTTTAATTTATATGTGTCATTTTATTTATTTATTTTGGGAGTTTTATTTATTTATTTATTTTGTGATTTATTTATTTTTATTTATTTTGTGGGGTTGCAGTGTGTGTTTGGTGCGATTGCTGGTTGCTGCTGCTGCTGCTTCCTCAAAAGCTCTGTGCTGTTATAGAGAGAGCAGAGAGGGTTGGATTAGTGAGAGAGTTAAAGTGGCCCTTTTTTGGTGTTTGGTTATATAATAATAATAATAATTATTATTATTATTATTAATTTTGTTTTCTTTTTGGGTCTTTTTCTTTCTTTCTCTTTGTTTTAGCAAATGTCAGTCAGTTTCTTTTCTTCTCACTCTCAACTTGATAACCATATAACTTTCTATCATTATTATTATTTGCAATAAGGAAATAGCTAACAATTGTCCTTAAACAGAAAATTTTTACTTTTTATACTTTATTATTTGTACTATTCTTAACAAGTAAAGCGTAGAGCACTTATCTAAAATTCTTATGATAATATCAACAATTTTATTTAAATAGTAATTTTGGTGTGTTTGTACTCCTTTTATTACTAGTAAAATTGATAAGTACCTACACTCTTGTATAATAATAATAAGATTATATATATATATATATATTATATGGTAAATAATATGGTAATTATAATTTTCATCTCACTTAGCATATCATATCTACGGATGATAAATTGGATTTAGATGCTAAATAACATTTTTGTAAAATTGATTTAAAGACTAAATTAAAATATCTTATGAATGTAAGCAAAATCTGTTATTAATCATAAAATAATCTCTTAAAATATCCTTAGTAGACACCCAATATTAAAACCAGGCACAATTTGTTTAACCCCTTGCTTCCACTCATATTATTAATACCTTCTTGGTTCATTATTATCTAGCTACACACATGACATCTCATATTGAATAGTAATAAATAAAAGCAGGACTTTGTATCACTCAACAATAACTATATATTTACATATTATTTAAAAAAACAATATTATGAATTTAAATTTTTTGAATTCTCTATATTGCCCTTAGGAATTCTCTAATTACCCAATAATATATCCACCAAACAATTTATGGCTGCGTCCCACACCATTTGTCCAAAAGGTACCCTTGCCACGTCACAATCTTAGTTGTCCAAACCCAAAAAAAAAGGCACAAAAATATTCAAATAAATAAATAAATGAAACTGAAGAAATGATAATAATGTCAGAAAAAGACCACAGAAAAACCCTATGCTATGCATTAATGGTATCTAGGTTCAACTTGAAGAAGCATAATACTTGTGTTTTTCTATATATCAAAAATAAAATAAAAATACTTGTGTTTTTCTCGTTTCTATACCCAATAACATACCGAAAAGTTGGGACACAAATAATTAAGTCTTGCTTTATAAAATGTTTTGACAAATGTATATATTAATATTTTTAGATAGATAAAATAAACTAGATTATGTTAGAGATTTTTTTTTCGGTATTCCTATAAAGTTCAAAGATACCGTATTTAACTATTTATGAATTAATTTATAATTGAAAATTTTCCACACGTTCATTGTATTAAATTTATAATTAAATTGCATTCGTTATATTCTTAAGATATATAAAAAAACACAAAATTGTATCAGACTACAGTTACATGTAAGTTATTATTATTATTATTATTATTATAGGTGGTTTTAATTTTCATTTTGAACGTAATAAAAAAAGGTAAAAGTGAAAATTATTATAAAATAGAGGTAATAATACATTTTATTACAATCTCTGGTTTTTTAACTCTTCCATTCAAAGATTCTTCATAATAGTATACATACAGTTTTTCATCTCTCATCTTTCATTTACTTTTTGTATGGCTTTTCTTTTTCTTTTTTCCTTTTTGTTTTATTATTGGGTTTTGGAATTTAATTAAAACTGCCAGCTGAATTTATTGGTGCCCCAATAATGAAAAAACCAAAGTGAAAGGAATTTGCATACAACCTCTCTTGGCATGTCTAGTGGTAGGAATCTAATAACCACAATTACAAAGGTATAGTCTTTTTTATAATTTTAATACTTAAATAAAGTTATAACTTATAATCACATAATGTCATAATAATGTATCAAAATTATTAAACTCTATTTTCTCACCTTTAAATAGGTGTTAGTATTTTTTTAATGACTTTTTATAAATGATTTAACTGTTATGCATCAATAATATAAAATATGACCAATCGTGGTTTGATCGTGTGGAAGTTAGTCAGGTCTCAAGCTCCTCAATTATTCAAAGGACGATGGATCAAATCCTGAAATTGACATGATTGGAAGAAGAGTACTATTTATAGTTTCATTCTCGAAGTGGTATGTACACTTGTCCACCATTATTTTATAAAAAAAAATAATATATTCAAGGCAATGGAAGAAGAAGGCATTATGTAATTAATACATGTTTCATGTTGCAATTCATCAAACCCTAGCAATAGCAATTGGAAAAGGACACAAATATCCTACTACTTCATAACCTATCATACAAAACAAAATGTACAACAATTCAACAATAAAGATAAAGATAACTAAATAATTGACTATTTTTAATTATACATATAATATTTTTCTCATGTAAAAATGATATGTTAAAATTTTATGTTAACATAATATAACAACTTCCATTTCATGTTTAAGTTTATATGTATTTTCAAATTTTCTTGTCTCCTCTCCTTATGAACTCTCTAGCTAGCTAAACATGGCATGTAAAGGAAAAACAGGGTTTTGTCCTCTGTTTCTTTCATTTTGATGAGAATATTTCTATGCACAAGTCATAAGACATGATTTCTGACTTTCCGTTCTTCTTTCAATTGGGGAAACCTAATAATATTGATGAAGAAATCCACAAAATATAGGTACACTTTTTTGTTTTATTTCCCCTATGTATTTTCTTGAACCAGAAATGTTCTATAGACAACATGAAACACTACTATTTTTAGCATCATAAGAAGATAGTGGCAAAATGAAACTTTGCACATAAACATGAAAAACTATGAATGAGGGTTTGAACAAAAGACATGGCTGAAAAATGAGACAAAAGAATGGAAGTTTTGAACCTATAGGGTATTTTCAGTTTGCTAGATTAAAAACAAAAATGCTATTAGTATATATAATAGTATCATTCACTCGTTTCTCCACCTCATAAAGTGTTGACAATTTTGACAAATATGTTAATCCGGTAATAGTATATGTACAACAATTATACATCCAACTAATATCCAACGTGTGCTATATATCATATGTAATATGTGTCATACGTAACAAATATTAATTAAGTGTATTTCTGTTGTACAATAAACATTTTCTTATATTAATCAGTTGCTAACATATTTGCCAAAATTATCAACTTTTTATTCGGTAGGAAAAAGGGTGGATGGTACTAATATATGTACCAATAGCACCATCCATTAAAAATAAACCAAAATAGAAAAAAGAAGGAAAATCATTGTGGAGGCTTAAACAAATAAAGAAATAAACCCAAACAAGGAAATTAGGTATATATATAGTTGTCAATTGCTATTGGCAGAGTCCTCCTCAATCTTGAACTTGGTTTGCAAATATAATAATTAACATTGATTTTTTATTTTATTTTTATTATTTTTTGTCCTATGTGTTTTCAACTTTTCATAATGCAGGTGCATCAAAGTGAAGCTAGTGATCTAAAACTTTGTTCTCATGCAACTGAAAAGTGAAAAACACTAAAACTTTGTTCAGATCAGAGTGTGTGTGTTTGTGTATATCCAGTTCTACTTTTCCTTATAAGGGACAAGGAATTTATCATAAGTGGCTAGCTATTTCAGACAAAGTACATAAATATGACACCCTTTTGTACTATTAGATATAGAACAATTGCAAAATGATTATATGTATATATTATTTCTTTGGTTTAAAAACTTATGGTTAGATTCCAACCATATTGGTCAAAGACATTAACAACAATGCAATTATATATGCAGGGATTCTTGAATCCATGTAAGTTGTAATGTGTGATTGTGAAATTTAATTTGCTAAAATTCTTATAATATGCGCAGTAATATTTGTTGTATATCGAAAAATACATCCAATGAGTAGCCAACATGTGTTATATGCTGTATGTAATGTGTGTTATATGTAATGTGTTATACACTTATACTTATAGCACACATTACATACAACATATATCACACGTTAAATATTTGATAAATATATTTTTGATGTACAAGAAGTATTATTTTAATATGCATATGTGGTTAAAAGATAAATAAAGAACTCATGGTGTATTTGATTATGGAGTAAAATAAAATGAAATATTTTATCGATATTATTGAAATTCATGGTTTCAATCTTAAATAATCAAAGATAAATAGAGATAATGAGGAGTGAAATGTGTACTTAATTGAAGGATGAATATTATAAATGAGTAACCTATATATAAATACGAATATACATTTATTATTAAATTACTACAATACCCCTGTTGTATTTAAAATTATACATGAAACTCTTCTATATTTTTTATATCATTTTCACCTCAACCAATCATATTCATACCCTAGGATTCAAATCTTCATTTCCATTTTTTTGGGTGTCTCCTTCTTTGTCTTTAATTTCTAACTAAATTTTGTCAAGTTTAAAATCATGGGTAGTTTGTAATAATTGGTTTGAGAAATCAAAAGATTTTGAGTGATGTCATATAAATAATGTATTGTAAGAAACAAAACAAATTTATGAGTGAAAGACAAGGAAATGGGACAAAAATCTTCAATGTGCACTTCCTGCTAGTAGTCAATGAAGTCATGAAAATTGTGTAAAAGGGTTGGAACCACATAGTATCAACATTGGAATGATATCTGGCTGATTACTAGGGGAAAGAAAATGGAATTACTAAACATAGATTTATAAGAAAATGAAGAAATAAAATATACTAAGAGTGTGTTTGGTATATTGAAGGGTAAATATAGACGTAAAATTTATTTAAATAAACTTTATGTGTTATTTTACACATAAAACTCATTCAACTATATTTTATTTTATTTTATTTTTATCAACCAATCAAAACATACCCTAATAGTGATAATATAAGTACTAATACTAGTTGGATGTATTTCTGTTGTACGATAAATATTATTGCTTACTTAAAACATTAAACTATATCAATTCGACCGTTTAATTTACATGGTATGATCTTAATAGTCAACCACACTAAATTCAAGAGAAAAAAAATCACACATGAAATCTATATTGTTAAATACTCAACAATTTCTCTCTTAAGGAGGTCCATGGTTGTGAAAAGGAGCTAGCATGGGTCTGATGCTAATTTTATTTTTTTATTTTTTAAAATTGTTATTGGGTTAAAGTTCTTGGATAATTTGAAAATTTAATAAATTCGATAAATTGTGAATGTATATTGATTTTGTTGGTAGTGTTATGGGCATCTAGATTGGTGGTGGTTTATTATTTTTTTGGGGCCAAAGATATATGGGTCAATATTTTGCATTTTGGAATAAGAAAAATTAACAAAGCCCATATTTTATGTTCCATTTATATATCGATTCATTCCTCCTAGCTAGTATTTAATTGATTAGTCGTAAGGTTTTGAGGCTTTAATAATAATAAATAGAGTTAATTACTTCATTACATTTGAAGAGATTTTTCAAAGTAATAAAATGGTATTAGAATATGAATTCTGAAAAATTTATAATCATTCATTTCGATTTAGATAATAATATTTAAAATTTATATTAAAAATATGAAATTGATGAGTGTTTGTGGATATTCTTGAAATATACACTAAGGCTGAGTTTGTACTGTGGCTTTTGAAAAGTTTTTGAAAAGCTGCTGATCTCTTTGAGCTCTCAAAAAGCTGCTTTTAGAGAGCCATTATAGTACCATTTGGTAAAATTATACAAAAATTGCTCTCAATAAGTGGAAGTTATCATTATAATGTTTGGTAAAATAGTGTAAAGTGGCTCTCAAGATATTAAATAACCATAATAGACATAATATTAAAAGATATTGTGTAAATGAGAGTCATTTATGTATTTTCATTTTCAGAGAGTTAAAACTGGCTCTGAAAAGCTATTCTTGATGGCTCCCAAGAGCACCCTCTACTCTCAAAAGCTAGGAGCAAAAGCAATCCAACTTTTTGATTTATCAAACGCAAAATAGGAGCTCCAGCTTTTTGAGAGCAAGAGCACCCCAACAAAAATCTAAATGTGTCCAAGTAATATACAAAAAATTTTCTTTCATTCAAACTCATCATCAATTCCTTTTTATTAGTCAGAGCATTGATAACGGCTAGTAGTAACTAATTGTTTCGAGATGGTAGTTCTCTCATAAAAGGTAAATTTTTGGCAATAAAACTCTCTTTATGTGTATTATCAGGAATCAAATATCTAATTAGATGCTTAAAAAACCTCAATTAGCTACTAATTGTGCTAAGTATTGTGGTTCAAACTCATCAATTTGACATAAGGTACTATATTTGGAAGAATTCTAATTAACATTAGTATCTAGAACACGTTAAATCCACAATTTGAACTTTGTCTACCTCATTAAAACAAGTGTAGATATTCTACAATACCTATATATATATATATATATATATATATATATATATATAATATTATCATATATTAAGTATAATGTTCAACTTTGGACAAGTTGTGAGCATGTTTTGGCCTGTTTAGTCAACAATCAACAACGAACTATATCTATATGTGTGGCTGAGATTAACAAAATCTGAAATTTAATTTATTTAAATTATTGACACTACTCAGTTTTAGGGGTTTACAAAATGTTATAAAATCATTGTTATGGGTTTTTATCCACCAACTTAAGATTTCAAGATAGATGATGATTTTTTCAACATTTTAATGAAAGGCTTATTAAATTTTCTTTTGGTTGTCCATGGTGTCTAGAGCTTCGTCCCCGATCGCGTACCTGGGAATGGCAGGTGAGGCTCTTAGCAAAAATTTTTTCCGTCCACAAGGCTCGAACCCGAGATCTTGCTTAAGGGACAACAAACCGCTTACCACTTGTGTCAATCCTTGTTGGTTTATTAATTTATTTATTTACGCTTATGATTTGGTTTCTTATGGGCCATTTCCACTATGAGCCGTCATCATTTTTGTAAAAGTGTTACTATTAAATTTGCATAATAAAAAAATAGTCATAATTAGTTAAAAGTTGGACCACAATTATTCATCATTAAAAATTAATTTTTTAAATAATTTTTTTTTGTCAAAAAATTATCAAATGAATTAATTGACTTATTTAACTGTATTTTATTGTTCATAAAATATTATTATTTTTTAATTAACACAAAAATTGTCACACCAACTTAATTTAATTTGGATACAAAATTTATTTGTTTATTATCACTTTTATTGAGTCATCATAAATTAAAGAGCCCAAATTACTAATCCGTTCAGACTCATCAATATAAGTCTATTTGATCATAAATAATGTAAAAAATTATCCACTAATAAATAGTACTTTTCTTTTTTCCGAAAAAATAATTGCTTTGTCAATAATAATGTTTTAATAATCGTACAAGTAAGATACAATTCTCAAATCATTTTTCCTACCCCCTAAGAACATTAAAAAAAAAAGTAAGAGTGATGTCATTCGAACTTAAAGCAATAATATTTAAATCAAACGATAAAGTGAAGATAGAATTATTCAATTAATAATGCCTTTGCAATATGCCAAAAGGTAAATCTCAATATATATTAATTATTCAAAATCTACACTACACTACACAATCATTGAAGAACACTCATTTTTTTTCCTTAGAGAAATTATGCTTCAAAAATAATTTAGATTCTCTATTATTATTTATCAATTAATTAATCATAGTCATAATCCTACACAAACTTTTCCACACCAATATAATAAGAAGAAGAGTAAATTATGCAAAAATCGAAAATTCAATTTTAACTTTGTAAAACTATTAAATTAAATGCCATTCCTTCTACTTCAAGGTAGTACTCATAATAATAACCTATATAACTTAAATATATACATAGTCAATAATGAAAAGAAAAAAAACACTTTCTACAATAAGTTATTAAAATATGGATTTAATTTTTATCCACTGACAGTATATCATTTTTTTACACGGTCATCCAATCATGTGCTACTACATCATGATTGTATTTTCTCTCTCACACTACCTGAAAGGTCATATATATAAACGAAACATTTTGAATGGATGACAGTGTAAAAGTATTTTACAGGCCAATACATAAAAAATAAACTCTTAATTAAATATAACATAAAAAATAAAGTAATTAAGAAAATGTTGAAAGTGCATTCTTCAATAAATTCCTTCATCAATTATTCTTGGTTTGGTTATGTACATTTCATGATTCCATAAACCCCACCACTGAAACAAACCGAACAAAGAAAGATAAAACTAAAAAATAAATAAATAGAAAATAAAACTCTATCTTCACGGCTTCATCAATCAAATCTACTAAAATTTGGCCTATTCGATCCAAGCTTGGTTAGATTGGCTTATTCTCTCTATTCATAGATTCTATTTTTAAAAAAAACTTTACTTTCCAACATCAAATCATAAAAAATATTCGAAAATAAATTACACATAAAATTACCAACAATAATGCTTCTTGTACACTAAAATGCTGCCACCATCAGCCACAATAATAAATGTATATGGTTTATCACTAATATTTTTGTGGGCCCACCTTAAAAAATTGTTGGTGGCTAAAAGCGGCTGAAAAATGATGTACATGTAGCATTGTTGAATTACCAAACATATGATTAGTGTAAAATGTAAATATGCAAGTTAGTAAGTACAATAGAATTGATATCAACGAGAACGTGCACAAGTAGTAAGCGGTGATTTGTTGTTTCTTAAGCAAGGTCTCAGATTTGTGAGTCTTGTTGAAGGAAAAAATCATCGCTGAGAATCTCACCTGTCATTCTCAGGTACGCGATCCGGAGCGATGGATTAGCGGGACAAAGTTCCGGACACCGTGAGAAAAAAAAAAGTAGAGTAGAATTGGATCACTTTCAATGATCATCCACATAAATATTTTTAAATTACATTTTTTTTTTACTTCATGAACATTACATCTATATTTAAATAAAGTAATAGAAAATAAAATATTTATTGAGTTTAATTTTGACGCACTAACCGTGTAAAATACTTTTACATTATCGTCCAATTAGAATATTTCGTTTGTATGACTTTTCAGATAGTGAAAAAGAAAAAAATACAATCATAACTGACGATGTAGTACATAATTGGATGATTATGTAAAAAAATTTTACACAATAAATAAAAATTAAATTCATATTCATTAATATAGAGTTAAAAAATGTTTGTACAAATAAGATTACTCGAATATAATGCTTAAAAGTTAAAAGCATCGTACAATTCTTTTTTTTTTATTAATTTTCTTAGATGGAAGTGTAGTCCAAGTAATAGTCATTAACACCAGAAGCAGCCCACAACCGTTGATTATACTCATCAATCATATCATCAGGAACAAAAGGAGTCCTACAAAGAGGACACGTCTTCTGATCATGATCCATCCAACGGTCCACACACCCCCGGTGGAATATGTGCCTGCAGTTCCTCAACCACCGGATCTCCTCCTCCCCGCTAATCTCCGACAGGCACACCGCGCAGCTCCCTCCGTCGCCGGAAACCTCGATCTCTCCGAACTTCACGACGGGGAGGAATTCGCGGATGAGGATGGCGGAGAGCGACGGCGCACGGTTCGGGTCGAGTCGGGTCGGGTTTGGATCGGGCCACGAAACGGCGTCGTTGGTGTCGAGGAGGAGGAATTCGGCGAGTCCGAGGAGGCGGAAGAGGCGGAATACGAGGTTTCGGAGGAGGCTGAGGAAGGTTAGCGCGTGGAGGAATAGGTTCGGGAAGAACACCTCCGTGTAACCCACCGGAAAACCCATAGAAAATAATTTATGATGAAAATATAAAATAAATTAAGAAAAAAATGGAGTTTGGATTTTTTTTTCTATTTTTTTATGTGTGTGTTTTTTTTTTTTTTTTTTTTTTAAGTTTTGGAGAGAGAGGAAGTGTGTGTGTGGGAGAGAAGGTTCTGTTTGGGAGAGTGAGTGTGGAATTTATAGTGGTGGGTGAGGGGGATCGTGATAGTATTACATGGCTGTCACCAAGGGAATGGTGAAGGTAAAGGGCTAATTGAAGATGATGAGGCAAAGTGAGTTAGGCATAATTGTGTGTGGTTTCCTTTTTCTTTGAATTGGTAAGATTAAAATATAAGAAATATTACGTGTACAGATGATACTGTATTATAAAAATAAAAAATTGTATTGAGAAGTATAAATGTTGAGTTATGTCAGTATAAAAATTGTTATTATTTTAATATAAGAGTTTGAATAAAATATTAAATTATATCATAGTTGAATTGAATAACTGATTTAATATTAAATTTAGTGTACATAAATTATTTACTTAAAATATGAATGTCAATATGATTTTATCTCTTAAAATTTAGAATTTTGCTAATGAGTACTCAAGATATTTTAAAAATAAAATTTTGAAGTTTTTCAATTTATTGAATGTATTAAATATCTTAATTTTTTTTTTTTACTTTTGAAGATTAAAAAAGTACTCTTAGAATACTCATTATTGTCAAAACCCTAAAATTTATCATATTGGTTAAATGCCAGCATCTTATCTTTAGAAGGTTCTTGGGAAGTACTAATCATATTGAACCATGAAGTTTATTATGATTTTAAATATAAAATAGTTGTGGTTAATGGTTATAACTTTATATCAAGATAAGTTTGATTCAACAAGAACTATTAAAGTAAAGTCATATATATGTTGGAATTCACATGGAGGAAAGATTGTTGATTCTATGTATATCCATATATAATGAATTATATTTTAGTGTCACTTTGTTCATATTTAAAATATAAATACCGATAAGTTATACAAAAATCAGTTGATGGAGGATTATTATAGTTTAATTAGTGGTTTTGACTTCCTATTCATTTTGGACAAGATTGCATGCATCCAATAGAGTAGTGGATATATATTATTTTGTGTATTAGCACAAGTTGATTAGAGTTTAATAGAAGATGATTGCGTAATACCTACTCTGCCTTCATCAAATTTATTTATCAATTAAGAGGTAATAGAGGTTCCACGTGCTTTAATTAGAGATAGCTAGTGAAGAATTAGTGAGTTCCTAATCATCATCAACTTACTGATAATATAAGTATATAATTATCCATCTTAATATAATCATAATTCATAATATTGACTTTTTTAAATGAATTAACACCATATCCTTTGATCCTTCTGTTCAAGAACTGTGTGCTATAGAAAAGGCTCCAAAACCTAAATAGAAGTTGTTGCCAACATTAAACAATATCTTGTGAACTAGTCATTTCACTTACCAAACTTTACTTCACTCACATTAACTTTAAATGGCCATAGCAAGTGTAATGAAAGTGTTTCACTTTAATTAACAAAGAAAAAGGGGTGGCGGGGTTAAAAATAGAGAAATAATAGACGTACATCATATTTTTATCCATCAAGCATCCATCAGATATTATTTCAATTGGAGGTTGAGAGATATGTGTAAGTTTTTTGGTTTTTATTTAAAATTGTGGGCCCAAAATAGCATAATATGATTGATGGATGATTGATGGATGGTTGATGGATCTATATATTGATGTACATGTAGTACTATTGGTTAAAAATCACACTAGTCAGTTATTATGCATAATTAAAGGGTCATTGTTACAACAGAGAAAAATCATAAAACAAAGGGGACATAATTTCCATGTCAACAATGCTACATGTACACCATTTTTCAGCCACTTTCAGCCACCAACAACTTTTTAAGGTGAGGCTCACAAAAATATTAGTGATAAACCATATGCATTTATCATGGGTGACTGATGATAACAACATTTTAGTGTACAAAAAGCATTGTTGTTTCCATGCATATATATATATATATATATAGTTGTAATGACATTGAAACTTGGCCTACCTCCCTGTATAATATAATGTTCATCAAATGTCCTCTAAAATAGTGGCATTAGCACTATCTTGACAATGTGAAGAAAATAAAAAGCAAGATAAAAAGTGGGATTAGTACTAACCTAAAAACCACAAACAAATTAAAGGAATAGAATTGGTGTGGCTCCAATTTTAGCAATGTTGGACAAGAAAAAATATTAGCTTAGGTATATCTAGAGGAAGAGATTGTTTTGATATGCACCATTCATTGCATGATACGTAATTCAAAATGTTAACTATAGTGGGAAGAGAAGGGAATAAATTTCAAATAAGGGGATAAAATAATTGATATGTCATGCAATGAATGATGCAAAATAAAAAAAATTTCTTACTCTTAGTGCACCTAATAATTTTTCGTGGGACAATATAATGTCATCACTCACTTATGTTATATATATAGCACATTTAATACGTACTTTACAAAAACACATAATCACCTATCTTAATTTGTAATATTTGAAAATGCTATGAAAAATTAGAATAAGTAATTATAGATGTAAAATATATATTAAATATGCTTTAGAAACATATAAGAAATGATGGTTAAAGAAAAAGGGAATGAAGAGGGCCATAAGAGTAGGTCAGTGGGGGAAGGGAGAAGAGACATAGGACAAAATATGGAGCGTCGGTGATGCAAACCCTGGCCAACCAACACAACATCATGGATGAGTTAGGAGGCCATCATCTTTTGATTTGAACAAATGAAGAAAATTTTAAAAATTTCAAAAAAATTAATGGAAGTGGTGGGATGAAGTTAAATAATTAAAGTGGGGTGGGATCATATAATACAATGAAGAAACATAAAAATAAAAAGGAAGACATAACTGGTAAGCGACTTGTTATCCTTAAATAAAAGTCTCGAATTCGAGTCTTGTAAATAAAAAAGATCTTTGCTGAGAGTCTCATCTGTCATTTCTGAGCATGTGATCCGAGATGACGGATTAATCAGAACAAAATTTTGAATACAGTGAGAAAAAAAGAAAAAGGAGAGATAGATAGAATTTATATCTAACATTTGGGGACTTGATTGGAATGCCAAATTTTGGGTGTGCCTGGCCAAGCCAAGACACTAATGACCCAAGTGTCAGCACCAATCATATTCATACATAGAATAATTAAGGCTAAAGGGATAGGCAAATTCGACCTACAACCTCTACATTATCTATTAATAATTTTCATAATTTTTAAGTGTCATTAGTCTAAACATTTGTGAAATTTGATAACTCATACAATCTTTTTCTCTATTTAAAAGATTTTCTTAAAAATTATTTAAATTTAAGATATTATTACACTAATCTTTCTTGTATCGCATATATAAAGACATACATACACGTGCATGTGAATAAATAAAAAGAAGGGTGATGCTAAATGAACCATACAAAACCAGCACAACCAGACAATAAATGAAATTTTGGGCCATAATTACTCAGCCTATTACAATTTCAATGATTATTTGAGCCAAAATCAAAGTTAAAATAGGCCCACTGACTGTATGAGCTGGTTTTTCATTGTCCACTTAACATTATTGTAAAAAGAAATATGGTTGAAATAAATTTTACTAAATCTTAAAAGATGTTAGTATATTTTGTCCTGCTTCTATAATGATGATTTTTTAAATAATTGAGTTTCATGTATAATTTTATATAAAGAAATTCAACCATAGAAACTTTATCTCAATTTTTACCTTCTAAATCTAACCAAATAGACACTAATTCTCAAAATTTAATTAGCTTCTGAAAATTATGTGAGCTAAGATAAATATAATATAGCTAGTATATTTTTTTTTCCACTTTCTAATACATCATGTATGTATGTCTACCAAGATCGCGAAACATAAAAAGATATATGATTAATTAATTAAATTGAAAATTGATTGAATTGACAAGTTATAAATTGAAGGTCATCGATATTGATTATCAGAAAAAGTGGATGTGAGGTCGTATTTTCAGCCATAAGAGTACTATACAACACTATGCAACAGAAACATATATGTACCAAAAGGAAATAAAGTAGGGTGGGGGACATAAGAATATTTGTTCACAAATAAATTAAAGGAGATTTTTTTTTTTCATGACCGACCGAGGTATCCATTGTCGATCATGACTAATAATTTTTCATTGGCTTGTAGGCACTTCGAAGGGTGGGACGACTGACCCAAAATTTTAAAGTTTTTCTATATCCAAGGCGATGATTGAACTCTCGACACTTGATTACGGGAGAATGAGCCCCTACCGCTCAACCAAACTCCCAGTTAATTAAAGGAGATTTTATTATATATATATATTGGTGAACCAAAGAGGTGAAAATGATGTATGTTAATGTGCTACCAAGTACGTACACATCTAGAAGTGTAATGTAACATGCATAAATATCTTTGATTAATTAATGTTGAAGAAAATATTATCGTATAAGTTTATTATTAGCTCATCTGATAGACTTTTTACTTATGATCATTGTGAATTGATTTCGATTATTAGTTGTTTTTTATTTCTATTAGTGAAAGATGTGTAAATATTCAATAAGTTTAGAGATATGTTATGTTCTTATAAATATAATTTTATTTGATTAATTAATTGTCAGAAGAAATTAATTGATTCACTTGATCGACTTTTTGTTCATGTACTATTATAACTTGAATTCAATTATCATATTTTTTCTTTTAGTAGGTAATATTTAGGCACTTATTATTAGTGAGGCAGAAATATATATTCAGAACTTAAATTGAAATGGACTATTAGTTGGACATATTTCTTTTATACGATAAATATATTATTGATGAGATTCTTACCGTTTAAGAGATTAAAAGACAAGAAATCAACTATATCCAAGAATTATATTGCATCCCTAATGTGGAGCTAAATGAGAAGCTTTTGATATAAAGTCAAGATTTGAAAGGGGTTTTTCCCTACTTTATGTCATATATATGTGATTTATTTGAAAAGGGGCTAATATAATGCTCAATAATAATAACAACATGAATATTAATTAATTAATCAATATATATAAATCAAATTAAAGGGACCCAAAGAATGAACAAGATGTTTGATCTATGTCTCCCATTCTCACTTCTCATATATCAAGCATGCACACCCACATGCTCTCATGTTATTATCTTATCTCTTCTAAGAAGTGGGTTACTTCATCTTTGACCGTTGATTTGGATCTTTCTAAACACTACTCTGTTTTGATATGGCCCTCATAATCAATAATGTTAAATATATAATAAAAACCAGTCAATAGACTTATTTTAACTTTGGTTTTAATCTAAATAATCATTGAGATTATAATGAGTTAAGTAATTATGATCCAAAATCTTATTTATTAACTGATTTAACTGATTTTTTATTGTTCATTTAGTATTACCCAATATTATATGCTTAGGCTCTTTTATTTTATGATCTCTCTCCTCTTTTCATTCTCCTATGATTATCATTGCTTTCCACAATGTGATTTCTGATTTGGACACATGCATGCTTATGTTTCACATCCATTCATTTTTTTTTTTCAAAAAGTTTAATTATGTGGGTTTTGGTCGACAAACCCATTAGGTCGAGGTATGTTCTTCTTTCATGAGATATGTTTTTCCTAATCTAAATTTTTATATATTGAAAAAAAAATTATCTACTAAAATTTGGGAAGTGTGACTAAATAGTTTGTGCTTATTTTCTTTTAATTAAATGTTAAGGATTCAATTCTTGTCTGACATAAAAAGACTTTAAAACTTGGACCGAGGTTTCTATAAGTGAGTGAGAGATTAGTTATGTGGATATATAGTACTCAAACATGTTTCTTTGTGATATTCATTTCGTACTTTTAAATCTTCATATCTATTCATTTTAAATTATCTAATTGTATCCAATACATATATCAGGGAAAAGAAATGTGTAGGTAAAAAAATTGAATGCTTGTTCTAGAGTCTAATTGGGTTTAGCTTAGATTTTGATTTGGGCTTATTGTGCCATTAAATGAGAATCCATAAAAAAAAACCATTATTCTAAAACATTTAATCTTCTGAAAAAAAAAAAAGAACAAAATACTGAATCTTAGTGATAATTTTGCAAAAGATTCATATATAAACCATAAGCCATTCTTTGAATGTAAAGCAAATATATTGTATATCGACTAGTGTACAATTTAAAAAAGATGAGAGAAAAATGACCAATCAATTATTGCTTTTGGAAGTTATGAAAGAATACAGATATATATTGAC
The DNA here is from genome assembly GCA_013621005.1 of Aeschynomene evenia. Classification (NCBI taxonomy): domain Eukaryota; kingdom Viridiplantae; phylum Streptophyta; class Magnoliopsida; order Fabales; family Fabaceae; genus Aeschynomene; species Aeschynomene evenia. The sequence goes on along the minus strand of CM024264.1, from coordinate 1,972,284 downwards.
ATAGCTCTCACTACTATCACATGCTATGCTTCATGTACTGTTCGTACAACTGTTAATATAATGTCATACATAATTAATGTTTTCCATTTAATTTAATTTTTTTGGTTCCCCACCTGACTATGATTGGAGATAATATTGGTATACACAATTGACAATGAATGGGCATCAAAATTCAAAATAATGAAAATGAAAGCTTGATTGATTCCATTGCTTTTATATATATTTGTTTTCTTTATTAGTTGTTCAAAATAATTTAATTGTAATACTGATATTGATATTGTAAATATTGTTTACATATTCAATCAATCATATATTATTTTTATATTAGTTTTTTCCACGCACTACTTAAAAAATCTTACAATTAGAGCATTCTGATTAGATAAATATATAAAATATTTTTTCAAATGTCAATGTCAGTATATTAAAATTAAACTCAATTCAAATTTTAAAGAATGAAGGTTAGTTGTGCCTTAGCTTGGATAATATTATTAAGGAAAAACCAATAACAGTTAAAATTCTGTTTTAGAAAACATAATAACAAACATATAGAACCAATCGTTATCTTTTTTCTAAAATAGAATTTTGATTATTACTGGACTTTCCCTTAATAAATATGATTTTATGAGTTTTGTTACTTGTACACAAAAACTTCCCATTGTCCATCTTTGTACTCAATTTTTGTGTGTCTTATTGAGAATCAAGATATTAAACACTAATGAATAAAATTATAAAACCCTTCTCATTCATATATGATATTTGCAATTGTATAAAGATAAAGAAACCAATAATTGCTCACGAAATGATTTGCTCTTATTCAAGTTAACACAATTTCATCAATGCTAGTGACACCATTAGCTCCTATTACAGATTTTGAACACAAATGTATTAATTGTTGTATTGTAGCATTTTATAAAATACAGTATGAGTAAAATCACCAGCTAAAGCTTATGGACTCAAAGTGCAGATTTTCAACTAAACCAGATGAGCAAATGGATGCAACCTCATGCCTCAATTTCTTAGGCCCTGAAGCAAGAACTCCTACACTTGACCCTTTTATTCCAGATAGCAGTTCTGCCAAAAATTCAAAAAGAAATATATCTATGAGTTATTCCACTTAATTGATGAGTCTCAACTCCATATTTTATATAGTAAAATAAATGAGTAAAACCCTCGAATAATCGTCGAAATATTGCTGAAATCAATTTAGTCCTTCAAAAATTAAAGTTTATTTTAAGGTCGTCCGAAAAAAAGAGTGGTCCAGTGTATGAGTCTTCCACCAGGTGGGGTCTGGGGAGGTCATAGCATGTACGTAGTCTTGCCTCTGTTTTACGAATAGACTGCTTTCAGGATTTAAATCCGTAATCTCCAGGTCATAAGACAACAACCTTACCGTTATGTCGAGACTGACCCTTTTATGGTAATTCGAAAAATTGAAAATAATGTTAATCTTTTGATGACCGAATTGATACCCTACAACTCTTTTTAGGGCCGACTTGAGGTTTTACTCTGAAACAAATGAAAGCATAAAACTTACTTCTTATGTCAGGTCTAACACCATAGTGAACATTGGTAACATGAGCAAGTAACTGGCATGGAACACTTTCCACATCTCTATCTGAATTGTAAATCATTGAATTTGGTGACAATGTTGGTGGTGATGGCCCTTCTAAGTTCTGAACCTGTTTTGCTTCTCTAGCACTCACTTTCTTGTTCCAAAGAAAAGCTGAACTAGCAACAATGGCTATGGACACACAAATCACTAGCATGTTAAGGAAAGACTTCAAAGAAGATGAGAAAATCCTGTTTGAGTTATGGTCTATAGGGAAAATGTAGTAATTGGTAATGATTCCAATCAATACAAGGAAGATTATGAAAGAACATGAGATTATAGCACCAAGCCAGAGCCAATTGTTCTGTCCTAAGATAGCATAAATTGGTGTGTCATTTGGATCAGGCTTGAAAATTGCTGTTATAAGGTTATTAGTTGAGGTATCTGGTTTGAATTCTTTGTCTCTTGTGATGTATGCTTCAATTTGTAGCTCAAGATTGGAAATGTCAGATATTGTGCCTGAGATTGGGAGGATAAGGTCTAGCATTGAGAGGTATGAAGTGTTCTTGAATGCAGCAATTAGGACAATTTTTGGTGTTATGGATTTGAATGTTTTGGTAATGTGTATTATGTCCCTAATGATTGAGATAAAAGGTGTGATTCCACTTCCTCCACTCACCATTACAAGAGTGTCATGCCTGGTGAGACAATTAAAAGAAAAAAATAAGTAAACAAGTTTCAATCAAATATAAAGAATATTACTGTATATACAATGAAAAAACAATTAAAACAGTCAATATATTATGCATAATATGTATTATGTAAAATGCACAACATATATTACATGTTATACACAATATATGTGATATATGTTGTATACAATATGTCATATGTGGTATGCGTAATATATAGTATACATTGTGCATATTAGATATTATATGTTGTGCACAGTCTATTAGCTGTTTTGGCTGATTTTTTATTGTGCATCAAGATTTTTCCAAATATAAATATTGGAAGATTAATTCTTCTGTACAGAGATCAATTTGAACATTTTCATGAATTTTTACGGACATATCAATTTAAACATTTCATGAGTTTTCTTCTAAGATGCATTACCTTAGATAATTGGTTGATGCAGGACCATAAGGGCCTTCAACAGATACACCAAGCCTAGATATTGTTGAAGGAGTTGAAAGCATCTGATAGAGCTTCATGGACCAAGTTCCTTCACTTTTGATAACAACACTTAGCTTTTCAGGCTCCAATTTACTGCTAGAAGTAATGGTAAATGGATGCCATTGCAGCTTGGATATACTTGGTATATTTATGAACATTACACTTGTTGGATTATAAGTTAAACCTGCCCAAATAATTTTAAAGAACAATTTTAATTTAGTCCTTAATTATTAGTCATCTGCAATTTTTTAGCCCCTAAACTTTATAGATATGTAAATTGATTCTGAACTTTTCTAAATATGCTATCTGACTTCTAATAATTTTTTACTTATGTGACATTCTTGTTAACAATAGATGAAAATATTAACAGGCAATTTGCATATTTAAGAAAGCTCTAGAACTACATTATTTTAAAATCTATTCTTTTTTTTTTTTGGTAGAAAAAGTTTAAATTAGGAAAGACACACTTTTATGCAGGGTTAAGACATACCACCAACCTCGAGGCACACTCCTATACAAGGTTAGAGCTAGACATGGGAACAACCTAGGCCAGGCTAGGCTTTATCCTTAGCAGGCCAAGCCTGTATCATCAAAATTAGACCTGAGCCTGACCTGTGGCCTGCTATAGACTACTTACTAAGCCTGAGCCTGGTCTTTTCATAAGCCTGGCCTGGCTTGAAGCCTGTTAGAAAGCCTTTTAATTATGAAAAATGTGAAACATGTCACATATTAATTAGTCTAATACAGTCCACAGGCTAACAGACCGAACAGACCTATGCCTATAAACAAAATAAATCAAGACAACCACTAATAAACTCATAAATTAACAGGCCTAGGCCAGCTTGACAGGCTTTATAGGCTTTTTAAAAAGCTTAGGCCTGACCTGTTAAAGATAATAGGCTTTTAAATAGGCCTGGGTCTCACATTTTTTAAAATCAGGCCAGACCAGGCCAGGCCGACCACAGACCAGGCCGAAGGCCCCTGATAGGCCGCCTGACCTATTCCCATCCCTAGTTAGAGCATATCTCAAGATTCGAACCTAAGTCAAGCGTGTAATGAAGGCTGAATCAAGTGTGACAACTCTTATCAACACATTTTTAAAATTTATGATCTAAAGTGCATATGAAAGAGACTAAAGTGCAATTTTCTCTAATTTAAAATCCAAAACAAAAAAGTAAGTAAATAATTAATCACTTTGTAGATTATTATTACCATGATTCTTGGAGAAATTAAGTTCTATGGTTTCACAGGGCAAGATACGAGCAGAGACCAATCGAACATGGTTTTTGGATTGAAGGAACCTTAGAAAACGATCAACCAAGAAGAGGTAGAAACCAGGGAGCATGATGCATGAAAAGGAAAATCCAACATGAAATATGAAGAACACTATGAACATTATGTAAAGGTAGTGAGTGTAGAAGAATATCTCAAAGTCTTTTCTTCTGATTTTTGGTATTGTTGCAACCCAAAGTAATAAACCAGATACCAATGATATCTCTCCAGCTAGATTTGATATTCCTACTTTGTCCCATTTCAGCATCTGCAATTAATTAATTAATGAAACAATTAACAATGCTATTATTATAAGATTATAACATTAATTAGCCATATATATGAATAAACATGTATAAAATAACATGTTCATGAAGCAATGTTGGACTTTTCTCACACTTGAATTTCCAACACAAAGTTCAATTAAGAATTGTTAATTAAGTAATTAACCTGAGAGATTTGATTGGTAGCAATCCAAAGAATGAGGTAGGACAAGCCATGAGCAGTGAAGAGGCACATGACCATATGACCAACCCAAATATGGTATTTGATGGAACCCTCCGAGGTGAGTCCAAGCATTGGCAGCACCGATGAGCCACGTGCCACAGGGAAAAATAGGAATGCCAAGCACGTGTTCCCAACCACACCCAACCATAATGCTGCACTATCAAGTCTCTCTTCCCATCTACACCAAAATTCACAATTTATATCATAATGTTTGCACTTTCTAGTTATTTAATTAATTAATTGCATGATGATGCCGAAAATAAAATAATAATTTTTTGTGAGATTCTTAAGTGTAATGAGAGTAAAAGATTCATTTAATTTGTATCATTTATATTTTAACGTAACATCTATTTTATATTAATATTTGAAACTTAATTAATTCATTCGTTCTCTACTATAATTGATCGATTTGATTTGATTAAGTCATATAATAAGATTGTGTTTGTTTTTATTGACTCTGTTGACAAATTCATTAGTCATTGTAGTTATTATTGACGCTGCGAGTGGAGACACTGAAGTCACAATTTTATGTTTAATAAAATCTCTGACAGACAGAGTCATAATGTCCACAAAAAAGAAGATGATGAAGATAGAGAGGGAGCCAATTATCCAAACAAAAATTAGATTATGAAAGATTCGACAATTAAAGAGTAATCATAAATTATTAAGGATAAAAAGAGGTAAAATTATTATAAAACTGCCTTATGACTTCGTGATCCACTAATAAAGTGAACAAAAGTTAAGTAAATTTGTTTATTGAGTAGTATCTCTCTAAATTATGACTCTAAAATCAAATAGTGAGCAGAATTACTATTTCACTAACTCTATAACTCTATTAATGTCAGTGAAAATAAATGTAACGTAATTGATGTAAAATAAATGGATATTTTAACTCAGAATGCATGTAACAAAATTTTAAAATTCTTACAGTTTAACGCCATCTTGAGCTGCAGATTGAGGTGTGATTTTGAGAAAGCTATTGCGCAAATAATTAGCAAAGGACCAAACAAGAAGTGCAATGAACATTAACAAAAATGCCAATTCTGTCCCTGACACAATTCCAAGAGGTCCTTTTACCAACACAGGACGCTTCCATATGCTTATTTCCTCACGTTTCTTATCATTACAGCTGCAAAAAGATTAAAAAAAAATCTTATAGTAAAAATAATTTATCAGAAATGGAATTTGCTTTTCATTTTAGATAAGCAGAAATAATCCAAAAAAGGAAAAATAAATTCTTCCTGGGAATTTCAGGTGAAATTAAGCTCGATTTTTTTTTCTATATTTGTTTGGATAAACTAATTATTATAATCTTCTCTAAATATACTATTTAAGGAAAATTAGTATTATTTTTTATTAGAAAGGTTGGTGTAATCTTTAGTAGATGTCATTATTCTATATAATTTTATAAACTCAATAATCTCTTGGACAAATTTTATAAATAGAGGAATGAAGTAAATTTGATTAATTAGATATTAGGATATTAATATAATTTACCCTTAAAAAATATGTATATAGAAAAAAAATATTTGACTGAATCTGAAATTTTGTAACAAAATTAGGTAGTTCTGACTACTATTTGATACAAAATATAAGGTTTAATTAAACTAATAAAAATAGTCTAATTTTGAATTTACATGTATGTATACTAAAATCCAACTAATGTATGTATTTGAATGACTTTCTATAAAGTAGGTAATAAGAGATTCAACTCTCATGTTTAATATCCTAATATTATATGATATTTACATAATTGGAAACTGAGTAAAAAGAAATTATTATTTAGTGGAATAAAATAAAATATTGATACCTTTCCAAGTTAGAATGATTATTATTAGACTTTTTGAGTATGTGAAGGTAGACACATCCCAGAGAAGCCATGAACAACACTGGAAAAGTGTAAATTAGAAGTGTTGTACCTGAAATTAGAACAAGATCATATAGTGCTATAATTATTATTGAATTAAAAAAATAATAAAGAATAATGAAATTATTATGCATAATTATTGAATTTAAAAAAAAAAGAGACCTTGTGAACCAAAATAAGTAGAAGTGCTAGCCTTTTTTCTGAGTTGAAGAAGCCATTTTTGTCTATATGTATTTGTTGGCATCATGATCCAAATGAAAATCCAACCCAGAAGAATAACCAGAAAAAGAATCCTAATTGCATGAAGAATAATTCTATATTTTCCTTGAGGTGATTTTTTCACCATTTCTTCAGCCATTTTTTTTTATAAATAAAAAGTATTTTTTTCCCCTCAATCTTGGTCTTAGCTAGGTCTACAAAAGGGACAAAAAGTAGGGTATGTTTGGTGGAAAGAAGTGGAAGAAATTCCAATGAGGAGAATCTGAGTGAAAAGTAAGTATTTATATAGTTCAAGAACTAATTAATAATAATAATAATAATAATAATAATAATAATAATAATAATAATAATAATAATAATAAGAGCATTTTTCATCACAGTAAGTGGCTCAAATCGTGTGGTTTCATAATACAGTTGACCAAAGATTTTTTCCTTAGCTTACAAATAAAAAAAGAAAAAGAAACAGAAAAGAATAAATGATTTTGAATAACTTGCTTGGACTTTTTAATTTTAAATAATGATTTTGAATGCTGGAGAATATTGATATGTCATTAATATTTTTAGTCTTATTCCTCATTTTAGCTATATGTATTTAGATATTATTATGTCTATATACTTAATATTTTTTTATCAGATCAATTTTGTTTTGAAATTTTTTTAACTACAAAACAAAATACTATTTTTAAGTACAAAACAAACTCATAGGATTTCTGCGTTAAATTGAGTACTCAGAGACCATAAATAATTCAATATTATAGTGAAATAGTTCATATATATATTAAATTTAACACTCGGTCAGTTATTCAATTCAATTCTAATACAATTTAACATTTATAACTATTAAATCTAATTTATATAATTTAACATTATATTTAAATTTTTATATTGAAATAATAACAATTTTATAATGACACAATTCAACATTTACACATATTCAATCTAACTTTTAATGTAGTTAATTTAGTATCAATTTTAATCTGCGTGCAGCGATGCAGCGATGCTCATCTATATATATATATCAAATCTAATTTGAGTGCTAGTGCATGATGCATGCTCGTGCCTCTGAATGAAACTTTACTTGGAAACTTAAAGTATGTTGGCGTGTGCTTGAGTATTACATTAAAAATGGAAAAGGAAAAGATTGAAGAATATTCATATAATATTTTTATCAAGAGTTTTATTTTATCTATCTTTTATCAATTTTGGAATTCACTAATTATAATAAAAAATGTATCAATTCCTTTTTAGGCTAAAACACCTAAATGGACAGAGAGAAAGTTAAATTCTCATATACACCGATTGAAAATAAAACACAAAAATACACTTACAGCAAACCGGAACGGGGTGTTCCATTTCACGTAATGCATAAACCGGAACGGGTGTTCCGGATTATGCGCATATACATTGCATAAAGCGGAACACCCCGTTCCGGTTTATGTTTTATAAAAAAAAATCGATTGATATAATTGAGTTGTTTTACGTATTATTCATGTATAAATCGTTAATATAAATAATAAATAACATAAAATAAATACTATAATCTATAAAATATTGAGTAACATTAATTTTTCAGATATAATAGAAATTAAAGACTATATATTTTAAAGTATGAGATTTAACTATTTTTAAATAAATTATAAAATAAAGACTATAGTCCCAATATATACTAATATATACATATATACTAGTATACTAACATTGCACGACGTTTGGACCGTCACATAAGTAATCAAATATCATATTATTTCTAATTAATTTTGAAATATACTTTAAAATATGAGATTTAACTATTTTTAAATAGATTATAAATAAAAATTGTAGTTTCTAAAATATTGAATCACATGTTTTTTTTATATTGTAAAAATTGAAGGCTATATATAATTTAAAATCTGAGATTTTCATTTTTTTTGTTGTATTATAAAATAAAGACTATAGATTTAGAATATTGAAGTACATGAAATTTTCACATATAGTATAATAAATGTTAAATGTATAATAAAAAATTCTAAAATACTTGTACATTATTCAACCACATGATTGGATTTTAGTATATGTCCACTTTCTCAATCAATGGTGAAAATGAGTTTGTACAAATATTTTATAAGTTCTTATTGTATACCAATTATTTTGCTAAATTTTTTTTTTCAAAGATAAAAAAGATAACTTAAAAATATTTTTATGATTTTTCTAGGGAGTATTTTCTTACTAAAAAGTTGACATGTAAAAAAATGGACATATCTTGTTTGGATGAAAAATATTTTGAATTAAGATATTCAATTAAGAAAATACGGAATATATACGGATAATTATGAATGAGTTAGTGGTCAAAAAGCTCAATTAGTTTTTATTGAAATTTTAGATTGTTGAATTATATTTATCTCTCTTAAATTTCACCACTATACATCTATATTCAAAATTTTATAATGTTTATTATTTATGAATTTTATACAGAATTATTTTATTAAATTATTTTAAAATATATTTATCCAATATATATTATATAAATAGTTTAATTTTAATGTATTAACAATATTAAATATTTTACATTGTCAACCAATCATAAATATTATTTTAGAAAATTTTTTAATTAGTGAATAGTTGAGTTAAATTTTTTTGATAAGTTGTTAACACATGATTGGATATCAATATATACTCACAGTACATTACAATTGAACTCATATATGAATTTCAAATAATATGGTATATAGCCTTAATTTTATAATCTAAATTTCGTATATATTGGGACTAATAGTTAAATATCATACTTTAAAGTATAGTCTTTAATTTCTATTATATCTGAAAAATTAATGTTACTCAATATTTTATAGATTATAGTATTTATTTTATGTTATTCATTATTTATATTAACGATTTATACGTGAATAATACGTAAAACAATTCAATTTTATATAAATCGATTTTTTTTTATAAAACATAAACCGGAACGGGGTGTTCCGGTTTATGCAATGTATATGCGCATAAACCGGAACAGGGTGTTCCGGTTTATGCATTGGGTGTTCCGGTTTATGCATTACGTAAAACGGAACACCCCGTTCCGGTTTACTGTAAGTGTATTTTTGCGTTTTATTTTCAATCGGTGTATATGAGAATTTAACTTTCCATTTAGGTGTTTTAGCCTGCCTTTTTAAGCATTATTATTGAGATGTGTAATATTAGTCTATTACTCTTTTAGTTACTTAACAAATGTAACCTTAAACAGATTTTTTATTTTTAAAATGGAGTATCTTATTTCGTGAAGCATATAAACACTAGCCATTTTAATTTTTTTCCTGTATCATTTTACTGAAATTTAATAAAGGATGAATCAAAAATTCAAAATGATGGTTCTAAAAATAATTGAAGTGTGCACCAAATAGAAGAATGTGGATATATAAGACAATCTTTTAGAATTCCAAATGTTGGTCCCAAATTATAATTAATAAAGTTCAAAACGGTTTTAATTTTTTCATAAATAACAAAATACTCAATTTCGTTAATCACAAAATTACAATGATAATGAGAGGTATAGATTACTACTTGACTTTAATTAATACCACATATAAGAATTCTTTTATGTCATAGGGTATCCATCACCTATTAAAGAAGATAATATTATTATTGAAACTGTTTATCGCACAACAGAAATACGTCCAACTAGTATTCAACGTGTGTTATACATAATATGAAATGTGTGTTATACGTATAACACATATTCCATATTATGTATAGCACACTTGTTGGATACTAGTTGAATATATTTTTGTTATACGATCAATATTATAATTATTGAAATTTAAAGTTGCTTATCAAAACCCTTTATTATTAGTTAAGGAAGAAAAATACTCTTTTACCACGTCTTATCTAGTGTTTAAGAATTTTATAGGTTTTAATAAACAAGTGGTTATAAAATTCTTATCATGACAAATTTAAGCATGAATATGATATGTATAACAATTGCTTAACTACTAGAGAGAATCACCCTAGATTCTTTGATTCCTTCTTATTTTATCTTTTAGTGTAATAAAAATATTTATTATATATTTTATCTTAATATTCCACGTAATTAAATAAACCGTTGACTAAAACTATTTTCTTGTATAGGATAGTCAATTCAATCAGATGATGAAATATGTACCCAAAAATATGATGATCACATATTAAAACGGCATGCTTTATGCTAAAAGTAAAATATAATCATACTATAAATCATCAATTTGTGAGAAGCCAATTATCCCTTTAATTTTCAATTATTTTAAATCTAGTCTAATAACAACAATAATAATAATAATATGATATGTTTTTTGAACATGTTAAGCATCGCAATTTTATTTGGCCAAATCTTATTCTAAATTTAAACAATTTCAAGTTGCTAATTAATTCCTTTTTCTTTTGCCTCACAAATAATTAATGCCTCTAATCTTATTCTCAAAGACGACTTATTTAAGAGGGCCATGAACCATGCCTTTAATTTGTTGCTTTTTTTTTGGATCCTATATATAGTTTCTTATTCTTACTTTAATACATCAATCATATATCTGACTTCACCTACATTCCAAGAATAAAGTTTGTATATACATGTGCCTATTAAGTAGTCGATTTTTTTTTTTTTTTAATTAACCCAAGTTAGTAATATTATTTATTTAAATTGCACTTTTAAAATTGATATATATTTATCTACCAAATTAAATGTATTTAGAGATGATTATTTTTATTATTTATTTATTTTTATTTTTTAGTTTTTTTAGAACTAAAAAAGTAATTACTTAAATGAGTGTGAACGTACACAAAAATATAGCTACTTCTTGGAATCCCATTTATATAATAATAACAATAATAAATAATAATTATATAGAGATACCTAAAAAAGTAGTGAAATTTCACATTTTAAAGTATATATCCTTTAATTTCTAGTATATGTGAAAAATTCATGTGATTGAATATTTTATATGCTATATTCTTTATTTTACAACACAACCATAAAAATTATGAAATTTCACATTGTAAAGCATATTGCCTTCAATTTGTACTAAATATAAAAAATTCATGTAATTCAATATTATAAAGCCTATAGGCTTTATTTTATAATACAACCAAAAAAATTGTGAAATAATCTCACATTTTAAGGTATATAGCCTTCAGTTTCTACTATATATAAAAAATTAATGTAATTCAATATTTTTAAAGCCAATAGTCTTTATTTTATATTGTATAAAAAATTAAGTGAAATCTCACATCTTAAAATATATAGTCTTCAATTTCTACTAAATATTAAAAAATTATATAATTCAATATTTTAAAGGTTATAATATTTATTTTATATAGAACCAAAAAAATTGTAAAATCTCACATTTTAAACTATATAACCTTCAATTTCTACTATATGTAAAAAACTCATGTGATTCAATATTTTTAAAGGCTATAGTCTTTATTTTATAGTGTTTCCAAAAAAATAATAAAATCTCACATTTTAAAGAATATAGCTTTCAATTTCTACTTAATGTAAAAAAAATCATGTATGGAGTTCAATATTTTAAAAGCTATAGTATTTATTTTATAATAAAACCAAAAAAATTGCGAAATCTTACATTTTAAAGTATATAGCATGAAACTTCTACTATATTTGAATGTGATTCAATATTTTAAAGGCTATAATTATTATTATTTTATAACAGAACAAAAAAAATGTAAAATCTCATATTTTAAAGTATATAACCTTTAATTTCAGCTATATTTGAAAAATTCATATGATTCAATATTTTAAACGTTATAGTCTATATTTTATAATACAACCATAAAAATTGTAAAATCTCACATTTTAAAGTATATAGTCTTTAATTTCTAGTAAATATAAAAAATTCATTAATCCAATATTATAAATCCTATAGTCTTTATTTTATAATACAACCAAAAAATTGTGAAATCTCACATTTTAGAGTATATAGCCTTCAATTTCTACAAAATGTAAAAAAATTCATATAATTCAATATTTTTAAAGCCAATAGTCTTTATTTTATAGTGTATCCAAAATAATTGTGAAATCTCATATTTTAAAGTATATAACCTTCAATTTCTACTAAATGTAAAAAATTTATATAATTCAATATTTTAAAGGCTATAGTCTTTATTTTATAATACAACAAAAAAAATATAAAATCTCAAATTTTAAAGTATATAGCCTTCAATTTCTACTATATAAAAAAAAAAATTCATGCAATTCAACTTTTTTAAAGCCAATAGTCTTTATTTTATAGTGTATCAAAAAAAATTGTTAAATCTCATATTTTAAAGTATATAACCTTCAATTTCTACAAAATGTAAAAAATTCATATAATTCAATATTTCAAAGGCTATAGTCTTTATTTTATAATACAACCCAAAAAAATATAAAATCTCAAATTTTAAAGTATATAACATTCAATTTTTCAATTTTAAAATATATAGTTTTCAATTTCTACTATACGTTAAATCTCACAAATAATATGTTTGTGCCCTGTTAAAGTTGGATTTGATTGTGTACAAATCTGTGTTTGCACAAGAAATTTCCATCCTCTGATGGCATAACATACATACAGAAATTGTGATCATCAAAGTAATTATAATAAGCTAATGCAACTTTAGTATAATACAAACCAAGCATTTGAAGACATTGAAGGATACTTCAAAACTAGACAAAAAGTTACCATTAATTCAGAGTCTCAACTAAATGTGATGAACATAATATTACAAGCTAGAAAACAACATTATCTGTCTGATACAAACAAATCAAAACAAAAACATTAATCTTAGTATCTTCAACCTTGTCATACTTGCAAGTTGCAACAACATGAATATTTTATGAACAGATCTCTTGTTGCCAAATGTGAAACAGAACATTTGCTGAGTGTGTAGTTCAATGTGGTGGTTTTCCATATGTAAAAACTGCATAAATCAGGATGAAGTTCATTGGTTAAATTCATAGTATATATCTATCAAGCTTTAAAATCATTAACAAAAAAGTGCTCACCATTAAGAGAAGTGAATATAAATGAAACTACTGTTGTGTGATGACACCTTGCAAATTTGACCATCTGATGAGTGTTTCATGTAATGCAGTATCAAACACAACCTGCATAGTAGTTAAAATCAAGATCCAATACCAATCAAATTATCTAACTCAAAATTAATGCATATGACAGATTGCACATTACTTTTTCTCTTGAATTCAAAATATGCTAGGATGACAGTATTAAACAATTATGAGTACCATATCTTTATCAGTATAATGATAACCTGCGTTCTGCAATTAGCACAAGTAGCTTTGGTATCTACAAAAATTAGCTAACATTGATAAAACTCCAGTAAGTATCATTGGATAACTTTGTTGCTCAAATTCTTCATTCTAAATATATATTTATACTAGCCAATACATTTATAAATCCATTCTTAAATTATAAACCTGTTGATTTTAGGTAAATAACTTTCTCGATTTTCCCTTTTTTTACCAGGTATATATGCTTTTATAAATTTAGAATTTATCTTGATGTACTTAGATGTACTTTAATCTATTTATATGTTGATAGTTTGGTACTATAATATGTTTTATACATTGAACCTCATATTTAATTTTGCTGTATTATATGTTATTCATATTTTTATTTTTTATTTCATAAAAATTACAAATTGTAGTGTGTTGAAGTATTAGAGATATGTGTCAACAGATAAAATATTATATTCGAGTATTTTTTATTGGGAAATAAATTAAGAACATCATATAAAAATACAATGAATAGGGTGTGAAATAGATGTGTGCAATTGCTGCTGCCATGAAACAAAAGAATGCTATAAAAATTAAAAATTAAAAAAATTAAAAACTGTTTTATTTTATGTGAAGAAGGAAAGAAAGTACTTTTTTTTTTGGGTTGTGGTAAATGAAATTGAGAAGTGATATATGTACATATAACAACAGTGTCATTCATCTATTTTCTATTCATTCAAAAAAGTTGGTAACTTTTATGAAAATGTAAGTAAATTGTCAACATATTCATAAAAGTTGTCAATTTTTTAAATGAGTACAAAATGAATGGATGAAGTGAAATTTTTCAATTGAGAATTATTACCTTTTGAGAATCCTTGTTCACGAGACAAGTCCATCATCATCAACACCAATGCCTTGGATGTGGGAAATTTTGGGCCAGATTTGGTTGTGCTTGTTCTTGCAACGTTCTCCCAGCAATGGACATCCATTAATTTCAAGTCCTAAGAGAGAGTGAGGGAGCCTTTCTCCTGCAATGTTCTCCAGCTTCGGACATTTTCCAATATATAAATATTTGAGAGAGGTGAGGCGTAGGAGAAGCTCCTTGCACTCCAATGTCTCCATATTTGGAAACCCTCTGAGACACATGTAGTTAAGGGAGGGAAGCCCAGGCAGCAAACCCTCATTCGGGAATGACTTGATGCTCAAGCATGAGAGACTCAAGCACGCCCATTGATGATAGATTGCTCACTAGTTTCTTGCAATCAAAGACTCCAAGTGTTTTCAAGCTAGGCGGCAGGCCTCCCTCAGGAAACGAATCAATGTCTGGGCAATCTCTTATAATGAGATGCTCTAAGTTTGGGACAAGAGTATTCATGTCACAAGGCAATGACTTCAACTTTTTGCAATTGTTGACCTCCAACCTATTCATGTGTTGTGACTGTGACTCTGACATGGAAAAGGACTCCAGATTTACACACCCTCTTATTCTCAGTTCTTTGAGCTCTGGAAAGCCCTTCAACTGCAACAAGGTGAGTGAATCGCAGCTGTGATCTAATTCTAGGAACTCCAAAGCAGGGAGGTGATTAGGAAGATCTCCCTTGAATCTGGGACAATCAATTATTTGAAGCCTCTTAAGTTTCGGAAAAGCATTGTCCGACTCAAATGGACTCCACATCTCCCAACATGGCATACTCCTAAATCTCAGATCTTCCAGCGACGGAAAAGGTGAAGCAGCAGATGATGAAGAAGAGGGATCATCTGCATTCTTGTAAAACTCAACTCCTATCTTCTCCACCTTCTCAAAATTCTCAATCTCCAGGGACTTAAGAGATGGCAGTTGTCCAAGTGATGGCAGCATAAGACAACTTGTACAATGATTTAGAGATACATGAGTCATATTGTGGTAGGAGGAATGCCCTACCCAATTAGGAAACCTTGTACCCCTATACCATTTGATTTCTAACCCTTTCAACCCATAATGAGGTTGTAACTTGTCAAATATATCTCTTGCATCAGTTTGCATGTCAGAAGCAATATCACCACCTGAAGACCAATCCAAGATCAACTTGTTAACGTGTGTCTTATCCATCAACCTTGCCCCCATTGCTTCCTCACAATTAGCAACATTCTCCAAATCTGTGAGCTCAAGTATTCCATCAAGATTTGAAAGTTCTCCTAATTCTTTGATTCCAGCACTGTCCCTAACCGTAAAGCAACCTAAAAGATGCAAATGTTTTAATTTGCTTATACTCCTGGGTATTTCTTTAACCCTAGTTACCCTAACATCAAGGTGCCGCAAATTCAAGAGATTATGCATGTCGTCGGGTAGCATAGTCAGCATATAACATCCAAACAGCTTCAAGGTTTGTAGGTTGTACAAGCGATACAATGATTCTGGCAACGTCTCGATCCTTGTAAAAGAAAGATCCAAGTAACGCAAATGGATCAATTTGCCTATTGAATCAGGCAACAAATCAAGAGCTTCAAATGAATGGAATGACAAAACCCTCAGGTATTTAAGCTTTGAGAATACGATCTGTGGTGTGCGTTCAATGCTGAATGGCGGACGTGAGAAATTGAGTTGCAAGAACGTCCTCAAAGATTCTACTTTATCAATAGAATCAAAATTTTTTGAGATTGGATGACTCAAGCTTCCATATGACAAATGACGAGTCTGAATACTCATCTTCTCTGCCTCACCAAGTTCTTCTAATCTACAATAGAAGTCTCCAGCAAGGAACATTGATAATTCATGCAATAGGTCATGCATCACAAAAGCCCCACGAATATACATATATTTTTTAAAAAACAATCTGGAAGCTAAGTTATCAAAACATTCACTGCCAACTTCTTCTAAAGTCTCTTCCCCCTTTGGTGGCGGCAAAAGACCTTCTGCCATCCAAAGCAAGATCAATTCATCTTTATAAAATCTATGATCTTTGGGGAACAAAGAACAATAAACAAAACAACCTTTTAAATGAGCAGGAAGATGGTAGTAACTTATCAACAAAGCCGGAATTATCTTACTGCTCTCCACAGGAATGTTCCAAACGTCACTCTTTAATACTTTTTCCCATTCCTTAACGTCACGCTCTGTTTGCAACAAGCTCCCAAGTGTTTCTGCAGCTAATGGCGACCCATTGCACTTGTTGACAATTCTTCTACCTATTTCTTGTAGATCAGGCCTTCCATTTGGTTCTGTAAGACATGCTTTCTCAGCAAACACCAACCAACAGTAGTCCTCAGACAACCCATCCAGAGAGTAATGGGAGCAAGTTGGACTACTTGAGCAACATCTTCACCACGGGTTGTCACAATAATTGTGCTCCCCTCAGCTCCATATTGAAAGGAGCTCTGAAATTTTTCCATAGATCACGATCATTATTCCAAACATCATCAAGAACAATAAAGAACTTCCTTGAAGACAATTTTTCCTTTAAATCAAGTTGAAGTAGATTTAGATCCTTGAGCTTACAAGTGCTATTAGTAATTCCCTCTATAATAGTCTTAGTAACCTCAACAATATCAAACGGTTCAGAGACACAAACCCATGCTTTCAAATCAAACCCCTTCATCTTCAAGTCCTCATTATTGTACAGCCATTGCGCTAAAGTTGTTTTACCAACCCCACCCATGCCAACAATGGGGATCACAGACAGCTTTTGATCACTTCCCTCATCTATCATCTTCATGATGGCCTGTTGGTCATCCTCCCTGCCATATATATTCCCTCTTACCAGAGATGTGGCTGGAGTTCTCCATGATGATGAGTAGTTGTTATCCCTGGTAACCACTTTCAGACCAAGGACATCTTTATATTTTAAAATATCTTCAATTCTTCTAACATCATCTTCAATCTTATTCACCATTTTACTCACCAATCTCCTTTCTTTGAAATTGAGGATCCGAGGCAATGAAACACGTACCTTCTTCTGACAGTTCTGAGTAGCAGCTGCTTTGGTGAAAACATGGTCAAGTGAGTCATCAGCCTTGTAGACAGCATCCTTGAGAGAGTCGAGCCACTTCCTCACAGGTTCCTTATTGAACTGTTGGTACTCTGCATCCATGAGCACAGCTTCAGCAGCATACAGAGCAGTCTTCAGCCTCCCAACCAGCTCTGGATCAAGCTTCTTGCCCTTGATCAAGTTGACAGCCTCAGGTGAAAGAAGCCTTTCAAACACAACATTGATGAAGCCAGAGAGAAGAGCTCCACCCACAAGTGCTTCAGCCATGGTGTCAAGAAAGAGCAATATGTGATCAGAAAGAACACTCAGATAGATAACAAGAAGATGAGAGAAAGCAAGAATGCTTGCAGACTTGGTGTTTGGTAACTCAGTTCTCGGTTCCTCTCTTAGCAACTAGATACATGATAAGATAGATTTGCCTATTCAATCCAATATTTCACCTCCCTTTGGTTGCTGAGTTCCTCATTATTGCTTACTAAACGACATTGACTTCACTAAGTCATGTATGGTCTTTGAGGAAATAGCATGGAAATGTCCTTTTACTTTAGTGCTTCTTAGCTGTCTCTGCATCATTTTTTAATTGAATGATGACAGTACCCACAACATCAAATCATACATTACATTGTGGGACCAATTAGATAATGTTTTAAAATACGTTCAATTTATATATATCGTATCGAATGTCATTTATATTACAGAATATGTGCTATAGATATATATCACTTTGGATACAAATTGGACGTATTTACGTAGTACGTTAAGCATTATTGTTGTACAATTATTGAAGACTTCATTTCGAATATGCCGCGGCATATTCTAGTAAAATGGTTAGATTCATGCTGCAACCATCAATCTTTCATGATATTTTAGATGAGCCTTTTTTTCTTCACTGTTATAGATGCATGTATCATATTGATAATTAAAAATAAAACTTTGTAAAGGCAATTCATATTTGGACAAGGAATAATACTTTTAAAACTAGATTCAGTTTTCATGTATGTACCAAAAGAAAATTCAGTTTTCAGAACCTTTGTGATTGTGGCAGTAGCAAGGCATGCATGAAACTCACAAAAATACCACAACAATAGTGAGTTCATACACCAAATGTATTCTGGAAAAATTGATTCATACCTTTGTTAAGCATCAACAAATTAGAATACATCACACAATAGTAAGAAAACTATTCAATAATCAATACTAAATTAGAATGCAGATTTACTTAATTTTCTTTGAATCATACTAAAATAATTTTTAATGGATAAATATCACTAAATAATGTAATGATCTAATAAAATATCAAAATACCAAAAGACTTAATATATTTTACACCTACTCACCTACAATTTAGTCATTATATACCAACAATTTAGACTACTTACTATATTCCTAATTTCCTATACAATAGTCACGTTTTGCTCACATTTATTTTTTGCATTGAATCATATTTGAAAAGTATAGTTTAAAAATAACTTTTTAATTTTACAAAAATTTCAACTTCATTTCAGAACTCACCTTAAAAATGAGATGTAAGTATTGAATTGTTACTTAATTGTTACTTTTCAGTATGTGGTTCTTACAATTTAAAATTTTATTATCTACGGCTAGTAAAGTAATTTTACACATACATCTAAATTCTGACACATCAACTAAAATTTTTAACTCAATCATCCACTAACTAAAAAGTCTCACAAATCAATGAATGTGATTGGCTGACAGTGTAAAATCTTTTACATTGTGATTCATGATAGAGTGTAATGACTTCGTTTGATCTATATAGCTGACCCCATATAGTGGGACAAAACTTATTGTTGTTGTTATTATTTCCTTGTGGTTTCCCGGGAATTCGGGAAACCAAATCAACCCTAAACCCTAACACTAAATTTAGCCATGTAATGTGAAAGTGTGGTGTTCTTTATTGAAAAATATGAGTAAGCTTTTCATGAAAACACACAAATTGGCCATACTGTGTTGAAAGTTGAAACAGAGCAAGAGAGAACAAAGTACCAAATTTTGAGCTTTGAAAAATGGAAGCATTAGACCCTTGCCTATCATAATATTAATGACTCAGTACATAATTGGATAGGAGCAATTCAAAAAGAAAAATGATACATATGATCATCGATTTTACCTTAGAGGCGTTTTACTTTTATAATCTATGTAATGAAATAAGTTTTAATGCTTGTAACTATGAATTAAATATTACACTTACACCTACTCCAATAATGCACTACTCTCTTATTTATTGATAATATATAGATTTTTCAAAATTTACAAAATTCATTTAATTGTTTTTTTGTTGTAAGATTTGGAGACTAATTTGAGGTTGTAATAAGCATGTACAATGGCAATCAAAATTGAAAATTGCACAAATTTTCCATAATTCAGAAATTTTTGGAGTCAATATAGGCATGCGTACGAGAAGGATACTACAACCTTTCCAAGTAATCAAGTCAATTATTTATTTTTCATAATGTTAGTCTGGTCAATGGTTTAGGATTTAGGAATGTATTTCTTTGGAATGGTTTAATATCCATTTTTTAATCTGAAATACTTTAATAATAGGTCAATTTGAAACATTGTTAAGATTAAATAAGCTCCAAATATAGAGTTTGGATAATAATAAATAATAATAATAATTAAAAAAAATACACGTCTCAAACAATATATACACACTTCTTGTGAAAAAAATTACAAATAATTAGCATTATTTGTTTTATCGTAATCCGAATTGTACACTACTTTGTTTTAGTTAAATACACGAAACATAAAATAAAGGAGAAAAACATTTGCTAAGAAAACTATTCTATTTAAAAAAAGAAAAATCTATCATATGCATATAGATGAGAATTTCTCTAATACCTGCATCTTTTTTTAATAAAAATACCAATACTAATTCAGTAAGCATTATTATATCACAAGCTCAAATTTTTTTGGTAATTTCACATTCTCAATTTTAAAGGCATAACATTCTTAGGCACAATAGAACTTTCATTATATAATAAACTGTTTCACATTACAAAGAGCAACACAAATTTACATTACATCTCAATAACAATACTAGGACAGAAACTATAACTCATGTTACCTAAACTATGACAAACCAAACAAGAAAGATCATATTCTATATTAACCCTAAAAACACAAAAACCCCCCCTCACACCTAGACCAACTAGTATACACCATAGTTAGGTTGTTGCTGCAATGTTTTAGTGGACAACTTGCTGATCTACCTTCCGCCCAGAGACTCTGTCATTTACAATTTTGCCTGGCCTCAGATTAGACAACAAAGCGTCACGGCTAGTTAGAACTACCTGGAAGAATTGATCCACTTCCTTTGCAAGAAGATCTAATCCTTGTGAAAGCTTCTCCGATGTGTCACCTAATTCCTTAACATTCTTCTTTAGAGATTCTGTGTTAATGGTTTCTACACTACCCTGGATACTAGGATATAATTCCTTCACAGATGCTTCGACTGATTCCAACTCACTCATCAAAGAAAATTTCCCACTGGAAAATCTACCTCTAATCTCCTCATTAACAAGATTCTGCAAACCTCTAAAAGCTGGCGCCCAGGAATATGTGTCGGCCACATCCAATTCTATTAACTTCTTTGGAGAGGCTGAGAAAGCTGATGCGAACATGCTGCAGACAAATACAGTCTCCACCTTCACTCCATACATTGCTTGTATTAGAACCTTACCTTTGGCAGAGTTCTTAACCTTAGGCAGATCGAGAGATCCCACAAGATTATCCAAGATAGTGCTACATCTCTCAATCCTGGGGTTCCTTGAATTAACACGCTGCCTCCAATCATCAAGTGAAGAACAAGCCCGAATAAACAGCTTTGAAGAGGCAGATTCCAAATTATGCAGCGCACATTTAACTGAAAGATTACACTGGTTCAGACGTGAGATCTCAGAGCTAAATGCATTGCAAATATCTAGTAACTTTACACTTATGTCCAAGTACGCATCCTTCCATTTGTCATCCCAATCACTCACAGGAAGCTCGAGATCTGTTATGAGGGTTAGTATGTCACTATGAGTTTCACAAAGTGACACCATGGCAAAATTCATCCAAGACAAGCTTAGGACTTCATCCTTGCTTTTTGGCATAAGCTTTCTAAGCCGCTCTGCCAATGTTGCCTCGAATGCTTGTAATATTGCAAGAAGTTGTGGAGACATACGAGATCCTTTAGGTGACATCCGGAAAGGGTTACCGAAAGGGAAAAAAGATTTGTTAGGGTGTGGATCCTGCAGACGACTCATTGACGTATGTTTTACTGAAACAATTGAGACAGAAAAAAATAAGCATAACATATTTCAATATCATATTATATTCGTACACTGATACTACATCATCTCTGTAGAATTAAATTAAAGAACTGAAAATGGATATGAAATTCCAATAATACCAACAAAAGTAGTGCCACATAAATCCCTTCATCATTAGCCGCTCAAAACGCAACATGTTCCCCCACATAATCCTATAATTATTTCCAAGAAAAGCTAACCACCAGAAGCTAGATATGAAATTCTGATAATACCAACAACCAATCAACAATAGCCCCCCCACTCCATCCAATTCTCATTCATGATTATGATAAACACAATCACAAACACTTGGCTTGCTTTATTTTCTCAAGATGTAACAAGGTATGATATCATATAACCAATTCCCAATTAATCTTTACATAACATGTTAATTGATGACAAATCAAGGAAAATTCCCAAGTTACCCGTCATCAAAGAAGCAAACAAATAATCAAAACAAAAAAGGGAATCAGAAATTAGTATCTAATTAAGCCAGGTTAGCCCAAAAACAAAGAGCATAAAAACAGGGAAAATAGAAAAACTCAACCCCATAAAACCATCAAAATTGTTCTTCCCTCCGGTTTCAGATCTAAGGCTAAACACTTCAAAATTTCAACCAATAACAACAAGGTCATAAACTAAAGACGCAGGTCTAAAGAAATCATCGAAAAGAAAAACTCTACCAACCAAAAAAAAAGTCAAACCACCTAAATCTTATCAAATACTTTCAGATCGAAGAGCAATAACCCAATCAAACTAAATAGAACCACCGAATATCATATCAATTGAAAAATAAAATCACAAATCAAATCAAATAGACGATAAATTTAAAACCCCTAATACCAGCAATATTCCCAATTTTTTAAAAAAAATCATTTTTTACAATTTCTTCGGAGCATAAAACAAAGAAGCAAAGAGTGAAACATACCTGATAGAAGAATCGAAGAGATAGGAAAAGAGAAAAAAGATTTCAGAGAGAATCGATTTTGTTGCTAAGAGCTTTTTTTCGTCTCTTTGAAGGGTTCAGACCAGAGAGTTCCGTTTTGTGGTAGATGAAGAGGAGGCTGGTTCTGATAAAGCTACGGTGCTGTGCTTGATTTTTTCGTCAAGGGGGACACGTGGTGCGAATTTATTGGCCTGTCATTAATATCGCGTACCTTTATTTCGTTTTTATTATTCTTTTTCTTTTTTTCTTCAACGCGTAGTAGTGTTGGGTTGTTTCTTTCTACCCAGAAACTTCTTTGTATTTTTCCTTTTACTAATTTTTTATAATTGAATTTTCAAGCCATGTGCTTAATTTAAATATTGAATTTAATTATCTTATTTTGACCAATTTTTCTGATTTTTCTAGACCATTGAATAAACGATAACCTTATCATAACAGATCGAACGGTTGTTAGAATTCGGAGGATCACAAGCGTTCATTATTTTTTGGGCTCGAAAGAAAAGGCCACATAGTAGGCCCACATTACAGTGATTATTTGGGCTACACGACAACAAACTTTGCATCAGTCATTTTTCATTTTATATATGCATCAAAAATAATAATTTCATACAATGGATATTTTATACTTGATTGAACTCTGCATTAGATATATGGATAGCCATGCAAATGATTTATTGTATTGAGAAATTTAATATATTAGTACAATGGACAAAATACATTATTTATTCAATTTATTTTTTATTATTTAGTTGAGTTTTTTTTTTTATTTCATTGAATTTTTCTATTTGTTTTGGTTGAATTTTTTTTATTCGTGAGAGTAGTGACTGATAGTGAGTGAGCAAGTAGAATACACAAAATATTATTGTAAAATAAATGGTAAATTAGTTTGTGAAATTTGTATGATTTGCCTTTTATTTATTCAAGTGACACTTGTCTCCTCCAAAAATATTGTGCAACATGCAATAGAGGGAAGATTAATGTAATGATTTTATAAATGCAAGGGATCATCAGTGCAAAATTTCACAAATCTAAGGATTAAAAGGCGGTCCATGGCACGAGGTTCCTATCAGGTGGAGTTCGGAGATGGTAAATGTATGCAGTCTTACTCTTATTTTACGGTGAGACTGTTTTTAGGATTTTAATCCGTAACCTTCATATCACAAGACAACAACCTTACCGCGCCAAGGTCCATCCTCTCTCAAACTTAGGATTATCATAGCAAATTTTGTTTAATGTTATGATTGAAGCTCTTATAAAGTTTGGAGTAAGGAAAAAGATTTAAACACCACAGTAATTATATTAGACATATAATTCATTTCTCAACTTGAACAACAGTATCTGGATAATCTAGTAAAGACTTAATAAGACTTATATAAATAACTACAAAGCACTATGATTTATGCAATTTTCGAAGTATAAGTACATTTCTTCATCTGCAGCATATCAATAGGAAGATCCTCCTCAGGAAAATCACAAGCTGTGATCTTCTTTATCCCCTGATCAGGTAACAAATCACATGGCAGAGGACTAACTCCACTTGTGATCCCTTGAATATCAGTACATGTCCATACTTGTTTCTTGTGTTTTGCAGCCAAACCAATTGTGACATTTGCCATACAAATTCCAGTAAAAGGGTCATTAGATATACCTTCCAATCTTGCAGCCATAGAAACATTCTCAGCCACAACATCTCTGTAGTTAATTCCTCTGATCTCAGGTAATGCATTAGGATCATAGTGGCTATCAGCATGTGAACCATAATTACCTGTCATCCAAAATGCCCATTTCATTGTGTGAAGGCTCATTCTTTTGACATAAATGTCCTTAACGTAGCCTCCTCTTCCTACTGCTGTCTTGATCCTCACACCAGATTCTGTGTTGATTGCTGTGATGTCTTCGGCTCTAACATCTTGAATTCCACCTGACATTTCACTTCCTAATGCAATGGTTGCACTATATGGTGAAATGCATGTTAGTCTTCTTATCACAAGTTGTTTTGTTGGCCAACCAAATTTTATACCATACTCATCCCAACCACTCTTTACTGCTACACAGTCATCACCAGAAACTATATAGCAATCTTCAATTTTGGTGTTTGTGCAAGAATCTAAAGGAAAGAAGGAAAAAAAAGGGAAAATGTTATATCAAAAGGAAAGAGGAAAAAAAGTATTAATATATATTCTTTGTTAGAGTTTTTTTGTTTACTTGGTACATAGTTTTGTAACATTAGTCTAGTATCAAGGTTTGGGTAAATTGCACTTATCTGTAACTCTAAATTCATCTCAGCTCCCTTTTACTCATAAACTTTACTTAAAAGTTCTGACTTTATAAAATTATTACATTGATCACTTTTCAATTTATAAAATTTACACGACTCTTTCTTTCATTGCACATTGCATAATGTATTTAAGAAAGGTCGGTGTTGCACGAATAAACAGAAGATAACTGAGGTGAAATTCACAATTTCTCAAGGAATATCGATGTAATTTGCTCTTAATATAATGATTTTCCTAACAAAAATATTTTGCTAACCACTTTTCTTACTGCACTTTCTCCACTCACATATCCTATTCAACCAAAATACTTGTATATTTTAAGAAGCATGAAATAGGCTCCAAATAACTCTACTTATTTGGATAGATACAGACACGTGTTCATTGGACGTCGGTGTGATCCAAAATGTGGACACACATTAGTATAAATGTTTATGTGCTTTCTAGCTAGTATTTATACATATTTAAATATAGATGCAAAGATTTTGAATGAATGAGATTGAATGGTAAAAGGGTGATAGGAAAAGTAGGTAGTAATAAAACAATGCTCATTTCAGAAACTGACCTGGGTTGATGCCATCAGTGTTTGGAGATGTAACAGGAGCAATGATGGTGATGCCTTTCACAATGATGTTACTGTTTATTGTGTTGAAAAAAAAAATTATGTTAATTAATTATGTTGGTGACACAGTAAGGTCAAATATGATTTTGAATTAATATGCTTTTAATAATAGTAACTTGAATGTGACTTTTATGATCATTAATATTTGTCGTACAACAGAAATACGTTCCACCAGTACTCAATATATTATATATAATACATAATATGTGTTATACGTACGTGTACTATACATATAGCACACATTACGTATTATGTATAACATATGTTGGATATTAGTTGGACGAACATTATTGATTATTTTATGACTATGTGATGATCACAAGTGTATAGGATTGATTATTATTATTATACCTGCTATAAACAGGATGAACATGCCATGATGGAGAATTGAGCAGAGTTAGATTTGAGATTTGAATGTTGTCTGAGAACATTAGTTCAATCAAGTAGGGACGAGTGTACTTCAACTTTTTCTTGTGAAATTGTTGCCACCAAAATGAACCTTGACCATCTATTGTACCATTGTCACCTATTGCCACAATAATTGTCATAATTTCATATTATTAAGATTAATCCATAAACACTAAAAGTGATATAGCTAACTACTTCACACCTAATTATTTACTCAATAACTAACCGGATTGCTTTTCAAATTAACTAACCATCTAATTTGAAAGGGGTAGGTTTAGAGACTATATATATTGAATATATGAATAATAAATTAGATACTTTAAAAATGAAAGTAATAAATAAGATCTTAGTGTATCTAAAAAATAAGGGTATTATGTTTCAAATTTATTTTTAAAGTATTTGGCCGTGTTTGTTTTCAGTAACTTCGAAATCAGAGTCATGGGAGTCAATGTCACAGGAGACAGAGTCACAATGACTCTAAAATTGGCTCCAAACACACACTCACATATTTGTGTCTCCCTTCCAGCACACAATGACTCTCTTCCAATAAACAGTAGTGACTCCAAAATTGAAGTGAGTAAAAAATTGACAATTTTGTTCACTGAGTCACTGTAACAAAAATAATGAGTGGAAAAAAGTGCGAAATGAATATATAATTATGAAAATTTTCTGTTAGTATTTTTCATATCTAAAATGAATAAATGTACAATGTAATGCCAAAACAAATTTAAAATAGGCCTAATTAATAGAAAAAGAAATTAACAATTAGTATATTCATTAGTGATAGTAAGTAAAGTTTGAAAACTGGAATTCAAACTTTATGAACCATAGCACATGTTAGCTGAAATGTTTTACCAAACCCTTAACTAATGATTTGATAATAATGTTTGTTTGAACTTTGAAACAACATTTTTGAATACCTGTGACAATAACATCAGTGAGGTTTGTTCCAAATATGAGGCTGGTGTACCTTCCTGCTGCTGCATCTCTTCCTCTACCATAAGATGGTAATGCTTCCAACACAGGCCACTCACTAATATCCTAAATCAACATTTTAATTTTAATAAAATCTCAATTTTTAGTTATGAGTAGAAAAATATTATTTGTAAATGCATGATATTTATGAAATACAATACTAACTCAGATGTAATTCATTATTAGTTACGATGTGTTTTTCATTTGAAAAAGGTACATACTTCATTTATACGAGTTACTATCAATATTATGTATAAATATTAAGGTGTGTTTGGCTGGAGCATAATAATAAGATGAAATTTTTTTGAAATTATTTAAAAAAAATAGTTCTATTTTTACTCCTTAATTAAACATAATGGTAAAATCATATATGAATATGTGCCAAAAATGTGACACACCCTGAATTGTTCTAAACTTAAAAATAAAAGACAAAAAAGCATATTGGTCCATTCCATGACATATATAAAGTTATGGTCTAGGAAATATAGACCAAAAGTGATAGGATGAAGAAATTTAAACATCATAGGTTAAGGAGTTTGTATATTGTTTTCATGAATTAATGAAAAAATTGCTTTGATTGCTCTTTTTTTTTCTAGTGACGGTAGGAAGTGATGAACCTTGTGAAAAACTTCTCTTTTATTTATTAAACATTTATTTTTTCCTCAATTATAACTCTAAAGTGAATCCCTTCAAAAACATCTATCTACTTTTTTTTATGAGTAAGTCATGACTCATGAGTCTATATGACAGTGATAAATATAACATGGTAATTTTTTTTTTAATTTAATGGCATTCAAGGAAATTCTAGCCAAAAAACTACTAAACAAAGAATATGTTGCTAATTTTTCATTCAATGAAGTTAACACAACATATAATGTTTTCTAATACAATGCAACTAATTCAAAGCTTAGAACATGATTTCCTAACTAACTTCATTGCCTGTTGACATAGGCATCTAGATAAAGGAAGACTAAGAAAAAGACTAACATAGTTTACGATACGATCTGATAACATCATTTGATTCATATAGCAGACATGATCTAGTAGTAAAGAACAGTTTGTTTGTTATTTGTTGTTGTTGATGTTTTGCTTTTTGTCATACTTGAGAAATAATTCTCTACAAATGCTTCCAAAAGTAAAAGTTTGTAGAAAAGGTAGATTAGGCCAACAAGGTAGAACAAATACAATATTTAATTTCAAACACCACAACAAGTAGAATCAGGAACTAAACTTCTGCCTCTGTTTTTTTAAGGCTATATAGGGAACAAAAAAACAATACTTTTAAAAACAAAAAGCAGGGTAGTAATGTAAGGAAAATGAAAATTTTGGAATATTTTAACTCTAAAATTCATTACAAGTTTTTTTTTTTTTAAATAAAAAAATGATATTAGGCTCTAATCCAAAGGATTATGCTTGAAGACACAAAAAAAAGTGTTCGATATCAAAGACATAAATACAAATACAGAGACAATAGATACAAAAATTATGTCTCAGTTATCAAACGCTACCGAAAAGAACATAAATATGTAGCTACTTAGTCATAAAAAATTCAAAATGAATCAAATCCCATATATGTGATTATTAATTCATCAAAGAATTAATGATTATGAAATGGATCATCATAATGTGATATAGTAGCAATAAAAGAATTAGTGAAAAGTGAACACAAAAGAGAGGTACCTGAGAAGCAAGAAGAACAGCATCTTTGTGTAAATAGAGAGTGAAATGACTAATGAGACTGAAACTACCAGTAAGCCATTTGCCAGCAGGAACATAAAGCTGAGAACCACCTTTTGAAGAATACTGACTCAATTTAGATATTGCAGATTTGAATGCTTTAGTGTTTGATGTTTTTCCATCACCAACTGCACCAAAATCACTCACTGATGCACTGTGTGCTCTGCAGTTTATTGCATTGTATTCAAATGAAGTAGTTTCCACAGTTTTGCCTTTTCTGCTCTCAGCTTCATATGAACTCAGAAGCATTACCAAAAGGAGAGCACAAACTAATCTAATAACCTGCATAATGAAACAAATCATGAGAAGTAAATAAAAAAGTTGTTGGAAAATTAAGAGTATGATTGATTTTCATTTTCATTTTTTTTATCTGTTTCTGTTTCCATAATCTGTTTATTCTATTTTTTAGAATTTTGTGAATGAAATATTGAAAATAGAGAAAACAATAAAATCATATTATCTTTGTTTTCAGTATTTCCTTAATAAAATTTTAAAAACAGAAAAAATAGAAAATAAAAATCAATTTGTATTTGGTTTGATATAATATTTTTTTCATTTTCAAATTTATCTATTTTTAAAATTTTGTTAAGGAAATACTGAAAACTGATTACGTAGTTTTTACGGTTTTGTATATTTACTTAACAAAAATAAAAAAAGTTGGAAAATAGGAAATGAAAACTAAATTATTTTGTGAGACCAAATGCATCCTAATTCTTGGCGTATTCTCATCTAGCAGCTTTAAGCATTTAAGTATATGCAGCAAAAGGTGTGAATATATATATATATATATATATATATATATATATATATATATATATATATATATATATATATATATATAAAGCAAGAATTTATGGTAAGAATATAGCTATAATGATCATAGAGAAGGAAAGAGGTTGTTCTTACTTGTACCCTCATGTGAGTTTTCCACAAGAACTCCATCCTAAGTAAAAAAAGAAAAAGGCACTTTGGTCTTTTGTTTTGAGGTATTTGTGTAGAGTGAAGCTATGACAAGTATTTATAGGGGAAGTTCAGCTTTGGCCTATGTCTAAAACAGGGTCATGAGTTTAAAATTTAAAAGGCACTTTTGTATGTCTTGTTTATCATAATAACCAACTAAAAAGATTATTTTATCTCTCTATATAAACAATTTGGTAATTACTCTTCAGAAAAATTGACGCTAACAGTTGAATTATAATATATTGAGAGTGTAAAATATTTTACACCGTTATTTAATCACATCATTTTTTTATATGATTTTTCAAGTAGTGAGCATAAAAAGTAATCATATTTATTGATATGAGTACATGACATTGTATAATTGAATAATAGTATAAAATTTCTTTTTAAAAGTGACATATAATAGTGTTTGAAGTAACTATCATTCTTAATCATGCACATAAACATGTATGTAATGATATAGTTGATTTGTTGTGTGCAAGTCTTAAATCTTTAGCTGCAACGTAAGTTGTTCATTTTTTTTCTTCAAATTAATGAGTAGATATTATTTATTCAATAATACTGTTCGTACAGCAGAAATACGTCCAACTAGTATCCAACTTGTGTTGTACATAACATGGAATACGTGCTATATATATAGCACATGTACGTATAACACACATTTCATGTCATGTATAGCACACGTTGGATACTAGTTGGACATATTTCTGTTGTACGACCAGCATTATTGATTGTTTATTTATTTTCTTTTCCTTTTGCTTGGAAGGTTTTTCTTAATTAAGCAGAACCAATTGAGGAATATATATCTATATATATGAGTCTGACCCATCTTTTCAATTTAGACTCATATTCTCTAAATACAAATTAAACACATTTCTATTTCTATGATATAATTGATGAAATGTTAGTTATAAAAATTTGTGTTAAATAATTATCTATAAGAATTGACCATACTCAATCAACAAATATAGTAAGCCACGTTTATATCAAATCAAAAATTAAAAAAAAATAATTTGGTTAATTAGTTTCTAATAAATTGAAATCTTTGCCAAATGTTCCCAAAATCTCATTTATGTATGTCCAGCACAACATATCAACCCGCAAATTTCTGGTCCTAAAGTCCTAAGAACAGTTCATACAAGGACACATGAAATAGTAGATTTGCCTAATTTTTTATGTTCATGGATCATGTTTGATTTTTCATCTGCACTCATCACTTTATTACTATGAAATGTTAACTTCATATATTCCTAATTTCAAACGTTTTTAGAAAATAATTTCACCTAAAAACTTAAACGGTTAAATTAAGACAGGTTGAAATGAATTCAATTTCAAGTTGCCAATACAAAAAGAGATACACAATAGAACAAGTGTTAAAATGATTATAATAAAAACAGCCACAATAGAAGTAACTACAATTTATGACGCCTAGCTAGTTAATATACAATAATAATATACTTACAACAGAAATACATTTAACTTGTATCTAATGTGTGCTATGTACCATACGTAATGTATGTCATACGTAAATATGACACACATTACGTGTAGTATGTAGCACACATTGGATACTAATATGATGTATTTCTATTATATAACAAATATTATCGGTTAATATAATATAAAATGTATTTAACATTCCTTTTGTAGCTATGCAATTAGATTGCGTCTTGCATAAAGTGGAAAGAGACTACATGCAATGTAAAGAGAGTGGAAGTTAAAGGGAAACTAAACTAAACTAATGATGAATTTATACACTATTATTATTTGAGAAGGGTGGGTAATTGGGTTGGTGTGTTTTCAACTTTGGAGTATAGTGTTGGAATATAATATATATCTATATATATTAATATTGTTATTTGTACAATGAGAAATCAATCAGAATCAACCAATATATAATTTTGGGTCATCACAATCACTTAACCCACTAAAAATTAACTAACGTTTTAAAAAGAGCTTTTGTTAGACCAAAAAGTGGATTGACTGTTTTTCCATCGTTCACCAAATAATGTTTGTCGTACAACAGAAATACGTCCAACTAGTATCCAATGTGTGTTATACATAAGACGTAATATGTGTTATACGTACGTGTGCTAGACATATAACACACATTACGTCTTATTGTATAGTACACGTTGAATACTGCTTGAACATATTTCTGTTATACGACGTACGTAATTATAAATAAATTGATGGGACATACGCTTTAACCTTTTGTTTGTGTCTATTGGATCTCATGGAAGTCACTTGGCCTTCACGCGCACGCCATAATCCACTATTGCCGTCCCACTTCACACTTCACAGGCGCATAAATTTGTCTATGTAATCTTCATAGTTGAAATCATGAGCATACCATAAAGCTGAAGACAAATTAAAATTCATTATTTGAGATTATGAACTAAATAAATTGTCAACATCTTTATCATTTACACCACTTCTACGTGGATAATTTACTTATAATTTGAGATTAAGCCATATTATTGTCAATATATATATCATATCATCTCTCTCTCTCTCTGAAAATTTGATGAGTAACTTTACATTCCTCAAACATGCATGCCTATATATATTTATGATGT
The DNA here is from genome assembly GCA_013621005.1 of Aeschynomene evenia. Taxonomy (NCBI): domain Eukaryota; kingdom Viridiplantae; phylum Streptophyta; class Magnoliopsida; order Fabales; family Fabaceae; genus Aeschynomene; species Aeschynomene evenia. Next base: position 1,939,682 of record CM024264.1, on the reverse strand, counting down.
TTTGAGCTAAAAACATAGGCAAAAGGACAACAGGCTTAGCTATTTTCATCTTGAATTTCAATTTACCTTTAGGGGAAAAAAGAGATAAAATGTCTGAACTAATAACCTTCTAATGAGAACAAAAAAAGTTTGATGTCTTGCCAATACATTGATTATTTTTAAAATGCTTACTAGATTAGTTTTTTACACCAATGAGTTATTGGTTCGAGTAAGAGTTTTTTCTCCCTCAAATATAAACATAAGATATTGTATTCAATTTTCATTCACAATTTTTGAATTCGAGACTTTGTTTAAATAACAACGAACCACTATCACAGTCAAAAGAGGATGTACTTATTATGGTGCTGCCAGGAATTTCATCAAGTAGGTTTGCTTTTTATTTTTTATAATTTTAAAATAATGGTTAGTGAGGGTGTATGTCTTGGTATATGTTAGTGCATCTCATTCTCATATGACCAGAATCTATGTTATGATGAACACTTATATTTCTTAGTCCAATATTGGAATTATTACTTGGGAACTATGTTAATATGTGTCTGTTCTAAACTGAATGCACTTTATCACTTTGTTGTTTCGCAGTTGGAATGTGCAATTTCAAGAATCTTTGCATTAATCTATGAAAAGGCAAACTACTAGTAAAAAATTAAAATCGAAAAGTAAGTTGGAAAACCATACCAAATTACCAATCTTCCTAATTGATAAAAGAAAATTTCAAAAAAACAGTATAATAATGGAAATAAGTACTAATTTAATATACATAGCGACCGAAAAAACTTTATAATGAGAATAAAGATATTATATTACTTATATATATAATTATAATATATATGAAGTATTTTTTATTCTTTTTATAATGTGAGTTCACACTAATAATACAATAGAAACAATATATATAAATATAAAAGACTATAAGACTATAAAATAGAGACTATATACTTTAAAATATAAGATTTTTCTATTTTTTTAAATATATTATAAAACAAATATTATAAGATTTTAAATATTAAAAGTAAGTTATATTAAAATTTAAAATATCATAACATGTCTCTTATACAAAGAAGATAAAAATCTATCTTTGTAAAGTAAATATTTATATTTTTACAACTTTAATAAATACACTTTGTAAACTTTATCTAGAAGATATTAGTAATACTTTAAAACTTTATAGTGTATACCAAATTTTTCATGCCTATGATCTATGAAAGCAATTAATCCCCACCACCTTTTAATTGCCGCCGCTGGGCTATATGCTTCAACATGAAGCAACTTCATCTAATTTGTGGTCTCCATTAAAACTTAAATTCAACCTTTGAATATAACATTAGAATTCACAAATTGATTATAATATTCATAACAATTGAAAATTTTTGGAAACATCATAATGCATAATAAATGCCATATAAATTATAAACTACATAGATTTTTAGTTTTATTTTGATACACTGATTTACACTGTTGTCTAATCAAAACGTTCTGTTTGTATGACTTTTCAGATAGTGTGAAAAAAAACACACTTATAACTGATGTGACAGCACATGATTAGAAGATTATGTAAAAAAAATATTATATAACATTCTTTTTGGTAAAATTCTATACAATATAGAAATAAATTTACTTCCCTATTTCTCAAAAGTAATATAATAAGAACATATTTAGAAAAAATCTTGAAAACCCCAAAAGGCCAAAAGAAGTACCTAAGAAGTTATTATATAATAACTATTGTATATTGCAGCAAAAGAAGAATAAGAAGAAGAAAAAAAAAATGGGAGATTCTCTTCATGTAGTTTTGTTTCCATGGTCTGCATTTGGGCACATGATGCCATTTTTTCAATTAGCCACATCATTAGCAGAATCTGGGGTTCATGTCACTCTTGTTCAAACACCAATGAACATTGAGAGGCTTCCAAAAGTGCCATCAAATCTGAAACATCTGATGAATTTGTTGGCACTTCCAATGCCAAAAATTGGTAAAAATGAAAGCTTTTTGCTACCAGATGGTGCAGAGGCCACAGTTGATGTACCCTTTGAGAAAGTTTCAATTTTGAAGAGTTCTTATGATCTTCTTCAACACCCCTTTGAGGAAATTGTAACAAAAATTTCACCAAATTGGATAATCATTGATGCAATGTCTCATTGGGTGTTTGAATCTGCAGAAAAACACAATGTTCTTGTTATGTACTTCAGTGTGTTCTCTGCTGCTACAGCTTGTTTTTTTGGGCCTCCAGAGTATCTTTGTGGTGAGGGTAGAATCAAGGTTAGGCCCACCATGGAGGGCCTAATTTCACCACCAAAATGGATCAATTTCCCTTCTTCAGTTGCTTACAAGAAGCATGAGGCAAAAGGTGTTTTCTTGGGGTTTTTTGGGCCCAATGGTACTGAATTCTCTGATGCAGAAAGGGTTTCAATGATCTTGAAAAGTTGTCAAGCTATTTCCATAAGAACTTGCAATGAGTTTGAAGGGCCTTACTTGGATTTGCTAAGAAAAATTGTTGATAAGCCTGTTATACCAAGTGGGCTTTTACCACCAAAAAGCCCACAAGAAAAAGGGTTCTATGAGGAAGAACCATGGAATGAGATTTTCAAGTGGTTGGATGAACAAAGACCAAAATCAGTGGTTTTTGTTGGGTTTGGGAGTGAATTCATGTTGAGCAAGGAGCAAGTGCATGAGATAGCTTATGGGCTTGAGCTTTCAAAGGTGCCATTTATTTGGGCCTTGAGAAAGCCCAGTTGGGCTAATGATGAAGTAGATTCTCTACCTCTAGGGTTTGGTGAAAGGACTAAAGGGAAAGGTGTTGTGGGCTTTGGTTGGGCCCCTCAAATGGAGATTTTGGCCCATCCATCAATTGGGGGCTCACTTTTTCACTCTGGTTGGGGTTCTATTGTTGAGATATTGCAATTTGGGCATTGTCTTGTGGTTCTTCCATTTATAATTGATCAAGGGCTTAATGCAAGGTTGTTAGTGGAAAAGGGTTTGGCTTTAGAGATTGAGAGAGGTGAAGATGGATCATTCAAAAGGGATGATATTGCTAGGGCTTTGAGAGTGATCATGGTTTTGGATGAAGGACATGAATTGAGGTTGAATGCAAGAAAAGCTGCAATGGAGTTTGGAGATAGGAAGATGCATCAAGAGCACTATATTGGTGAACTTGTTAAGTTTATGAAATCATGGAATAAGGAACAATTGTAAAATTCCAATTTGATCACAAATTAAGATCTTGTGTTACAAATTTCTATGTTAATAAAAGTATTATGAATATTGTTGGTTGAAGGCTTTGAAGTTAAGATGAGATAGTTTATAGCTAATGTGGTGTTCTTCTTTCTGTCCAATAGTGAAGCTTAGTTGTTTGATTCTGTATAAATAAATGAGATTTTCATTCTTGAAAGTTCTTTTGATTTATAATTAATTAATTAATAATTACATGTGCTGAGTTTAGTTGTGAAGAAATCCTTAACTCAGCCTTTAAAAAATAAAAATGAGTTTCAACCTAACAACTGAAAATTTTAGATAACAATATGATCTTTGATGTATGTTTGAATCTTGATATATTAATTAAATTTGAAAACTTAATCTATAAGACTAGCTTCACAGTCTTATTATTTATTAGCATGTTAATATATTTTCTTAAAAATAAATTTAAACTTTCTCTTCAATCAAATGCCTTTCTCCACCAAATTTTAAATACAATAGATAATTATATATTGGATAAACCACACCAATAGTTTTCTAAGATTTGTATGAAATTCTCCCCACATTTTTTTTTTATTTGTGAAATTTAATTAAAGATTCATAAATTTGTAATATTATTTTGCTAATATCCCCTCAAAATTATATTGATATACTATAAAAAATTTTACTTAATTCAATATCATATGAACACATAAATATGAGTCAAACTATTTATTTTTTTTATTCTACAAACTAAATTTTACCATATATCAAGAAAGTCAATGTAATTTACCCTCATCTATACATAATCTTTTTTATTTATATACTACCTTAATCCGCAAAAAAGAAAAAGTTTAATTTTGATGCACTGATATTTTACACTGTCATCCAATTAAAATGTTTCGTTTGTATAACTTTTCAGACAGTAGAAAAGATAAAACATTATTATAACTAACGTTACAGCATATGATTAAATGACTGTGTAAAAAGTAATACAGTTAATGGACAAAAATTAAATATAAAAAAATATCAATTTTATCTTTTTATTCGAGCATACTTGAATTTCATCCTTAGATTTCTCTATTGCCATTGGTGATAAATATAACCATTGAATAAAAAAAAAAAGGGGGTATAATTGACTATTGAAATATAGTACTTTAGCTACCCAGCTAAATAACTACACGTCTACACCTCACTCTTTCTTCTTCTTCTTCTTCTCCGCCACCGCTCCGCATCAGCGCAACCCTTCATTCCGCCGAATCTAACGCCGTTAAACCCTCAAATCTCCGGCGACTATATCACGCTTCTCGCGTTCATTATCTCTCTTATCGACTTCGATTTTCAGCTCTCTTTCTCTCTCTCTCTCTTAAAAATCAGGGTTTTTGTTCTTTTACTCCAAGGTAAGCTCTAATGCACCTCTCGTTTAGAAAAGATTCGATTTTTCTAATAAATTTATGAACTTTCTAATACTATAATTATTCTTTTCTTGTTGTTTTGTGATTTAAGCTGGTTTTTGGGATGATTCAAGGTCTTGTTTTCTTGCTTTTTAGAATTTGGAATACTCTTATTTGTTGAGGTTGTGTTTGGTGTGTTTAGCCTTATAAATGTATTTGAGATTGCCACTTTTAGTTTATGTGAGTGAATTTGTCGTATATTGTATTGTTTTAAAAAAGAATAATTCTTTGATGAGATTTAGCTTGCAAACATGATTACAATGAAGGGTTAATTAGGTTGAACTGAAAAATGTATCAGTCTACTTCAAATATTAGTCTTCTTCAGAGGTCTTTTGTTTGTCTTTGTTGCTTGATGGAACAATCATAGTTTGTAGCCAGAGTTTCTGAAATGTGATGTACTATTGTTGGTTTTTAGGAAGGAATCCATGGAGACGCAATCAGACGGCAATGAGGATGTCGTTGCTTCCATTAAAGACGTAAAGCAGCAGCTCGAAGCTCGTATAGAGGCCCAACATAAGGCTCACATGGAGATGCTTGCCTCTGTACAATCCCTAATCCCTAATCTTGTCTCCTCCCTTGACCTTTCTCTCAAGGTTGTGTCTTCTTTCAATCATCGGCCTTTTGCTCCCACCCCGTCTCTGCCTCCTCCTGATCCGAAATTGAATCCAAAAAAGTCAGTTGAAATAACTCGTTATCATGCTGGAACCAGCGCTGACGGCATAAATGAGGTTGACAAGACAAATTCCCAGAATCAAAAGCCCAAAATGACACTGGATTCAAATCCAGTCAGCCAAATGGAATCTGAGAATGTGAACCCGTTGGCGGTGGTTCGATCAATGGTTGCTGTTTGTCTGTTAGGGCGAGTGCCCTTCTCGCCAATTGATTCCTCCACAGTGTTGAGGAAATTAGAGAACGATCAGTCAGTGACACCTGCTGAGAAGGCTGCACTTCAAGAGCTTGGGGGGGATTCAGGGCCAACACTTGCAGTGGAAATAGCTTTGAGGTCAATGGCAGATGATAATGGCGGTGTTGAACTGGAGGAGTTTGTGGTGAGTGGCAAAGCGAGAATCATGGTTTTAAATTTAGATCGAACTAGGCTTCTGAGAGAATTGCCAGAAAGTGCAAATCAGAACCTTGAATCAAGTTCTGGAGATGGAAATGCAAATCAAAATCAAGGCCAGCTAATCACTACCAGCGGAACTAATGTTAATGGTGGTTTGCCCGGGATGGGAAGGCCAGTTTTGAGGCCAATGTCTGATATGTGGATGCCCCATGGGGACCCTCATATGTCAGGGTTACAACCGATGTTTCCGGGTGGACCAAGGGGAGCACCCAGAGTAATGGGCATGATGGGGGCACATAGAGGCATGGGTATGCCACCAATGCATAGACTCCCATTGGGGCCTAATGGACCAGCGAGTAGTCCTAATGCAATGCCACAGAAACCAAGAACTTTAGAGGATGATATGAAGGATCTTGAGGCTTTGTTGAATAAGAAATCGTTTAGGGAGATGCAGAAATCTAAAACTGGTGAGGAGCTTTTGGACCTAATTCACCGGCCAACTGCAAAGGAGACTGCTGTTGCTGCTAAGGTTAGACACTTAGACCACACTGGCTACATTAATAGGCTTTATGTCAAGATTTTCCTTGTGCTTGTTGCCAGCTTTTGCTTCAGTCTAGCATTTTGTACAGTTTCATCTAATCCAGCTTGTTTGCATTTTGCAATGTATTGTTTCAGTTCAAAACAAAAGGTGGTTCCCAGGTGAGGCAATACTGTGACTTACTGACAAAAGAGGATTGCCGTCGTCAATCTGGTTCCTTTATAGCATGTGAAAAGGTTAGTGACAACGACAGTATATTGCTTTTTCCTCCCAACTTTTTCATTTCATTTTCATTCATTCTATTGGTATAAGCTGGTGTCAAGTGTGATTTTCGGTTCAATGTAACCATGAAAGTTGGTATATTCTTTGCTCGCATTTTGTTGATGAACACTACTCATCCCTTTCAATGCAGGTTCATTTTAAGCGGATAATTGCTCCTCATACTGACATCAATTTAGGAGACTGTTCTTTTCTTGATACTTGTCGGCATATGAAGGCATGATCCTTACCTGTGATTCTATCTTATTGTGACTTGTTTTTATCTTAATCTTTGTTCATCGTTAATTCTAGTTGTGTCATTCTTTTGTCCTTTGATAGACATGCAAGTACGTTCATTATGAGTATGACCCGACACCTGACGTGTCTCCAGCAATGATGGGTGCTCCTCCTCCTCCTAAACCACTAAAGCCTCAGCGCGCTGAATATTGTTCCGAGGTGGAACTTGGTGAGCCACAATGGATCAACTGTGATATACGTAACTTTAGGATGGATATATTAGGTCAATTTGGAGTAATAATGGCTGACCCACCATGGGACATTCACATGGAACTGCCTTATGGAACAATGGCTGATGATGAAATGCGCACTCTTAATGTCCCGGCTCTGCAAACTGATGGGCTTATTTTTCTATGGGTCACTGGGCGTGCGATGGAGCTTGGACGCGAATGGTATGTTAACTTGTGTCTGGTCATACACTGATTGTTATTTTGATAAGAAGTTCTCTGTTATCTGATTAGAATTGCCAGTACAAGCTGCTTTATTAATATTCCATAATTGGCTTGTATAAATTCCATAATGCTTCTTGCAGCTTAGAACTTTGGGGATACAAACGCGTCGAGGAGATCATCTGGGTAAAAACAAATCAACTTCAGAGAATAATCAGAACCGGGCGTACAGGTCATTGGCTCAATCACAGTAAAGAACATTGTCTTGTTGGTATAAAAGGGAATCCTGAAGTAAACCGGAACATCGATACTGATGTTATTGTTGCTGAGGTCAGGGAAACAAGTCGCAAACCAGATGAGGTTTGTATAACATTCAACTAGTTTCTAATAGATGATTAATCCATCTTCTGATCTCTCCACTTCTCCTTCTCCCCAACCTTTTCTTTCTGCCTTTGGAAGAAGAGAGATCTTTATTAAGCCCAATATGCTTTTATTGAATTTGGAATTATTCCCATTATTGACAATTTCAATGTTGCCAACATTTATTCCTGCAGATGTATCCAATGCTGGAAAGGATAAGTCCAAGAACAAGAAAGCTTGAGTTGTTTGCTCGAATGCACAATACTCATGCAGGGTAGGTTTTCTTAACTAGCATATTTCTTTGAGTTTTCTCATATCATGGCATTCTTGACTTCTGAGGTTATGTTAGTAGAGTTCGTGCAGTTTTGATTTCTTTGATTGAAATTTAACCTTGTTGTAGTTGTGGGGTTATTTCCAAAAATTCATCTTTGTTCTTTGTGAGTTGTGACTGATCGTGTTCTTCATTGTTACATCAGATGGATGTCACTCGGTAATCAGCTGAGTGGTGTTAGGTTGGTTGACGAGGGATTGCGAGCAAGGTTTAAGGCTGCTTACCCAGATGTGGAGGTGCAGCCCCCATCACCTCCCAGAGCTTCAGCCATGGAAGTAGACTCTAATGTCGCTGCTCAAACACGGAGTCCATTCGCCTCCACCGAATCCAAGTCCACTGCTGCACAGTTTGCAGAGCCTTCAGCTCCAGACACTTCCTTTGCATCAGAAGAGAAAGCAATGGCAGTTGATGTGGACATTGCCTAAGTTTCCACTGATTCAATCCTTGATTGGTAGAGCCATCTTTCTTGGTAAAGCTGATAGGGAAAAAAAGAAAGAATGGAAAAAAGAAAGACAGCATTTTGACCCTTGTAGCAGTGTGTTAACATGTATTCTACTCACTTTACATTTCTCTTTTGGAAAAAGGTTTAGAGTGGCAAGGTTTTTGAAAAAGAAATGCTTGATTTGGCCTAAGGATGCTATTGTAAAATTACAAAACCTTTCTGTGGTTGTTAGTCATGAAAAGTGTTGTAAAATTCTCATTGTAGGTATTTTACTTCATTGGCGGTTTTTGAATTACGAGATTGCTTTATGTTTTTATATTAGATAAAATAAAAGATTATATATTATAAAATAAATGATTCCTTCGGTACCCAATGAAATTCATGGATTATAAATAAAAAAATTGCACGAATGAGAGTTTTACTCATAAAGTTGGGACTTGGGAGTTCGAATCTTGAGTAACTCTCTTAGAAAAACTATTCCATTTATCACTCACAATGTAAAACTTTTTAACTGTGTAAATGAAAATTAAAAATTAAAATCTGAAGCCAAATGACCAAACTACAAAGATTCAACAGGATATTAATTACAAAATTGCATTTAGCAGAAAATTAATGCAAATTAATATCTCTGCAGGTGCTTACCAAGTCTATGATATCATTGATATGAACCATGTCTTCCAAAATGATCACCATCATCATGAAGCAGATGCAGAGCACATCATTTAGTATTCATCATGTCTTGCTGCCATGTGCTGCCAAGTCCAATCCCATGGTTCTTGATGATCTGAACTGCTTGCAGGAGAATGTCCTGTTCTGCAGCATATAACTCATCTCTGCGCTGTAAGATAAAAACCAGATAAACACAAGCCAATTATAATGAAAGTTGAGAATGAATGAAAATATATAATAAAGTAACGAAAGATTGCCTGAAACTGAACTCTTGTTTGAAAAGCATTAAAGATATATGGAAAAAGTTGAACAGCTTCAACCACCATAAAGATGCGGTGACGCCCAATATAAAATGAAGGTGGTGGGGATTGGTGTTTCAGTATGCTTGTATATCAGTATTTCAAACTAAAAGACATTTTGAGAATGATTCTTCCAAAAGCAGTTTATGAACAAAAAGCATTTCACTGAGAAAATTACAAGATGATTCTGGGATCTAGATCAGTGTGGTACCATGTGTATGAGGTTGTATCCAAGAGTCAATTCTGCATATGAACTTTCTACGCGAGACAAGAAACAGTAAGGAGCGTCTTTTCCTAAGAACACCTTAGCATGTGATCTTAGCATGCTCTTTACATCATCCGATATCTTGGGGATCGTATTTAAATCTTCAATTTGCAGAGGAATTTTGGTAGTAATGGCACGATATTCAGCACGGGACTTGTTCACTATAACCTGCAAAGTTTGCGTAAGAAGGCTATAAACTATGATGACTGAAGCAGCAAGTGGAGCATAATCTCAAGATGATGAAAGCTTAAGCAAGAAAAACATCACAAATACTTTAAAGATAAAAAATGCAACACGAATTATAAAAATAAAATTTATAATATGGGTGTAATCAAGCAAATAAATCAGATATCTTAGCCTCAGCTTATGAACCGATGATGCGAATGGCTAAACACATCTGAAGACAATATCCAGCAGAATCTGACCAAGAAGCAGAGCATAGTAATGCCCATATCCTCTTTTGAAATACATACATATGCATATTGATCTTTTTCTTACCATGATTAAAAAAATTGCCATCAAAAGATTACTACAATTCTGGCATATTCCAAACAATAATAAGGACAAGAGAATTATAAATAAACTTATGCAACAAGAAGCCTGCGAAAACTGTTGCTTGGAAAATCAAGCCCAATTATAACTTAATGAGCTATTGGAGAAAAGAGAATTTTTCTTCGTTTAGAACATCAAATACTATAGATTCAAGTAAACTGCTGAAGTGAATACAGGGGAATTAAGAATGTGCAAAAACATCAAAAGAAAGAGGGGAAAAGGAAAACCCACCTGGCTAGAAAAAAAGGAGTTTGGCACTATAACTGGGAACTTCTCAGCACTCAGCAATGACGTGGTAGTAAGACCCATTTCCACAACTTGACCCTCGACCGAACCAGCCTGCAACATGTGCAGTTTCTCATGCGCATTCTATAAAACAAAACCAATGATCAATTTGCACTAGCTAAATTATAAGTTTATAACATACTTTTATTGTATCTCCAATTGAAAAGGGCTTCCAAAACTGCATGGATAAACCACTGAACACATTGCCAAGAATGTCTTTCGCAGCAAAAGCAGTAGCCACACCTGCATAAAGATAAAAAGAGAGACACACCAAATCATCCATTACTTATTCTATTGGTGAAAAAGAAAACTCCCAAAGGAACATGAAACAATCTTATAACAAAAAATGTGACAAATAATTTTGCATTCTTAAACTTTCTTAGGTGCAATGTTTACTATTCAATTCAATATGTACCTCCAATACCACCAACAGTTACAATAGATTGCACAGCCACGCCACAAGCCTCAGCCAAAGCCATTATACCAATCACAAATAGACCAACAGATGAGATTTTATCTAGAGCAAACAATTTCTCCCTATCAAGCCCAAGTAAACTTTGACCGGACAATGTACGCGCAAAAACATTTGTCTTCCATCTATGCAAAAACCATACAAATGAAAGAATCACTGCACCCCTCCAAGCTGGTGCAAGATATTGCATGGTTATAGTTGTTGGAGCTACCATCGCACCACTGGAAATCAAAGCCAACTATCACACTAAGAAAAATACAAAACAACACATGAAAAAAAATGACTAAGAATGTCCCTGAACTTTCGAAAAAACAAGTCACTACTCACTAACATTTGTGAGAATGCCACAAAGGTAACTAAGTAACGCACTGGATCTTCCATGGCACCCCAAAAGCTTTTCTCATAAGCAACTGGCTCGGCGAATAAGCCTCCAGGAATTAGAGAAATAGGTCCTCTCATTGCATACTTGTGAAATTTCCTCAAAATCCAAGGCATCAAGAACCAAGCTACTAGAGTAGCAGTTAAAGTACCACCAACTGGAATAACCACTTTGTTCAGATAAGGATGCGAATCAAGCACTTGTTGAGCATATGGAGTCAGCTCATCAGAGGTCTCTTTCACCTTCTGGCCAGCATGTGTTGCTGTTTCCACCACACTCTTCCAAGCATCTCTAAGCTTCTCAGCCAAATCACCGGCAACAATGGTATCACCGCCGGCATTCACATCACCAGAGCCGGCAGCAACTTCTGCCCCACCATCCCTACTTCCTTTGTCATCCGAAGATGACGAATACATCCGGCAATTCAACACATGGGTCATCGAAGCAAAAGGGAATGCACCCCGGTAACAAGAGCTAGATGACAATCTATGATGAAATGATGCATTGAGTTTGGTTCTACTACTAACACAAGATTCAGAAGCCAAACTACTAAACTGACTCTTAGCATAAAATTGAGGTGAATGTAACTCCCTTTTCAGATAAAAACGACTTAATGAATAACTAGGAAACCTTGCAATTCTTCTAGGGTTCATATCCAAACTATGGTGGTACTGCTGAGTCAATTCCAAGTTCAGAGAACCCTTGATTGAACCATGGACACGTTTTACATGAGAAAACCTAACAGCTGCCATTGTAGCGAAAAACTAGCAAATCAACATTCCAACGAAGACAACAAAAGGCATTTTTTTTATGATTGATGTGACTTTAATTCAAGCCCAAAATCACCTCAATCTGCAAAATCCAAAACACCATCACACAATTCAGCAAAATACTCTATTCTATGGTTGAAACACATTCCAAACAAAAATGCAAGTTCATCAGATCAACATACTAAGACTGAATTTCACTATATAAAAAATTAATAATAATAATTCATTTAGTTCAGAAGAAATTGAATCAGTTGATGAACCCTAACCATTCGTCATCAATTTGGAAACGGAGAAAAAAAGAGTGAAATCAAATGTGAGAGATTACAAGGTTATCGGTTTTGAATCGATTTTCCCAAAAAAAAAAAAAGTGCAGCTTGAAGTGAAGTGGAATCTGGGGAAGGAAGATTATAGTCTCAGATTTTTTTTTTTGTTATACAATTTTATAAAATTTGAACTGTTAATGATTTTATAATGAACAAAATAATAATTTTTTTTAACATATAGATTTATCTATATAGTTGTTAAATCTATATAAAAGAACTTTTAAGATAATGAAAAATTAAGGATTAAGAGAACTCTTGAATTAATAATATTAAAAGTGAAACTCATTTTCATTTTATTGACTCAAAGCTAAAATCTCTTTTTTTTTTTTTTGCTAAAGTGAAATTTTTATTTCAAATATTCTAAATCCAAAAATTATGTCAAACACATTTATTGGTATAACAATATATAAACTATATCTACATAAAATATTACTACACTAATAATGTAACTAAGTTGAATAGTTATTCACTAATAAAAAATTAAAAAAATTTTATTAACATAATAATACATAATTAAATATTTAATAGCTTATTCGATCGAATAAAATTCATAAATACCTTACTTATTAGCTAAATAAAATATTTAACTTATAAAGAAAGCACCAAAAGAGGTGGACGCAACACAACACCAAAAGAATAAGAAATTATTATATACAAAACAAACAAACAAAATTGCAAATATTATTTTTTTAAGTTATTGATAATTAGATATATGTGAAGATCACGAGAGTAGTTTTCTTATAACAAGTCATTAAGAAAGGTATCTTAACATTGAAAGTTAAAATAATTCAATTTTGCCCCCTAGGTATCTATAAGTTGGTGAAAATATATTTAAATTTACTAAGTATAAACATTTTCAAATAAAGATTAATCATGATACGATAGAAACTAATCAGGTCCGAAACTCTTTGATTATTCAAAAGATGAGAAATCAAATCCTGAAATCGACACGATTGAAGTACTGTTTAATAGTTCTATTCTCAGAGCAGTTAGTCCACTCACCCACAATTTTTATTATAAAGAACATTTTTAAATAAAAAGATATATTCAAATTAATTTTAATATAATGTTAAGTTTATTTTCTATTGGTTGAATACTAACTCCACACTAATTAATAATCTCATTTGAGTATTGTTAGAACTAATTCATTCACACATCAACTAAACAAATCTTACACATTCTGTCCTTTTATGTTTAAGTGGATTAGATCAATCGATCAAACACTATTATGTTTCTAAGATTATCATTTCAAGGTTTGAAAATTCGAAATTGTTATTGAATATTGGAAGAACCACAAACTAATAAGGATAAAGAATTAGCTGAATCTAATTAAAACACCATTTAATTACTTTTTAAAGTTATTTTTAGAGTCTTATAAGTATTGATGATTTTACTTCCACGGGACATGATAACTTGTTCTTCAGTTCCCATTAGATCTCAACAAAATTAATGATAGTGTTGGTTGAACTTAATTAATCGCATGTCCACATTAAATACTTACTTATCTATTCAATGATAAAGATAGAGACAAAGATAAAAGAAATATAAAGTTGTTTGATTTCATAAATAAGTTGAGAGACAAACAAATTTATTATCTTAAGTAGACACAATTTTTTTTTTATTATTTCTTGTAGTTTAAAAAAGGAACAATTGAGATTAAAAATTAAGAAATTAAATGTCCTCTAATATATCTCTTTATTAATATATTTGTATATTTTCTCTACTTATTTAGATTCTTAAATTTTCATTCGTGATATCAATTATTATGAACTAATTACTCTTTTCTTTCTCTTTTAATAGTCATTTAAGATAATAAGTTTTATTTTATATTAATTCCGTATTTATCATTCCCATACATATTTAATGATAATATGTATAATAATTTTATTTCTAATATAATTTGTTTAGAGAATGTACTAGTAAAAGTGTGAAGAATAATTATTTAAATATTTTTAACAAATCAAGATTATTAACAATTTAATGTGTTTTCTTAATTTTTGTGTATAAATTTTAAAAAACTATCAAAATAGAATGAAGAAAATACTTGTGGACCAATTAATTTTGCTAAAATTAAAGCTTAAGCCACTATGACCATATAAGTCAATATGGAAACCCTAAGCAGCAGTGAGTGGATTAATCACAACCAAACAATATAAGAAAGCACCAAAATTATTTGTTAATTAAATTATGCTCAAAATGGTATAATTAATTTTTTTTTATTTATCGACAATGGTACTCCCTCCGTCTACAAATAATTGTCTTTCTAGAAAATTCTTTTGTCCAATATTATTTGTCACTTTAGAATTTTAAGAAAGTATTTATTATTCTTTTTCCAATTTTATCCTCACATGCATTCTCTCTCATATCTCTTATACTCCCTCCGTCCACAAATAATTGTCTTTCTAGAAAATCCTCTTGTCCAATATTATTTGTCACTTTAGAATTTTAAGAAAGCATTTATTATTATTTTTCCAATTTTATCTTCACATGTATAATGTATTCTCTCTCATATCTCTTATAATAATTATTACACAAAAAACTAAAAGAACAATTTAGTCATTATATATTATTTTTACATATAAAGTTGTGTGCTTTAATTACATTCTTAATAATCGTGAAAAGTCTAAAACGTCATTTATTGATGGACGAAGGAAGTAATAATTATTACACAAAAAACTAAAAAAACAATTTAGTCATTATATATCATTTTTATATATAAAGTTGTGTGCTTTAATTACATTTTTAATAACTGTGAAAGTCTAAATAATAATTTATTAATGGACAAGAGGAGTATAATATAATTTAATTTTAAATTTGCTTGTAAGATCCAATGTCAATGTGGCAATGTTACTTTTATTGCTTCACGGGGTGGCTTATGTTAATTAGGTTCATGAAACAAGTTTTCTAACTTAAATTGTCTCTTTTTTCAATATTTGAAATTCCATTATATTTTAAATTAGTATTAATATTGATCCACTTGCGTTTGGAATACAAAGATAAGATGCTTAAAGCAATAATGGATAGAAAAAATGAAATAAAATTCTCCATATTTTTTTATGGGTCCAATATTTAACTATATGAAGTTTATCTAGTTTGTTATGAATTCATCGATGCTGAATAAATTGAAAGAAAAAGTATGTTATTTGTTATTATGCTTTTACAATGGAGAATATAAGAAATATATTCATTTAAAGTAATCTTCAGCAAATGGGTAATTAGATAAATTTATCCTATCCATATAAGAAATATATGTATTTTATCTAATAGTGTGGATAAAGATGTATTATGATCATAAATTTAATTTCTTAAAAGAGTTTTTGTCTAAAAAATTGGCAACCTTTATGAATGATGAATACTTGACCAATAAATAAATATATGTATTTTCTTATGGCTATATATACAATAAGAATTTATAAAAGAAATTTCTAAATAATAACTATCTTTTAACATCTACACTCACTTAAAAATTATTTTTAAAAATAAATATAATAAAATAAATAACAAATAGTAATTGTTTTTTCACTATCTAAATTTTACTAACTAATATCTATTTAATAAACAATTTGCTCCAAATCACTTCTTAAAATATCTATCACCTTGATAATTCCACCTAGGTTAATATCCATCTTTCTTTGTTTTCCCTTTTTTAATTTTTCTTTATTTGCCCTTTTCTTTTTTTCTAATATTTTCTCTTTTGATGCAAAAAATTGGTTGCTTTGTTAATAGGGTATTGGTGCTTTTGCGCGTGGGACACATGTCCATCTCACCCTTAGCACCGAACAACATAGCAAAAAAAAAGTGAAACTGAAATTCCAAAAATAAAGCTAAATATTTATATTTTTCCTCTAACTAAATATATATATATATATAAACCCGATAAAGGTGTTGAACGGGAGGGGTTCGTCCTCCGTAATTAAGTGTTGAAGGTTCAATTCTCGTCTTAGATATGGAAAAATTTTAAATTTTGGTCTAGTTGTCCCACCCTTTCAAATACTTACAAGTCAACGAGGATTTAATTAGTGTGATCGACACTGAATACCCTGATATATATATATATATATATATATATATATATATATATATATATATATATATATATATATATATATATATATATATATATATAAATAAAGGGTAGAGTTGCGGCTAAATTGTGTTCTTGTATAAATCACAGAGATTCTTAAAAGAAAAATAAAAAACCCTCAAAATCAAGCAAGCACTTTAGGCAACACAACACAACACACATAGTTGCATCATCAATTCATCATATATCTCTTGTTCTGTTCATTCAGCTCTGTTCAGATTTCTTGTGCTAATCTCAGTGTGTTTTTCTTAGTATTTTTTTGCAGTGTAAAACTCTTGTAACCTCAAAACTTTACCAAATCTGATCTTGTAATTGCTCTTTCATCACTTTTTCTATGATGGGGTGGTTCTTTATAAGTTCTAGCAGAGGCAAGTTATGAACAATAATATTGCTCTTGTTCTGTTTTCTGATTATTGTTCTGTTTTGTTCTTCTTCTTCTTCTTTTAGTCCAAAAAAATCTAATTTTTTTTTATGAGACCATGTCTAGCATGAAGAACAATCCCAAAGATCTAGACCATCTTTACTCTTCATGGAATTTCTCAAAGCTAATGGCTTTTTTCTTTCTCTTGATCTCAATCTCTTACCTTTTCTACTCTCTCAGATTTGTTAGCCATTCATATGAATGTGACCAAAAAACTCCCCACATTTCACTTAGCCACATTTCAGACACAACCACAAGCACCACTTCCCAACACCAAGAACAGGAAGAACAAGAGCAATACCAATACCCCATAAGCAGAAAATCACCACAACCCTTTGAAGAAACCAACATTTCACACATAGTTTTTGGGATAGGAGCCTCAGCAAAACTATGGAAGCAGAGGAAAGAGTACATAAAGCTATGGTGGAAGCCAAAGAAGATGAGGGGTATAGTGTGGCTAGAACAAAAGGTGAAAACTGATCCAAATGATGAGAATCTCTTGCCACAGTTGAAGATCTCTGAAGACACATCAAAGTTCAAGTATAAGAATCCAAAGGGTCATAGGTCAGCTATAAGGATCTCAAGGATTGTTTCTGAGACACTTAGGCTTGGTATGGAAAATGTTAGGTGGTTTGTGATGGGTGATGATGATACTGTTTTTGTCACAGAGAATTTGGTTAAGGTATTGCAGAAATATGATCATAATCAATTTTATTATATTGGGAGTTCCTCTGAGTCTCATTTGCAGAACATTTATTTCTCTTATAATATGGCTTATGGTGGTGGTGGATTTGCAATTAGCTATCCTTTGGCTATGGCATTAGAGAAAATTCAGGATAGGTGTATTCAGAGGTACCCTGGTTTGTATGGTTCAGATGATAGGATTCAAGCTTGTATGGCTGAACTTGGAGTTCCACTCACCAAGGAAAAAGGGTTTCATCAGGTTAGTACTTAATTATCTCTGCAAAATTTCTGTCTCTTTTATTATTAATGTTAATATTATTATGAGCATTTCTTGGATACTCTAAACTTCTAGCTAAAACTTTTACATATGTCTCATTAACTTAAAATGTTGGTATTCATTAGATTTATGATTAAATCATGAGTTCAATAGAATATTAGTATCTTTAGATGAAAAAAGTTCCCTATTATTATTGTTGTTGTTATTTTCTTTTTGGTTTGGTGTTTTTGGGTTTGTGAGACTAGTTCTGTTTGGGAAGTGGAGAAAATGGGGGGAAGAGAGGGGGCTAGGGTTAGTAGAGATAGCAAGGGAGAGACAAATTGATTATGTGTTCTATTTTTGGAGTTCATATTTCAGAACAAATTGCTATGTCAATTGAAAGTGAGTGTTAAGATAGATCTTGATTGAAATGGCATCACATTGATATATTTGGTATCTGTGAAAATGTTAATAGGTTTGAACTGAAATATCGTTAGTGAATATTATAGTCTATTTAGAAAATGCACAAGATGTATCTAAGAATTTCTCTCTTTTCACCCCTAATGCCTCAGAAGTTGACCTGGTCAACCTATGATTATTGTAGAGAAAATTATTGGAAGTGATAGGAAAAGATCCAATAATGTTTGTCGTAAAATATAAATACGTAAAACTAGGTTTTAACATGTGACACACATTACACATTACGTTTTTTTTTTCGATACTTACAGTATGAGCCTCCATTAGGGATAACAACTCATACCAGAATTTCAAGGCTCCGCCTTTACACCTAATCACACTGCCAAGTACATTACTGGCTCAGCCTTCAACACCCAATTTCAATGCCCTTTCACCATCTCACGCGTCAAGGCTCAACACCATTCGCATATAGACACTATGTGATTTGGACACGCAAGTTTTATTACACATTACGTATTATATATAGCACACGTTGAATACTAGTTGGATGTATTTTTTTGTACAATAAACATTACTGGAAAAGATTAGTAAATAAACAGAAAGATAAGGTGGAGGGTATTTTTTGGGGGGGTTCATATCATTGATTTAGGTTCCCCACTTTGGTCCATTTTTTTTGTTCATGTGAAATCTCATTTTGTAATTAATGTTATAATCTATTAGTGTGTTTATTGTTGAATTGGGGATAATGTGGCAGTGATTTAACTTTTATAAAAGGTAATGGGTCACTGAAAAACACTTTTATAGGTAACCTAACCTAAAATTTAGGGTCTCTAAATGAGGACCACTTTGGGATGATTAGGGTCACATTTTAAAGGAGTTTTATATTTATATTTTAAATGAGATTTCCTAGGATCATGTCTGTGATGTGGAGGAATTTGAGAAGTATATGATTAATTTAATGATTAATATATTACATAGCAATAATTAAAAATTGCTATGTGGCCATTCATGCCAATAGATCAAGTAAACCTAAAACAGAAAAAAGACATAGCCGGTAGATGCTCATAAATCACTACTTACTTCATTTAGTTTAATTAAGTGACCAATTTTTTCTTTATTTAGGGTTTATCTATTTGTTTTAGTGCCAAGAATAAAAAAAATGAGTTCTTTATTTACTATGATGATTTTTCGAATCCTCTAGTCTTCACCATAATTGATTATTTCTCTCTCATACCAAAAAGTCCAAAACCATATAACAACAACTATGGGAGCTTCAAGATTTATGGTTCCATGCTACAAAATTTGTTTTTTTCTCCTAGTTTCATTTTCTTTCAGCTGCTTTCAATTTTGGCTTTTTATTAGGTTTTCTTTTTTCTTTTAGAATATTTTGTCTTTATCATAAAAAATAATTCAATTTTGGCTAAACCCTAAAAATTGTATACATTAATTTGATTCTATACTACTATAACCAAGTCATATAATTAAAAAGACTTGACTCTTTTAAAACTATATAGTATAAAATAAAATAAAATATAATTAATTGATTCCTTAATATAAATAATAAAATTATTTAACCATAAATAAAAATCATTCTGTGGGGGGAACATTGTAATTGTACCTAGCATCCACGTGGTAACCCTAAAGAGGGGTAGTTGAATTGACCCCACTCTTAATCGATGTCAACAATATATATATATATATATATATATATATATATATATATGTTTTTTTCAAAAATTAGTAACACTTGTCACACACACACACACTATAATACTAATACTAATACTAATGATAAATAATAATGATAATAAATTAATAATGGAAGTCTTAGTCCCACCTTAGAAATCTTATCTATGATTATGACCCTTCCAAGTTCCCACTTCACCTTTAATATCAATAAATAAATAAATAATTTTGTATTAGTTTAGGTTCTCTTGAATCTTCTCATCAAGCTGTGAAATAGTTGTGTTACACTATTAATTGAATACGCGTTTAGTAGCATGTGATTACTACTTGGCCTAATCAAAATTCTTCACTTTATTGATAATATGCGTTTAGTAATTTTTTTAATTAATACAATGTATTAGTATTGACTTTGGTTTTGGTTTGTTTTGTGTTGAATAGTTTGATGTGTATGGCAATCTATTTGGGCTTCTAGCAGCCCATCCAGTTACACCTCTGGTATCCCTCCATCACTTGGACGTAGTCGAGCCCATATTTCCAAACGTGAGCCGGGTCCAAGCCCTAAAGCGGCTCAAGGTGCCCATGGAACTCGACTCGGCCGGGCTTATGCAGCAATCCATTTGCTACGACAAGTCCCGGACCTGGACCATATCCGTTTCTTGGGGCTATGCGGTTCAAATATTCCGGGGCATTTTCTCGGTCCGGGAGATGGAGATGCCGGCGAGAACCTTCCTCAATTGGTACAAGCGAGCCGACTACACCGCTTATCCATTCAATACACGTCCAGTCAGCCGGAATGTTTGCCAGAAACCATTCGTTTTCTACTTGTCCAATGCATTCTTTGACAAGGACAAAAATGAGACTGCGAGTCGGTATATTCGGACTCAACCGAACCCGGAATGCAAGTGGAAAATGGCGGATCCGACCCAAATCAAAGTAGTAGAGGTCTATAAGAAACCCGACCCGCATTTATGGGACAAGGTAACTTCAAACTTCCATGATCCAATGGCCCAAACACTCTTTTTTCCTTTCTTGTGTGTATTTTAAGATACAACTCATTAAATTGCTCTCTAAATTGTGTTGGTTTTTGCTGCTTTTTGGGGTAGTCTCCAAGAAGAAATTGTTGCAGGGTTCAACAAACAAAGAAGAAAGGAACTCTTGTGATTAATGTTGGAGAATGCAGTGAAGATGAAGTTGTTGAATTGTAGTTAGAAGAATTGGGAACAGTTCCAACTTTAAACACTTTCTGTTTATATAATTCTTACCTCAACCCTTTAGATATATATATATATATATGTATTAGTTCCTTCTTTATAAAATTACTTACTTTGAGAATTTCTTTGCAGACAGTGTAGACAAAAAATGATGAGTAGTAGAGTAGAGGCCTTAAAATAAGTTTCTCCTTCTTTTAAGTTTATATGAAGTTTAGGAAGATGATGATGAGTTATTCACTATCAAGTTTAAAAGCCATTGGTCACAAATTTATGTATCCTTATATATTTTCTAACAGTCTGATACTCTTATGAAATTTTGTGATCTTCAAATGATACAAATCCTTGGAATAATTTAAGTTTACCCTTTTAATACACAGCTAAAAGCAATGAGAAAAGAGTTAATTATAAGAAGTTACTGATCTCAACATTGATAAATGATGACATATATTATATAGAGGCTTAAAACTATAAATAAGCTAGAATCTAATAAGAGTAAGGAATAGTGATAAGCAAAATGCATCTTAATAGATTATTAAACTTAAACTTTTGAAGAAGACTAGTTAACCTGCCCTTTTTCATATGAATTATTTATTTGCTTTAAAGTAGACTAATTATCAGCTTAGGAGAGCTTAAATAAATTGACAGATAATTGTTTCAACTTAATTAGAGGTCTCAGGTTCAAGATCTGTGTATGCAAATACGTAAAACTTGGGAAATAGAGTTTTATCGTTTTATTGGTCCTACTTAACTCGAGTTGGACTAATTATTGACTTTGGCCAAGTAACTTTAGCCAAGGTTACATAAGTGAGAAATTCAGGGTAACTTTGGCCAAAGGACTTGGATCCAAGGTTACATAAGTGAGAAATTCAGGATTTGCTACCAAATGATTCATGTAAACCTCATCCAAGGTAATCCAAGCTTCTATGCCATCTCTTAATCTTGTATCAACCAAAATGATTAGATTCATGAACACTGAACCATTTGAAGCAATACTACTCACCCATGTTGGCTTTCCCCACCCAAAATCAGCATCATAGAACCCTAGATTGCACCAACTACTAAATCCAAAGTGTTCCACTTCATTCTTTGACAATGTCTCACATACTTCTCTTATAGACTCTTCCATAATTGAACTTCCTTCATCACCTTGCAATTTCTCAACAAAATCCTTATCAATTCTTGATATTGCATTCCTCAACTTACCAACCAACTCATCCAATTCCATATCATGTTGACTCATGTGTTCTGCAGAAACTAACCAGAGAAGGTTCCCCATTGAATGATTAGGACTCAGAGCTTCGTCCATTCGTCTTCGCAGATTCGCCAAATGAGTCACCAAAGAATGCCTTTGGACACCAAATTGTGACTTTGACACATCCATGAGACACTTCCACAATACTGCAGAAACTATCTCCAATCTTGTAGAGTCTTTCACTGCATAACAAGAAGCTTTTGCTGATATCTGAGACTTTACTTTGGATATGGCAGAGTTTGTGAACAAAAACCTCCTTGTGACAAACTTTCCTTGCTTGAACATAGAACCCCACATCCTCATTGACAAATCTCTAAGCCATAAACTATTTGTTGGAAAGATAGAAGATGCTATGAAATTGGGGTTGGTCAAATTGTTACAACCCTTATTAGCCCTTTCTGACCAAAAACTTAGGAATGTGCTTAGTGCAGCACCATCAAGGATCCTATGAGAAATGCATGTTCCAATAGCAATTCCACCACATTCAAAGACATTGACTTGAACATTAGTAACATAACTTCCAATTTTGGATTCTTGAGAAGAAAGTAACTCACTAGGAAGAAACTTGTGCAACAAGTTCAAATCAGGGTGACTTAGGAATTCAGAAACAGGACAATTCACTCTGGCTTCTATATAATTAGCACCTTCATCATTGCAATCAATGGAAAGTTCATCTTTGATTTTGCCACCTAGAGGGTAGAACTTGGATAGTGTATCAGATAAAGATTGCTTAAGCAATTTAAGCCTTTTGGGGGATTCAGAAAGGGTAGTTGAATCTGGTGAGGTGTAAAATAGGATAAGTGGTGCATATGGAGCAGGAATGAGCTGATCCAAAAGGGAAAGTTTGAAGATTCTTAGGTGAGGTGGTGTTGGAAAAGAAGGCTTAATATCTTCTCTAGAAATGATTTCTACTTCAAATTTCATTGTTTCTTGGCTCTATAGCTTATTCTGTGTATTGAGATTAGATTTGTAATCTGATTTATACATGGAGATGGGGCAAAAAATCTTCACTTGTCTTTATTGTGAAGGGTGGTTTTAATAGGAGAAGAAGAATCTTTATCTTTTGATTCTCTTTAGAATTTACAACTAAAAATCAGCCAATATATCGTGGACAATATATATCAGTTGTGCATAAAGTATATCGTAGGTTGTAATATCATATTTCTTTGCAACATGTGATAAATGGAATGTGCACAACATGTGATATACGATGTACATGTTATATTATATATGTTGTGCATAACATGTTGACTATTTTGACCGATTTTTTTATTATACACCAAGTATTTACCATTAGGAAAAGACTTCTTATTCAAAGAAGTAAACATCATTTATACATGATCTATCTTATAGTTGAAAATAATGTTATATTCTATCATAAATCAATGATGAATTCATTTGAAATGGAAAGCTCACGTTTTTGAGTAACAAATTGCTTTTGATCATGAGATCATTTTCATGCACACCATAAAAATTGAATTCAAAGATAAATACGTAATTTCAAAATAATTCAAAGTTGTATATATGTAGAAATTTTCACAAAAATAAACTTCTGTTTCTTGGTTGGATATCTGTCTTGACTTTTCATTCCAATCCTCTTAAGAGTAACAAAGAGTTCCATCAACCTATTAAGTACGAATATTCAATTGATGTAGAGATGAGATGTATAAAGTTAAGAAATTAATAGTCATAGAACCCAAGTGGGCTATTCCCTTTCAATATTTACATGGTATTGTCTAGTGGGTCATAATTTGTCTGCACAAAATTTAATTTTTCTTCTAATGTCAATATTGTTGTTGGTAGATATAAATGAGTTTGTCTTGCATGGTGGAATTATGAATGCAATGATATCAGTAATGACATAAGGAAGGACATTGACAGAGGCTAAAGAGGTTGTAAATATCATTACTTGGACTATTCTATTGTTTATAATGATATATTCTTTTGATAAGTTTTTTTAAGTATTGAGATTGTATAAGTTTTTAGAGGGTGGAGTTATGTTGTTTGTTTGGATTTTTTCAATATTCATGTTAATAAATTTTTTATTTATTATTGAGTAAAATGTATATCTCATAGGACTTACACATCATACAATAATGAATTTTAAGATGAAATAATAGTGAAAATAATGCTTTTTTTTTTTTCCTTTTAGTGTTGGTATTTTTTCATCAATCCAGCCTAATTATGAGAGTTACATTCTCTTCTCAAGTGTAAAAATAAACCAAATGATATGTATGAGATTTAAGATAATCAAAGGAAACTAACATATAAACTTTACTTTCACCTTAACTATATAACCTTGAATTATACCTTAAAGACCCTATTGGCAAAGGACTGGATCATCAAGAATTGAAAAAGTGTGGAATATTTCAATGGTTTGATCCCAAATGAGTTATTTTCTACTCATCCAAGGTAATCCATGCTTCTATCAGTTCTATGCCATCTTTCAACCAACATTATTAGATTCATCAACACTGAATTATTAATTCACTAATCTATGTGTACAATGAAAATTGTACAATACTTAGACAATAATTATATTTATCGTTGAATTATAATATGAATTTATAAACTAATGCAATTCAACGATGAATATAATTGTTGTACAAATATTGTACAATTTTCATTGTACACGTAGATATTTCCCTAAACGAAATCTGCTTCATGTAACTCAAAGTTACACCAGCTGCTAAAAGAACCAATATCTGCTTTCTCTGCTATATGGAAAATAATAGTAATGAAAAAAATCCATTTTTTTATCTTAATTATTAATGACCTGCATCAAAATCCATCAATCTTCATACTGATTAGTGATTACTGAATCAACAAAATCTTAATCAAACAAAGACACAGACAACCCATGACAGAAGTGTTAATATAATGTGGGAATCTACAGAAACAACGCGTTTGTGGGTCCCAACTCCATCGAGTTCTCCACTCACACTCAGTCTCTTCCGATCCAAACTCAGATCATATTCTCTCTCTCTCTCTCACAAGAAAACCCTTTCCTCCTCCTACTTCTATTCCTTCTTCTTCTTCGTTCATTCATTGATCATGGCCTTCACAAACCACATCCTCGTCTTCCTCTTCCTCTGTTTCTCCTCTGTCTCTGTTCTCTCCCACATGTTTTCCCCAACAGACAACTACCTCATCAACTGCGGCTCAACCGAGTCAACAACCCCCGTTGACTTCCGTCCATTCTCCGGCGACCTCTCCGGCAACCACCATCATCACTCCCCTTTATCATCATCATCAAACGGAGCTTTCTCTGTCACAAACAAATACCCTGTTCTCACTTTACCTTCGCTCTACAACACAGCCATGGTCTTCACAAAACCCACCAAGTACGTTTTCCCCATTAGAGAAAAAGGCACACACATGGTTCGTTTTCACTTCTTCCCATTCAATACCCCAAATCTCGATCTGGGTCGTGCTCAATTTCACATCTTGGTTAATGGGTATGTTCTTTTTAGCAACTTCACCCGTTTGAGTACTGATATTGAAAGAAAAAACCCTAGGATCATGGAGTATCTAGTTAGGGTCAATGATGATGATGATGATGATGATGATGAGCTTGTGATTCACTTTGTTCCAACTAAAGATTCCAAATTGGCGTTTGTGAATGCTATTGAGGTAATTTCTGCACCTAAGGACCTTGTCCCTGATACAGCACAGTTTCTGAGTTCAAAGGGTTTGGAGAATTTTGATGGATTAAGAAACCAGGCACTTGAAGTTGTGTATAGAGTCACTGTTGGTGGTCCAAAGATTACACCTTTCAACGATTCATTGTGGAGGACTTGGATCCCTGATGATGAGTTCTTCATATCAGGTTTTGGATCTGAGAGGCTTAACTTTGGTGGTAGGATCAATTATCATGTTGGTGGTGCTAGCCGTGAAGTTGGACCTGATAACATGTACAATAGTGCAAGGTTGATTAGGAGCAAGAATGATTCTGTTCCCAATGTTAACATGACATGGGAGTTTCCAATAATTGGGGGTTATAAGTACCTTGTTAGGTTGCACTTTTGTGACATTGCTAGTATTTCACTTGGTTTGCTCTATTTCAATGTTTATGTGAATGGATATCTAGCATACAAAGATTTGGATCTCACTTCAATTACAAATTCACTTGCTTCACCATATTATGCTGATTTTGTTGTTGATGGGAATGGTTTGGGGAATTTG
This sequence comes from Aeschynomene evenia, assembly GCA_013621005.1. Taxonomy (NCBI): domain Eukaryota; kingdom Viridiplantae; phylum Streptophyta; class Magnoliopsida; order Fabales; family Fabaceae; genus Aeschynomene; species Aeschynomene evenia. The sequence continues at coordinate 1,913,174 of CM024264.1, read as the reverse complement.
AGTGTTACCATAGGCCCTTCTAGTAACAGTATGCCACATGTTATTGATGGTATATTGAATGGGGTTGAGGTTATGAAGCTGAACAATTCTCACAATAGTCTTGATGGTGAGTTTTGTGCTGGTTTTGTTATGAAGAGTTGGTCCAGTGGAAATGCAAGTCTTTTGCTTACTCTTGTAGCTGCCGTGTGCATTGTGTTGAGCGTCTTCATCGTGATCCGTAGGAGGATTCTTGATTCAAGGAACAATGTGCCATGGTCGAGGTTGCCTGTGAATGTTTCTGATGATGATGTCAAGGCTTAATATTGGAAATATTGATTCAGAAGGTAGATGAAAGTTTTTTTGCAATATCACCAATAACTTGCATGGAATCAAGACATATTTGGAAGAGCAAAGCATCGTCTAATCAGAGATTGTTCCACTATATTCTAGGTAGTTGTGAATACCACACTCTTATTATATTTGTTCATTATCATTGTTCCATTTGCTTTGTCTTGTAATATTGTAGCTTTTCATCATACTATCAAAGTAATTGTCTTAATATTGAATATAGTAATGTAACTTATGTATTGAATGGTAATGTCTGAGTTGCTGATACTCTCCAAATTTGTAATGTGTATTGGTATGCTTGGATTATATTATGTTTGAATAAGCTCATGGGGCAAATTTCGTTTTGAACCATCCATAAATATGATATGCCATTTCCATGTTCTACTGATACACTCTTTATTGATGTTCTCATTGTTAATATCTAAGGATTGTATCATGTTGATTGGATACTAAAAATTTTCTCCTTTGAAAAAGGGACTGAAGAGAGTTTCACTTCCCCTATCACTACACTAAAATCCCCAAAATTTTAGATAATGTGTATACTACAATTCTCAATTTTTTTGCTTTAATCATGAATGTTATGGCATTTTTTGTGAGTTCCGTGCATCATGCATAGCTTGCTACTGCCACAATTACAAAGGTTGTCTAGTGTCTGTCTCATTAAATGATAACCGAGTCAAGTTTTCTAGTTTTAGAGTATATTTCCTTTTTCAAACATGAATTGTCTTTACAAACCTTTTTTAAATCAGTCTGATACATGCATCTATCACTGGAAAAAAAAAAGGCTCATCTAAAATGTCAGGAAAGATTGATCTTTACAGCATTAGAGTTTTTACCTTACAATGATCCACAAAAATTTCATGATATTTTTCTCTGGTTTAATGCACCAAATTCTTGGCCCTTGAATTGGTTGATCTAACTATATAGTATTATACCAAAAAATTGTAGTATTATATCGAAAAACTTCATCAATAATCTTTTTATTGTTTTTTTTTTTGTGATGTATATCTAAAATTTTCTGAAAGGGTACAGCTCCCTTGGCCACACAAAAAGATGAAACTTTCTGCATGTTGAACCATTCAAATTAGAATTTATAAAAAGATATTTTTATATGAAGACAAGTCTAACATATTATATTTAAGCACATTTATAATAAAAATGCATTTCAGTAATTTTATTCAATATATAGTTTCATTTATCTATGAGTCCCAAAAATCTCTTTTTGTGAATGTGATTAAGAATAAATTTTTAGACCTGATACAAAAATTATTAAAATTTATAAGAGACAAAAAAAGTTATGCAGAGCCAACTAAGCACTCAACTAATAGGAACTTTCCAAGTTGGTACCTCATAGACTGTGACCATGTGAAGTCAATGTCGTTTACTAAGAAAATTATGAGCACCGCAGCCACCTAAAAGAGGTGAATTATTGGAGGCAACTCTTATCTTCACATTACAAGAGAGGAAACGAGAGTTCAATATTTTCCTTTCTCTCATCTTCTTGTTAACTGAATATTCTTTCTGATCACATATTGCTCTTTCTTGACACCATGGCTGAAGCACTTGTGGGTGGAGCTCTTCTCTCTGGCTTCATCAATGTTGTGTTTGAAAGGCTTCTTTCACCTGAGGCTGTCAACTTGATCAAGGGCAAGAAGCTTGATCCAGAGCTGGTTCGGAGGCTGAAGACTGCTCTGTATGCTGCTGAAGCTGTGCTCATGGATGCAGAGTACCAACAGTTCAATAAGGAACCTGTGAGGAAGTGGCTCGACTCTCTCAAGGATGCTGTCTACAAGGCTGATGACTCACTTGACCATGTTTTCACCAAAGCAGCTGCTACTCAGAACTGTCAGAAGAAGGTACGTGTTTCATTACCTCGGATGCTCAATTTCAAAGAAAGGAGGATGGTGAGTAAAATGGTGAATAAGATTGAAGATGATGTTAGAAGAATTGAAGATATTTTAAAATATAAAGATGTCCTTGGTCTGAAAGTGGTTACCAGGGATAACAACTACTCATCATGGAGAACTCCAGCCACATCTCTGGTAAAAGGGAATATATATGGCAGGGAGAAAGACCAAGAGGCCATAATCAAGATGATAGATGATGGAAGTGAACATCAATTGTCTGTGATCCCCATTGTTGGCATGGGTGGGGTTGGTAAAACAACTTTAGCCCAATGGCTGTACAATAATGAGGACTTGATGAAGGGGTTTGATTTGAAAGCATGGGTTTGTGTCTCTGAAGAGTTTGATATTGCCAGGGTTACTAAGGATGTTATAGAGGCAATTGATAAAGTACCCTGTAATCTCAACAGTTTCAATTTAGTTCAAGATGATTTAAAGGAAAAATTGTCAGCGAAGAAGTTCTTTATTGTTCTCGACGATGTTTGGAGTAATGATCGTCATCGCTGGAATAATATCAGAACTCCTTTTCAATATGGAGCTGAGGGAAGCACAATTGTTGTGACAACCCGTGGCAAAGATGTTGCTTCAGTACTCCAAACTTGTTCCCCTTACTTTCTCGATGGGTTGTCTGAGGACTACTGTTGGTCGGTGTTTGCAGACAATGCATGTCTTACAGAATCAAATGTAAGGCCTGATCTACAAGAAATAGGTAGAAGAATTGTCAAGAAGTGTAAGGGGTTGCCATTGGCCGCAGAAACACTTGGATGCTTGTTGCGAACAGAGCGTGATGCTAAGGAATGGAACAAAGTATTAGTGAGTGATATTTGGAAAATTCCTGTGGAGAATAGTAAGATAATTCCGGCGTTGTTGATAAGTTACTACCATCTCCCTGCTCATTTAAAAAATTGTTTTGTTTATTGTTCATTGTTCCCCAAAGATCATAAATTCGATAAAGATGAATTGATCTTGCTTTGGATGGCAGAAGATCTTTTGCCGCCACCAAAGGGGGAAGAAACTTTAGAAGAAGTTGGCAGTGAGTGTTTTAATAACTTAGCTTCCAGATTATTTTTTAAACAACACAGGTATCGTAAATACTTTGTGATGCATGACCTATTGCATGACTTATCAATGTTGCTTGCCGGAGACTTCTATTGTAGATTAAAAGAACTAGGTAAAGCAAAGAAGATGACTAGTCAGACTCGTCATTTGTCATATGGAAGCTTGAGTCATCCAATCTCAAAAAATCTGGTTTCTATTGATAAAGTAGAATCTTTGAGGACATTCTTGCAAGTCAACTTCTCACTTCCGTCATTTAGCATTGAATGCACGTCACATGTCATATTATCGAAGCTTAAATACCTGCGGGTTTTGTCATTTTGTTCATTTAAAGGACTTGATTTGTTGCCTGATTCAATAGGCAAATTGATCCATTTGCGTTACCTGGATCTTTCTTATACAAGCATCAAGGCGTTGCCGGAATCATTGTGTGGCTTGTACAATCTACAAACCTTGAAGCTGCGTGGATGTTCTAGGCTAGTTATGCTCCCCAGGGGCATTCATAATCTCTTGAATTTGCGACATCTGGATGTTAGGGGAACTCATTTGAAAGAAAGGCCCAAAGGTATGAGCAAATTAAAACATTTGCATTTTCTAGGTCGCTTTGTTGTTGGGAGGCAGAAGGACAGTGCTGGGATCAAAGAATTAGGAGATCTTTCATATTCTAATGGAAGACTTGAGCTTACAAATTTGGAAAATGTTGCTAATTCTGACGAAGCAATGGCGGCAAGGCTAATGGATAAGACACATGTGGACAAATTGATTTTGAAATGGTCTTTTTTTGGTGATATTGTTTCAGAAATGCAATCTGAAAGTGATATATTTGGCAGGTTACAACCTCATTATGGGTTGAAAGATTTAAAATTCTATAGGTATAGGGGCACAAAATTTCCAAATTGGGTAGGACATTCTTCCTACCACAATATGACTCGTGTATCTCTATGTTCTTGTAGAAGTTGTCATATGCTGCCATCACTTGGACAACTACCATCTCTTAAGTCCCTGTATATTGAGAATTTTGATAAGGTGGAGAATATAGGTGTTGAATTTTACAAGAATGCAGATGATCCCTCTTCTTCTTCTTCTTCTCCCCCTTTTCCATCATTGGAATATCTGACATTTAGGAGTATGCCATGTTGGGAGATGTGGAGTCCATTTGACTCGGACAATGCTTTTCTGAAGCTTAAGAGCCTTTCAATGCACTCTTGTCCTAAATTAAAGGGAGACCTTCCTAATCACCTCCCTGCTTTGGAAACACTTGAAATTCATCAATGCCAGCAGCTCGTATCATCTTTGCCAAGTGCCCCTGCAATTCAAGGTATATGGATATCTGAAAGCGATGAAGTAGGGTTGCAAGAGTTGCCACTTTCTCTTGGAAGTTTATCAATTGGAGGATGTCATTGCCAGCAAGTGGAGTCCATGTTTCGAGCAATGAGCGTCAACCACCCAACTCGTCTTTATTCGGTAACAATCTCAAATTGTTTGTCTGCCACATCATTGTCGTGGGATTGTTTACCAGAGTCTTTGACATCACTGAGTATCAAGAATTGTAGAAAACTTGAATTCCAATCTCAACAACAACAGAATTACAAGCTGGAGTTCCTATATTTAGATCACAGCTGCGATTCACTAACCTTGTTGCAGTTGGAGGCCTTTCCAAATCTCAAGCATCTCGAAATAACAGGGTGTGAAAATCTGGAGACCTTTTCATTGACACAGTCACAATCACAACACACTGCTCTTCATCATCTTAGGATCGATGACTGCCCCAAGCTTGTGTCGTTTCCCAAAGAAGGATTAGCTGCACCCAACTTAGAGTATCTCTGGGTCAATGGATGCAAAGAGTTGAAGTCATTGCCTTGTGACATGAATACTCTTCTCCCAAAATTAGAGCATCTCATTATAAGTGATTGCCCAGACATTGATTCGTTTCCTGAGGGAGGCCTGCCACCTAGCTTGAATAAACTTCGAGTCGAGAATTGCGAGAAACTATTGAGCAATCTATCATCAATGGGCATGCTTGATTCTCTCACTGAACTTAGAATTGGTGGCAGAGACTGCTGGAGCATCAAGTCATTCCCGAATGAGGGTTTCCTGCCTGGGCTTCCCTCCCTTACCTATATGCGTCTCAGTGAGTTTCCAAATTTGGAGACATTGGAGTGCAAGGAGCTTCTCCGCCTCACCGCTCTCCGAAAATTACAAATTCTACATTGTCCGAAGCTGGAGAACATCGCAGGAGAAAGGCTCCCTGACTCTCTCTTACAACTTCGAATCTTTCGATGTCGATTGCTGGCAAAACGTTGCAGGAAGAAGCACAAGCAAATCTGGCCCAAAATTTCCCACATCCGTGGCATTAAAGTTAATAGTAGATGGGTCTCGTGAACATGGACTCTCAAAAGGTAATTCTCAATTTCATTCACACCAACTCAAAATGGACACTTTTCTTTTTCCACCATGAAGGCAGTTTTGAGTAATTGGCAAAAAAAATATTAAAAAATTGCATTCTTTTGTTCATTTCTCGGTAAGTTGTCAGTTTATAAACTTGGTTAAGAAAATTTCCTAATTGCTTTGAGACAAAAAAAAAAAGACAATTTTATGCATAATCATACTTCACATTTCTTTCTTTTTCAACTTTAAAAATAAGTTACAGTAGAAGATAGGATTGACCTTAATGTTATTATACATTGGATGACACAAAACAACATTTTTTTTTGTTTGAATTAGCGTCATGGAAATACTGTTTTGTGGTAAATACTTATTACCTTGAAAGTTCCTAATTGTATGTTTTTTGAGAGCTATAAAATGGCTTCTTATGTTTTTTCTTTTCTTTTATATATCTTGTATGTTGGAATGCTGATTTAGCTAATTATATCTGTGATGCTCTATGAATGCATAACATATGATGTGATCATAATTTTTTTTCCCTTTTTCTCTCATGAAACAGGATGCAAAAATACTTCTAATTGTACAACACAGATTATCATTATACTGATAAAAAGTTGTGGTATTCATGATTTTTTAATACTATCATCCTAGCATTTTTTGAATTCAAGAGAAAAAGTAATGTGCACACTTTCATGTGCATTACTTATGAGTTAGATTATGTGATTGGTATTGAGTCTTGATTTTCATTAATGTTGTTGTTGCAAAGAGCAAAGTATGAATATGTGTCCTTCCTCTATTTATTAAAATTTTCATTCATATCCTTATTTCTTTAGTATTTACTATTTAGTATGCAGGTTGTGCTTGACAATGCATTACATGAAAGTTGAAACACTTATTTCATGGTGAAGTTTTCAAGGTGCCATCACACAACAGTTTCATTTATATTCACTTGTCTTCATGGTGAGCACTTTTTTCTTAATGATTTTAAAGCTTAATAGATATATTTATGAATTTAACCAATGGACTTCATCTTGATGTATGCAGTTTTTACTTATGGAAAACCACCACATTGAAGTACACACTGTCAGCAAATGTTCTGTTTCACATTTGGCGAAAAGATCATCCAAGAGCTGTTCTCTTCATAAAAATATTCATGCTGTTGCATCTTGCAAGTATGAAAAGGTTGTAAGATTACTGTCTTCGTTTTGATTTGTTTGTATTAGACAATATTGTTTTCTGGCTTGTAATATTATGTTCATCACATTTTCTCCTATTTTTGGCAGCAGATTAGGGCATTTACTTTTTAGTTCTTTTTTGTGGAACTCTTTGGTTGTACTCTATGACATATTTATAGTGGAATAGATCCCGTGGTTTTTTATCCCTCTCGTTGGGGAATTTTCCATGTTAAAATTTTTTGTATGCTCTTCTATGCATTGTGTTGAGCATCTTCATGGTGGTTCGTGGAAAGATTATTGATTCATGAAATTCTTCATGTTTATGTATCATACTTAGCATGATGAATTACATGGCGTAGAGCAACAGGTTTTATTGTTTCTGGGCACCTGAGAATGTCTCATTAATTAAAGGTATCTCTTCATATTTGAAAGGTGGACAAATCTATCATGTTACTAAACAAAGTCTTTGGTCAAAATCTATCATGAAAACAACAAACATGTCTGCTATTTCCATTTCAAGAAACAAGCACACAAGTATAAAGGCCCAAAACTAGGCTCATAGAAGATCATTTTTGAAGTTTCTCATATAGTTTCTCATGCTTGGATATGAACTATAGTGTAAAGCATTGTTTAAATCTATAAAATATGGATAGCCATAGTCATGCATATACTGTTTGTAATTTTTTATGCCCTTGAAATTTTTTAATCTTGTAGGTGTGGTTTTTGAGTGTTAATTTGGTTTGTTCTTTTCTGACTTTTACTTTTTCCTTTTTGCACACAGGAACATCAAATTAGCTGATTGCTTGTGATGTTTTGTGATTGCATAGCATATAATGTGCTCTTACTTCTTATGTAACTTTTTCCATGAAGCAGGTTACAAAAATACATCAGCAACAAAACCAGAATTGTTCCAAACATCACGCCATGTATGAAACTATGTCTGACAAGAGTCTTATGCATATCCATGCTTCAAGGTTTCTATGGTAATTTTTCTCTATATCTATTCCCTCAGTATGACTCATTTGTATATTCATGACAAGATTATTTCCACAATACAAAGATACATTCCAAATTCTAACAAAACTCAATGTAATCATTAGTCTAATACTTTAGGACATTATTTGGGACATTATTCAATTAATCTACTGAAATTTGAGGACATATATTTACATTGAGTAGCATATAGCAGATAAGTAGAGAATTTGTTCATATGCCTTCATCTTTGTGGAAAATATTATCATCCATTCTATTTTTTTTAATAGCTATTTATTTAGAGCTTGTTTGCTTTACTTCTTAGTGAACAGAGTCAAATTGTATTTTCTGACACACTTTTGTAGAAAATAACATCTTTTTTCCTTCCATCTTAAAATTACTTTTACACTTCAAATTTGACACCAAATGAGTAGCTAAGCTTACTGCCACAGTTTCTAAAGTTGCCTAGTTTTTGTCTCATAAACTCAGTTACATACTTTTTGCTTCCCATGCAGACTCAGATTTGCAATGCTAAAATTTTCTAGTGGTTTGTAATTGCTGGGTTCTGTTTGCTGCTATGATTAGAACCCTCAACATTGGTGTACAACTATGGATTTTGGCAAATGAGGCTTGTGAAGCTCATTGTGTCTGTTTCAAAATGCCGGTGCTCCTTCCTTGACTTCATGAATGGTTGGTTCAATCATTTTGAAAAGGATAAGATTTGGCCAAGAAAGAAACAAAGAGTGAAGAACATCAAGAGATTCATTTTGTGCTTTGTGGATTGCAGAATGGAGATATGTCTATCTGTTGCTGTCATGGGTAGGATTGACTGTGCCTTCTTTATTTTGATGTGTTTCCTAAACAAGTATACTTTTTGAATCTGTGTATTGTGAACTATCTTGATGAGTTTTAGATGGCTATTTGATCAATAATGTTTTCATGTTTTACATCTTTGCTCTCCCTATGTGTATATATGGATTGAATCTTTTGTTTATAATTGTCTTAAAATAATCATTGCCTATTCAGTAAATATTAAGGATTTTTTAAGCATTCTCAATTGGTGATTGTTTTGTTATCATGCATTACATTACACTAAAATATAGAACAAAAATAAAATAAGTCATGAGACCAACTGGATTCCTGAATTATTTAAGTAATTAATTTGAAGTTCGATTCATGATGATGTATGAAGAGAGATTTGTGAAAAGGAGTAAAATATATATATATATTTTCCATGAATATTTTGGTCTCAATATGATTAGTCATTTATTACTTCCGAAAATAAATCATGTGTAGAAATTATCTTTCCTAAAAATTTAAGATGTTAGGGTAAAATTTAATAGTAATTGATTTCTTTTTAATTTAGAAAATGAGACAGTAATAATCAAATTTTAGAACTTTTGAGTCGTGCATAAGCTTGAAAAAATTGTCTTTTCCTAAAAAGTTAAATTATTGAATTAAACTAATTGATGATTTAAATACTCTAATAAATCTTTGAGTTGAAAAAATAATGAGAAGTAAAAACAAGAGCTTGTGCTGTTTCCATTACAAGAAACAAACCCACAAGTCTAAAGCCCCAAACCCAGGATCGTAGAAGATCATCTTCCATTTTTGAAGATTCTCATATAGTGAAGGCTCCAACTTTTTGCCTCCGCTATGAACATGAGAATCTAAGACAATGGAACTTTGATTCTTGGTGGAATGGAGCAACGAGGAGTACAGAGTTGAAGGAAGCAAATTTTTGTTGATCCAATTCAAAGTTGGTAACTTTTTTCCTAACTTTTCGTTTTCTTCTCAATTTATGAGTTTTCAGCACATGAACCCCCCTTTTCTTTCGTAATGGTGCATGTTCAACAAGCCAGAAATTATTGGGTGCAAATGGGCACAATAATTATGACCTCATTTTGCAGGTACAACCCTACATTTTATTTTTGTAATTTTCAAATGATAAATAAAAAATTGAAATTCAGGGGTTGTGCATATAAAGGTGAACATGCATTAATTTTACTCTTGTGCATGCCAAAATTTCTCAGTTCCTCTTATTTTATTGTTTATTGTTTTTTCTAAACAATTGGTCATGGCTTCAATTTCTTTGTGAATGGTGTAGTATTAACCAGCACCCTGATTTGTATCTCGGAGTTATTGGTTTTTCTACTCCTCAAGTTACACTCAGTCAGAACATTAAGATTAAGGATAAGATGAACATTAACTCTTGCATCTTGTGTTATAAGCTGTTTACTTTGACCTTCACAATGATTTACACCACAGTATATTCTTGCATCAGTTGTTTCTTTACAATGATCCACAAAGACTTCATGGTCTTTTCTTTGGTTTATTAAACAGAACGGTGGCCCTTCAATTAGTTCATCTAACAATATAATAATCTCATGTAGTCACATTACTAGGATGATGTGCATGTGCCACTGCATATCCCAAATAATTTACACAAACTATTAATATTTGGTTGAATCCTTCAAAGATGAGTTAAAAATTAGAACTTAGTGCAGAGCCAGCTAGACGTTCAACTGCTATGATTTTTTTAAGTTACCTTGTAAACTGCAACCACCTGAAGTCAACGTCTTTTGCCGATTGAGAGGCCAATATTATCTTCACACATTACAGGACAGGAACCGAGAGTTCAACATTTTCCTTTCTCTCATCTTGTTATCTGAGTATTCTTTCTGATCACATATTGCTCTTTCTTGACACCATGGCTGAAGTACTTGTGGCTGGAGCTCTTCTCTCTGGCTTTATCAATGTTGTGGTTGAAAGGCTTCTTTCACCTGAGGCTGTCAACTTGATCAAGGGCAAGAAGCTTGATCCAGAGCTGGTTGGAAGGCTGAAGACTGCTCTGTATGCTGCTGAAGCTCTGCTCATTGATGCAGAGTACCAACAGTTCAATAAGGAACCTGTGAAGAAGTGGCTCGAGTCTCTCAAGGGTGCTGTCTACAAGGCTGATGATTCACTTGACCATGTCTTCACCAAAGCTGCTACTCAGAGCATTCAGAAGAAGGTACGTGTTTCCTGGCCTTGGATCCTCAATTTCAAAGAAAGGAGGATGGTGAGTAAAATGGTGAATAAGATTGAAGTTGATGTTAGAAGAATTGAAGATATTTTAAAATATAATGTTGTAAGTGATCTGAAAGTGGTTGCCAGTGACAACAACTACTCGTCATGGAGAATTCCATCAACATCTCTAGTAAAAGGGAATATATATGGCAGGGAGGATGACCAACAGGCCATAATGAAGATAATAAATGATGTAAGTGATCAAAAGCTGTCTGTGATCCCCATTGTTGGCATGGGTGGGGTTGGTAAAACAACTTTAGCGCAATGGCTGTACAACCATGAGGACTTGATGACGGGGTTTGATTTGAAAGCATGGGTTTGTGTCTCTGAAGAGTTTGATATTGCCAGGGTTACTAAGGATGTTATAGAGGCAATTGATAAAGTACCCTGTAATCTCAACAGTTTTAATTTAGTTCATGATGATTTAAAGGAAAAATTGTCAACAAAGAAGTTCTTTATTGTTCTCGACGATGTTTGGAGTAATGATCGTCATCGCTGGAATAATTTCAGAACTCCTTTTGAACATGGAGCTGAGGGAAGCACAATTGTTGTGACAACCCGTGGCGAAGATGTTGCTTCAGTACTACAAACTTGTTCTCCTTACTTTCTCAATGGGTTGTCTGATGACTACTGTTGGTCGGTGTTTGCTGAGAATGCACGTCTTACAGAATCAAATGGAAGGGCTGATCTACAAGAAATAGGTAGAGGAATTGTCCAGAAGTGCAAGGGGTTACCATTGGCTGCAGAAACACTTGGATGCTTGTTGCAAACAGAGCGTGACGTTAAGGAATGGAACAAAGTATTAATGAGTGATATTTGGAAAATTCCTGTGGAGAACAGTAAGATAATCCCGGCGTTGTTAATAAGTTACTACCATCTCCCTGCTCATTTAAAAGGTTGTTTTCTTTATTTTTCGTTGTTCCCCAAAGATCATAAATTTGATAAAGATGAATTGATCTTGCTTTGGATGGCAGAAGATCTTTTGCCGCCACCAAAGGGGGAAGAGACTTTAGAAGAAGTTGGCAGTGAATGTTTTGATTACTTAGCTTCCAGATTATTTTTTAAAAGAGATATGTATAGGTCTGGTCGTGAGTTTTTTGTGATGCATGACCTGTTGCATGACTTGTCAATGTTCCTTGCTGGAGACTTCTATTGTAGATTAGAAGAACTTGGTAAAGCAGAAAAGTTGACTAGTCACACTCGTCATTTGTCATATGGAAGCTTGAGTCATCCAATCTCAAAAAATTTTGATTCTATTGTTAAAGTAGAATCTTTAAGGACGTTCTTGCAAGTCAATTTCTCATGTCCGTCATTCAGCATTGAACGCACACCACATATCGTGTTCTCAAAGCTTAAATACCTGAGGGTTTTGTCATTTTGTTCATTTGAAGGACTTGATATGTTGCCTGATTCAATAGGCAAATTGATCCATTTGCGATACTTGGATCTTTCTTATACTCTGATTCGGACGTTGCCAGAATCACTGTGTCGCTTGTACAACTTACAAACCTTGAAGTTGCGTCGATGTGAATTGCTGATTATGCTCCCTAGAAGCATGCATAATCTCTTGAATTTGCGACATCTTGATATCAGGGAAAATAATTTTCATGGAATGAGAATGCACAATGGTATGAGCAAATTAAAACATTTGCATGTTTTAGGTCGCTTTGTTGTAGTTGGGAGGCAAAAGGACAGTGTTGGGAACAAAGAAGAATTAGGATATGTTTCATATTATGATGGAACACTTGAGCTTACAGATTTGGAGATTGTTGCTAATTGTGACGAAGCATTGGTGGCAAGGCTGATGAATAAGATGAACAAATTGATCTTGGGATGGTCTACAGGTGGTGATATTGTTTCAGACAAGCAAACTGAAAGAAATATATTTGGCAAGTTACAACCTCATTATGGCTTGCAAGAGTTAGAAATCAATGGGTATTGGGGGACAAGGTTTCCAAATTGGGTAGGGCATTCTTCCTACCACAATATGAGTCGTGTATCTCTAAAGCATTGTAAAAGTTGTCGTATGCTACCATCACTTGGACAACTACTATCTCTTAAGTCCCTGGAGATTGAGAATTTTGAGAAGCTGGAGAAAATAGGAGTTGAGTTTTACAAGAATGAAGATGACCCTTCTTCTTCTTCATCTGCTTCACCATTTCCGTCGCTGAAAGATCTGACTTTTAAGAGTATGCCATGTTGGGAGATGTGGAGTCCATCTGACTCGGACAATGCTTTTCCGAAACTTAATAGTCTCAAGATCAGGGACTGCCCCAAGCTTGTGTCGTTCCCCAAAGAAGGATTGGCTGCACCTAACATGACTTCTTTCGTGATCCATGGATGCAAGGAGTTGAAGTCATTGCCTTGTCACATGAATACTCTTCTCCAAAACTTAGTGTCTCTCGAAATAAGTGATTGCCCACACATTGATTCATTTCCTGAGGGAGGCCTGCCGCCTAGCTTGAAAACACTTCAAGTCTATAACTGTGAGAAACTATTGAGCAATCTATGGTCAATGGGCGTGCATGAGTCTCTCACTCATCTTTACATTGGTGGCAGAGACTGCTCGAGCATCAAGTCATTCCCAAATGATGGTTTCCTGCCTGGGCTTCCCTCCCTTACCACTATGTATCTCTGGAGTTTTCCTAATATGGAGACATTGGAGTGCATGGAGCTTCTCCGCCTCACCTCTCTCCAAAAATTAACCATTCATCTTTGTCCCATGCTGGAGAATATTGCAGGAGAAAGGCTCCCTCACTCTCTCTTACAACTTGCAATTATTAGATGTCCATTGCTGGCAGAACGTTGCAAGAAGAAGCACGACCAAATCTGGCCCAAAATTTCCCACATCCAAGCCATTAAAGTTGATGGTAGACGGGTCTCTTGAACAAGGATTCTCTAAAGATAATTCTCAACTACATTTACTACCAACAGAAAATGGTACTTTTTCTTTCCTCTTCACATAAAGTAAAATAGTTTGAGTAATTGACAGAAATTTAAATTTAAAAATTGCATTCTTTGTAATACTTGAACACACTGCAATTTGTAATTTTATGAAATCAAAAATAAAAATATGAATAAAATATAATAAAGCAAAATTAAATGTAAGGTTCAACTTAAAAAACATGAACAAATTATCAATGCAAATAGATTAAAGAACATCTAAGTACATGAAGATGAATTCTAAATTTGTAAAAGCATACATAGAAAAGAAAAAGTTATTTACATGAAAACAGTAGGTGCATAATTTGAGAATGGATGTGTAAATGTATTAGCTAGTATAAATGTATAAGGAGAATGAAGTATTTGAGCAAGAAAGTTATATGATAATACTTACTCATTTTTTTATCGATGTTAGCTAATTTTTGTTGATACTTGATGATTTATGTTAATAGTTTGTTGTTATATTTTTTTAAGTTGAACCTCATGTTTAATTTTATTTTTTGATTTAGATTTTTATTTTTTACTCCATAAAACTTGTAAATTGCAGAGTGTTGAGGTTTTGGAAAGATGTGATAATAGAAAAAATATTAGAGTATCATCATTTAATGTAAATTTTGAGTTAGATAATTTGATTGCTATTGGGCCTTGATTTTACTACATCGTTGTTGTTGCAAAGAGCAAAGTATGAATATGTGTCATTCCTCTATGTATTAAAATTTTCATTCATATCCTTATTTGTTTAGTATATACTTTTTACTATGCAGGTTGTGTTTGACACTGCATTACATGAAACACTCATGAGATGGTGAAATTTGCAAGGTGCCATCACACAACAGTTTCATTTATATGCACTTCTCATAATGGTGAGCACTTTTTTGTTAATGATTTTAAAGCTTAATAGATACATACTATGAATTTAACCAATGGACTTCATCCTGATTTATGCAGTTTTTACATAAGGAAAACCACCACATTGAACTACACACTCAGAGCAAATTTTCTGTTTCACATTTGGCAAGAAGAGATCTGTTCATAAAATATTCATGTTGTTGCAACTTGCATGTATGACAAGGTTGTAAGATTAATGTTTTTGTTTTGATTTGTTTGTATCAGACAGACAATATTGTTTTCTAGCTTGTAATATTATGTTCATCACATTTTCTCCTATTTTTGGCAGCAAAGATAGGACATTTACTCTTTAGTTCTGTTTCATGGAACTCTCTGTACTTTTAATATCTTTATAGTGTAATATTCTCTAGACTAGGTCTGCTGGGTTTTCATCTCTCTTATTGAGAGATTTTTCACGTTAAAAATTCTTGTGTTCTTTCCTTCACATTCTTAAGATAACATTTTGACTTTTCAATTTATTTTATTTTTTTCATTTTAGCTACAGAGCTCCATCTTTAGCATCCTTAAGAAGTTGAGAATCTGATCCAATGGTAACGTAACTTTGTCTAATTTTAAAGTATCCTTCAATGTCTTCACATTCTTGGTTGTATTAATAAATTACAGGCTGTTCTTGGTTTGTATTATACTAAAGTTGCATACTTGCATTAGCTTATCGTAATTACTTTGATAATTACAATTTCTGCGTGTATATGTTATGCTATGAAATTTCTTGTGCAAACAAAGATTTGTACACAACCAAATTCTCCTAAGGTAGCGTTTGTTTACTGATACAATACAAAAGATATATACATATAGTGAAGTTACTTGGAATTGTGAACTTGATCTTTTGTCTCTAAGACAAAATTTATTGTTGGATAGGATAGTGATGCTCATTCATTCTATGTGTTCATCATCATATCTAATGATTATATAATGAGTGTCTCAATTATATCTCTAGTTTTTTGTGTTTGAATATAAGAAAGAGAGAGAGATATGTTGATCAACAAATCTGGTCATCCTTTATATAATAATATTGGTTGTACAACATAAATACGTTTTATTAGTATCCAAACGTGTGCTATACAAATAACACATTCCAAATCATGTATAACACACATTGGATACTAGTTGGACGTATTTCTGTTGTACGATAAACATTATTGGTTCTTTATATATCTCAATTATTTGAACCCCAATTTCATACATAATGCAGCTTTGTCTGGTTGCATATATGCTGAAAAGGTCATCCGGTGCACCATTTGGACCGAGCATTGCTCCTTGTACTCCAACAATACATATATTGGACTTACTTCTACTAAAAGACAGAAAAGGAAAAGGAGAAGCAAAAAAAAAAAGAATACTTAATTAGTTAGTTAGTTATTTACCAATGTTTGTACTATAGTCTATAGTCTTTACTTTTAAAGTATTTCTAGAAAAATAGTGAAATTTCACTTTTTATAGTCTATAGCTTTTAATTTCTACTAAGTTTTAAAAATTAAGGAATTCAATATTTTAAAGACTTTAGTCGTTAATTTTTTAGTGTTTTTAGAAAAATAGTGAAATATCACTTTTTAAAATTCTATAGCCTTCAATTTCTACCTAGTTCTAAAAATTATGTAATTCAATATTTTAAAGACTATAGTCTTTACTTTTATAGTATTTCTAGAAAAATAGTGAAATCTCACTTTTTATAGTCTATAGTCTTTAATTTCTACTAAGTTCTAAAAATTAAGGAATTCAATATTTTAAAGACTATAGTTTTTACTTTTATAGTATTTCTAGAAAAATTGTGAAATCTCACTTTTTAAAGTCTATAACCTTTAATTTTTACTAAGTTCTAAAAATTAATGAATTATATATTTTAAAGACTATAGTCTTTATTTTTTTAGTATTTCTAGAAAAATATTGAAATCTCACTTTTCAAAATCTATAGCTTCCAATTTGTACCTTGTTCTAAAAATTATTCTATTCAATATTTTAAAAACTATAGTCTTTACTTTTATAGTATTTCTAGAAAATAGAAAAATTTCACTTTTCAAAGTCTATAGCCTTTAATTTCTACTAAGTTCTAAAAATTAAGGAATTCAATATTTTAAAGACTATAGTATTTAATTTTTTAGTATTTCTAGAAAAATAGTGAAATCTCACTTTTCAAAGTCTATAGTCTTCAATTTCTACCTAGTTCTCAAAATTATGTAATTCAATAGTTTAAAGATTGTAGTCTTTACTTTTATAATATTTCTAAAAAATAGTGAAATGTCACTTTTAAAGTCTATAGCCTTTAATTTCTACCTAGTTCTAAAAATAATGTAATTCAATATTTGAAAGACTATAATCTTTACTTTTAAAGTGTTTCTAGAAATTAAAAATAGTGAAATATCATTTTTAAAGTCTATAGTCATCAATTTCTACCTAATTCTAAAAATTATGCAATTCCATATTTTAAAGACTATAGTCTTTACTTTTATAGTATTTCTAGAAAAATTGTAAAATCTCAATTTTTAAAGTCTATAGCCTTTAATTTCTACTAAGTTCTAAAAATTAAACAATTCAATATTTTAAAGACTATAGTCTTTACTTTTTTAGTGTTTATAGAAAAATAGTGAAATATCACTTTTTAAAGTCTATAGCCTTCAATTTTTACCTAGATCTCAAAATTATGTAATTCAATATTTTAAAGACTATAGTCTTTACTTTTATTATATTTCTAGAAAAATAGTGAAATATCACTTTTTATAGTCTCTAGCCTTCAATTTCTACCTAGTTCTAACAATTATGCAATTCAATATTTTAAAGACTGTATTTTTAGAAAAACAATCAAATCTCACTTTTTAAAGTATATAGCCTTCAATTTCTACTTAGTTCTAAAGATTAAGGAATTCAATATTTTTTAGACTATAGTCTTTACTTTTTTAGTATTTCTAGAAAAATAGTGAAATATCAATTTTTAAAGTCTATAGCCTTCAATATCTACCTAGTTCTAAAAATTATGTTATTCAATATTTTAAAAACTATATAGTCTTTAACTTTATAATATTTCTAGAAAAATAGTGAAATCTCACTTTTTATAGTCTATAGTCTTTAATTTCTACTAAGTTCTAAAAATTAAAAAATTCAATATTTTAAAAACTTTAGTCTTTACATTTTTAGAGTTTCTAAAAAATAGTAAAATCTCACATTTTGAAGTCTATAGCCTTCAATTCCTACCTAGACCTAAAATTTAAGTAATTCAATATTTTAAAGATTGTAGACTTTACTTTTATAGTATTTCTAGAAAAATAGGGAAATCTAACTTTTTAAAGTCTATAGCCTTAAATTTCTACTAAGTTCTAAAAATTAAGGAATTCAATAGTTTAAAGACTATAGTCTTTACTTTTTTAGTGTTTCTAGAAAAATAGTAAAATATCATTTTTTAAAGTTTATAGTCTTCAATTTCTACCTAGTTCTAAAAATTATGCAATTCAATATTTTAAAGACTATAGTTTTTACTTTTATAGTATTTCTAGAAAAATAGTGAAATCTCACTTTTTATAGTCCATAGCCTTTAATTTCTACTAAGTTCTAAAAATTAAGGAATTCAATATTTTAAAGATTATAGTATTTAATTTTTTAGTATTTCTAGAAAAAATAGTGAAATCTCACTTTTCAAATTCTATAGCCTTCAATTTCTACCTAGTTCTCAAAATTATGTAATTCAATAGTTTAAAGATTGTAAGTCTTTACTTTTATAGTATTTCTAAAAAATAGTGAAAATGTCACTTTTAAAGTCTATAGCCTTCAATTTCTACCTATTTCTAAAAATTATGTAATTCAATATTTGAAAGACTATAATCTTTACTTTTAAAGTGTTTCTAAAAATTAAAAATAGTGAAATATAACTTTTAAAGTCTATAGTCATCAATTTCTACCTAGTTCTTATAATTATGCAATTCAATATTTTAAAGACTGTAGTCTTTACCTTTATAGTATTTCTAGAAAACTAGTGAAATCTCACTTTTTAAAGTATATATATAGCCTTCAATTTCTACTAAGTTCTAAAGATTAAGGAATTTAATATTTTTAAGACTATAGTCTTTAGTTTTTTAGTGTTTCTAAAAAATAGTGAAATATCAATTTTTAAAGTCTATAGCCTTCAATTTCTACCTAGTTCTAAAAATTATGTAATTCAAAATTTTAAAGACTATATATAGTCTTTAATTTTATTGTATTTCTAGAAAAATAGTGAAATCTCACTTTTTGTAGTCTATAGCCTTTAATTTCTACTAAGTTCTAAAAATTAAGTAATTCAATATTTTAACGACTTTATTCTTTGTTTTTTTAGTGTTTCTAGAAAAATAGTAAAATCTCACTTTTTAATAAGTTTATAGCCTTCAATTTCTACCTAGACCTAAAATTTAAGCAATTCTATATTTTAAAGATTGTAGACTTTACTTTTATAGTATTTCTAGAAAAACAGTGAAATCTCACTTTTTTAAAGTATATAGCCTTCAATTTTTACTAAGTTCTAAAAATTAAGGAATTTAATATTTTAAAGACTATAGTCTTTACTTTTTTAGTGTTTCTAGAAAATATTGAAATACCAATTTTTAAATTCTATAGCCTTCAATTTCTACCTAGTTCTAAAAATTATGTAATTCAATATTTAAAAAACTATAGTTTTTACTTTTATAGTATTTTAGAAAAATAGTGAAATCTCACTTTTTATAGACTATAGGCTTTAATTTCTACTAAGTTCTAAAAATTAAGGAATTCAATATTTTAAAGACTTTAGTCTTTACTTTTTTAGTGTTTCTAGAAAAATAGTGAAATATCACTTTTTAAAGTCTATAGCCTTCAATTTCTACCTAGTTCTAAAAATTATGTAATTCAATATTTTAAAGACTAGTATTTACTTTTATAGTATTTCTAGAAAAATAGTGAAATCTCACTTTTTATAGTCTATAGCCTTTAATTTCTACTAAGTTCTAAAAATTAAGGAATTCAATATTTTAAAGACTATAGTTTTTACTTTTATTGTATTTCTAGAAAAATAGTGAAATCTCACTTTTTATAGTCTATAGCCTTCAATTTCTACCTAGTTCTAACAGTTATGCAATTCAGTATTTTAAAGACTGTAGTCTTTAATTTTATAGTATTTCTATCAAATTAGTAAAATCTCACTTTTTACAGTCTATAGCCTTCAATTTCTACCTAGACCTAAAAATTAAGTAATTCAATATTTTAAATACTATAGTCTTTACTTTTATAGTATTTCTAGAAAAATAGTGAAATCTCACTTTTTATAGTCTATAGCCTTTAATTTCTACTAAGTTCTAAAAATTAACGAATTCAATATTTTAAAGACTATAGTCTTTACTTTTTTAATGTTTCTAGAAAAATAATGAAATATCACTTTTTAAAGTCTATAGCCTTCAATTTCTATCTAGTTCTAAAAATTATGTAATTCAATATTTTAAAATACTATAATCTTTACTTTTATAGTATTTCTAGAAAAATAGTGAAATCTCACTTTTTATAGTCTATAGCCTTTAATTTCTACCTAGTTCTAAAAATTATGTAATCCAATATTTTCAATAAAATAGTCTTTACTTTTTTAGTATTTCTAGAAAAATAGTAAAATATCACTTTTTATAGTCTATAGCATTAACGTTACTTTCACTTTTTTTTTTATATGCACATAAAGGTATTATTGCCTCTCAAATCCCTTTTTTATTTTAGTTTAATTTAATAGATTGTAAGCAATAAGCTCCGAGAAGCAAGTGGTGGGCTCATGTCAATAAGCTATGAATGACATGTGTGCCCCTAAAGGGTTGGGTCAGCATTCCTGTTCTAAAGACACAGCTTCTTTCTTTCTTTACTGCTTATTTGAGCTTCTTTTGGATTGAACGGCTAAAGGAAGGAGCTTCCCCTCCTAATCTTAGAGCTGCCTACCAAGCCTGTCACTTTAAAAAATCACACCACATATTTTTGAACTCTGTGATTGTTTCAAAATTATAAAAGTTTTTAGAACTTTCTTTGTCTAAATATGTAATCTGTAATGTTTTCTGCTGCAGGGGATCTCTTTGATGGATTGTGGTTTGTGACTGTTTAAGACATTGTACCAATATGCATCTCATTGGGTTCCTTAATATGGAGACATTGGAGCTCATGAACAAGGATTCTCAAAAGGTAATTTTCATTGTTTTGTTTTCTTTTTTCCTTTTTTTTTTACATAACATGAAACAGTTTTAGTAAATGGCTTGCATTTTTTTGTTTCGTTTTGTGGGGAAGTTGTCAGTTTATAAACTTGGCTAAGAAAAATTCTTAATTTCTCTGAGAAAAAAAGACATTTTTATGCATAATTACAGTTAAAGTGGAAGATAGGATTAACCCTTAAATGTTATACATTAGATTTAGATGGCATAGAACGACATCTGGTATTGTCAGAATGTAGTTCTCAAATGAATATTCATGCTTGGATGAACTCTGATGCAAAATTGGGACTAAATCTATATGGAGAGTCATAGAAACACTGTTTTCTGGTAAATACTTATTACCTTGAAAGTTTTTAATCTAGTATGTTTTTTGAGATTTTAAATGGCTTTCTGAAAGTTTTTCTTTTCATATTTTGTTTGATTGAATGTTCAATCAGCTAATCAAATATATGTCAACCACTGTCAGCTAATCAATAATTTTGAATGCTCATAAATATAACACCTTGGTCCTTGTATTTAGATATATTTTATCATTAAAATGAATTACTTCAACTTTATTTACTAACATATATACTTCCATTCATCTATAACTTAAAACTCTGTTGTGGACATGCGTAAGATTAAATTCTGATATCTATGAGATGTATGAGATAAGATATAATGTAAATAGAAATAGTGAAAGTGAATATTAGACAATAACTTTTTTATTATTATCATCAATTTTATATCCTTCTATATTTTGGTAGGAGCTTTAGACTCTACTCGAACCATTGGATATATTATAAGAGGAAAAGAAAAAGGCGATGCAGAGACAGCTAACAAGCACTAAAGTAAAGTAAAAGGGCATTTCCATTCTATTTCCTCATGGACCATACATGACTTTGTGAAGTCAATGTCGTTTAGTAAGCAATCATGAGGAACAAAGGGAGGTGAATTATTCTATTGTATAGGAAAATCTACCTTATCATCTCATTGCTAAGAGAAGAACCGAGTGCTGAGTTACCAAATACCAAATCTGCAAGCATTTTTGCTTTCTCTCATCTTCTTGTTATCTGAGTGTTCTTTCTGATCACATATTGCTCTTTCTTGACACCATGGCTGAAGCACTTGTGGGTGGAGCTCTTCTCTCTGGCTTCGTCAATGTTGTGTTTGAAAGGCTTCTTTCACCTGAGGCTGTCAACTTGATCAAGGGCAAGAAGCTTGATCCAGAGCTGGTTCGGAGGCTGCAGACTGCTCTGTATGCTGCTGAAGCTCTGCTCATGGATGCAGAGTACCAACAGTTCAATAAGGAACCTGTGAGGAAGTGGCTCGACTCTCTCAAGGATGCTGTCTACAAGGCTGATGACTCACTTGACCATGTTATCACCAAGAAAGCTACTCAGAAGAAGATATGGGTTTCCTTGCCTCGGATCCTCAATTTCAAAGATAGGAGGATGGTGAGTAAGATTGAAGTTGATGTCAGAAGAATTGAAGATGTTTTAAAACATAAAGATAACCTTGGTCTGCAAGAGGTTACCAGGGATAACAACTACTCATCATCATGGAGGACTCCAGAGACATCTCAGGTAAAAGGGAATATATATGGCAGGGAGGATGACCAAGAGGCCGTAATCAAGATGATAGATGATGGAAGTGAACATCAGTTGTCTGTGATCCCCATTGTTGGCATGGGTGGGGTTGGTAAAACAACTTTAGCCCAATGGCTGTACAATAATGAGGACTTGATGAAGGGGTTTGATTTGAAAGCATGGGTTTGTGTCTCTGAACCGTTTGATATTGTCAGGGTTACTAAGGATGTCATAGAGGACATTGATAAAAGACCTTGTAATCTCAACAATTTCAATTCAGTTCAAGATTATTTAAAGGAAAAACTGTCCAAAAAGAAGTTCTTTGTTGTTCTCGATGATGTTTGGAGTAATGATCGTCATCGCTGGAATAATTTCAGAACTCCTTTTCAACATGGAGCTGAGGGAAGCGCAATTATTGTGACAACCCGTGGTGAAGATGTTGCTCAAGTAGTCCAAACTTGCTCCCATCACTTTCTCGATGGGTTGTCTGAGGACTACTGTTGGTCAGTGTTTGCTGAGAAAGCATGTCTTACAGAACCAAATGGAAGGCCTGATCTACAGGAAATAGGTAGAATAATTGTCGAGAAGTGCAAGGGGTCGCCATTAGCTGCAGAAACACTTGGGAGCTTGTTGCAAACAAAGCGTGACGTTAAGGAATGGGAAAAAGTATTAAAGAGTGATGTTTGGAACATTCCTGCCAAAAGCAGTAAGATAATTCCGGCTTTGTTGATAAGTTACTACCATCTTCCTGCTCATTTAAAAGGTTGTTTTGTTTATTGTTCTTTGTTCCCCAAAGATCATGAATTTGATAAAGATGAATTGATCTTGCTTTGGATGGCAGAAGATCTTTTGCCGCCACCAAAGGGGGAAGAGACATTAGAAGAAGTTGGCAATGAGTGTTTTGATAACTTAGCTTCCAGATTGTTTTTTAAACAACATCGGAATTGGAGGCATGATGAGTGTTTTGTGATGCATGACCTGTTGCATGACTTATCAATGTTCCTTGCTGGAGACTTCTATTGTAGATTAGAAGAACTTGGTGAAGCAGAGAAGATGAGTATTCAGACTCGTCATTTGTCATATGGAAGCTTGAGTCATCCAATCTCAAAAAAATTTGATTCTATTGATAAAGTAGAATCTTTGAGGACGTTCTTGCAATTTAAGTTCTCACGTCCGTCATTCAGCATTGAACGCACATCACAGATCGTATTCTCAAAGCTTAAATACCTGAGGGTTTTGTCATTTTGTTCATTTCAAGGACTTGATTTGTTGCCTGATTCAATAGGCAAATTGATCCATTTGCGTTACCTGGATCTTTCTTATACATGGATCCGAACGTTGCCAAAATCATTGTGTCGCTTGTACAACTTACAAACCTTGAAGCTGTATAGATGTGAAATGCTGATTAAGCTCCCAAGAAGCCTGCATAATCTCTTGAATTTGCGACATCTTGATCTCAGGGGAAATAATATGTATGGAATGAGAATGCCCGAAGGTATGAGCAAATTAAAACATTTGCATGTTTTAGGTCGCTTTGTTGTAGTTGGGAGGAAGATGAACAGTGCTGGGAACAAAGAGGGACTAGGATATGTTTCATATTCTGATGGAACACTTGAGCTTACAGATTTGGAGATTGTTGCTAATTGTGACGAAGCATTGGTGGCAAGGCTGATGAATAAGACGGACAAATTGATCTTGGAATGGCCTTCAGGTGGTGATATTGCTTCAGACATGCAAACTGACAAAAGAGATATATTTGGCAAGTTACAACCTCATTATGGGTTGCAAGTGTTAGACATCAAAGGGTATAGGGGGACAAGGTTTCCTAATTGGGTAGGGCATTCTTCCTACCACAATATGACTCGTGTATCTCTAAAGCATTGTACAAGTTGTCATATGCTGCCATCACTTGGACAACTATCATCTCTTAAGTCCCTGGCGATTGAGAATTTTGAGAAGCTGGAGAAGATAGGAGTTGGGTTTTACAAGAATGCAGATGATCCCTCTTCTTCATCATCTGCTGCTTCACCTTTTCCGTCGCTGGAAGATCTGTCATTTAGGAGAATGCGATGTTGGGAGATGTGGAGTCCATTTGACTCGGACAATGCTTTTCCGAAACTTAAGAGGCTTCAAATAATTGATTGTCCCAGATTCAAGGGAGATCTTCCTAATCACCTCCCCACTTTGGAGATACTACAATTATTTGACAGCTGCCATTCACTCACCTTGTTGCAGTTGAAGTCCTTTCCAGAGCTCAAAGAACTGACAATAAGAGGGTGTGAAAATCTGGAGTCCTTTTCATTGTCAGAGTCACCGTCACAAGGCATGCGTAGCTTGAAGGTCACCAAATGCAAAAAGTTGAAATCATTACCTTGTGACATGAATACTCTTGTCCCAAACTTGGTGTCTCTCGAAATAAGAGATTGCCCAGACATTGATTCGTTTCATGAGGGAGGTCTGCCGCCTAGCTTGAAAACACTTAAAGTCAAGAATTGCGAGAAACTATTGAGCAATCTATCATCAATGGGCGAGCTTGAGTCTCTCACTCATCTTTACATTAATGGCGGTGACTCATGCTTGAGCATCAAGTCATTCCCAAATGAAGGTTTGCTGCCTGGGCTTCCCTCCCTTACCTATATGTGTCTCGATTGGTTTCCAAATATGGAGACATTGGAGTGCAAGGAGCTTCTCCTACGCCTCACCTCTCTCCAAACATTATGCATTGAAGATTGTCCGAAGCTGGAGAACATTTCAGGAGAAAGGCTCCCTCACTCTCTCTTACAACTTCAAATTATTGGATGTCCATGGCTGGCAGAACGTTGCAAGAAGAAGCACAACCAAATCTGGCCCAAAATTTCCCACATCCCCCGCATTCAAGTTGACTTTGGATTGCTCTCGTGAACAAGGATTCTCAAAAGGTAATAATTCTCAATTTCATTTACCACCAACCCAAAAAAAAAGGTACTTCTTTTCCTTCTTCACATAAAATAAAACAGTTTTTGATTTTTATATAAGAAAACAGTTTGAGTAATTGACAATAAATTAAATTTTAAAAAAATTGCATTCTTTTGTTTCATGGCAGCACCTATATGCTTCATTGTATTTTTATATGATATTCTTAATTTATTTCCCAATAAAAAATACTCAAATATTTTATCTGTTGACACATATCTCTTCTCTAATACTTCAACACACTACAATTTGTAATTTTTATGAAATAAAAAATAAAAATATGAATAAAATATAATACAGCAAAATTAAATATGAGGTTCAATTTATAAAACATAGTATAGTACCAAACTATCAACATAAATAGATTAAAGTACATCTAAGTACATCAAGATAAATTCTAAATTTATAAAAGCATACCTGGTAAAAAAAAGGAAAAATCGAGAAAGTTATTTACCTCAAATCAACAGGTTTATAATTTGAGAATGGATGTATAAATGTATTGGCTAGTATAAATATATATTGATGATGAAGAATTTGAGCAACAAAGTTATCCAATGATACTTACTGGAGTTTTATCAATGTTAGCTAATTTTTGTTGATACCAAAGCTACTTGTGCTAATTGCAGAACGCAGGTTATCATTATACTGATAAAGATATGGTACTCATAATTGTTTAATACTGTCATCCTAGCATATTTTGAATTCAAGAGAAAAAGTAATGTGCAATCTGTCATATGCATTAATTTTGAGTTAGATAATTTGATTGGTATTGGATCTTGATTTTAACTACTATGCAGGTTGTGTTTGATACTGCATTACATGAAACACTCATCAGATGGTGAAATTTGCAAGGTGCCATCACACAACACTTTCATTTATATGCACTTTTTTTGTTAATGATTTTAAAGCTTAATAGATATATACTATGAATTTAACCAATGGACTTCATCCTGATATATGCAGCTTTTACATAAGGAAAACCACCACATTGAACTACACACTCACAACAAATGTTCTGTTTCACATTTGGCAAGAAGAGATCTCTTCATAAAATATTCATGTTGTTGCAACTTGCAAGTATGACAAGGTTGAAGATACTAAGATTAATGTTTTTGTTTTGATTTGTTTGTATCAGACAGACAATATTGTTTTCTAGCTTGTAATATTATGTTCATCACATTTAGTTGAGACTCTGAATCACAATGATAACTTTGTCTAGTTTTATAAGTATCATTCAATGTATTCACATGCATGGTTTGTGTTATACTAAAGTTGCATTAGCTTATTATAATTACTTTGATGATCACAATTTCTGCATGTATGTTATGTTATCAGAGGATTGGAAATTTCCTGTGCAAACACAGATTTGTACACAATCAAATCCAACTTTAACAGGGCACAAACACAACACAGCAGTGAGATTTTACGTATAGTAGAAATTGAAGACTATATATTTTAAAATTGAAGGTTATATATTTTAAAATTTGAGATCTTACATTTTTTGGGTTGTATTATAAAATAAAGACTAAAGCCTTTAAAATATTGAATTATATGAATTTTTTACATTTTGTAGAAATTGAAGGTTATATACTTTAAAATATGAAATTTCATGATTTTTTTGGATACACTATAAAATAAATACTATTGGCTTTAAAAATATTGAATTGCATTAATTTTTTACATATAGTAGAAATTGAAGGCAATATACTTTAAAATTTGAGATTTTACATTTTTTAGGTTGTATTATAAAATAAAGACTATAGCCTTTGAAATATTGAATTATATGAATTTTTTACATTTTGTAGAAATTAAAGGTTATATACTTTAAAATATGAAATTTCACGATTATTTTGGATACACTATAAAATAAAGATTATTGGCTTTAAAAATATTGAATATGCATGAATTTTTTACACATAGTAGAAATTAAAAGCTATATACTTCAAAATTTGAGATTTTACATTTTTTATTGTTGTATTATAAAATAAAGACTATAGCCTTTAAAATATTGAATTATATGAATTTTTTTCATTTTGTAGAAATTGAAGGTTATATACTTTAAAATATGAGATTTTACAATTTTTTTGGATACACTATAAAATAAAAACTATTGGCTTTAAAAATATTGAATTACATGAATTTTTTACATATAGTAGAAATTGAAGGTTATATACCTTAAGATTTGATATTTCACAATTTTTTAGTTGTATTGTGAAATAAAGATTATAGTCTTTATAATATTGAATAACATGAATTTTTCACATTTAGTAGATATTGAAGGCTATATATACTTTAATATGTGTGATTTCAGTATTTTATGGATGTATTATGAAATAAAGACTATAGCCTTTAAAATATTGAATTGATGAATTTTTTTCTTTTAGTAAAAATTGAAAGCTATATAATTTAAAATGTGAGATTTTACAATTTTTATGGTTGTATTGTAAAATAAAGATTATAGTCTTTAAAACATTGAATCACATGAATTTTTTACATATAGTTGAAATTGAAGGTTATATACTTTAAAATGTGATATTTCACAATTTTTTTGGGTTCTATTAAAAAATGAAATCTATAGCCTTTAAAATATTGAAAGATATGAATTTTTCACATATCATAAAAATTGAAAGCTATATACTTTAAAATGTGAGATTTTACAATTTTTTGGTTGTATTATAAAATAAAGACTATAGCCTTTAAAATATTGAATTACATTAATTTTTTACATTTAGTACAAATCGAAGACTATATACTTTCAATTGTGAGATTTCACTATTTTTGGTTGTATTATAGAATAAAGATTATAGCTTTTAAAATATTGAATTAATGAATTTTTTACATTTAATAGAAATTGAAGACTATATACTTTAAAATGTGAGATTTTACAATTTTTATGGTTGTATTGTAAAATAAAGACTATAGACTTTGAAACATTGAATCACATGAATTTTTCACATATGGTTGAAATTGAAGGCTATATACTTTAAAATATGAGATTTCACAAATTTTTTTTGTTCTATTAAAAAATGAAGACTATATCTTTTAAAATATTGAAACACATGAACTTTTCACATATAGTAGAAATTTAAGCTATATACTTTGAAATGTGAGATTTCATTATTTTTTGGAAACACTATAAAATAAAGACTATAGGGTTTAAAAATATTGAATCATATTAATTTTTTACATATAGTAGAAATTGAAGGCTATATACTTTAAAATGTGAGATTTTACATTTTTTTTGTTGTATTATAAAATAAAGACTATAGCCTTCAAAATATTGAATTATAATATTTTTTTACATTTCTTAGAAATTGAAGGTTATAAACTCTAAAATGTGAGATTTCACAATTTTTTTCATATACTATAAAATAAAGACTATTGACTTTAAAAAGATTGAATCAGATGAATTTTTTACATATAATAGAAATTGAAGGCTATATATCTTAAAATGTAAGATTTCACAATTTTTTAGTTGTATTATGTAATAAAGACTATATCCTCTAAGATATTGAATTAATGAATTTTTTATATTAAGTAAAAATTGAAGGCTATATTCTTCAAAATATGAGATTTTACAATGTTTATGGTTGTATTTTAAAATAAAGATTATAGCCTTTAAAACGTTGAATCACGTGAATTTTTCATATATAGTTGAAATTGAATGTTATATACTTTAAAATGTGATATTTCAGAATTTTTTTGGTTCTATTAAAAAATGAAGTCTATAGTCTTTAAAATATTGAAACACATGAATTTTTCACATATATTAAAAATTGAAGGCTATATATACTTTAAAAATGTGAGATTTCCCAATTTTTTTCTTCTATTAATAAATGAAGATTATAGCTTTTAAAATATTAAAACACATGAATTTTTCACATATAATAGAAATTGAAGGCTATATACTTTAAAATGTGAGATTTCACAATTTTTTGGTTGTATTATTAAATAAAGAATATAGCCTTTAAAAATATTGAATTAATTATATGAATCTTTTACATTTAGTAGAAATTAGAGGCTATATAATTTAAATTGTGAGATTTCACTATGTTTTGATTGTATTATAAAATAAAGACTTTAACCGTTAAAATATTTTATAAAATAAAAAATAGTCTTGTTAATGAGGAGATTAGAGGTAGATTTTCCAGTGAGAAATTTTCTGTGATGAGTGAGTTGGAATCAGTCGAAGCATCTGTGAAGGAATTATATCCTAGTATCCAGGGTAGTGTAGAAACCATTAACACAGAATCTCTAAAGAAGAATGTTAAGGAATTAGGTGACACATCGGAGAAGCTTTCACAAGGATTAGATCTTCTTGCAAAGGAAGTGGATCAATTCTTCCAGGTAGTTCTAACTAGCCGTGACGCTTTGTTGTCTAATCTGAGGCCAGGCAAAATTGTAAATGACAGAGTCTCTGGGCGGAAGGTAGATCAGCAAGTTGTCCACTAAAACATTGCAGCAACAACCTAACTATGGTGTATACTAGTTGGTCATAGTTTAGGTAACATGAGTTATAGTTTCTGTTCTAGTATTGATATTGAGATGTAATGTAAATTTGTGTTGCTCTTTATAATGTGAAACAGTTTATTATATAATGAAAGTTTTATTGTGCGTAAGAATGTTATGCTTTTAAAATTGAGAATGTGAAATTACCAAAATATTTTGACTTGTGATATAATAATGCTTACTATATTAGTATTGGTATTTTTATTAAAAGAAGATGCAGGTATTAGAGAAATTCTCATCTATATGCATATGATAGATTTTTTTTAATTGAATAGTTTCTTTAGCAAATGTTTTTCCCCTTTATTTTATGATTCGTGTATTTAACTAAAACTAAGTAGTGTACAATATTATTTGTAAAATTACTTTTTTCTCAAGAAGTGTGTATATATTGTTTGAGACGTGTATTTCTTTTATTATTATTATTATTATTATTATTATCCGAACTCTATATTTGGAGCTTATTTAATCTTAACAATGTTTCAAATTGACCTATTATTAAAGTATTTCAGATTAACAAATGGATATTAAACCATTCCAAAGAAATACATTCCTAAATCCTAAACCATTGACCAGACTAACATTATGAAAAATAAATAATTGACTTGATTACTTGGAAAGGTTGTAGTATCCTTCTCGTACGCATGCCTATATTGACTCCAAAAATTTCTGAATTATGGAAAATTTGTGCAATTTTCAATTTTGATTGCCATTGTACATGTTTATTACAACCTCAAATTAGTCTCCAAATCTTACAAGAAAAAAACAATTAAATGAATTTTGTAAATTTTGAAAAATCTATATATTATCAATAAATAAGAGAGTAGTGCATTATTGGAGTAGGTGTAAGTGTAATATTTAATTCATAGTTACAAGCATTAAAACTTATTTCATTACATAGATTATAAAAGTAAAACGCCTCTAAGGTAAAATCGATGATCATATGTATCATTTTTCTTTTTGAATTGCTCCTATCCAATTATGTACTGAGTTATTAATATTATGATAGGCAAGGGTCTAATGCTTCCATTTTTCAAAGCTCAATTTGGTAATTTGTTCTCTCTAGCTCTGTTTCAACTTTCAACACAGTATGGCCAATTTGTGTGTTTTCATGAAAAGATTACTCATATTTTTCAATAAAGAACACCACACTTTCACATTACAAAGCTAAATTTAGTGTTAGGGTTTAGGGTTGATTTGGTCTGCTATATGATTCACAATATTGTTTCCCGAATTCCCCGGAAAGCACAAGGAAATAATAACAACCAACAATAATGTAGTCTATCATGAATAATGTTACGATGCATTCACAATGTAAAAGATCTTACACTGTCAGCCAATCACATCCTTTAATTTGTGAGACTTTTTAGTTAGTTAGTGATTGAGTTAAATACTATAGTTGATATGTCATGATTTAGATGTATGTGTAAAATTACTTTACAATAGATAATAAAATGTTAAATTGTAAGAACCACATACTAAAAAGTAACAATTCAATGCTTACATCTCATTTTTAAGGTGAGTTCTGAAATGAAGTTGAAATTTTTGTAAAATTAAAAAGTTATTTTTAAGAGTTTAATTTTGATGCATTGACAGTGTAAAATACTTTTACACTGTCATCCAATCAAAATGCCTTGTTTGTATGACTTTTCAGGTAGTGGGAGACTGAAAATACAATCATGGCTGACGTGGCAGCACATGATTGAATGACTGTATAAAAAAATGATACGTTGTTAGTAGATGAAAATTAAATTCTATTTTTAAACTATACTTTTCAAATATGATTCAATGCAAAAAATAAATGTGAGTAAAACGTGACTATTGTATAGGAATATAGTAAGTAGTCTAAATTGTTGGTATATAATGACTAAATTGTAGGTTAGTGGGAGTAAAATATTAGTCTTTTGGAATTTTGATATTTTATTAGATCATTATATTATTTAGTGATATTCATCTATTAAAAATTATTTTAGTATGAATCAAAGCAAATTAAGTAAATCTGCATTCATAAAACATGCACTCTAATTTAGTATTGATTATTGAATAGTTTTCTTACTATTGTGTGATGTATTCTAATTTGTTGATGCTTAACAAAGGTATGAATCAATTTTGTGGTACTGTCATCATTTCATTTCAGTTATTTTCTGAAAGGGTACTCCTCCCCTGGTCACACAAGAGTTTTCAACTTTCCGCGTGTTGATTGTTGAAAAACCTGTTGTGTGGATGTGAATAAGATTAAATTCTGATATCAATGAGACGTATGAGATAAGAAATAATATCAATAGCCCTAAACAATAATATTCCTCGCACAACATAAATATGTCCGATTAATATCAAATATATAATTTACATAATATACGTATTACTTGATTGTATTGAAATTTATGATAAAAAAAAGTTTAAAAGTGATGCAGAAACAGCTAAGGAGCACTAATGTAAAAGGACATTTCCAAGCTATTTACTCAAAGACCATACATGATTTGGTGAAGTCAATATCGTTTAGTAAGCAATAATCATGACCTCAACGACCAAAGGGAGGTGAGTTATTGTGTTAAATAGGCAAATCTATGGCTAAGAGAGGAACCGAGAACTGAGGGTTACCAAACACAAAGTCTGCAAGCATTCTTGCTTTCTCTCATCTTCTTGTTATCTATCTGAACATTCTTTCTGATCACATATTGCTCTTTCTTGACACCATGGCTGGAGCACTTGTGGGTGGAGCTCTTCTCTCTGGCTTCATCAATGTTGTGTTTGAAAGGCTTCTTTCACCTGAGGCTGTCAAATTGATCATGGGCAAGAAGCTTGATCCAGAGCTGGTTGAAAGGCTGAAGAGTGCTCTGGGTGCTGCTAGAGTTCTGCTGGTGGATGCAGAGCGCAAGCAGTTCGAGAACCGTGATGTGAAGGACTGGCTCGACTCTCTCAAGGATGCTGTCTACAAGGCTGGTGACTTGCTGGACCGTGTTTTCACCAAAGCTGAAGCTGCTACTCAGAAGAAGAAGAAGGCACTTGCTTCCTTCATTCACTTCCCCAATTTCGAAGATAGGGAGATAGTGAATAAGATTGAAGCCGTGGTTAGGAAGATTGAAGAACTTGAAAAACGAAGGTATATCCTTGGTCTGAAAGTGGTTGCCGAGGATAACAACTACGCATCATCATGGAGAACTCCAGCGACATCTCTGCTAAAAGGGAATATATATGGCAGGGAGAAAGACCAAGAGGCCATAATGAAGATAATACATGATGAAAGTGATCAAAAGCTGTCTGTGATCCCCATTGTTGGCATGGGTGGGGTTGGTAAAACCACTTTAGCACGACGGTTGTACAATAATGAGGACTTGAAGATGAAGGGGTTTGATTTGAAAGCATGGGTTTGTGTCTCTGAACCGTTTGATATTGTCAGGGTTACTAAGGATGTCATAGAGGACATTGATAAAAGACCTTGTAATCTCAACAATTTCAATTCAGTTCATGATTATTTAAAGGAAAAACTGTCCGAAAAGAAGTTCTTTATTGTTCTGGATGATGTTTGGAGTAATGATCGCTGGGATGATTTCAGAACTCCTTTTCAACAAGGAGCTGAGGGAAGCACAATTATTGTGACAACCCGTAGCAAAGATGTTGCTCAAGTAGTCCAAACTTGCTCCCATTACTTTCTCGATGGGTTGTCTGAGGACTACTGTTGGTCAGTGTTTGCTGAGAAAGCATGTCTTACAGAACCAAATGGAAGGCCTGATCTACAGGAAATAGGTAGAGGAATTGTCAAGAAGTGCAAGGGGTTGCCATTAGCAGCAGAAACACTTGGGAGCTTGTTGCAAACAGAGCGTGACGTTAAGGAATGGGAAAAGGTATTAAAGAGTGATGTTTGGGACAGTCCTGTGCAGAGCAGAAAGATAATTCCGGCTTTGTTGATAAGTTACTACCATCTTCCTGCTCATTTAAAAGGTTGTTTTGTTTATTGTTCTTTGTTCCCCAAAGATCATAGATTTTATAAAGATGAATTGATCTTGCTTTGGATGGCAGAAGGTCTTTTGCCGCCACCAAAGGGGGAAGAGACTTTAGAGGAAGTTGGCAGTGAATGTTTTGATGACTTAGCTTCTAGATTATTGTTTAAACAACATCGGAATTGGATGCATGATGAGTTTTTTGTGATGCATGACCTGTTGCATGACTTATCAATGTTCCTTGCTGGAGACTTCTATTGTAGACTAGAAGAACTTGGTAAAGCAGAGAGGATCAGTAGCCAGGCTCGTCATTTGTCATATGGAGGCTTGAGTCATCCAATCTCAAAACAATTTGATAAAGTAGAATCTTTGAGGACGTTCTTGCCAATCAATGACACACGTCCGTCATACAGCATTGAACGCATACCACAGATCGTATTGTCAAAGCTTAAATACCTGAGGGTTTTGTCATTTTGTTCATTTGGAGAACTTTCTTCGTTGCCTGATTCAATAGGCAAATTGATCCATTTGCGTTACTTGGATCTTTCTAGAACAAGCATCCAGACGTTGCCAGAATCATTGTGTCGCTTGTACAATCTACAAACCTTGAAGCTGTGTAGATGTTATAGGCTGACTATGCTCCCCAGAGGCATGCATAATCTCTTGAATTTGCGGCACCTTGATATTAGCGGAACTGACTTGAAAGAAATGCCCAGAGGTATAAGCGAATTAAAACATTTGCATTTTTTAAGTCGCTTTGTTATTGGGAGGCAGAAGGATAGTGCTGGGATCAAAGAATTAGGAGAACTTTCAAATCTTGGTGGAACACTTGAGCTCACAAATTTGGAGAATGTTGCTAGTTGTGAGGAAGCAATGGGGGCAAGGTTGATGGATAAGACACACGTTAAGAAGTTGATCTTGCAATGGTCTTGGTGGGATACTGTTTCAGACATGCAAACTGATGAAAGAGATATATTTGGCAAGTTACAACCTCATTATGGGTTGAAAGAGTTAGAAATCTTTGGGTATAGGGGCACAAGGCTTCCAAATTGGGTAGGGCGTTCTTCCTACCACAATATGACTCGTGTGTCTCTAAACTATTGTAGAATCTGTCGTATGCTGCCATCACTTGGACATCTGTCATCTCTTAAGTCCCTGAATATTGGGAATTTTGATAAGCTGGAGAAGATAGGAGTCGAGTTTTACAAGAATGTAGATGATCCATCTTCATCATCTGCTTCTTCACCATTTCCATCGCTGGAACATCTGACATTTAGTAGTATGCCATGTTGGGAGATGTGGGGCCCATTTGACTCGGACAATGATTTTCCAAAACTTAAGAGGCTTAAAATACTTTATTGTCCCAGATTAAAGGGAGATCTTCCTAATCACCTCCCAGCTTTGGAGGAACTATATTTACATAACAGCTGCGATTCACTCACCTTGTTGCAGTTGGGGGCCTTTCCAGAGCTCAAAGAACTGAGAATAACAGGGTGTGAAAGTCTGGAGTCCTTTTCATTGTCAGAGTCACCGTCACAGCACATGCATAGGTTGGAGGTCAACAATTGCAAAAAGTTGAAGTCATTGCCTTGTCACATGAATACTCTTCTCCCAAACTTAGAGCATCTCGAAATAGGAGGTTGCCCAGAGATTGATTCGTTTCCTGAGGGAGGCCTGCCGCCTAGCTTGAAAACACTTCGAGTGGCGTATTGCGAGAAACTATTGAGCAATCTATCATCAATGGGCGTGCATGAGTCTCTCAGTGGTCTTTCCATTGTTGCCTCGTGGAGCATCAAGTCATTCCCGAATGAGGGTTTGCTGCCTGGGCTTCCCTCCCTTACCTCTATGGAACTCTGGAAGTTTCCAAATATGGAGACATTGGAGTGCAAGGAGCTTCTCCTACGCCTCACCTCTCTCCAACAATTATATATTGTAGATTGTCCGAAGCTTGACAACATTGCAGGAGAAAGGCTCCCTCACTCTCTCTTACTACTTGATATCTATAAATGTCCATTGCTGGGAGAACGTTGCAAGAACAAGCACCACCAAATCTGGCCCAAAATTTCCCACATCCCCCGCATTCAAGTTGACTTTGGATTGCTCTCGTGAACAAGGATTCTCAAAAGGTAATAATTCTCAATTTCATTTACCACCAACCCAAAAAAAAAAGGTACTTCTTTTCCTTCTTCACATAAAATAAAACAGTTTTTGATTTTTATATAAGAAAACAGTTTGAGTAATTGACAATAAATTAAATTTTAAAAAAATTGCATTCTTTTGTTTCATGGCAGCAGCTATATGCTTCATTGTATTTTTATATGATATTCTTAATTTATTTCCCAATAAAAAATACTCAAATATTTTATCTGTTGACACATATCTCTAATACTTCAACACACATATCTGTAATTTTTAAGAAATAAAAAATAAAAATATGAATAAAATATAATAAAGCAAAATTAAATAAGAGGTTCAATTTAAAAAGTTTAGTACCAAACTATCAATGCAAATAGACTAAAGAGCATCTAAGTACATCAAGATGAATTCCAAATTTATAAAAGCATACTTAGTAAACAAAATTAAGAAATTTATTTACTTGACATCAGTAGGTGTATAATTTGAGAATGGATGTATAAATGTATTGGCTAGTATAAATATATATTGAGAATGAAGTATATGAGCAAGAAAGTTATCTGATAATACTTACTGAAGTTTTATCAATTTTAGCTAATTTTTGTTGATATTTTATGATTTATGTTAAGAGTTTACTGTTATATCTTTTTTTTTAAGTTGAACCTCATGTTTAATTTTATTCTTTGATTTAGATTTTTATTTTTTACTTCATTAAAACTTGTGATTGCTGAGTGTTGAGGTATTGAAAAGATGTGGCAATAGAAAAAAAATATTGGAGTATCATTCAATGGAGGTACGTAAATTAAGAGAATATCATATAAAAATACAACTAATAGGATATAGCATATACTCAGGATATAACAATAGTCCCTCCCTTATACTTCACATTTCATTTTCTCCTTTTTCACATTAAAAATACAGTTAAAGTAAAAGATAGCAGGTAATGTTATACATTAGATGACATAAAACAACAATTATTTTTTCATATATATAATTAGCTACTAATTATATATAATTAGCTACTAATTATATATGTGATATTCTATAAATGCATAGCATATGATGTGTTCTTACTCTCCCCCTCCTCCCCTCTTCATGAAATAGGGTGCAAAGCTACTTCTGCTAATTGCAGAACACAGGTTATCATTATACTGATAAAAAGATATGGTACTCATAATTTTTTAATACGATTATCATCCTAGCATTTTTTGAATTCAAGAGAAAAAGTAATGTGCAATCTGTCATATGCATTAATTTTGAGTTAGATAATTTGATTGGTATTGGATCTTGATTTTAACTACTATGCAGGTTGTGTTTGATACTGCATTACATGAAACACTCATCAGATGGTCAAATTTGCAAGGTGTCATCACACAACAGTAGTTTCATTTATATTCACTTCTCTTAATGGTGAGCACTTTTTTGTTAATGATTTTAAAGCTTAATAGATATATACTATGAATTTAACCAATGGACTTCATCCTGATTTATGCAGTTTTTACATAAGGAAAACCACCACATTGAACTACACAGTCAGAGCAAATGTTCTGTTTCACATTTGGCAACAAGAGATCTGTTCATAAAATATTCATGTTGTTGCAACTTGCATGTTTGACAAGGTTGTAAGAATAATGTTTTTGTTTTGGTTTGTTTGTGTATCAGACAGACAATATTGTTTTCTAGCTTGTAATATTATGTTCATAACATTTAGTTGAGACTCTGAATCAATGGTAACTTTTTGTCTAGTTTTGAAGTATCATTCAATGTATTCACATGCATGGTTTGTATTATACTAAAGTTGCATTAGCTTATTATAATTACTTTGATGATCACAATTTCTGCATTTATGTTATGCTATCAGAGGATGGAAATTTCTTGTGCAAACACAGATTTGTACACAATCAAGTCCAACTTTAACAGGACACAACCACATTATTTGTGAGATTTTAATTATAGTAGAAATTGAAAATTATATACTTAAAAATTAAAGGCTATAAACTTTAAAATTTGAGATTTTACGTTTTTTATGGTTGTATTATAAAATAAAGGCTATAGCATTTAAAATATTGAATTACAATAATTTTTTACATTTAGTAGAAATCGAAGACTATATACTTTCAATTGTGAGATTTTACTATTTTTTTGTTGTATTATAGAATAAAGATTATAGTCTTTAAAATATTGAATTAATGAATTTTTTACATTTAGTAGAAATTGAAAACTATATACTTTAAAATGTGAGATTTTACAATTTTTATGGTTGTATTGTAAAGTAAAGACTATAGCCTTTAAAACATTGAATCACATGAATTTTTCACATATAGTTGAAATTGAAGGCTATATATACTTTAAAATATGAGATTTCACAATTTTTTTTATTCTATTAAAAAATGAAGACTATAACTTTTAAAATATTGAAACACGTGAACTTTTCACATATAGTAGAAATTGAAGGCTATATACTTTAAAATGTGAGATTTCATTATTTTTTGGAAACACTATAAAATAAAGACTATAGGGTTTAAAAATATTGAATATATTAATTTTTTAGATATAGTAGAAATTGAAGGCTATATGCTTTAAAAATTAAAATGTGAGATTTTACATTTTATTGGTTGTATTATAAAATAAAGACTATAACCTTTAAAATATTGAATTATAATATTTTTTTACATTTCTTAGAAATTGAAGTGTATAAACTTTAAAATGTGATATTTCAGAATTTTTTTTGGTTCTATTAAAAAATGAAGTCTATAGTCTTTAAAATATTGAAAAACATGAATTTTTCACATATATTGAAAATTGAAGGCTATATACTTTAAAATCTGAGATTTCACAATTTTTTGGTTGTATTATAAAATAAAGACTATAGCCTTTAAAATATTGAATTACAATAATTTTTTACCTTTAATAGAAATCGAAGACTATATAATTTAAATTGTGAGATTTCACTATATTTTGGTTGTATTATAAAATAAAGACTATAGTGTTTAAAATATTGAATTAATAAATTTTTTACATTTAATATGGAAGGATGTGTACTTAGACATAAGTGTAAAGTTACTAGATATTTGCAATGCATTTAGCTCTGAGATCTCACGTCTGAACCAACCAGTGTAATCTTTCAGTTAAATGTGCACTGCATAATTTGGAATCTGCCGCTTCAAAGCTGTTTATTCGGGCTTGTTCTTCACTTGATGATTGGAGGCATTAGGCGACGCATCGGAGAAGCTTTCACAAGGATTAGATCTTCTTGCAAAGGAAGTCGATCGATTTTTCCAGGTAGTTCTAACTAGCCGCGACACCTTGTTGTCTAATCTGAGCCCAAACAAAATTGTAAATGACAGAGTCTCTGGGCGGAAGGTAGATCAGCAAGTTGTCCACTAAAACATTGCAGCAACAACTTAATTGTGGTGTATACTAGTTGGTCTGATCAAGGTGGTTTGTGTTTTTAGGGTTGATATCGAATATGATCTTTCTTGTTTGGTTTGTGATTTGTCACTACTGTTTAGGTAACATGAGTTATAATTTATGTCCTAGTATAGTATTGTAATTAAGATGTAATGTAAATTTGGGTTGCTATTGTAATGTGAAACAGTTCATTATATAATGAAAGTTTTATTGTGCCTAAGAATGTTATGCCTTTAAAATTGAGAATGTGAAATTACCAAAAAAATCTGAGGTTGTGATATAATAATGCTTACTATATTAGTATTGGTATTTTTATTAAAAAAGATGCAGGTATTTGAGAAATTCTCATCTATATGCATATGATAAATTTATTTTAAATTGAATAGTTTGTTTAGCAAATGTTTTTTCCCTTTATTTTATGTTTCGTGTATTTAACTAAAACTAAGTAGTGTACAATTCAGATTACGATAAAACAAATAATGCTAATTATTTGTAAAATTACTTTTTTCTCAAGAAGTTTGTATATATTGTTTGAGACGTACGTGTATTTCTTTTATTATTATTATTATTATTATCCAAACTCTATATTTGGAGCTTATTTAATCTTAACAATGTTTCAAATTGACCTATTATTAAAGTATTTTAGATTAAAAAATAGATATTAAACCATTCCAAAGAAATACATTCCTAAATCCTAAACCATTGACTAGACTAACATTATGAAAAATAAATAATTGACTTGATTACTTGGAAAGGTTGTAGTATCCTTCTCTTACGCATGCCTACATTGACTCCAAAAATTTATGAATTATGGAAAATTTGTGCAATTTTCAATTTTGATTGCCATCGTACATGCTTATTATACAAGCTCAAATTAGTCTCCAAATCTTACAAGAAAAAACAATTAAATGAATTTTGTAAATTTTGAAAAATCTATATATTATCAATAAATAAGAGAGTAATGCATTATCGGAGTTACGAGCATTAAAACTTATTTCATTACATAGATTATAAAAGTAAAACGCCTCTAAGGTAAAATCGATGATCATATCTATCATTTTTCTTTTTGAATTGCTCCTATCCAATTATGTACTGAGTTATTAATATCATGATAGGCAAGGGTCTAATGCTTCCACTTTTCAAAGCTCAATTTGGTATTTTGTTCTCTCTGCTAGCTCTGTTTCAACTTTCAACACAGTATGGCCAATTTGTGTGTTTTCATGAAAAGATTACTCATATTTTTCAATAAAGAACACCACACTTTCACAATATATAGCTAAATTTATCGTTAGGGTTTAGGGTTGATTTGGTTTCCCGAATTCCCGGGAAAGCACAAGGAAATAATAACAACAGCAATAAGTTTTGTCCCACTATATGGGGTCAGCTATATAGATCAAACGAAGTCATTACACTCTATCATGAATAACGTTATGATGCACTCACAATGTAAAAGATTTTACACTGTCAGCCAATCACATTCATTGATTTGTGAGACTTTTTAGTTAGTGGATGATTGAGTTAAAAATTTTAGTTGATGTGTTAGAATTTAGATGTATGTGTAAAATTACTTTACTAGCAGTAGATAATAAAATTTTAAATTGTAAGAACCACATACTGAAAAGTAACAATTCAATACTTACATCTCATTTTTAAGGTGAGTTCTGAAATGAAGTTGAAATTTTTGTAAAATTAAAAAGTTATTTTTAAACTATACTTTTCAAATATGATTCAATGCAAAAAATAAATGTGAGCAAAACGTGACTATTGTATAGGAAATTAGGAATATAGTAAGTAGTCTAAATTGTTGGTATATAATGACTAAATTGTAGGTGAGTAGGTGTAAAATATAATAAGTCTTTTGGTATTTTGATATTTTATTAGATCATTACATTATTTAGTGATATTTATCCATTAAAAATTATTTTAGTATGATTCAAAGAAAATTAAGTAAATCTGCATTCTAATTTAGTATTGATTATTGAATAGTTTTCTTACTATTGTGTGATGTATTCTAATTTGTTGATGCTTAACAAAGGTATGAATCAATTTTTCCAGAATACATTTGGTGTATGAACTCACTATTGTTGTGGTATTTTTGTGAGTTTCATGCATGCCTTGCTACTGCCACAATCACAAAGGTTCTGAAAACTGAATTTTCTTTTGGTACATACATGAAAACTGAATCTAGTTTTAAAAGTATTATTCCTTGTTCACACATGAATTGCCTTTTCAAACTTTTTTTGTTTTAATTATCAATCTGATACATGCATCTATAACAGTGAAGAAAAAAAGGCTCATCTAAAATGTCATGAAATATTGATGGTTGAATCATGAGTCTAACCATTTTACAAGTAAAGTCTTCAATAATTGTACAATTGGTCCGACAATGTAATGATGCATGATTTGATTTTGTGGTGCTGTCATCATTCAGTTATTTTCTGAAAGGGTACTCCTCCCCTGGTCACACAAGAGTTTTCAACTTTCCGCGTGTTGATTGTTGAAAAACCTGTTGTGTGGATGTGAATAAGATTAAATTCTGATATCAATGAGACGTATGAGATAAGAAATAATGTCAATTGAAACAATAATATTTCTCATACAATATAAATATGTCTTGATTAGATTGATTAATATCTAATATGTACGTATGTATAATATATCTATTACTTGAATGTATGATAAAAAAAGGTAAAAAGTGATGCAGAAACAGCTAATGAGCACTAATGTAAAAGGACAGTTCCAAGCTATTTACTCAAAGACCATACATGACATGGTGAAGTCAATGTCGTTTAGTAAGCAATAACGAGGAACTCAACAACGAAAGGGAGGTGAATTATTGTATTGTATTGAATAGGAAGATCTACCTTATCATGTATCTAGTTGCTAAGAGAGGAACCCAGAACTGAGTTACCAAACACCAAGTCTGCAAGCATTATATTCTTGCTTTCGATCATCTTCTTATCTGAATACTCATTCTGATCACATATTGCTCTTTCTTGACACCATGGCTGAAGCACTTGTGGGTGGAGCTCTTCTCTCTGGCTTCATCAATGTTGTGTTTGACAGGTTTCTTTCACCTGAGGCTGCCAACTTGATCATGGGCAAGAAGCTTGGATCAGAGCTGGTTGAGCGGCTGAAGACTGCTCTGTGTGCTGCTAGAGTTCTGCTGGTTGATGCAGAGCGCAAGCAGTTCGAGAACCGTGATGTGAAGGACTGGCTCAACTCTCTCAAGGATGCTGTCTACAAGGCTGGTGACTTGCTGGACCGTGTTTTAACCAAAGCTGCTACTCAGAAGAAGAAGGTACGTGCTTCCTTCATTCACTTCCCTAATTTCAAAGATAGGGAGATAGTGAATAAGATTGAAGTGGTGGTTAGAAGAATTGAAGAACTTGAAAAACGAAGGTATATCCTTGGTCTGAAAGAGGTTGCCAGGGATAACAACTACTCATCATCATGGAGAACTCCAGCAACATCTCTGGCAAGAGGGAATATATATGGCAGGGAGAAAGACCAACAGGCCATAATCAAGATGATAGATGATGGAAGAGATCAAAAGCTGTCTGTGATCCCCATTGTTGGCATGGGTGGGGTTGGTAAAACCACTTTAGCGCAATGGTTGTACAATAATGAGGACTTGAAGATGAAGGGGTTTGATTTGAAAGCATGGGTTTGTGTCTCTGAACCGTTTGATATTGTTGAGGTTACTAAGACTATTATAGAGGGAATTACTAATAGCACTTGTAAGCTCAAGGATCTAAATCTACTTCAACTTGATTTAAAGGAAAAATTGTCTTCAAGGAAGTTCTTTATTGTTCTTGATGATGTTTGGAATAATGATCGTGATCTATGGAAAAATTTCAGAGCTCCTTTTCAATATGGAGCTGAGGGGAGCACAATTATTGTGACAACCCGTGGTGAAGATGTTGCTCAAGTAGTCCAAACTTGCTCCCATTACTCTCTGGATGGGTTGTCTGAGGACTACTGTTGGTTGGTGTTTGCTGAGAAAGCATGTCTTACAGAACCAAATGGAAGGCCTGATCTACAAGAAATAGGTAGAAGAATTGTCAACAAGTGCAATGGGTCGCCATTAGCTGCAGAAACACTTGGGAGCTTGTTGCAAACAGAGCGTGACGTTAAGGAATGGGAAAAAGTATTAAAGAGTGACGTTTGGAACATTCCTGTGGAGAGCAGTAAGATAATTCCGGCTTTGTTGATAAGTTACTACCATCTTCCTGCTCATTTAAAAGGTTGTTTTGTTTATTGTTCTTTGTTCCCCAAAGATCATAGATTTTATAAAGATGAATTGATCTTGCTT
Organism: Aeschynomene evenia; assembly: GCA_013621005.1. Lineage (NCBI taxonomy): Eukaryota > Viridiplantae > Streptophyta > Magnoliopsida > Fabales > Fabaceae > Aeschynomene > Aeschynomene evenia. Next base: position 1,869,435 of record CM024264.1, on the reverse strand, counting down.
TGGATGGCAGAAGGTCTTTTGCCGCCACCAAAGGGGGAAGAGACTTTAGAGGAAGTTGGCAGTGGATGTTTTGATAAGTTAGCTTCCAGATTGTTTTTTAAAGAAGTTATATATGGGGATTTTGTGATGCATGACCTGTTGCATGAGTTATCAATGTTCCTTGCTGGAGACTTCTATTGTAGATTAGAAGAACTTGGTGAGGCAGAGAAGATGAGTATTCAGACTCGTCATTTGTCATATGGAAGCTTGAGCCATCCAATCTCAAAAAAAATTGATTCTATTGATAAAGTAGAATCTTTGAGGACGTTCTTGCCAGTCAATTTCTCACGTCTGTCATTCAGCATTGAACGCACACCACATATCATATTCTCAAAGCTTAAATACCTGAGAGTTTTGTCATTTCGTTCATTTGAAGGACTTGATACGTTGCCTGATTCAATAGGCAAATTGATCCATTTGCGTTACTTGGATCTTTCTAAAACAAGCATCAAGATGTTGCCAGAATCACTGTGTCGCTTGTACAACTTACAAACCTTGAAGCTGCGTGGATGTGAAATGCTGATTATGCTCCCAAGAAGCCTGCATAATCTCTTGAATTTGCGACATCTTGATCTCAGGGGAAATAATATGTATGGAATGAGAATGCCCGAAGGTATGAGCAAATTAAAACATTTGCATGTTTTAGGTCGCTTTGTTGTAGTTGAGGGTTGGAGGCCTTTCCAGAGCTCAAAGAACTGAGAATAAGAGGGTGTGAAAATCTGGAGTCCTTTTCATTGTCAGAGTCACCGTCACAAGGCATGCGTAGCTTAGAGGTCACCGAATGCATGAAGTTGAAGTCATTGCCTTGTGACATGAATACTCTTGTCCCAAACTTGGAGGATCTCATTATAAGAGATTGCCCAGACATTGATTCGTTTCCTGAGGGAGGCCTGCCGCGTAGCTTGGAAGTACTTAGAGTTGAGAATTGCGAGAAACTATTGAGCAATCTATCATCAATGGGCGTGCTTGAGTCTCTCAGTGTGCTTTCCATTGGTGGCTCAGAGTGCTGGAGCATCAAGTCATTCCCGAATGAGGGCGGTGTGCTGCCTGGGCTTCCCTCCCTTATCTATATGCATATCAGGGAGTTTCCAAATATGGAGACATTGGAGTGCAAGGAGCTTCTCCTACGCCTCACCTCTCTCACAGATTTATATATTCAAGAATGTCCGAAGCTGGAGAACACTGCAGGAGAAAGGCTCCCTCACTCTCTCTCACGACTTCAAATTTATAAATGTCCATTGCTGGGAGAACGTTGCAAGAACAAGCACAACCAAATCTGGCCCAAAATTTCCCACATCCAACACATTCTAGTTGATGGTGAACAAGCTGGGTCTGGTGAACAAGGATTCTCACAAGGTAGTAATTCTCAATTTCATTTACCACCAACGCAAAATGACCACTTTTCTTTTTCTTCTCTTCACATAAAATAAAACAGTTTGAGTAATTGGAAAAGAAATATTTACAAAATGCATTCTTTTGTTTGAGTTGTGGGAACCTATCAGTTTAAAAACATGCTAAGATAAAAATTCTTGTATTCTCTTCTTTGCATTGTATTGAGCATCGTCATTGTGATCCATAGAAGAATTAATGAATTATTGATTTAAGGAATAACGCAACATAGTTGAAGTTGCATGTTGCTTTGAATGTTTCTGAGATGAGATCAAAGCTTAATATTTGCTGCATTTAGAAATAAGCTTAATAATTTAGTATGACTCAATGAAAATTAAGTAAATCTGCAAGCATAAATTTCTTTTTAGACTGTATTAATCAGACTTATATTATTGGTGAGAAAAATAAAATATTTGGTTTATGTTTTGTATACTTGGATTGTTTTTGTGGATTTTAATTTTTTTTTCTGGTTGAATTTCTTCATCATTAGATGGCTGCCAAACACTTCAATGGGATTTTTATGTGGAGTTGTTGAAATAGATTGATTATGTTTAGTGTATATTATTCAATGATCTTTGGACTATTGTGTGATGTGTTCTTATTTGTTGGTACTTAACAAAGCTATGAACCATTTTTTTTCATATTAGATTTGGTGTATGCACTCACTACCTCTGTTGTTAATTTAGTAAGGAACTACACTTGAGTTCTCATATGCTTCATTTTACATAGCTATTTATTTAGAGCTTGTTTCCTTTATTACTTCTCTGTGAACAAAGTCAAATTGTATTTTTCTTTCATCCACTTCTGTAGAAAATAACATCTATTTTACTTCCATCATAGAAGTACTTTTACACTTCAAATTTTAGACCATTTGAGCAGTTAGATTTACTGCCAGAAACTCAGTTTCATGCTCTTTGCTTCCCATGAAGACTCAGATTTGCAGTGCTAAAATTTTCTAGTGTTTGGTCATTGCAGGGTGTTCTGTTTGCTGATATAATTAGAATCCTCAAGATTGGTGTGTAGCTATGGATTTATACAAATGGAGCTTGTGATGAAGCTCATTGTGTCTATGTTGCAAAATGCTGGTGCTCCTTCCATGACTCCATGATTGGTTGGTTCAAGCATTCTGAAAAGGATATGATTTGGCCAAGAAACAAACAAAAAAGAGAACAATATCAAGAGTTTCATTTTGTGGTTTGTGGATTGCAATTTGGAGATATGTCTGTGTGTTGCTGTAATGGGTAGGATTGGCTGTGCCTTCTTTATTTTGATGTGTTTCCGAAACAATTATACTTTTTGAATCTGTGTATTGTGAGCTATCTTGATGAGTTTTAGATTCCTATGTGATCTATAATGTTTTCTCCACTGTTTGAGACCAGTGCTCTCCCCATGTTTATATATGGGTTGAGCCTTTTGGTGATAGTTATATTAAGCATTGCCTATTCAATATTTATTAAGGATTTCTTAAGCATTCCCAATTGGTGGTTGTATTGGTTACTATGCATTTTACTAGTTGAATTGATAGTTTGTCTTATGGCCAAAAGTAAAACCCATTTCCTTTGGTGCTTCTTCCTCCTGATGGGATTAGTTATTTATGGAAAATTCTTTGGTGTACAATAAAAAAATCGGTCAAAATAGTCAATAGACCGTGCACAACATATAATATGTAATATGCACAACATATATTATATATTATCAACACCATATATGACATGTTGTTCTCAACATATATCACATGTTACAAAATCATCTTTCTTTACAACATGATACTATTGTGCATAATATGTGATATATGTTATGTACAACATGTAATGTGTGTTGTACATAACATATTGTCTCCAAAGGTAAATCATGTTTAAGAAACTTAAGGAGTTGTTTGGATTTCATTTTTTATTTTTTCTATTTTTAATATTTTCTTTATAAAATTTTGAAATAGAAAAATAGAAATTAAAATCAAAATAGAAAAAATACAACCACCATGGTTTTTTACCCCTCTCATTAGGAGTTTTCCACGTTAAGACTTAAAAGTTCATGTGTTCTCTTCTTTGCATTGTTTTGACTTTTGAGCACCGTCATTGTGATTCGAAGGAGAATTATTGATTCAAGGAACGATGCAACATAGTTGAAGTTGCATGTGGCTTTGAATGTTTGATGATGAGATCAAGGCTTAATATTTGCAGCATCTTACATTGGAATCAAGACATATTTGGAAGACAAATTATCCTCTAATGAGGGATTGTTCCATCAAATTATAGGTAGTTGTGAATAGCACACTCTTAAGATAAACCTTTTGGCTTCAACTTAGTTCATTATTATCATTGTTCATTCTGCTTTGTCTTCTAATATTGTAGCTTTCATCACACTAGGAAAATAATTTGCTTAAGAATGAAGAGAGAACTTTAGAAGTATGTACTATGGAGGCTTCTCAGATGAGATTGAGTACAAGTGTACTTTTCTTAAGGCATGATGGAGTTGACATAAAAATATAAAGAAGCAATTTTTAAGACATTTTTTTAGCTTATGATGGAAAAGTAGAGAAATTCCCCAACATACCATAGTTTGAATGCAGCATTGGAATAACTGAATTAGCATGGCTCTCCTTAAAAATTGAAAGCATCAAGTTAAGGTTCATAGGAGAAAAGCTTTATATCATAGCTAGATCTCCAACTTTGAACCTGAATCATTAATTTAACAATCTGAGTATATGGTTACTGAGTCAACCTTGGTTGTAGTGCGGATCAAGTTATTGTACTTTTATCAATTTTCTTGAATCTCGTGTTCTAGGCTATTTCCTTTTACCTTAACAGTTTCTGCTATCAGAGGTGAAGAATTTGTTGGGCAGGCAGAGATTTCTGCTATCTATCATTTTTGTTGCTTTAGAAAATCTGTACCTTATTATAAGTGCATTGCATCTTTCAAAGAAGAATTAAAAAATGAAAAGTTAGTGCAAATCCAGCTTGGCACTCACTCAAGTACTAGGTATTTTCTTCTTTTTACCTCGTACACTGCAAAAACCATGTGAAGCCAAATTGTATTTTCCTGAGAAATTTGAGCACCTCACTAAATTAAACTGTTGCAATTTTGTTACATCTCTCAAGCAAGGATTTATAATAAAATGTTAGTGCAGATCCAGCTAGGTGCTCACTATTATTTTATTTTATTTTATTTTAAAGAGTGTTACCATGTGAAGTCAATGTCTTTGTGGTTCTAGTAAAAAACTATTATTATACACTTGAAAGTAGAACACTTGGTTTAGTACAAAGTCTTCAAGCATATATATATATATATTCTTTCTTTTCTCTCATATAATCTGAAAACTTGATCACATTTTTTTTTATTGCTATTGTTGAGAGATCATGGCAGGTGCACTTGTTGGTGGAGCTTTTCTCTCTGGCTTTGTTAATGTTGTTCTTGACAGGCTCATCACACATGAGGCTGTCAACTTGGTGGTTGGGAAAAAGCTTGGTTCAGAGTTGGTTGAGAGGTTGAAGACTGCTATGGCTGCTGCTAATGCTCTGCTTGTTGATGCAGAGCGGAAGCAGTTTGATAACCCTGAAGTGAAGAACTGGCTCGACTCTCTCATGGATGCTGTCTACAGGGCTGATGACTTGCTTGATCATGTTTTCACAAAAGCTGCTACTAAGAAAGAGGTTAGTACTTTCTGGCCTCGGTTGTTGTTCATCGATTCCCAAGATAGGGAGGTTGTGAATAGGATTGAAGGGGTGGTTAGAAGAATTGAGGATCTTGAAAAACGCAAGTATATCCTTGGTCTTGAAAAGATTTCATTTTCAAGGACTAACTTGTCATGGGGAAGTCCATCCACTTCTCTTGTAAAAGGGAATGTGTTTGGTAGGGAAAATGATCAAGAGGCCATAAGCAAGATGATAACTGGCTTCAATGAGCATCAGTTATCTGTTATCCCCATTGTTGGTATGGGAGGGGTTGGTAAAACAACTATAGCACAATGGGTGTACAATAGTGAGGACTTGATGAAGGGGTTTGATTTGAAGGTGTGGATTTGTGTCTCAGAAAGATTTGATGTTCTTGAGATTACAAAGGCTATTATAGAGGGGATTACCAAAAGTACTTGTAATCTCAAGGATTTAAATTTGCTTCAACTTGAGTTGAAGGAGAAGTTGTCCAACAAGAAGTTCTTTGTTGTTTTGGACGATGTTTGGAGTCACGATCATCATGATTGGGCTAATTTTAAAACCCCTTTTTCATTTGGGAGCCTGGGAAGTAAGATTCTTGTCACAACTCGTAGCGAAAAGGTTGCTTCGGTGGTCAAAACAAGTCCAGTTTACTTTCTAAACGAGTTGTCCGAAGATTATTGTTGGTTGGTGTTTGCAGACAATGCGTGTATTCCAGAATCAAATAATGGAACTTCAAATTTAGAAGAGATTGGTAGAAAAATTGTCAGGAAGTGTAAGGGGCTGCCATTGGCTGCAGAAACACTTGGACGTATGTTGCGCCAAGAGCACGATGTCAAGAAATGGAATGCTATATTGATGAGTGACATTTGGGAGTTTCCTGTGGAGGACAGTAAAATTATTCCAGCGTTGTTAATAAGTTACTATCATCTCCCTACATACTTAAAACGATGTTTTGTTTACTGCTCGTTATTTCCCAAAGATCATCAATTTAATAAAGATGAATTAATCCTGCTATGGATGGCAGAAGATCTCTTGAGGCCACCGAAGAGAGGCGAGACTTTAGAGGAAGTTGGTTGTGAGAGTTTTGATGATTTAGTTTCCAGATTGTTTTTTAAAAAGTTTGAGGCGAATCATAGTCATTCTTTTGTGATGCATGATCTGCTACATGACTTAGCAGTGTTCCTTGCTAAAGATTTCTATTGTAGATTAGAAGAACTTGGTAATGCGCAGGAGATGAGTATTCATACTCGTCATCTGTCATATGGAAGCTTGAGCGCTCCAATCTCAAGAAATCTTGATTCCATTGATAAAGTAGAGTCTTTGAGGACATTCTTGCCAATTAAGTTCTTTCATCATTCATTGAAAATTGAAAGTGTAACATGTGATGCTATATTATCCAAGCTTAAACACCTGAGAGTTCTGTCATTTAATTCGTTTTATGAACTTGATGTGTTACCTGATTCAATAGGTGAATTGATCCATTTGCGTTACTTGGACCTTTCTCAGACATCTATCAAGATATTACCGGAATCATTGTGCAACCTGTACAATCTACAAACTTTGAGGTTGTGTTGGTGTTCACACCTAGATATGCTACCCAATGCCATGCATACTCTTGTGAATTTGCGGCATTTTGATATTTCGGGAACTAATATAAAAGAAATGCCTATGGGAATGAGTAAATTGAAACATTTACAGTTTTTGAGTAGCTTTTCTGTGGGGCAGCATGAAGACAATGGGATCAAAGAATTAGGAGATCTTTCAAATCTTCACTACTCACTTGATATTAAAAAACTGGAGAATGTTGCTAATAGTGATGAAGCAATGGGGGCAAAGATAATGGATAAGATCCACATTGATAAATTGTGCTTGCAGTGGTCTTCATCAAGTGATGGTATGATTTCAGACACAGAAGCTGAAAGAGATATACTTGACAAGCTACAACCTCAAATTGGCTTGAAAAGGTTAACAATTGAGGGGTATAGGGGTACAAGATTTCCATATTGGGTAGGGCATTCTTCCTATCACAATATGACTTTGCTAAGACTAGTGTCTTGTGGCAATTGTTGCATGATGCCTTCACTTGGACAACTTCCATGTCTTATGTATCTGTGGATTCAAGATTTTAGAGATCTTGAGATTATAGATGATGGGTTTTACAAGAGTGGAGAAGACCATTCTTCATGTGCTGCACCTTTTCCATCTTTGGTTGAACTGAAATTCTACAACATGCCTTGTTGGGAGGTGTGGCGTTCATCTTACTCGAATGCTTTTCCTCAGCTTAAGACCCTTCAAATAAGGGATTGTCCTAGATTGAAGGGAGACATCCCTAGTCACCTTGCTGCTTTAGAAACACTTAACATTCACAGATGCCAAGAACTCGTTTCTACTTTAAGAGCCCCCAAGATTTCGATCTTAGAAATATCCGAAAGCGATAAAATAAGGTTGCAAGAGCTTCCGCCCTCTGCAGAGACTTTATCAATTGACGGATGCCAGCCTGTTGAGTCCATGTTTCAGGCAATGACCAGCAACAATGACCAAACTTGTCTCAAAGTTCTGAAAATGTCGAATTGTTCATCAGCAATATCTTTTCCTGGGGATTGTTTACCTAGCTCTTTGAAAACATTGGAGATCAAGGATTGTAGAAGACTAGAATTTCCAAAACAACAACAGCAGCAGAAGCATGAGCTGCAAGAGCTACAATTATATAACAGCTGTGATTCACTCACCTCATTGCCTTTGGATATCTTTCCAAATCTCAAGAATCTCAAAATAGAAGGGTGTGAAAATCTGGAATCACTCTCATTGTCAGAGTCACAACACAGTGCTTTTGCCTCTCTTGAAATCAAAAACTGTCCTAATTTTGTGTCATTCCCCATAGAAGGATTGGCTGCACCCAACATGACATCTTTCAGTGTCTTCAGCTGCAACAAGTTGAAGTCACTGCCTTGTCACATGAATACTCTTCTCCCAATTTTAGAGCATCTCACAGTGAAGGATTGTCCTGAAGCTGATTGTTTTCCTGAGGGAGGTTTGCCACCTAGCTTAAAATCACTTGTAGTCAACTATTCTGAGAAACTATTGACAGATCCTGTGCTTAAGTCTCTCACTTTTCTAGTCCTTCATGGTGCATCCTGTGAGAGTGTGAAGTCATTCCCAAACCAGAGTTTGCTTCCTCAGCTTCCATCACTTACCACTCTCCATCTTAATGGGTTTTCAAGTCTGGAGACACTGGACTGCGACGAGCTTCGCCGCCTCACCACCCTCCATCGATTAGAAATTGAGGATTGTCCAAAGCTAGAGAATATGGAGGGAGAAAGACTGCCCTCATCTCTATCAGGACTTTACATTTATGACAATAGTTTGCTAGCAGAACTATGCAAGATGAAGCATCCACAAATTGAGGATTGTCCAAAGCTAGAGAATATGGAGGGAGAAAGACTGCCCTCATCTCTATCAGGACTTTACATTTATGACAATAGTTTGCTAGCAGAACTATGCAAGATGAAGCATCCACAAATTTGGCCTAAAATTTCCCACATCCCCAACATTCAATTTGAGCACTCTGGTGGATTTTCAATGTCATCAACTGTTCTGAACAGGTAATTGTGATACCTCAATTTCATTGGCACATTTAATAGTTAGGTTTATTTTCCTTCAAACAACATGAAGCATCAGTTTTAGTAATAGGCTTTAAGAAACAATAATTCTTTTTGTACAACAAAAAATCAGCCAATTCAGCCAACAACTCAATTTTGATGTGTACACTGAGTACTGATTGATATGCACATTCTGTTAATTTTGGTGTAGATGTTGTGCTATTTTTGGTGTGCATATGTTTTGATATAATGGTGTGCATCCAGTGTGATTGTTGTCGTGCATATCATGCCAAATTTGAATGGTTGGCTAGATTGGTTGGATTTTAGATGTACACTAGCAGCACTCTTAAAAAAATGCACTCTTTTGTTTCATTTATGGGGAAGTTCAGTTTAGAGTCTTATGTAAGGAAAATTCTTAGTTGCTGTGGAAATGTCATTGTCATGCATAGTTGCATACTATTTAACATTTCTGTTTTTACATTTGAAGGTATTGTTAAAGTAAAAATATAGGAACATAATGACCCACAATGGTAAAGTACTATAACATAACATTGGATGATATAGAACAACTTTTTATTTGGTTTGAGCATATCTGATAATTTATCATTACTTAAATATGCTTTGTGATTGCATACATAAATGGAATGCTATGCACTCTTACTCTGTAATTAGTTTTCTTTATGAAATAGGATGATAATAACATACTTGATCTGCTAATTGCACAAATACAGGTTATCTTCATTAATAAGACAAGCGGTTGAGGCATACATGTATGAGAGCTTCAGTCCTTTCCAATAATGTGGCATTGGCATTGCAAGTTCTATTTGACATTGTAAGTTCTTGTAAATCATATCTCTATAGTATATATGTTCACTATGTTGTGCCAAATTAACAACAAAATAAACATTATCTAATTGAATGAAAAGTACTCAATAAACTCCCCACTATCATGCTCTAAACCAACAATCACATGCTTTTTGTGGCTCTTTTTTCATGCCTTCATATTGGAATATTTTCAGCACTAGGTCCCATAATTTTTTATCCCTTTCATTGGAATTGTTACTACATAAAAGATTCTTATGTACTTTATTTTCTTTTGTCCATGGTAGTTGATAACTTTCTTCTTCCCCTATTTTGTATGAACACCTTAATTTGCGGCATTTAATTCATGGTTGACTCTGATTAAATAAAGTATCCACCACAAACTTTTTCTACCTAAAAAAAGGTTCAATTACCAACAAAGAAAAAGAACAAGAAGGCTTGTCATCATTTCTTACCATCGGATATAGTTATAAAGTCTTGCAAGGTGTACGATACAGAATAATTAGAACGTATAAAATAACGTATAATGCGAAAATTAAGGAATATGATTGAAAAACGCACGTTTCGTATATTCACTCTCATGGACGCGCACGTGTACAGTACGCGCGAAATTGAACACATTTCAACACATAAAATGAACACATATTTCAATAATAAATGAACACATTTAAAAATCAATTGAAGCATGTCCAAAGTTAGGCCCACAATGAAGTCAAACGCCCATTGAAGAATTCATGCATGACGTTAGGCGCCCTTGAAGGAAGGCAGGCGCCCCGTGCGTGCAATGTATATGTATGTGTCACTTTGCATTGTATTATGATATAAATCACTTCTAATATAATTTTTGTTCACAAAATTTGTATTCAATACTTTAAAAGAATAAAGGTAAATCACTTCAGTTAAAGTAAAAAGTAATTAACTCCTAACTACAACACTTATCACAATTAGTAGATATATAGATGGAGTTTATGGAAATGATTTCGGGGTCAGGGGCTTACCTCTTATAAAAACTTTCGTTACAAAAAAATTAGACATTATTATCGTCTATGATGAATATCCTGAATAATAAAAGAAAAATACTCAGGCAAGAATAAGGTAAATGCAATATTGCTTCAAGGTCATGTAATTTCATAAATTTTATAAATAATAATAATAATAATAATAATAATAATAATAATAATAATAATAATAATAATAATAATAATAATAGTAGTAGTAGTAGTAGTGGATTAACACTTGGGGGAAAGGTTTCTTGAGGACATTGCTTTGTAATTAATTAAGGTGTTTGTTTGTAAGAAACTATATAAAGTTTTTGTCTGTTCCCAACACTTACTATCAAAATATATGATGAGCAGAATAGCACATGTACTAACATGTTGTAGGACTTAATAGCCTAAGAAAACTAAATTCAACTTGACTGATTAATATTCACAAAACATGTGAAACTTTAAAGGATCACACTATTTGAGGTTAATAATTATCTTAATTTTAAAAAAAATAAAGTTGCAATAATGATATTTGTAAAATACTATTAAATAAATCTCTTCGCTATAAACCATGAACATCTAAGAGTTTTGCATGAGATTGGAAGTGTAGTAGTAAGAGTGTAAAGTATTTTACTAAACAAAACAATCGAATTGTTTGTTTAGATAATCAATGTTTTAAGGGCAATGATTAAGAATTCCAAACAAAAAGGTTTTAAAAGTTTTGTATAAATCTCATTCATTGAAAATACCAAAAACAAATAATATTTTAAATATAAAAAATTTTCTCTTTCAAGTTTCAACTCCTTAACTAATGCCCTAAGAAAATTAATGAAAGAAAAGTATAACAAAACTAATATTTTAAGTTGATGAAATATCACTTATTCATTGGCTTAATTTTTCCACAAGTACACAAGAAAGAATCCTTTGTAAATACATAGTTATATATAAGAGAATTCAAGAAAAGATATAGTTACTTTTTAGAGTATAAATTGAAAGCTATAGGTTTTAAAATTTGAGATTGCACTAATTTTTTCTAGAAATACTATAAAACAAAGACTATATACTTCAAATAATGTAATTTCATGATTTTTTTACATATAGTAGAAATTAAAGGCTATAAGCTTTAAAATTTGAGATTTCAATAAGTTTTCTAGAAACACTATAAATCAAAGACTATATAGTTTTCAAATTATGTAATTTTATGTTTTTTTTTACATATAGTAGAAATTTAAGGCTACAGGCTTTAAAAAGTGAGATTTCACTAATTTTTCTTGAAACACTATAAAACAAAGACTATAGATTTCAAATTATGTAATTTTGTGATTTTTTTTACATATAGTAGAAATATAAGGCCATAGACTTTAAAATGGGATATTTGACTAATTTTTCTAGAAACACTATAAAACAAAGACTATAGGCTTCAAATTATGTAATTTCTGATTTTTTTACATTTAGTAAAAATTGAAGGCTATAAGCTTTAAAATGTAAGATTTCACTAATTTTTCTAGAAATACTTTAAAACGAAGACTATAGACTTCAGATTATGTAATTTCATGATTTTTTTATATATAATAGAAATTGAAGGCTATAGGCTTTAAAATATGAGATTTCACTAATTTTTCTAGAAACACTATAAAACAAAGACTATAGACTTCAAATTATGTAATTTAATGATTTTTTTTACATATAGTAGAAACTGAAGGCTATAGGCTTTAAAATATGAGATTTCACTAATTTTTCTCGAAACACCATAAAACAAAGACTATAATCTTCAAATTATGTAATTTCATGATTTTTTACATATAGTAGAAAATGAAGGCTATAGGCTTTAAAATGTAAGATTTCACTAATTTTTATAAAAACACTATAAAACAAAGACTATAGACTTCAAATTTTGTAATTTCATGATTTTTTTTTACATATAGTAGAAATTGAAGGCTATATAGGCTTTAAAATTTGAGATTTCACTAATTTTTATAGAAACACTATAAAACAAAGACTATAGACTTCAAATTATGCAATTTCATGATTTTATTACATATAGTAGAAATTGAAGGCAATAGGCTTTAAAATGTGAGATTTCACTAATTTTTCTAGAAACATTATAAAACAAAGACTATAGACTTCAAATTATGCAATTTCATGATTTTTTTACATATAGTAGAAATTGAAGGCTATAGGGTTTAAAAAGTGAGATTTCACTAATTTTTCTATAAACACTATAAAGCAAAGACTATAGACTTCATATTATGAAATTTCATTATTTTTTTACATATAGTAGAAATTGAAGGCTATAGGCTTCAAAATTTGGGATTTCACTAATTTTTCTAGAAACACTATAAAACAAAGACTATAGACTTCAAATTATGTAATTTCATGATTTTTTACACATAGTAGAAATTGAAGGCTATAGGCTTTAAAATGTGAGATTTCACTAATTTTTCTAGAAATACTATAAAACAAAGACTATAGACTTCAAATTTTGTAATTTCATGATTTTGATATATATTGTAGAAATTGAAGGCTTGGCTTTAAAATGTGAGATTTCACTAATTTTTCTAGAAAAACTATAAAACAAAGACTATAAACTTCAAATTATATAATTTCATGATTTTTTTTTACATATAGTAGAAATTGAAGGCTATAGGCTTTAAAAAGTGAGATTTCACTAATTTTTCTAAAAACACTATAAAGCAAAGATTATAGACTTCATATTATGGAATTTCATTATTTTTTTACATATAGTAGAAATTAAAGGCTATAGGCTTTAAAAAGTGAGATTTCACTAATTTTTCTAGAAACACTATAAAACAAAGACTATAGACTTCAAATTATGTAATTTCATGATTTTTTTACATATAGTAGAAATTGAAGGCTATAGGCTTTAAAAAGTGAGATTTCACTAATTTTTCTAGAAACACTATAAAGCAAAGACTATAGACTTCATATTATGGAATTTCATTATTTTTTACATATAGTAGAAATTGAAGGCTATAGGCTTTAAAAAGTGAGATTTCACTAATTTTTCTAGAAACACTATAAAACAAAGACTATAGACTTTAAATTATGCAATTTCATGATTTTTTTTACATATAGTAGAAATTGAAGGCTATAGGCTTTAAAATTTGAGATTTCACTAATTTTTCTAGAAACACTATAAAACAAAGACTATAGACTTCAAATTATGCAATTTCATGATTTTTTACATATAGTAGAAATTGAAGGCTATAGGCTTTAAAATTTGAGATTTCACTAATTTTTCTAGAAATATTATAAAACAAAGACTAGAGACGTCAAATTATGCAATTTCTTGATTTTGTTATATATAGTAGAAATTGAAGGCTGTAGGTTTTAAAATTTGAGATTTCATTAATTTTTCTAGAAACACTATAAAACAAAGACTATAGACTTCACATTATGTAATTTCATGATTTTTTTTACATATAGTAGAAATTGAAGGCTATAGGCTTTAAAAAGTGAGATTTCACTAATTATTCTAGAAACACTATAAAACAAAGACTATAGACTTCAAATTATGCAAGTTCATGATTTTTTTACATATAGTAGAAATTGAAGGCTGTAGGTTTTAAAATTTGAGATTTCACTAATTTTTCTAGAAACACTATAAAACAAAGACTATAGGCTTCAAATTATGCAAATTCATTATTTTTTTACATATAGTAGAAATTGAAGGTTATACGTTTTAAAATTCTAGATTTCACTAATTTTTCTAGAAACACTATAAAACAAAGACTATAGATTTCAAATTATGCAATTTCATGATTTTTTTACATATAGTAGAAATTGAAGGCTATAGGCTTTAAAAAGTGAGATTTCACTAATTTTTCTAGAAACACTATAAAACAAAGACTATAGTATTCAAATTATGTAATTTCATTTTTTTTTACATATAGTAGAAATTGAAGGCTATAGGCTTTAAAAAGTGAGATTTCACAAATTTTCTAGAAACACTATAAAGCAAAGACTATAGACTTCATATTATGTAATTTCATTATTTTTTTACATATAGTAGAAATTGAAGGCTATAGGCTTTAAAAAGTGAGATTAATAAATCATTTAATTTCATAATTTAAAGCATATAGTCTTTGTTTTATAGTGTATCTAAAAAAATGGAGAAATCTCACATTTTGTAGTATATAGTCTTCAATTTCTAGTATATGTGAAAAAATCATGTAATTTCATAATTTGAAGCCTATAGTCTTTGTTTTATTGTGTATTTAAAGAAAATAGAGAAATCTCAAATTTTGACGTATATAGCCTTCAATTTCTAGTATATGTCAAAAAATCATGTAATTTCATAATTTGAAGTTAATAGTCTTTGTTTTATAGTGTATTTAAAAAAAATGGAGAAATATCAAATTTTGAAGTATATAGCCTTCAATTTCTAGTATATGTGATTAAATCATATAATTTCATAATTTAAAGACTAAGTTTTACTATGTATCTATAAAATGAAGAAATTTCACATTTTGAAGTATATAACTTTCAATTTCTCGAATGTGAAGGATAATAGTGAAATTATCCTTTCTCGTTGCCTTTCTCATCCAATTATAAAGTTGGCAATGATGTTGATGCAATGAAATTGCTTCAATCAAGATAGCAGAATTGTAGGCAATTAAGCATAGTGCTCATGAGCATCTAACTTGGGGCCACCAATTACACTCACAAAATGACAAGTTCTTCAACTTATGATGGGGACCAAAATGAAAAGCTAAAAACAAAATGAATGAGACAAAGGTAGTTTGATAGTACATTGTGAACACATGGAGAGAAAGTACCAAATTTCATGTAATGCTTATACTACTCTTGTCTCATATACAGAAAGAGAACAAGAATTTTGATTTCTATTTTTCATATTAATGAATTAGAGAATACAAATGAACCCCAAATTGAGATATGAGGTGAAATTATGTAAATAAGAGGAAAAAATAGCATTGCTTTTTTCCACATTGAGGTAGAAATAAATATTGGCAAACTACAAAGACCAAAAATTAGTACTATCATCTCCACCTAGTGGGTTGAGAAAGATTTCTACTACTATTATCATCTTCACTTTGATCAGTGATCTCTCCAACTATTGTCTTTCTATCTGAACTCGAGTCCACTTGCTCATGTCGATAATCATGATGAGATCGCGAAGATTCTCCGTCGATCCTTCGTTCCTACAGATAACAAGGAAGAACAAAGTGATGAGTCAGTATCACATTAAAGCAATGTTGAATTGTGCTGCTTTTGGTGAAGTCATGAACAATGTGAATTTTAAGAAGGGAAAAAGAACATACATCGCGGAATAAGAGGTCGTCGGCGTCAAGCATGTGGATTACATGTCCCATTTTAGGCCTCTTTGTTGCGTCGGGATCAACACACCTAAGAGCGACCAACAGAGCACGTTTAAGAGCCTTTGAAGATGGCTTCTCAGGAAGCTTTGGATCGACTACTTCCTCGGTTCTTCTATTCCCAACCATAGTTTTCAGCCACTCAATTAAGTTAACCTGCAATCATACCAACTTCAAATTAGGAAAACTGAAAAAGAGAGAGAAGTGCATGGATTAGTGTAAAAAGATTAATCCAAGAAATGATGGCTATAATCGGTTACGACCGTCTCTAACCTCTCCTTGTGGTCTACTATAATCAACAGGATTTCTCCCTGTAATCATTTCCATGATAAGTATCCCAAAGCTATAAACATCGCTCTTCTCTGTCAGCATTCCGGTACATGCATACTCTGGCGCAACATAACTACCGAAAAAGAAAGAAGAGAATGTGAACTTTGGATATCCAAAAATTTGAGTTATAGCACAGCAAGTGGAACTAATTACTATTAGTATGTAGAATGATAGTGAAAATTCTTAGTAAACTCATACTAACCCAAATGTACCCATCACTCGGGTTGTGACATAACTGTTGTCGGAACACAAAAGCTTAGCAAGCCCGAAATCAGAAACCTTCGGGTTCCATTGGCGATCGAGGAGTATGTTGCTTGACTTCACGTCTCGGTGGACAACTTTCGGCTCAAGACCCTCATGAAGATAAGCCAACCTGAAAAACACACATGTTGTAATCTACACATTCCAAGCAACAACACGAAAGGCGGCGTATGCAGTTTAGATCATGAGTGCCGTACCCTTTTGCAGTGCCTAATATGATGTTCATTCGGATTTCCCATGTCATAGGGCTTACAGCTCCAACATCGCCATGAAGCCATTGTTCCAGATTCCCATTGTCAACATATTCATACACAAGCATCCTGTAAAATAAACCAATACTTCAAATCTTACTTGTCTTTCAAACTAACAAAATTTTTAACTTCAATGCTTCAAATATATAGATTTAAAAATATACATATCAACCAATACCTGTATGCCCCCTCAACACAGTATCCAAGCAACCGAACAAGATTCTTGTGCCGCACGCGACCAATAGCTTCTACTTCTACTTTAAATTCTCTCTCAGCTTGGCCCCTGAAGATGATCCAAACATTAGGTGCTAATGCTTACTTCTAAGAGAAAGGCATGTACAAGAAGAAAGTAACAAGAAAATCCAAAATTTATAACATTGCAAAACTCTCGACAAGCGATAACATAATCACTTCAGTCATATGTAAGGAAAAAAATGGCATAAAACTGAAAAAGAAACTGATTCTTTTCTTCACATCAGTGGTAAGTCCCTTTGCAGCACAACTCTTTAACAATAAGAAGACAAGGATAACACTCAAAAAGAAAATGGATAGAAAGTTGAAAACACTACATAAAGTATATATACCACAAGGAAACATTGGCCTACAATACAAAAGCTAATCAATCCTCAGGATAAATCACAGGAAAATCCCTAAAGAGACTGAAAAACAATTCAATCATCATTCATCACACATTCCCAAATTATGCAAATCCCAAATGAAGCTGCATTCTGAAACTAACATAAGCAATAGTTCAAGCAAAATACTATGCTTCCTGAAAATCAAATAAAAAAGATGCCAAAAATTAACCTTCTCATGAAGATCCAAAGTATCAAAGGCCTATACAGATACCAAAATATCTTCACCATTTGGGAACCAAATTAAGAAGACACTCACAACTCCACAAAGATCAATTATAACCCAAATAACCTCAACATATACAGAGTCACAGACCCAACATCATATATATACATAGAACTCAAAGCTCTTGAACCAGAATACCAGAAGTAACACTAGTCACCAAACCAAGACTAAAAAAATTGATAAAAATATGATTCTGATTCTGTGATGAGCAAAAACAAAACACCAAGACCATGAAATTGAATCAGCAACAGAAAAATCAAAACATAAAAAGGGGTGAGAGAGAGAGAGAAAGTAATTACTTGTTATTCAAGAGATTCTTAACAGCAACTTTGGTTCCATCAGAGAGAACACCACGGTACACGATTCCATAGCCACCTTCACCAATGACATTCTCATCACACATTCCTCCAGTAGCTTCTTCTACCTCTCTCAGAGTGTACCATCTTCCCCAACCCAAATGCGAAACTTCAGGACCCATCATCACGCTTCCACTCCCAAACGACGACGCCGTTTCACACACACTCCCACCACCACCACCTTTGCTCTCTCCGCTCGAGAACGCCACTGTTGTTGCCGTTTTGTTCCCGATGTCGAGGTGGATTTCGTGGTGGGGAGGTTGAGGCGCGTGTACGATTTCTTGGATTTCCTTGGAGACAACTGGGGTGAGGGTTTTGTTGTTGTTGTTGAGGTGGTTGTTGTGACGGTTATGGCGGTTGCGGCGGGAGGTGAGGCAGAGTGAGAGGAGGAAGAGGGTGAGGACGATGAGTGCGCCGACGAGGATTCCGATGACGACCCATAAGCGAAGACCGAAGATTGAGGTTCGTTTTGAGAGCTCAGTGTCCACGAATGCTGCGTCATACACTGACATGGTTAGAGAGAGAGAGAGAGAGAGAGTTAGGAGGAACAAATGGGGGGCATTGGATTTGGATGAGGATGAAGAAATGAGTGAGCTTTTTTGTTGGGTTTCTGATTCAGGTGACTCTGTTCATTGATCTGACTGATAGAGACAGAGAAACAGAACAAAACAGAGGTGACTGAAAACAGAGGAACACACACAGAGATAGAGAACTAGAGAAGAGTCATTTTTTGTGTGTGTGATTAGAAGGAAATGGAGAAAGGTTTCAGCTTCAGGTGACTGTACTATATATATATATAGAGAGAGAGAGAGAAACAGAGAAAAACAGAGGAAACAGAGAGAAACAGAGAGGTGAAAGCAGAGAAACACAGAGAGAGTAAATAGTAATGTGATGTGAAACACAGAAAGGAATGAGCTTTTTTTTTTTTTTTTTGAGTTTCAGCTTCAGCTTCAGCTGAGTGTGATCTCTGATCTCGCACGAGACAGAGATTATGAAGTCTTCTGAATGGAATCAGAAGAGAGAGAGAGAGAGTGACATGGTGTGGCCAGAGAGGATAGAGTGAGGTAGCTTCTGTTCCTTGTTTGTCTGTGATTTCTTTTTTATTTTACTTTTTCTTTTCCTCTTGAGTTATGGTTGTTAATCTTGTAGGGATGAATATTCTATTTATAGTTATATATTGAACATAGATTGAGTCTAGATCTACAATATAAAATACACACAATGTATAAAATAACGTACAGTACGGAAATTAGGCAACAAGATTGAAAATCGCGCGTTTTATATACCTACTTTCACGGACGCGCGCATGTACAGTACGCGCAAACGAACACATTCCAACACATAAAATGAACACATATTTCAATAGCAAATTAACACATTTGATTATCATAAATTAACACATTTATTCATTATAATGAACACAGTAAAGTAGAAAAAAATGAACACGTTTACTTAAAAAAACATCTCAAACTCATTAATCTTATCTATTTGTATTATATTATGTGTAATTAGTTAAGATGTATACATGTGTTCATTTTGCATTGTATTATGTGTTCAGTTACAGTATAAATATGTGTTCACTTTGAATTGTACTACGTGTTCAGTTGCAGTATATTTATGTATGTGTTCACTTTGCATTATATTATGTGTTCAGTTACAATATAAGTATGTGTTCACATTACATTGTATTATGTGTTCAATTGCAGTATATATGAATATGTGTGTGTTCATTGTTTCATATATTATGTGTTTATTGTGACTTAACTTTAATATATATGTATTCATTTGCTAATAAATAATTTTATGACCGAAGTATTACCTGATGTGTTCATTTTAGGTTGTCATATGTGTTCATTTAATCTTATACAATGTGTTCGTCGCGCAGAATTAGTTCTAATCTGAGAAGAAAAATAATGTTCTTGTTTGAAACTAAAACAACATGATATAAACAAATATTGAGTTGTATGATAAAAAGAAATCAAGAATCTCATTAGATATCACAAGAATCATTGTTAAAAATGAATTTAGTTGATGAATATATGAAATCCAATTCTTCTTCATCATCAATAATGTCATTGAGCAAGTTGCAGAGAAGAATTAAAAAAAAATTCTAAAAATAAAATGAAATAAAAACAAGAATCATACAAGAAAAAAAGAGTGGGTATCTTGATTGAGAGAAAAATAAGAGTGAATATCTTGATTGAGAGAAAAATAAGAGTGGGTATCTTGATTCAGAGGAGGAAAAGAAGAAGAAGAAAAAGAATGAGAAAGAAGAAGGAGGAAGAAGAAGAAGAATGCATGAAAAAAAACTGAAAGAAAATAAATAAGGAAAGAAAGAAACGAGATGTGTACAGTAGCGCGTTAGTGTTATTTACATTGATTCTGTATATGTGCATTACTTCTACATTGTACAGTACGTTGTTAGTACACAGCGTTGTACAACTAGAATTTTTTATTTCATATATAGTATCTATATTTTATCATTTAAATAGTACATGTATGAATAAAGTATTTTGAGGACTAGAATAGTTAACTTCAAGTAAGCATCTCTCTGTTTTTCTTTCTTATACTACTATTCTTAAAATAAGGCATCTTGTAAGTTATAATATAAAAATTCTAGAGAAAGGGAAAATATCTTAAAAGAGTATAAATATAGTAAATCTGCTATTTTTATATAAAAAAATCTATTTTCGTGTTAATGAATTTGTACCTATTATTAAATGGGATATGAAATCACATTTAAATAGCTCTCTTTTTTATCTAATAACTACTCCCTCCGTCACTTTTAATTGACGTTTTAGAGTATTGCACACTTATTAAAAAGGTGATGAAAACAAAAAAATTTCTATAGAAGTAAATGTACAATGATAAAATTATCCTTATAGTTTTTTGTGCAATAATAATTGTAAGAGATAAAAAGAGAGTGTATGTAAGGATAAAACTGGAAAAAGATTGTAAATGTTTCATTGAAAATCTAAAATGACAAATAATAGTTGACAAATAATAGTGAACAAATAAATTTCCTAAAAAGACAAATAAAAGTGGACGGAGGGAGTAATACCAATTTATCGATACAAATGTCAAAAAATTTGTGACTCACACAATATTTTTCCTAAATATAGTAACTCTTTCTTTTAATGTCAAAACAATAAATACAATTTTTTTCTTCATTGTTTTTCTTGGAATCAATCACTCTCCTTCCATTATTCTATAATCTCTGAAAAAGTGCCAAAACTGCAAAAAGTGCAAAATTGATAATTTGCATGGGACCTAGTGGATAAAATAGTGGGTTTCCTATTGCAAAAGTAAGGTTCAAATTTTAAAATTTTATTTTTTAGTAGATTAGTTTTTTTTTTTTTTAATGTATTAGACTATGTGAGGGTCTGCATTTGAGATTAATAGCAAAGAAAACTTTCTTAGTTTTTAATGTATTCTAAATTGAAACTTGAAAACCATTGATTCTATGTTCCTCATTTGTCACTGCTGAATCAAAGTTTAAATCAACCCATTAACCCATGAACTTAGAATCTAGTTTAATATTGTAGTCTACTCAGCCATGACAAAGTTTTTTTTAACAAAATATATTAATAAAATGCTTTAAAAAAGTTGCAATTAATGTAAATGCCCCTCTTGGACTTTGACAGCATAATGCACCATGAAATTTTGAAAAGCCATTTATTTAATTTACTATTTGTCTTATGATAGTTGCTTATTCTTAAAGAAAATGATTACCGGGTTTTACAATCTAATTTTGAAAAACCTCTTGATTAGTTTAATAGTTTTAATGATTCTGCATTTATTTATTTCAAGTAAAATCTTAAATTTAAAAAAAAAAAAAAAAACTAGCACTTTACATCTTCTCAAGTTCCTTTTATCCTTGAATTATCATTAAGTATCTTTATAATTGATGGATAAATCTAAAGGTATGTTATAATTTTGGATTGAGACTAGTTTTTCTTAACTTGAACTTCTACTAAAAACCCAAGAATGATTCATTTACCTCTATTTTTGTGCCTAACCAAACACACCCTAAGTTTCTGTTGGGTAGCAAGTTGCACATTAAAGAAGTGAATCAAAAAGTTTAGGGCTTTTTAAACATTGGATTAGAGTGGAAGAAAATAATAGCCAGCTGAATAAATTGGTTGAAGAGAGTGGAAAATAAGAGGGGTAGGTCATAAGAATAACACTGAAATAACAATAATAAAAGGCAAATAGATAGGGGGACCTTAATGAGGTAGACCTTCTAGTCATGAAACAGTTGTGTAGTTTTTTCTTAAAGCAAATTTGCAGAGACAATAGAACCTTTTAGAAAAGGGGTACTCATTAGTGATTGAGAACATGAGACCATAGATGGTTCCTTTATTAACATCTTCATGATTCTCCACTTCATGGTGCTAGAAAAGTTTCATATTATGTTCAACTACATCATTAGACTATTTGATTTCAGAGACAGAAAAATACAAGGCTATGTTCAGATCTAGGGATAGAGATGCAGGATAATATATTTCAAATGCAGCCTTGGAGAAATTGAGACTCTGAAGAGGGATAGAAGAAAAGAAGCAAGGTAAAAAAGTGATAAAGAGAAAGTAGAAGAATAGACAATAAAAGAAAATGATACAAGCCTATAAAAGTTAGGTGATAATAGTTTTTTTTTATATAACTAAAATAGTGATTCATCATAAGGAATCTTTAAGCCATTCAGAGTAATGTCCATAAGGCTTTAAGTTCATAAAGAAAAAATTAGCTTGCTTCCAACAAAAGCAAGTTTAGGGGGAAAAAAATACAAATGGGCCATTTACTCATTCAAGAAATTTGCAAGGCTATGCATGTGTCAAGGCCCTTTTGGTTCTAGTTTCAGGGTCAAAGCATTTCTATTTTCCTTTCACTCTGTATCTGAGCCTTAATTTGGTTTCAACACTCAACCTAAACCAAAACATTGTCACTAAAACCTATATACTACACAAATTAAGTCTGCCACAGAAAAGTGTAGCACTCATTCATTGCAAGAAAGTATCAGCACAATGAGATTCTCCAGCTCTTCATTGCCTTAGTCTTCCTTCTTGTCTGAGTCGTCCAAGGCGGCCAATCTTTCGACAAGTGGCGGATGTGAATAGTGATATGCAGAGTACCATGGATCTGTATTCATAGCTGAAAGATTCTCCTCCTGAAAATGCACAACAGAAATCTATTGGAATACAGCACACAGTTTTATTCTGCTTCACCAGGAACAAATTATAGGTAAAAGCTTCTTTGGACATTGTTAGGTAGTGTTTGTTGTAAGTGACTCTAAGATCTGAGTCAGAGTCAGTGTCATAGGAGTCAGAGTCACAGTGACTCCAAAATTGACTCCGAACACACCCTCACATATTTATGCCTCTCTTCCAGCACATAGAGACTCTTCCGATACACAGTGACTCCAAAATTAGAGTGAACAAAAAATTGGCAATTTTGTTCACTGAGTCACTGTGACTCTGTTCCCATCTACACTGTGACTCTTGCACCAAAAACTTGACAGAGTCAATTTTTCACTGACTCCCTGACTCCGACTCGAGAGTCAGAAAAAACAAACACAGCCCTAGAGACTCGGTTAATTAGAGTAGGGGTTTAAATTGTACTTAGAGACTGTTTGGGAGTGAGGCATGCAAGGCATGACTGAATGAAGAGTTTTGTAACTAACTTTGCCTTGCTGGCAAGTTAGTGGGAGGGCAGAGAGAGTGAATTTTCTGTTATTGGGAGGCTGCAGAGAATTATATAAGGGGAGGGAAAGAACAGAGGAGGACATCTAGAAAATTTGGTATAGGCTTGGGAGAGTAGCTAAGTCTCACTAAAACTTGGCAATCTTTGTTCTTTCATTCAATTTGTGATTAATACAGAAAATATACACTATGTTTCAGTTTAATTATTCTTCATATGAATACAATGATCCTATCAGACAACAAAGTGCAGATATTAAAGAGTTACCTGTAGTTTCACGAGACCAGACCGTAGTGCAGATGCATATCCAACCTTCTTGGCAAATGCGTCAGCCTGCAACGGATCATAATACATTTTAGTATCAAAGAGAGAGATATATATAGAGAGAGAGAGAGATATAGAGAGAGAGAGAGTTTTGGTGGAAAACGGGAACATTATTTTGGATAGAATAACATCTCCACCCCAACACATGGCTGAATAAGGAAAGGAAAGAAACCTGGAATTCAAATGATCGGCTCACGAGATTCAGACCAAAGCTCACTAGATGCTGGAGGGGGATTACAGTATGCTGCAAAATAATCCCAGGTAAAATAATGTCACATGCTTTTTATAAACAAATTCTTATATAACAGTAGTTAAAGAATGTCAGCATGAAGATGGAGGTTCATGTGTAGCACTATTGTTCTTTCTGTGGGTTCAATAGAAAGAAATTAGCTCTGTCATTGTTCAAGTCAACCATAATTATGAAAAAGACCTGGAATATGATGATTCCAATAAGGACAGGTTGTGTATCAAACCCAAAACTTCGATACAGATCATTCGAGTTCCTCACAAGAGTATACCCTCCAAATTGCAAGAAAGTAAGGATCTGCATCAATCAGAAGAAATCAAGAAACTGCGTAAGGAAAATGTTGCAACGCCTTTTCCTTTCTATAATCAGTCCAGTTGACGATGAAAAGCTCAAGCAACAGAATGAGTGTACAAAATAGGAAAGGACTAAAGATGTTCTACAAAAGAGAACTAAATTTCCAAGTTCATAAAGGACATGTCCTTGCATTAATAAGCTCTATTGTCTTACATGCCTCATGGCTTCACTAAAAGACAATATTTTTATTATTATTATTATTATCTTAAGTAAGCAATACACAGGCAAGCAAGTCTTCACTTTCATTACAAGAAAACTATATCACAAACCTGCACTGCTATAAATGAGTACACAGTGTGGTTAAGCTTCCAATGCCCCAGTTCATGGGCAATAACAGCTACAATTTCCTCATCATCTTTGCACTGCAAAACATTGGATAATTTAAGCATCAACCATGACCAGGAAGAATACATACATATTGATTTGAGTACTAGATAAGCAGTAAAGAAAGGGTGTGATCAGGTGTAATTTTCAAAAGCCAGTGATCTCAAACCTGCTGAATTAATGTGTCATATAGGACGATTCGCTTGTTCTTGAAGAATCCATACATATAGGCCTGCAATATATGGTTATAATTATATACATTACTTAAAGAAAATTTAATAAGAGAATCAAAACAAAAATGACATAAAAAAGATCCTTTCTTTAACCTACGCCACTGCTAGCAAGCTTTTGTGGTTCCATTTCCCGTATAAATAAAATTCAGGAAAAGTGTACTCAGTTCAGAGGATCCTTACATTGCTGTGGCTTGACCTTGTGGATCCATCGATAACAAATAACTTCTTCAATGGAAACTTGAGGGAGGCAGCAAGTTTCTCAATTTTCTCCCTGAGCTGACCTTCTGGAAGCTGGTAACCAGAACATAATGAGGGGACTGATAATAATGACAAATATAGCATAAATGGTTCTTTAAATGATCTTAAACTTTAAAATACTAACAGGGGTGAACTTGTTGAAGAGTGGAGCTATTAAAACTGGATAAACTGTCATCATCACAAGAGAAAGAACAAACATGAATGCCCATAGATAGATTGCCAAGTAAGGACCACCTTTCTGCAAAATATCAAACAAATATCAATATATACCTTAAGGAAGTAAACATTATGACCAAAAGTGACTCTAAATCTATTACAGAGAACAAAATATAATTCCAGACAAAGTTTACATGTCATGGTGGTTTCAAAAGAGCATAGGATCTTACCTGCACTATAAGAATAATTGCAGCCACAATAGGTGGACCAATTAAAATACTGATCAAAATTCCTTTGATCATGTCCCTAAAGAATAACCATATTGTTTGCTGTACAAAAGAAGATTAAAAGGTAAGGACGTAAACTACTGTGAATTTGAAAAAGATAAAGTTTATCACATTATCATTTAGTAAAATGAGGTGTAAAATCAAACTAAAAAAATTGAGAATTAAATAGGTGGATGTAAAGCTAAATAGATGATTGAGGGAAGAACATGAACCTTATTAAAACCATGACGGGCCTCAATCACAAAAGTTGAGTACAGAGAAAAGGGCAAATCAGTTATCTGCAAAAACATACAGAGGTGCAGACTTCATGTCAGTAGAATATAAATCGTGAATACTTCTGCCACTACAACAGTAACTGACAACAAACACTTCCCCACTAGATAGGTTGGTTATGTAGATCAAACAATGTCACGATGTTCACATTCACTCATAATACTAACTTGGCTAGATGATTCAAAGTTTCAAACACTTTTCATATTCCTAATTTGTCTTTTTGTTCACTCATCTAAAGCATCATACTCATCTTTGCAACAAAGGGCTCCTTTTTGAGTTGGTTTTTGACAACCCAACATTCACTTGCAAACAAAAGTGCAAGTCTTGTCTCTAAGCTTGTGTAACACATCTCCATCACAAATAAAACCAAAAACACTCCTATTTCATCCACCCAACATGAAACCTACATTTTACATCACTCTTGATTTCTGCATAATTTTGTATGATGGACCTAAGATACTAAAACCGCATGACCAAATAATATAAGATGTGAATATTGATATAAATTCCAATGCCAAATTATCACATACACCAGAAAGCTTATAAGTTCCAATAAATTCTATCGAAGTTCTTGCAGCAATCCATGCATACCTGTGACCATATCATGACAACAGCCAAAAAGGCAAAGGTATGCAGTATTTCATTCTCTACATTGAGACCTAGTAATGTGACAACATGTCCTGATCTCTGCAATCAAGTGAAAGCATCAAACGGTTATGATATAGTAGCAAATTTGGGTTTTATGAAAACCAAATCAAACACTTACATTCCAAACCCAGGGCAGCACCCCAAAAAACAGAATTGTGGAGTCCATCACTATTGTTACAAACTCATGAAAAAAATGGAAGTGACTGAAAACAAAGTAAACAAATAGTCAGTTATAAGTGCAGTAACAAGACACCCTTGAAGCCTTCATGATGAAATAACAACATCAAATGACGGAAGAAATTTACATTAAAAAAATTAACAAACCTTTTATCAAGACTGTAGGCTCTAGATTTCTGAAATTTTTCTTGGCTGATTACTCCTTCTAAAGTCTTTGGAAGAGTTGGAAGTTTGAGTGCCGCATGTTGTCGTATATCCAAGTAAGTTTCGAAAAAGTACATTAATATCATAAACCCTGAAATGATTTAGAAGAAAAATGCAAATTAGGTACATCCTTTTTTCCAGTGTCTTGACTGTTTGAGCAGTGGAATAGTACAGATCATTTGTTTACAATGCACATTGATTGATGATAAATCCATATAGAACCTAAGAAATGTTATAATTATATTCATATATCAAAAAAAAAAAATAGAACAGCTAAGGTTATCCTACATGATGGAGTCCGTTTCATTGATCAGAATCCATCATAGTGCTCTATTATAAATCATGGTTATAGATTAGGATCGAAGAAAGTAAAATAAAATAAGCCCTAAATTTCATGATAAACCCTGAATTCAGAATCGAGTAAAGTTGATGCAAACCTAAGTTCCCAACAAAACAATTTTTAGGAAAAATAATGGATATGAATTTTAAACAAAGCATGATATCCATGAACAAAACCAGAAGGAAACAAGCAAAATAGAAAAGAAATACAGCCAGCAGCAGTTCAATAAAGTGATTTCAAGCTTATACTTCTAAGAAGAGACCAAGAAGAAAGAGAAGACAACAACAACAGCACCATTATATAGAGAAAACAAGCTCATTGACAGCCGTGAAGGGGAACGCCATAGCCAACTCAAGCTAAAGCAATCAACAAGAAAGGACAGAGAGAGAGAGAGAGAGAGAGATCTTTTTGCTATCCATGGATTTATTGAGAAGAGAACTGACCCGATAACAAAAATTCATGTAAATGCTTAAGTCAATAAATTACCAAACTGGAGGATTAATCAGTTCAGTTTTCACAAATAAAATTGATCTAAGGACCTTGCTCATCACACTCTCATCTTTAAAAAATTTTACATGTTAAATTGATACATGTTTCTGTATTAATAATTTCTCATTCCAGTTGATTACACTGATTTGAGTATTTACAATTATGATATGTAATATGTCCATAAATAGTAATCTTAATTTACATAAACAACAAGGAAATAAGGACATATTGTCCTAAAGAGTAAATATGAATCTTTTAAGTCGGCAAACTTAGAATCTACATTCCTAGGTAACAATTCAATGCTCCAGGTCATTTTATATCGGAACTATTACATACTGCTTAACTTCCATGACGACGAGCATATTGGAAACGTGATTCTTTTCAATCACAAAGTTTTGTTTTATCATCATCCATATAACCAAAAACCCATTAAGTAAAGCTTGAATAACGAAGTGTTAGATTCTAACTCAAATTTTCTCATTCTCAAGTTAATTATTTGAAGACCAAATACAAATGCACGAGAGATTAATAAGACCCAGATATAAAAACAGCCATTTACAATCAACAGATCGCATAATCCGAAAACAAAACTTAATAAACCCTAAATTTCAAGATAAACCCTGAACTCAGAATCCAGATAAGTTGATGAAAACCTAAATTCCCAACAGGATATTCTCATAAAAAAACAATTTTTCTATCATATCATGATAGAAATGAAACAAACTCAGAACTCAATGAGAAAAAAAAAAACACCCATTTTCTAGTTTGTGTTCTAAAGAAGGGACAAAAAGAAGAAAGAGAATACCAACAGAAAATAAATAAAGAGAGTGCCAATATAGAGAGAAGAAGAGAGAACTCACCAACAACTGCTTCCATGTAAGGGAACGCCATGGTTGAGAGCTCAGAGAGAGAGAGAGAGAGCCAAAGTACCCGAACAAGAAAAGAGAGATCTTTTCTTGCTTTCAGCCTTTCAACTCCATTTTATATATTTATATGGGTTTTGGTGTTTCGGGTTTGTTGACCCGTATTTGATATCCCTGGATTCTTTTTTATTTTTATTTTTTGGAAAATACAACCAATTCAATTAAGATATTTTTCTACATACACTTAAATCATCAAGCTTTGAGAATAAAATAGTTCGTAATGTTTGGAGTTCAATATCTAAAAAGCCTAAAAAAGGAAGAGTTATATTATTTGTAAGAACTTTTCTATTTTTATCGATCATCACTTTATCGACCGTTAGATAGAATATGAAATTTTTTGAAGTCTAACATCTGTGTTTTATCGAACAATATATAGAGTATTTGTTGTTACAAAGATAAAAAGAGTATAATTCGAAAATAATTTTTCTTAAAGGATAATCGAGACCATAGGTTTATTTTAAAAATCTCGATAAATTAGAGTAGATTATTCATATAATAGTTCTAAATTATTAAACTATGAGAATAAAATATTTTCAAGTGAATCAAAATATTTATTGTTGACAACATCTACCGATCCCTTAATTGTGGGAATTCTCCAAAATAAACTAAATATGTGCTCCATTTTTATGAGTGTCATTTAAACTATAATCACATGATTAAAGAACAAGATGAATTATCAACACGCAACATCTCATTCTTAGAATAAGATAGAACAAATGGAACTTCAACTCAACAAAAATGGATTGAGATATGGACAAGTTTTGGTTGCAATGTCATGATTCAAAACATGTGAAACCTACTTGGCAAGATGTGGTATATTTACCACTCTAGATCTTGAGATTTAGACTTATTTTATCTTACCTTTCGAAATGATTAAACTATGAGAACCTAAGGACAAATCTTTAGTTTTAAGTTTAGCTCTAGCATGGAACTAGGACATATCATTTACATGCAAGAACTTACAATTGATAAACTTAAATTCTTGAAATGAGTGATACCTTGTAAAGAAAACAAAATATATATAAGAATATGGAGGTACACTATTGAAGAAGAAAGAATGTGTCTTTTAATAATTACACATATTCAAGTTTTATATGTTAAATTAATCTAATTGTTTGTATTGATATATTAGTTTTGAGTTTTTTTATAATTAAGATACTTAACATGTGTAAACTTTTTCAAAAAAGATGCTTAATGTGTCTGTAAATAATAAGTTAGATACATAAAGAATAATATATATACTATAAAAAAAATACTAATTGTTAGTCAAATCTAGAAAGGACAAAGTGGCACTTGAGTTGGATAAACCATAAGATTTTGTTGCATGTATTGATATTACATCAATGATGAGTTTGAATTGTATTCAATCAGAATTTTGTATGATTGAACATGGAGTTTGTTTTATTTTCACAAGAGTTAATGACAAATTCAAAGGTCCTTGTTATTAAGAAGAAGTGAAAATTCAAAGATTGTTCAAAGTGTCTCAAGTTAAACTCTGGTATTTTCACTTTGAATGATGATAAAAACATGGCATTTGGTGAGTGATGCCACTTTGCACCCAAAGAGGCTCTAAAAGCAAGGAAGAAAATGAGAAATGTGGAGAAGAAAGAATCAAGAAGAAAGAGAATCAACCACATCACAGTTATGCAAGAATATTCTCAGATATCTGGTGGAAACCACTTCTCATAGAGATATTGTAGATGCTAAAATACTCGGCATTATGCTATCTGAATTATTAGCATCCTAATATTTAGAATCATATTTTATGCTTTCAACACGTGGTGAATGTTTAACTTCTAAATACTGAATATAAATAACATGTAATCATAAAAAACTGCAAAAATTTTCACCAGATGAAGTCTGAAAAGTAGGGATGTCAGTGAAAACCCTACCCGCGGGGCACCCACCCTACCCTACCCGCTCGGGTCGGGTTAAAAACCCACCCCGCACTGGGGCGGGTTAGAGCGGGGCGGGTTTTTGGTTGCGGATCGGGGCGGGTGCGGGTTTAGAGTGAACCCTACCCACACCCTATATCTATACAATATATAATTATAATATATAATCTTCTATTATAAAAAAAATGTTTTATACTTAACTTTTCTAAATCACCATGTCACATTACTACTCTCACTTCTTACCACAATTTCACAAAGTCACAAACATAATTTCCTAAACCTCTTTTATGTTTATGTTTATTTTGATGTACTTTATATTTATCTTATCCGTACATTTTGTAATGAGATATTCATGTTTATGTTTAGTTTGGTCTACTTTATCTATGTTTAATTAATATTATTGTGCATATCCATATATTTATTAAATTTTATAATAATTAAAATGTTATTTTTTAAAATTGAGGGGCGGGACTGGTACCCAATGGGCGGGTGCGGATTTTAATGTTTTAAACCCGCAGGTAGGATCGGGTCGGGTTAAGATAAATTTTAGAGTGTGCGGGACGGGGTCGGGTTTAGGACAAACCCACCTCAACCCGCCCCATTGCCATTCCTACTGAAAAGGATAGATGCACACAAACAACTTAACCCAACTATTTCTAAAATTTGAACCATTGATCTCTAAACACAAGATAATAACTTTACTATTACTTTGAAGTTCAAAGTTTATTCTTGATGACACAAATTCATAACTACACAAAATTATAGCCACAAAATATTTTACAAACTCCAACTTAAGTAGTGATCTCTCAACCAGCATGAGTTTTTTCTCTGCTACAAAGGAAGGATACTAGTCTTTTTATATTTCAATATATACATGCATGAAAAGAGAGTAAAATTTATCTTCACGATTTTATTAGTTAATTATATACAGAACACAAAGCACCCTCCTAAGTCCTACCACTGATCTTGTATACAAAATACTACATTGTAGAAAAGGAAAGAAGCTTCAAAGCATAAACACCACACAAAAGCACTCAACAGACTGTACATCATAGCCTCCACAAGTTACCTGAACAAGACTCTCATAATTGTCCCAACATTCTAAGGACAATCATCTTACCATGACATATACATAAAGCCTACACAAGGATACCTAAGGATCCTAACCAAGCCTAAAAGCAAAAGCTCAATCCAAGAGGTATATAATATATATTATATATACGTATTATATACATATGCATGCATCTGCAACCTACATTTTCTTCTAGCAAAACCTTCTGGTGTGCCTTCCCCCTCTGGCATGGAAGTTTTGAGCATTTCAGAAAATATGTCTGAAATCTCTCTCTTCAGGAGAGGCGCAGCTGCTAACACCCTAAGCAGATAGAACAGCACTTTCAGATTTTTCAGTGAAGGATTTGTTGTATGGATTGACAAATTTCGACTCCCCAGAGTTTGCATCGTATGATGAAAGCAGCCTCCTCTGCGATATTTTAAATGTTCGGCAAAAAGAGAATAATTCAGTAAACCATTTAGAACTCAGCACCATGAAAAGTAAACAAAATGAAATTAGTGATGCTGGAACCGGAACTCCAGCAGAACGACAGGACAGCACACGGCAACAGCATGGAGCGTACAATTATCAAACAATAAAGGAATGCAGCTGAAGAACCATGCATGTGATTCAAATCCATATTAAACAAACAATGTGAAATGTGGATGGAAATTCAATTAGTATCATCCATGGTATCATCCCAATGTGAGATTTACAGCCAAAACTCTACAGTCCCAGACCAAGGCTATAGTAAGCTAAATGAGGTTTCTATCAAAAAATATAAGATAGCAATCAATATATAGGTTTGTATTAAAATAATCCAGACAATTTAAAGCGAGTTAATATCGTATCATATACTTCACCATATTAATAATGTATGCAATTCAAGGCAAAGAGATGAAAGAGGCAACAAAAACTTAATAAGTGCAATCACTATATCAAAAAAATACCAATCAGCTATTGGAAACAGAAACTTACATGATCCTCAAATTCAGGACTCATTAAATTCATAGAGAGGTTTCTCATCAACAGCAATACCTGCAAAAAGGACCATGCAAATAACTCAGTTGGACAAGCCATGAACTTTTAATTCAAAAACTTTAGACTCTCCTTTTAGACCTTAAGTCTCCACTCGAACAAGTATAAAGAACGGTATGGAGCCAAGGAAAATGAAGGGCTAGAGATTAATTACCGTTTCCACATTGATTGGGTCCATCTGTTTCAGCCTCTGTAGGTGATTAGTTGAACTTGGATCAAATACACTGCCAATGAAGCTGTAGACTTGAGCAAAATCAGGCATGACTGCATAGAGCAGGTGAACTTGTCAATAAGGGCGCAGAAAAGAATCATAACGCATAGCAGACACAAACCAAGTACTGCAGATAAGAATAAGTAATGAAGAACCAACAAAACCGATAATTGGAGATAAAGAACAATTCCAACCTTTAGTTGGCTTGCCCTGGTTTCTTTGATCAATCCCACTGTTACTTGGCCAAGTTGGAGGGGTGCTCTCGGTACTACTGCTATAGCAACAACCAAGAGGAACAGCTTGTCCAGCTCCAGCCAATCCCATATCATCTGACAAACAGACCAAAACTTATTAGCTACCTGAACCTTCCTCATATCCAGATTCGTCATCAAATATACCAGAAAAGGTACACATTTTAAAAGAATTAATAAAACGAAGGAGAAATAAAAACCTTTAGTCACTTGTAGCACGTTGCCTGGCGGCACAGTATTATAATTCCAAGAAGTTAAAGGCACACTGGTAACTGGAGTTCCGAGCACAGATGATGACTCTGGGGCATAAATGTATGCAGGTTCTATGAAAGCAGATGAAGATTGCATCGGCCCAGTGACCTGGGATGCAGTAGGCGCTGATAGAATACAAAAACAGAAACCAACATTATTTAAAAAACATACAGAAAATGAAAGCCAGAGATACATGAAATGTGGTATGCAATACTAACCGCTTTTAGGAGCTTTTTGAGGGTATGGGTGGGCAGCTTTTCTCTTCGGCCGAGGGGGAGGTACATGTTCACTTGTTCCATTCTTCTGGACTTTAAGAAAATACTTTTGTGCATGACTTCGTATCTGTCAAGAGTGAAAGAGCATTTAACAAAAAAATTCTACAATTCTTCAAAGAAGGATGAAGAAGGAATAGTTAAAGGATCATGTAACGAATGTTTAACAATTCACCATAAAAACATTGGAATAGTTATATGATCTAAAATCAATTGATCGCATTTGTTATAAGAAACAAGAAAATCCAGACAAAAAGAACATACTTTGTTGGTTAGGTGACAAAAGAGTAAATGGATTAGCTTGTAGAGAGTAGAGACTGATATAAATGACCAAAAAGCTATTCGCAGAATCAACTCCAATCATCGCATCCATAAATACCCAATATGGAATTCAAAAATCAAAATTCAATTAAAACTTTCTTGTCAGTTTTCACTTCCCATAGTTTTGAAAGAACCAAAATAATCTAGTGTTCACTACTAAATTTTTCTTTGACACCCAGCTAGTTTCTTAATAAAATTACCTGGATTACGGTTTTCGAACCAACAAATGCCTCAATCTTCTTCCAGTCACGATCGAATCTGAAATCAGGCAAGAGAAACATAGAAAAAGTAAGCAAAAATTAAGAACACATTATATCCCACAATAATCGTAACAAGTACCATATTTTTGGAGTTGAGACTTGAGAGTATAATTTATGCTTGTAAAAGGTGGATAACACATTATTATGAAAAACATTGTAAAAATACACTACACTTTACAATATATAAGGATAGTGCTCATCCATGTTTTGAGTTACTCAGGTAAAGTTGCAAGTTTCCAGCATAATCACAAACAACGTAAGAACATTAACAAGGATTAGACAGGGATTGCTTCTCACTTTTGTATTCTTTCTTGTAACTAACAATGGAGTTCAAACCATTAAATTCAGCCGACCAGGTTGAAGCTAAGAGAAGAAAACGGGGGAAAATGTGTTCCATATTTTACGATCGAGTTTGGTGAGTTCCCGATGCAAATGAAGTTGCCAGAACCAGTTTTGGCAGTGGTGTGGTGGAGTTGACTTAAAGACATCTAACAACAAAGGGGGACTTGTAGGATGATGAGAAAAGGAATCAACCAAAGACTAGAGAAAGCAAGAGGAGTGGGGAAGCATATGGGATTCCTCATATGCGGGAAAGAAGCTCTTCTCCATTGACAAGGCATATGTAGTTCTAGCTAAGTCTTGATGGACGAAAGCAATATTGCACACAGACATTTGTCTTATTATCCCAACGCGTTATTTAACAAGGCAAGCTTTATGATAAATGCAACCCTCATTTCCTTCTATATGGTCTGCCGGTTGGCATGTGACAGTGAAATTTGGGGTGGTTGTGAGTCAGGTAGTGCCGTTTGGCATTCCAGGCCCAATGCACCCTTTTAGACCATTGATGCCACGGTGAGCACACCTCCTACAACTCCCATTTCCATGAGCCCTCATCCATGGAACCAATACACCACGCCTTCGCGGAGGTACAGATCCCCTAACACTCGCTATTTAAAAACACTCCCAATTTACAATAGTTCCCTACTTCCTTTTCTTCAACCTCATCATACTAATAACTAAAAACCCTTAGCTTATGAATAAGACCCCAGCGATTGCAAACTATATTAAAAAGAATAAAAAAGAAGGAAAACAAGTAAAGAACTTTGAGACCCAAAATTAAAGAATCTAATTGGTGTGCCTAGTTAGTGTATTAAGCTTTGCTAAATTGAGTTCAACAACATATGAAGAATCAAACTCACAATCGATGTGAAGGTAGGTCTATTTGGATTAAGCTTATTTTGAGTTCGAATCAACTCATAATCAAAAGTTACAACTTTAAACAAACAAACAAACAATTATTTCGCTAAATTAAGATGATACCAAACATCCTCACACTAAACTCAATCAAAAAACGAATCTTAAATACAGCATATAACCCAAAAAGGGTTTTACACTATAGTAAAACCTATTCCTTACTTGACCTATTGAAAATCTCAACTCATAACCAATTAATCACCAACCCCAACAATCTTAATCATTCACAAAACTCAATTAATAAGATTAAAAAGAAAACAGAACAAGAACAAGAAGAAAGAAATCACCAATTCCACACAATCCTAATCCTTACATCAATTAATACCCAAAACCCATCCCCAAAAAATAAAATTAGCACCCAAACACTGCCTAATTCACAAGCAGAAATCCCAATATGCCCAATACCATAAAAATTCAATTTTTCCAAAAAATTAATTAAAACAAAGGAAAAGAAGAAGAAAAGTAGAAACTTACAATTGAAGAGCTTCTAGAAACTTATCGTGCTCCTGCTCAGTCCAGCTCTCTCTAGACTTGGTAATCGTGTAGGGTTTCCGGATCTTCTTATTCGGATCCTCCACCGGGTTAACGGCGGAGGAAGCGGCAGCCGGAGCAGGAGGAGCAGGCGGCGGAGGGAGTGGATTGTTGCCGGGAAGTCCCATATTGGAAGGATCGAAGAAGTAGAAGCCTTGAGCTGGATTCGGATTCACCGACACCATCAAGACACGAGAACAGAGAAGGAGAATCCCTATGAATCAAAATCAGAACCAAAGAAAATTCGAGCTTCGATTTGTGTGGTGTGTGAGGTTTTGTTTGTGTCTCTAGTTTTTCCAACAACCTCAGTTTTTTTTTTTTTTGAAGTCTCAGTGTTTCGTTTTTCTCGCAAATTTTTTCTGGTTGCGTAATCTCCTCGAGTTAATATTGAAAGCGTCGCTTTTATAGAGAAAAAAAGTAGTGGAAATGACGTAAATACCCCTCCGTTCTTGGCTTTGTACTTATCACGAGTGGCAAACTAGTAATGGCGGTTAAAGCTTTCTCTCTCTTAATAAATGTTTTCTTTTTACAATTTATTATTATTTTGTATACTTTTGTTTGCTAGCTATGTGTTATATGTTTTTTTTTTTTATATATTCTTATTTCATTAGATTAAAGACTAATTTATCATCAATTTGAGCTTTATTTAAGAGTATGTTGATTAATAGATTATTATATAATAGATAAAGATTTAACTTATAACTCTTATTTAAACATACGAGTAAATTAATTATTGGATTAATTCAAGTTGGTTCTATGAGTTATTTGCTAATGCCCTCTTTTCTACAATGATTATCTCGCAATGAAAATTAAATGAAATTTTAAGTAATTTTAGGTTTGATATAATAAGCTAAGAAGCTTGAATTTTGTTGTCATTTAATCATACAAATAAGATAATAATAGTAATAATAAATTACTTAACCCTGATTTTAATTTGAAATTGAGTGAATAAACAAAGATATTGATAAATTCTATTTCTTGAGAATAAAATTTTCTTTTAAGTTAACTTTGATTACTATTAACTCACCAACTCGCATTGGCTTCTTAGTTTTCTTTTCTTTAGTGATTAATATGTAGATATTTAATGAGACATAAAGCATATCTTGGACTAATTAAGATGGCATTTTTTTTCTTAACTTGAAGTTTTTTTTAAAACAAAATTTTGATAACCTCGATTTAAATTGCAATATGAAATTAATATATTATTAGACTAAATTAATAAATGTGTACGTCGGTGCATTATATTGCTGCATGATATCATATGCATCTATATATATATATATATGAATGCCTAACCCTAATTATGAAAAATTTGGCCCGTCATCACTAACTTTTCTTCTTATCCTTTTTTTTCTTTTTAATTTTTTTATATACCTTCTCTTCTTATCCTTTATACCAGAAAACTTGGTATGCTAATTAATAGTTTATGTGGGAAAAAAACGTTGTTAACATTCAAAATATATAGGGATTGCTAATATAACTATTTTAGTAAGTTCAATTTAAATAGTATGAAGAAATTAACATTTTAACTTATGTTGCAATTATAATAATATAATTAGGAGTTTAATTTTGATGACTGCTAATATAAAATTAAATTTTATAATGTCAATTAATTATATATTATCATGTTAATAAAAGAGCTTATTAACTTAATCACCCACCATGAATTAAAAAATCCTATAAGTAGATGTATATAATTGGTTGTTATACTATCAAATAAATTGAACTCTATAATCAATAATAAAAACAATAAACTCAAGTTAAATGAATTAAAGAAAAGTTTAATCCTTTTTATTTTAAGTCAAATTAATGGCATTATGTGTGAACAATTTAACATGAGAATTTGATATTTAAGAATTACAAAGACTTGAAACCGTAGCCACAAACATTATGATTGAAAAGAGATCGAGGAAACTTAGCTTAAAATTAAAGATCCTAAGTTGACTTTCATGTAAACGAAAAAAGATATTTATAATTCATTACCTATATATATATATATATATATATATATATATATATCTAAAGTGATAAGAATGAGGAAAATAAATTAAAATTGTGGGGCAATTGAAACGTAAGGTGAAATGCAAGGGTAGAATATCACGTTACCTTTTGAGAAAAGGATTAACTTAAAAACCAACTTGATTAATTAATCTATCTTAGCAAGACAAATTAAACAAGATGGTTAGTGTTACATTCACATATAAGTTACCATTAAATTAAATATACAACAATTAAAATTTGATTTAATCATTCACATTACATGTATAAGAGCCTGTTATTCTTATAGTGCTCATGACTTTTTCAAAAATTTTAAAGTAAAAAGTTATAGTTTTATATATCTTATTACTTGTTTAAAAGTCATTTTTGAAAAATTATTAGAATATTTCACTTCTCAAAACCACTTTTTAAAAAATTTAAAAAATATTTTTATTACTATATATATAAATATAAAATAATTTACCTAAGTCAATTTAAGATTAGAATTTAAATAAATTATTAACTCAAACGGATTCTATGTCATTTTAATTACTAACTTTTAAATATGGAACTAATTTGATCTTTTTTTCATGTTGTAGGATAAAAGTCAAGTTAACCTCTCTATATCTATTAGTTAACCAATTGCGAGGACAAACTTAACTCACTTTTAAAATTTAAGAGACTGATTTATCTTATTTTAAAAATTAAAGGCTAAAACAGCTCATATATATAATATTAGAAAATAAATTCAGCTTAACTTAATAAACAACGTGCTAATACTAAAATACAATTTTAGATTTTCAAGGGGCGAAACGTGCAAGGTTTGGACTTTTTGGAAGGCTTCAATTTACAAGAGGCAACAAAGTCCATATTTAAATTTATTTAAATATGTAAATATTGGCATTGTTGTCCTAAAGAGGGTAAGGTAGTGTTTGGAAATGTGGGTTAAGATATCACTAAAATTATTATTAAAATCAAAATCTCCAAATGAAGTGTTGATGAGTGAATATAAGTTAGGAATGAAATTACATAAAAACCCTTGCTTTGTATATACATAGGAGTAGCTGAACAAAGATACCTTCACTTTTGGAGTTCTAGTTTGGTCTAGAAGAGGATTCTTAAATCTCGTTTCATCTCTAATTTTAAATTCACAAATTCATCACATCGAAAAATTATATTCTATATGTTATGATTAAATAATATAAAAAATACAATGAAGTTTCAGAGTAATGATGGTAAAACTTAAAAGGGTTAAATCAAAAGACAATGGTAAACAAAAAGAAATAAGTTTTTAAGCCTTTAATATATCATAAATAAAATTCAATAAATGACAATTATATTATAAATAACAAAAGTATGTTTTTGTTCTAGTACTAAGTTTTCTTTACAAAACAGTTCAGTAATTCATATTAATGTCATTTGGTATCACAAAATTAAATATACAGATATGTAATTTTATTTTTATTTATTTAATAAAACTTTAGCCCATATATAAAAGAATTTGCTTTATATAAATTAGCGTCTTGTCGGGCACTTCGTGCCCGTCAAGCCGCATTCTTATTTTTTTTGTCGAGTTATATTATTTATTTTTTAAACTTTTTATATAAAATGGAGAAAAATAATAAAAAATAATAATAAAAGAAATAACATGAAAATAGAGGTAATTCTATTTTATATTTATTTTACTTTTGTAATTTTTAAATTTAAATTTTAGAATTCAAAAAATAACTACCCAAATGAGTGTGGACACCAAAATGGTAGTTATTTTTTGTATCCTCTTTATATATAGTATAGATATAGATTACAAATATTAGAATAAATAGCACAAATATTCAATTATATATTATCACACCAATATCATTACACTAATTTACCTTCAAGTTTGATAAAATTGAGTTTGAATCTCTTTTTTTTTTATTTAAGTAACACTGACATTTTTTAAATGTATTATTCACATGTAATAGATAAAAAATTAGTATAATTTTAAAAATAAATCAGTATAATAATTTTTAAAAATTAACCAAATTTTAAAATAATAAATAGAGGTAAAGTGAATTAGATTAAATCTCATAAATAACCAATGTAATTTACCTAGCTAATAATAATAAATGGGACCTGAAGGAATTGAAGGTTAGGGTGAAGCACATGATATTTTGGTCCAAAGGCCCCTTTCATAAATCAGAGGTTACAACTTTGTGTGGCCCATAAAACATTACATTACCCCATATGCTTCATAATTACACCTTTCTCTTTGCTTCACTCTTTGCAATCACAAGCAATGTCCCATAAATTATCACCTCTAAAGTTACTATGCAATCACAAGCAATGGAAAGAGAAGTTATTAACTTATTATGCTTTTGATATGTCACAATATTAAAAGTTGTGTACAATAAATACTCTTAAATCTTAAAGACTATGCTCCTTCTTAACAATTACTTTGATATATATGTATTGCATGCTTAAATAGATTATCCTTTAGTTGATGATTTTAATATTTTATATGAATATTTTTTAATCTAAATCTAAGCAATGAATAGTTAAAACTCCTTCTTAGCTAACTTTTTTTTATTGTACATGTAGCATTATTACGTGCAATTGAGATGTTATAGTCCATTTTAAAGGATACCAAAACCAAATTGTGATTTTATAGTTAATTTTTCAACCAAATTTAAACTCATTATGTAGTTCACATTATTCCTATAATCACGATGCATGTGATTAAACCCAACACTACACCTTACTACTATTGGCTAATTAGCATCACTAATCACTAATTAGCAGTAAAGCAATGATCTAAGAATCCCTTTTAGCATAACTGAACAATCTCCTTAGCCCTTGCAATCTCCTAAATGAATGAATGAAACTTGGGACAACTGAGATTTAACGAAACAAAGTTCACCTATATATCACACTATCCGACTAACACTTACTTCCTCTAGATGTAAATAATATGCAATGTGCAAAGGAAGGAAAAACAGTATAATGATTTCACATGCTCAAAGGAAATTGGTATGATGATTCTAGAAAATGAAATTCAGAATTTGCCCTAAAACTTATATGACTCTATCAAAGAGAATAAAACTATCACAAGAAATTTAGAGTTTGATAAAATTTTCATCTACTATGGGAACAGACAATATACAAGACTATATATAAATGAAAATTTTACTATGGAAACAGAGTTTGATACTAAAAGTGTATTAAAAAATGTAAATGAAAAAAAGAATATCTACAAGACTATATATAAACAATAAAATCTCGCTTACAAGTTCAGTGTCAAAACTCACACAACCCTATGCTGGTAATGGAAGTTCACACACTCCACACCCTCAAAGATGTTGTATTTCCCTATTTATTTGATATCTATTTTTGTGGTGACAGAAAAAGGGTCGGATAGAATCTGCATCAAATGCAATTCTCCGGGCGACACATGAACATATCTTCATGAAAAAAAAAAGAAAAAAGAAAGAAAAACTATCAAACAAAGCAATGCACAACCTCCACTCATCTACAAAATTAAGGTTTCACGCATTCATGCATTTTGTTTCTTTAATCTTTCATTATCTGGAAATGTTCCACTTCTCATCGAGAGCGATGACGATACCTTTAACGAGAGTAACGGAATTTCTTGTCACCGCTTAGAAGAATCGCCTCCTAAAGTTCCTGGATGTCGTTTGATAGGAGCGCATGAGTAGTCCAACACCGATCCCGACCCCTACGCACATCCCGAGGCCGATTCCAACACCAACTCTAACACCGGCATTGAACCATGAAAGTTGTCCATCTTCACCTGGATACATTTCCTGAGAGTAGAAACCAGGCCCCATCATCTTCATATCAGGATCATAGTCATCGATTTCCGGCCCAGATAGCTGCACAAGATCATTGATGTAAACCAACATTAATTTCGAAAATCCCAAGCCTATATTAGAAATGTCAATGCATTTAGCAACCAATAAACTAGAAAAATAGATCATTTTTTGAGAAGTGATCATGGTCAAGTATTTACTGATTGTTGATTTCAAAATAAATGTGCAAAATGTAAACTAAATACAAGTAGAAGATTATAAAATTCTTGAAAAATCACCTAGGGTACCAAATACATGAAAAGAAAAAAACTGGTGTAGTACCCCACTACTATACAATTGTGAACTCATCAAATGGTTACTCGAAGTACTGCTTATAAATGTAAACGAACTTTAGAGATGCACTCCCAATTCGAATGCAAACTAAGTTAAACTGACAGCTGAAACAGGACGTGATTTCAAACACCAACACTCGCAATCAATTATAAGCACATTCATAAACCAGAATTCATAATTCATCAATAACAACAACAACATGATTCTTTTTCGACTAGATGAGAATATGAGATCAACTACAAAGACTAGAATGCCTATCATAAACCAAGCCTTCAGTCAAATCATTACAATCTACATATTTTCTAATGGATTTGCCTATATTTTACTAGGCCTCCCTCTATCGCTCACTATTGTGCTACCCTCCATCTGATTTACACTCTCCTTAACAGGGGCTCATATAATTTATATGCTTCTCCACATGCTCAAACTACCTTAGGCAGATTCCACCAGCTTTTCAGCAATACATGTAATGACTTTCTCTCTTGTACATTATCATAGGGTAAATTACACTAACTTTCCCATGAGATTTGGTGAAATTCACTCCAAATTCCCTCTATTTGTAAAATTTGCTTACAAGATCCCTAAGTTTATAAAATTATCATACTAACCTCCCCTAAAATTTACACGAATCTCCTCTAAAAAAGTCAAGCTAAATTTCATCAAATCAGAGGAGGTGAGCGTAATTTACCTTTTCTTTTTTATAATTTTTGTTTCCTACATATATTTTCCACCCAAGACAATCTTGTAGGTACCTCTAGGAGCCAGGACTCAAAAACACATACTAGCCCCTTGTGCTAGACCAATCCCCCTACCCCTACCCCATGAGACTGTAATTCTCATACATTTATTCCTAATCCTACCTAATCTAATGTGTTATCTCAAGTCTCAACTATCCTAATCCAATATTCACAATTCATCAAAAATATCAGAATTCAGAAATTCAGAATTCATACAAACACACACACAAAATATTGATTTACCTGCAATTTCCCATTTTGAGGCACCAAACCATTCACAACCTTATGTTCCTTCGCCATAACTTCCTCATCCTCAGGTATAGCATCAAGCGTGGCATGCCTCGGCACTCTCCTCCTCGGACTCAACTGAATCGTCTTGCTCAGAATCACAGGCACACCAGAACAACACCCAGCTACATATACCTCTATCGATGGCGCAGAAACCCCAAGCTTCGGCCTGAAAAACGCAGATGAACCCGAACCAACCGAACCCGCCGCCACGTGGCAATCAATGCTCCAACCACAACCACCACCACCAACATTGCCCCAATTACCCTCCACGCGCTCCAGGGAGCCGCAGAGGAACAAAAGCCCTTCCTTCTCGTACACCTCGAACTCCACGCTCCCCGTGGCGCGCACGCTGTCTGTACTGACGTATGTTACCTCGGCGGAGTCCCTGTCGACGCGGTCACGGCGGAGGGTGAGCGGCGCCGCCGCAGATGCCGCCGGAACAGGGGACCCGTTGATCTGGAGCGAGACGCCGATCTCGCGATGAGGGTGGCGGAGTACGAGGTGGTCGGGGACGGCGTCGACGAGGCAAGGAGAGATTCGGACGTAGAAGAGCCTTATCTCTAGCCACGCCGAATGGTTCAGCGATGGAAACGGTAACGAGTTCGCCGTTTTGGCAATTGCCTCGTCGTTTTGATCCATCAAAACACAGAAAAAACGAAGAACAAACCAAAAAAAAGAAGAAAAATAAAAAGGGTTGGTGCAATCGGAAAACGACGAAAGCTTGTTTTTTGAGGTGAGATTCGGTGACCCTTTGAGGAGAAAGGGTGGGAATTGAAGCTGGGTTGTTGTGGGAATCGAGGGATTTTTTTTTTCTCTTTTTTTATTTCATTTTGAGTGATATTATTAGGTTTAAGGAAAAGGAGATGAATCGGGGGGAAAGTTTTGATTTTGAGGATGGAATTGGAGAGTGATCAGGGAAAAAAGGTGGGAATTGAATCTGGGTGGTGAAGAGTATGAATGAATTATGGGGAAAAAGGTTGGGTGTAGAGAAAAAAGTGGGTGGGTCTAAATATTTATTAATTAAAAGTTTAAAATGATAATTAAGGGTAAACTATGAGAGGGAAAACATGAATAAAACTAGGGTTAGACAGAGAGATATTAATAATGGCATGAAAGGGTCAAAGGAGGGAGAAGATTGTGGGAGGAGACGCGTGTTTTGTTGTGCAAGTTTTTATAAAATTTAGGGTTCTGTTTTTGTTTGTGTGGCTCTCTATTTCTCTCAGTGTCTGTCACTCTCTGCTGCATCTAGCTGATGATGATGTTATTATTATTGGAATTGGTACTATTTTGTATTTTTGGTAAATGAACAACCAACAATCTCATTCACTTGCTTGTTGGTTTCTAGGGTTACATTTGATTCTTAATTTTTTTAATTTTCCTCTTTGAAAACAAAATCATCAGTATAATACTTCATCATGGTTTGAATAAATTTGAGTTTAACTCGAATTTGAATA
The DNA here is from genome assembly GCA_013621005.1 of Aeschynomene evenia. Classification (NCBI taxonomy): domain Eukaryota; kingdom Viridiplantae; phylum Streptophyta; class Magnoliopsida; order Fabales; family Fabaceae; genus Aeschynomene; species Aeschynomene evenia. Next base: position 1,824,663 of record CM024264.1, on the reverse strand, counting down.
AATTTGAGTTTAACTAACTTGAATTTGAATAAATTTGAGTTATAGAGTTTGATTTCTCAATCAACTAGATATGGAAGTTAATAACAAACATATATAATTAGACTTTTCAAAATCACTTATGAATAATATATGAATTTCATTATGATGCTATAACTAAAACTTCCTATATATTTGTATCTTATCATGAGTTTAATTATTTATTTTTATTGATTGAACTAACCTTAATATGTTAAAAGCCACCAAGATTGATTTAGTGGGTATTTGGATGATATGTATAAGATTCTAGATTCAAATCTTATAAGAAACAATGTAATTTTTTAAGTGAAAAAAACAATATGTTTAAGATAATAGTCAAAATACCATGGGCTAAATGAGTAAATTGAGTGAGGGTAATATAATTTTGTTTATGCATTTTTTATTTGTGGTCTGAATTTATGCCTTAGCTGTCACCTCCTATACTAGAGAGAGAGTGTGTGAAACCGTGGACCCAAATGAGTAAATGGACTTAAGGTGTTCAATATCTTTAAAGTTAGGCACTAGTATCATCTGAAATGGCCCAATTCATTTATCATTTATATTAAAAAAAAAGAATAATTAACTTGGTCCAAGAATATACTGAATTCGACTAAAAAAAGAAAGAGAATATACTGCGTAGGCTTCATAAAGTTCACAAGATCAATTATTACCAACACTGTTTATTTTTAATAAATAAAGTCAAGCGAGTCATAGAGTCACTACCACATGAGTTGGAATTGACTTTGAACACATTTTCACATATTTTTATCTTCCTTTCAATATATAATGACTCCCTTTCAATATCTCAGTGATTATTTTAAAATTGAAGTTAACAAAAAGTTGTCAATTTTTTTCACTGAATCACTGTAATTCTAATCTCATATACGTGACACTCGTACCAAATATTTGATAGAGTCATTTTTCACTCACTCCTTAACTTTGCCATCAAAATCAATGAAACACAAACCCTACCTAACAGTGTGTATTGTCATTATTTTAATGAAAAATAAACTTGTGTAATATGTTAAATATATATATATATATATATATATAACTACATAATTGTTTTTTATTTAAATTACTTAACTAATATATCATGAAAAAATCTCCCAAAAAATAGCTGAAAAAAGTTAAGGATATTCATCATGTTGTGCAGGACGGTGAACTATTTCCAGTCTGGCACTGCTTGAGTGGGTCTCATATAACATGGCATTCTCAGAAAATATCTTATGCATTGGTCAGAATAAAAAGAGGGTGAAATGGTTTCAATCACTTATATATCAATTTTTTTCTTTTGTATGGATAAATATTTTATTTATATTGAATAAGATGTGAATTTTGTAGCTTATAAAAGTATTCCTTTACAAGAGGGGCTATGAAGGCATGATTGATGATAATCATTTAAATTTGAAAAGTAATTCCATTTTGTTTTTCCCATAAGGAATCCAAAGATACTTCATAATATATAGAACCTAAGGAAAATGATTCAACTTTAAATCTTTGTAAGACTCCTATTTACATGTGGTAATTTAATAACTTGTGTGTTGAAGTGGTGATGATTTTGAAGATGACTGATTTTGATATGCACTCATATCATATGGACAGTACTCATTTATATATAACGATATTCTATTTCTATTGTAGCAAAATATTTGCCTTTTTGGGAAGGTATGTAACTATGTATCAATAATTATGATTTTTGGTGGACAATTTCTCAAAGTTATATTTAATAACTATATTGCTGCAAACAATATAGAGTAACTAAGGAACAATAATTCGAGAAGTATAATTGAGTGGTTGTAACTCATTTTCTTTAACCAAATGTCAATGGTTCGAATCTCATCTTAGGCATGAAAAACCTTAAAACTTTAGGAAAGTTGTCTCATCTTTCAAAGTGCTGATAAGTCAGTGAAAAATTAGTCACCGTAATCGATGAAGAAGATCTCTATCGTAAACCAAAAAACTTAAAAAATTAACGACGGATTCAGAAAATTTCAACAACTACAAACATATATATATATATTACGTGGTCAAACTTAACAAAATAAATTTTGGACACTATATATATATATATATATATATATATAGATTAATAGATATATTAAACATATTTAAGGAAAATTCATGCCTATCTAAGAATGAATTTGTGTGGTGGAATTGCAGAGCAGCCAAATAAACCAGCCAGTCAAAATCTCACCTGCTACTTGTGCTTAGGTACTGGCGTGGGATGTATATGTATGTGGTTGCACTAACAATTATTATTTTGGCTTCATTCCAATGCCATATAGTTAGTACTAGTTCCATAATAACTCTCCACCACCACTACACTTTTCTCAACACACACTTAACAATAATCTCATTCATAAATTCATATTTAAATTCCAAACCACAAAAAACTATATTAGTCCACTATATTACACATACTCACACCCCCTCCTCCTACCTTTTCTGACTGTTCTTCCTTCAAAATCAGCATTTTCAAAAAAGAATTCTTTGATTTCCTCTAGTCCAATTTCTCTTCTGATCTCTCAAACCCTTTTCACTATAAGCCTTTCTTTCCTCATTCTCTTAAACATCTTTCTTTTTTCTTTTATACTATAGTTTGATCTGCATATAGTTTGCATATACTATATCATACAAAGAGAACAAAAATGAAGGTATGATTCCAACTTTCCAAATTTTGGTGCTTTTATCTGATTTTTCCTTTTTCTGATTCCCTTTTTTTCCTCTGAAAACAGATATTGTATTTATTAACTTTGACTCAAAACTTTAGTTTCTTTGAACTTTATGTGTGTCTTTTTTTTTCTATATTTTTCTTTCCACTTCCTCTGTTTTTTCTTCCTACCCTTTTAGTTTTACTCCTTATGTAAATATCTGGGGTAGCTTAAAATGGATTTTTGATGTTTAATTCATCAGAAGAATCCTCTTTCTTTTTCTAACTGAATTGAACATCTCTATGTGAGATACTTTAAGATTTCATCTTTTGGTGGTTTCATGTTATCAACTTTTTCTTCTTTTTTTTTATCAAAATTTTTGGTTGGTTCTTATTATGTATATGTTGTTCTGTAAATATTCCTCATTGAATCAGTTTGTAATTTTTTGCTTGCAGAAGTTGGTGCTCAAGTTAGACTTACATGATGACAAGGACAAACAGAAAGCCTTAAAAACAGTTTCTACACTTTCAGGTACAAACTCATATCTTTTATGATTCAATCTTAGTTTTTCATCTTCCACATATATATATATATGTATATATAAACTTAGCCTTTTGTAATCTTCAAAAAGATGAATAAATGAATAAAAGTCAAAGACAGTGTAGTTGAGGGCTGCACGTATTTTACACTTCCCTGTTCACATGTTTATCTAAGATTCAATGATATAACTTCTTCTTTTTTTCAGTTGTAAATGCTTAAATCAAAGGAAAAGACAAGTTAGATAAACAATAGGAGTTAGGAAATTCAGATCTCTTAACTGTTGATCATTTCATGTATATCCAATTTAGTTCACCCTTAAAGTACCTTAATACAAAGTATGTCAAGATAAATCGCAAAAGTGACAGTTATTAATGGACGAGATAAGTATAGTTTTCGTAAATTATAGCTCTAGATTTTTCTTGTTTGATTAGTTGATTAGTTGATTATTTGATTTAACTAGATCCTTTACATTTTGAAGTTATATTGCTGATCACATGCTCTATAGTAACAAATTTGTTCTGTTTAAGGATTTTTCTCTTCTAAATGTTTTTTATATAGCAACAAATCTTAACATTAAACTTTTGCAACATATCAGGCATTGATGCCATATCCATGGACATGAAGGAGAAGAAATTAACAGTGATAGGAACCGTCGATCCGGTTAATGTCGTGAGCAAATTGCGAAAATACTGGCACGCCGATATAGTAGCCGTAGGACCAGCCAAGGAGCCAGAGAAGAAAGAGGAGCCAAAGAAGGAAGAAGCAAAGAAAGAAGGAGAAAAGAAAGAAGAACCAAAGAAAGAAGAAGCCAAAAAAGAAGAAGGAAAGAAAGATGAGAAAAAGGATGAGAAGAAGAAAGAGCCAGCACCTGATCCTGTTATGGAGATGGTTAAGGCTTATAGGGCATACAATCCCCACATGACCACACACTACTATGTTCATAGCATGGAAGAGAATCCCAATGCTTGTGTCATATGTTAAAATGGATTATCTAACCAGTGTTCTAAGGATATCTGACAAGATTTCAAGGAATTGAAAGTCATGTTTCATGTCTTTTAGAGTGTCCTAGCCGTACATATAATATAATAGTATCATCCACCTCTTTTTCACCTCATAAAATGTTGGCAACTTTAATAAAAATGTTGACAACTTGCCAATATATTAATCAAAGTTGTCAACATTTTATTGAATTGAAAAGAGATAAATGGAATTATTATATGTACCAATAGTACCCGTAAGCCAAAAAATTAGAAGCTCCTTGTATATAATATGGTGATGCCTTTTCATATTATTCTTGAGACATAAATTATGTGTAGAGAGGAGGAATAAATAAAATTTTGGGGAATATGCTTTGAACACTAATGTACTTTATATATTTTTTCATTGTAATAGTTGTTATCTGAGTGTGTGCAACTACTAGAATCAGCACAATATGTTTGTTTAAGAAAAATCTTTGAAAAAAAAAACAATTTAGAACAATATTAATGTGGTTAGTACTTAGTATAGCCCCATTCTCTTGGCAACATCCTCAACCACTCCAAACCATAAAGAAATAGTTTTATTTTAATTTTTCAGCATTGTGCTGCCTTCTCCTACATCTAGTGGGACAATTATGCTTGAAAAGCTTTAGTACCCTATTCATGAGGTTGAGATTCTTTTGTCATTTCATAAAGATTTTGTCTTTTTAGATCTCCATTTGTGTTACACAAACATATACATGGTGTAGAAAAAAATAAAATAAAATAAAAAGCCTTGGTTCTCATGAGATTCCTTGGCCCTATATATTTTTTCCTCTATAATGTGTATGATTGAAGCATCAGGGTCCCAATTCAGCATAGTTGGCTGGTATCAGTTACCATCATCATCATCATTCTTTTCCAATAGTTATTGAATAGTTAAAGGAATTTTCTAGACAAAAATATCAATGTTTATGTCATATCTATATAATACTAATTTTTCTAATACATTAGTTATAAATAGTGGTGTTTCCCCTCACCTCATTGTCAATAACTTTTTTGTTTGTTCTTCATCCCTAAAGACAGAACAACCTAAGCTACCTTAATAAATATTTATTAAAGAAATGTTTGTTTTTTTTAATACACATGGTGAACCATCATTATTATTTCTACATGTAAACTACAGAGCAAAAGCATGTGAAATTTTATTATATATCAATTAATTATGTATTATGATGATGTACTAATTGGGGTTTGGTATTTAATACTGTTTAGCATTTGAACTCTGTCTACCTTAGGCTTCACATGCTATGCATATGAAATATTCTCTCTACATTAAATAAAAAAATAAAGAAAGACCTAAACTTTGAAATTGATAAATTAAGATAACATTACTTTGGGGCTATTATGATTAAGCTTCTTTTTTCACCTTCAATGATTTCAACATTTACTTTTATTGGCAAAACCATTGAAAATTAAACTCATGAATACTCTGGCAAAAATACAAAAGCAAAATGTCCATTTTGTTTGAGAAGTTGTTAAATACTTTCATATTACACTAAAGTTAGCCTTAAATGCTCGATCCTCTAGAAATATGAGAGCACAGTTTCTCTAATTTTCCCATTAAAAAATTGGAAGCAAGAATGACTTAACAAAATTGAAATGTTAGATGATCAAAGAAGCAAAATAATAATTGTTTCTTGCTGTGATGGCACATGTCTTGACTATTCATAATTCAACAATGCTACATAGTCAAACTTTATGTCAAAATATAATGCAAAAATATTTGTTGTACAACAGAAATACATCCAACTAGTATTTAACGTGTGTTATACATAATACGTAATGTGTGTCATATGTAACGCATGTTATACATATGACATATTACGTATAACACACATTATGTATAGCACACGTTGGATAATCATTTGATGATATTTTTATTATACGACAAATATTATTGAGATACAATGTGTGGGAATAAAATGTGTCTAAGATAATGAAGTGTAAAATCAGAGGATTAATAAATGAAAAATATGTGGTGCCCACTCTACTATTATGTCACATTATTAGTAGAGTAGTATCAGCAATAATTTCTTTCCTATTTCAACATAAGGCACTAACTAGATATGATTTAGTAGGTGAGTGGATGATTAATCTTTGTCAGCATAATCATTCCAAATTCATACATCATAAATAAATAAAGGTCAAAACACAAAATCAGACTAAGGAGAAGATTTTTGTGGTTGGGGAGATATATAGGGAAAAAAATCAAGAATAATACTTACGAGTAGAACTAAGCAAAGTTCAAAATGATTAAGGCAATGAAAATATCATCAGAAAACTAAAGTGAATATTAAAAGAAAGTTTGAGGGGTTATGTTTAAGATTTCAGCTTCAAAATTGAGGTTTTCTATTTGGTACTCTCAATCAAATATGGTTTATCATACACCATGTATTTAGCCAAAATTACAAAATGTGATCATATCCATTGGCTATATTTTTAAATGTTTTTATTCATACTATATAAATGTAGCAATAAACATAGTAAGTAGTACACCAAACTTGATAAGAGTGTTGTAGTATTCATCTCAAATTGTTCAATTGGATTTTTTTCTTTTTGGGAAATTTAAAAAGAATTAGAGGGTAGTGTTGAGGATTCATTGATCCTTGAAAAATTCTATGGATCGAATAAGATTCATGTTAATTTTTACCTTAGCTTGTAAATACTTAAAGACAAATGCATTAAACATGTTAGAATTCCTTCACTTTACTAGTTAATACCTATGTTTTTGCGTAGCCGGCTCTAAGCCCGGATGAAAGATGAGGTTTTCGACAACTAACGTAAAACTTTGTCGAATCCTTTAACATGGATCAAAGCAAAAACATGACACAATAACTTTGTTTGATCCGTGTAGCCGACCTCATCCAATGAGATAAGGCTTTGGTATGGTACTAGTTAATGACTAATCTACTTATCCTAGTGTTATTGACATTTCTTTGGTTAGTTCAAATACAGATTGAAAAAAATGTCACAAGAAAAAGAATGAATCTTACATTTCTAATCATCATTAAGTATTCATTTGTTCGGCTACAATAATGAATTCAACTAACTGTAAATAATTTGTGCACCACACATCAGAACAATTGAAAAAATACCTCTTTGGTGAGTTCCTCTAATTTCTTCCCCTTTTGATCCAATTCGGAACCAAGCCCCTAAAACTTGACCTCCAATCTCTTCACTTCCTTTCTCAGAAAACTAGCATCTTCCTCAAATCAAGTGTAAAGCCTTATCCACCTCTCTCACAGAATGGAAGTTAAGCCTGCAAGCATCACTATTCACTAGCCTTGCAACTCTGCTTGCAAACTAAACAAGTGTGCTTCTTTGCTTTCAAAAGGTACTCAAACCATTGCTGCAAACTACACAATTTCCAAACACACCCAAAATGAGACAGTTACAAAGAACAAAAACACTTTTTTCTCCTTAAATCTAGACATGAATCAGTTAAAGGGGTTACTATCATGCATTCAAATTGGGCACTGAAAAATCTTTAACATGACATTATGCGCTTCTTCGCTTTAATAAAGTATTCAAATCATTGCTGCAAATTAGGGTTGAAGGTCTCCGGTAATAGCTCAGATCTTCATAGCAGTTGGAGCAAATTGTGCCAGTGAAGTCGTCGCCACCATCATCGATACATCACATGTGGTGTGGATTTGTTGAGATTATTAGTGCACATTGAGGTTGATAGTTAATAGTTGCAAAAGCAAATATCAGTTGCAATAGGGCAATGGTAAGTGATCCATTACTTACACCACAGAAAGATTATGCATGCTACATGTATTCCGGAGAATAATTTTTGGAGAAGGAAAAAGAGCATCAGAAAAACAAAAATGATCAAAACGTTAATATAAAATAACAATGGTACAATAGACTTAGTCAAGATATAGATGACCAAGAAATGGCCAATACTAAATTACTAATAAAGTCTAAATCAAAACAAAGATAAGAGTATGCCTTAATCTATTCTTCTTCAGCATCTTTGCTCTTCTTCTTCTTATGCTTCTTTTCACTCCTATCTGCATTACCGTCATCCTTTCCATTACTTATTACGGCATCACCAATATCTTTGGCATCTTTGTCTTTCTTCTTCTTCTTTTTCTTCTCAGACTTGTCTACATCTGGCGAACCATTCTCGACCTCTTCCTTGTGCTTCTTTTTCTTCTCTTTTCCAGTTTTCTCCTCATCCGATGATGCCACTTCACCTTTCTCTTCTTTATCCTTCTTCTTCTTCTTTTTCTTCTCCTTCTTCTCGACCTCAACCTCCACATCCCCTTCCTTTAATTTCTTCACCTTCACCTTTTCTTCCTTCTCGACCTCTACAACCTCAACAACTTTCAGCTTCTTAGCTGCAGGGCTATCACTGCTTTCCTCTTTCTTCCTCTTCTTCCCTTCCCCATCAGCAGCCTCAAGTTTAGCTTCAGGAGCAGCAGCAGCCAAACCTGCAATCACACTATCCCCACCAGCAGGCAGAACAACATTCCTCACCCACTCCTGTGGAGTCTTCTCAATCGGCTTCCCATGCTTATCCAGCTTCCCCTCAGCTATCAACTTCTTCTTCATGGACGCCCTAGGGCCCAAACCCCACTTCCTCGGATAAGTATCCCTATCCATAACGACCCTCTTGATCTTAGCCACAACACCATGATCACAAGTAGCCATAACAGCAGTAGTCATCTCAGCAATGCCAAGAGCAATGGCTTCCCCCTTAGTAGTCATGAGCACAACCTCCTCCCCAACCTCAACATCATTCTCAAACCTAAGCAAACCAGGAATCATCAACTTCGCACCATAGCAGATAGCATTAACAGCAGAATCCTTAACAACAAGCCTCTTATAGCTAGTCAAAAGAACCTCAAGGGGCATAACAACCCTCCTCAAGTAAGTCTCATCCCTATAATTATCATAAACCCATTGAGCATCCATAACATCATGCATAGTAACCATGTTATCCTTCTCACCCATGATCCCAGACCTAACCCTCCTAAGCTCCTGCATATGCCCACCCACACCAAGGATCAACCCCAAATGAACACACATAGTCCTAACATAAGTACCAGCCTCACAAGAAATCCAGAAAACAACCAAATGCCTATCTGGGTCATACTCAAGAAGCTTACTTTCATAGATTGTACGGATACGGAGCTGGCGCTTGACGGCGGAGATGAGAGGAGGACGCTGGAAAACGGCGCCGGTGAGTGACTCAAGGGCACGGGCAACACGGGCAGGGTCAGGTACGGCGGAGTGGAGGCGGGCAACACAGACGTACTCCTTGCCGGCACCCTGTTGGGACTTAACAAGGCGGGTGGCGCGGTCGATGCAGACGATGAGGTTTCCGGTGACTTTAGGGTCGAGGGTGCCGGAATGTCCGGTTTTCTCGACGCGGAGGATGCGCTTGATCCATGCGACGACCTCATGAGAAGAAGGGTTAGAGGGTTTATCGAGGTTGAGGACGCCATATTTGAGGTACTCCTGAAGGGGACGCTTCAGGGGAGAGTACCCAGAAGGGAGTGGAGTGTAGTGGCCGGTGCGAACATTGAGGCGATCGTAGTTCTTAAGCAGAATCGGCCATTGAGAAGTGTCGATTGAGGGAGTGAAGCTCTGTGGCTTGATCAGAAAATCTCCTACTACTCCTTGTTCTTGTTCTTGATCTCGTTCTTGATCATCATGATGATCGTGTTTGTGTTTGTGGAGATTCTTCTTCTTCTTCTTGCTCTCTGATTGGGACATGGTTTTTTGGAGAGTGAAGTGAAGTGAAAGTGAAGAAGAGGGTGTATGGCTATGGAGGCTGAGAAATGAAGTGAAGTGAGAAGAAGGGAGCACTGGAAGATTACTAAACCCTAGTCCACAATACATTCCCTTTTTTTTTTGTTTCGTATTATTTTATTGTACTATGTCACTCACAATTTAGGCCCAAATCCAACCAATTTTTTTTTTTTATCAAATTTTTTTCTAAGTTTTACTAATATTTTTGTTTCGTATAAAATTCTAATACATTTTTATTACCAAAAAAATATCTAGCATTTTATTGAAAAAAAATCTCAGGCTACTTCATTTCACTACATTAATATCCACCAATCCAAATATACTCTACATGTATGATAAGAATTGTAAACAAATTGTAAAAGAAAAAGTTGTCAAAAGAGAGTAAATAAAAAATAAGTAAAGATAAAAATATAAATATTAGATAAAAATTTATGTTGTTACATTTTAACTTATGAGATACTTAATTTTATGTGTATATATTTTTTATAGGTTTTTCGTTACTGTCAGCTGGTAGCTGATGACTAATCCATAATTTAATAAAAATTATCATTTTGTGGGATAGGAAGTTCACCTTAATTATGAGTTTTTCAATAAAAATAATTACAATATAATGTATTATCGATGAGAGTTTTTCTACTATAAAGAGTAGTATTACATGGGTCTAGAAAAGTGTACCCAAATTTATACTATTCTTGAAATTTTTCACACACTATATTTTTGTTCACTACAAAAAGTTTTGATATACTTATTAAACTTTTAATTCAGGGATAATTCTAACCAAATACTATGCATTTAAAGCTTATTTTTGACCATGTTCCAAATTGCTAAATCACCATAAGAATATGCAAGCCACAATAGAAATTGTAAGCCACAATCTAATATTCACAAAGTTTTTTTTTTAGTCTCAAAAATCAAACCCAAACACATATTAACATCTGATTTGCAAGAATATAACATGGACAGAAGATTTTTTAGGGCTATCACCGTTGAATATGCGTGCAAGTTATAAATGCAACTAATTAATTAATTAATTAATTAATTAAAACTTGCGTATAAATATATGACAAGAACAAGCACACAGAGACACGTAGGATTCTTATCCTTTAAAATACAATTTGTTTGGTGTAATAAATAAATAATAGTAAGACCATTAGTGTTTGTTGCACTCCAGCAAGTATAAATGACTGAAGAATCTGTAAATTGAAGAAATTAAATTGGAATTTTCAAGACCCAATAATTAATTCATTCACTCACATATTGTAAGTCTCTTAAAAGAAAATTAGACAATAAAAATGAGGTGACAATTCTTCAATATGTAATAAAATTTATTGTATCCATAATTTGGTTTAATTTAAACCAATTCATTATGACAATACAATAATTGTCATATTTTAGCCAACAAAAACTAATGAAAATGATTTATAAATATCTCTATAAACGTTCAATAAATATGCAAACATGCAATTGAATTCGAGAAATAATGGCCGATCTAAACTATTATCTAAAAATAAAATCCTCTTATTTACAAAGACTATAAATCAAATTTGTGTTTAAAATTAAAATGAAATAAGTACCGATGAACCGAGATCGATAATTATTAAATAATTAATAACAACAATAATAATAATATTTATATGATATATATTACTTAGGATTTAATTTTGATTCACTGAGTATACAACGTTTTACAAAGTCATCCAATCATATATTATCACATTATTTATAATTATATTTTTCTTCTTCTATTACTTGAAAACTCATAAAAATAAAATATTTTAATTAGACGACAATATAAAATATATTTACACAAACAGTTCATTAAAATTAAACTCATATTACCTAACCAAGCAAAACCAGTCCAGCAGCAAAAGATGAGATTGTGCATGCTGAATCTAGTTTGTGTTGCAATATGATATGATAGAGTGAGTCGTCAAGGGAACAGTGAAAGAACAAACATCTCCCAAACGTAAAGAATACGTCCCAATTAAAGCATCTCAAGTCTCAACTCCCACCAAATTGGATGGAACAATTAATTGGATTTATATAATTTTAAATTCATACTCTAGTAATATTAAAATATATATACGATAAAAAATTAAATGAGATTATTTTGGTTTTTAAAAATTAAATTATACAAATTTTTAAATAATTATTGATATTGAATAGAGAGTAAATAAAGCATATATACACCAAATCTATATAAATGATCTTAATTCTAAACAACGATATTATTATAATCCAAATTAAAAGACCTATAATATATAGTGCTCCATATATATAGAGAGAAAATAATTTTGTAAACTAATTGGTGTGATTGGTCACAATGCATATTAGAATAAAGTTACAGTAATTTGAATAAAATTGATAATTTTTTATTCACTTTAATTTTGAAGTTATTGTATGTTAGAAAGAAGTCATTGTGATTGTGTATTGGAATGAGTGCATAAATACTCTAAGAGTATATTTTGAGTTAATTTTAGAATTATCGTGACTTTAATTTCGTGATTTCGTTGATTATGACTTCAAAATCATTAAAATAAACATTATTATCTTATAGATTATCATCAAACAAAGTAATGGGTCGGTTTGTGAGTTGAAATTATACAGATAGGATAGAATTGAATTTGGATATATATACAAATGCAAGTTTGTTTCCTTCTTCAATAATAAAAACACAAAATAGAAAGTATATATAAGAAAATACACATGGTGTGTCCATGTAATTAAGGAGTACATGTGGGTCACAAAGTATGAGTAGTGTGTCCCCTTTCACATACAACAAGCTAAGCTATTAAGGAATATTGAAGATGGTGGAACAAGACCTGAATGAAGTTGAAAGGTTTATTAATTATTAGAGTTATATATGTTAGGTTATCTATAATATTAGGGAAATATTAGATGAACAATGAAATAACATTCTAACAAATTAATGAGTCTATTTGATAATTTTTAACAAAAAAAATTACTTAAAAAGTTAATTTTTAATGTACTGAGTAATAATGATCCAAATTTTCTATATTACTTTATTATAATTAATTTTTTATTGTACAAATAATAATACTTATAATATTAATATGTGTGTATAAAACTTACATGAGCTTTAGCTTTCAATCTTTTCATTATATTTCTCCGTCCAAATCAAAAGGATTTGATAATGTTGTAACACGTACACGCACTAGCTACCTACAATTTCACTGCAATTTCTTCATCATCCCCCAAATATATATATATATATTAAATATACAATGAGAATGTGCCAACAAACTTAAAAGAAAAAATTGTTAAGGTTATATATTTCGAATATAATAAATTATACATGTTATATTATAGGCAAATTGATAAGTGATATATATAATAAGCAATGAATTATATTCCACAATATAATACTATTAAGTAGAATATATATAAGAATATACATTTCTTGAGAGTGATAATAATAATTGGACTGAATGAGTAGTAGATAAGCACATCATCTTGTAAGTAGTAAATAAGGAAATTGTGACATGCTCTCGAGCAAAAGGCACAAGTGAAAATACTTAATTTTCATAAGATGTTAATAAAGTCACTATTTCATATTATATATCTATCACAAGCTAGCTAGCTATAGCTAGCTACATGGCAACACATGAACCGAATATTATTAGTAGCTAGAGATGTGATCATTGTCACACTTATCACTCAATGGAACTAATTAAGCCACGCTTGCACAATGATGTAACATGAAATTGGCAATTTTATCTTTTTCTCATTCAACCATTCTTCAATTCTATATATAACTAACCACTGATGTTTGGACGATATACAATAAAAATATGTTCAATTAGTATTTATGTATGTTATATATAGTATATAATATATATATATATATATATATATATCATATGTATAACATATACATATGATAAGTGCATATTACGTATTATATATAGTGTATGTATTAATTAAATATTAATTTAATATTTTTTTTTTGTACAGTAAGCATTATTGTATAACTATCCCATTATTATGAAGCAAAGATTGGTGGACATGTTCTTGCATGATAAACTTTTTCCCGATTTTGACATTTTCCATTTTGATTTATTAGCATAGGTCATTATCCAAAAGATATAACTTTAATTTAGGTTGTGTTTGTACGGAACATTTTCAGAATTCCAATAAAAACCTTAAAAATTATGAGGAATTTTGAATATTTTATTTGTGACAACTAAATCACATTAACTTATTCATTTATGAAATATTTAGAGTGAATTTAAAATAATTATTATAATAACATTTTTAACTGAATAATTGTAATTACAAATTTGTTAGAAGAATTCTAATAAAATTTCTAAAAAGTTAAATTGTCTCTTTAAGTTGCCCTATTCAACACACATATTTTTAGGATTTACACAAAACTAACCCCAAAAAGTTTATCCGCTTGTTTCTTTTTTTTTATTTTTTAAATTCAAATACAAAGTATCCAGCTATATATATATAGCTATATATAATGAAACATATTTTCTAAATATGTGTTACTTCAGTTGCACAAATAATTTGTTACCCTATAAAAATACCACCTAGTATAAGCAATTATATATATATATATATAGGACAACTTGCACACAGTACAATTTAATATCTTGTACCTTATATAACTTTTTATAATAACTTAAAATTAAGAGGTTTCATATTATTTGATTTTTTTTCAAGAGATAATCTCTTAATTAAATATTTCTTTATTAGCTTTGAAGTATGAACAAATGATCATAATAGCTATAGAAACTAATAAGTATTGAGCCCTTAACATTTTTTAGTCGATCATGAGTACTCCAATATATACTATATCATCATGAAAGAACTATTACTAATAAAAAATTAAATTATATATATATGTGTGTGTGTGAGAGAGAGAGAGAGATTTTGTAGTCTCATAAATAAACACTTAAATTAGAAAAAGATAGAAATAACTGTAACAATGCTTTCAATATAATAATGTTCTAATAAGTTTATACATACAACACAATCATAGTGTCCTTACACAATGGCTAAAAAAGGAACACTTCTCAGAAATTAAATCACATAATTAGGGATACAACTAAAATAGGATCAATAATCAATTGGAAATTAAACACACACACAAAAAAATAAAATCACCCACCAACATACATTATTTTCTTGAAATAAATAACTAGTTAGCTAGACCCATAATTAAATCATCCTCCATTTGTAATTAAACTTGTTGGCCATCATGATCAATTTAAGAATTAATTAAGTGGCTCGGACAAGTGATGGTGAAGGAGGAATTGGTGAATGAGGAGACATAATAACATTATTCTCATCAATAATTAACCTCCTTGATGATGAGAAACTAAGCCTCAAATTCTTCTTTTGCCAACTATTATTTTTGACTTCTTTCTTTGCCTTCTTTGTTATTTCTTTCCCTACAAATTCCCTAATCCTATTGAGTGCAACTTCCAAAGTCTCATCATCCATATTTGCAAAACAAACCCTAAACCAACCTGGCTCACAACAATTAAAAGAAGACCCAGGCGAAACATTAAGCTTCACCTCATCAATTATCACACGCCACAATTTCATTTCTTCCTCAAACGTTTGTTCCTTCATCAAACTCTTCAAATTCATCCAACAAAAAAGCCCAGCATTACTCGGCAGTTTTGTGATGTTAACCTCTTCAAGCCCCTTTGTGAAGATCTCATGCCGCTTCGCCAACCTTCTAGAACTTTCTAGAAGAAACTTCGCGACAAACTCATCATCCGAAAGCATAGAAGCAATCATATGTTGTGTTTGTGAAGACACCAATCCAAAACTTGACATTTTTCTACCACAATTCACAACAATGTCATTGTAGGAATACACAATTCCAACCCTAAATCCAGGGAACCCCATGTCCTTTGATAAACTATAGACCAAGTGAATTAATTCCTTTTTGCATGAATCAATTTCTTGTATGATTTCGGAGACACTAACATAGTTGGGGGAATTGAAAACTGTGGCGGCATAGATCTCTTCACAAACCAGGTGAATATTGTTGTCATTTGTGAACTTCACTAGGCTTTTTAATGTGTCACGGTCCAATGTTGTGCCTAATGGGTTTGATGGGTTTGTTATCATTAAACCCTTCACATTGATATTGTCTTGTTTGGCTTTTTTATAAGCTTTTTCAAGTGATTCTATTGTGATCTTGAAGTTGTTGGAGCTGTCACAATGAACAGGAATTAATTGCAACCCTGTTCTCCAACACAAGTCACGTGCAAATCTGCAAAATATTATGAAAAATAGTTAAGAAATTATTTGATAGAGAAAAAAAGGAAATTAAATAAATATTTTTTTACATAATATTCAATTAGTTATGATTTATTATATCATCAATTATAATACTGGATTCAACTATCAACTACTTTAAAATTCATACAAATGATAATGAGATAATTCAGATTGGATAATAGCTAAAAAAAATTATATGAATAATAGTATAGCATATATATTTACTATGAGATTAATTATCATACTCAGATCGTTCAATTATGGGATGATTTTTTAAATTTTATGGGATAATTGATAAAATATGACATATAATAAATTATTTTTGATTGATAGTGTATAAATCAGGGTCAGTAGATAATAATTATTTTTATTTACTATTGTCTATTAGATAAATGAATGTAGTAAGTTCTACAAAATAAAAAAATTGATTATATGTATGTAACTATCAATTTTTAGGTAGATTAATTAGGAACGTGTCATTCTTTTATTTAAGGATAGAATCACTTGGTATGACTTAACACTTGCGTGATCAAACATTGATAAGACGTGTAAATTAATTTTTCCACTTCATTCTTATACTCTTGTTATCATGATATGAGCCTAATTAGTCAACTAATTAAGTCTCTCATTTAAAACTAATTTGGTCAACGTGTCTATTTGTGTAACTGTATGCAACA